>CM076579.1:592624275-593824275 GCA_034641835.2 Pinus albicaulis
ATCATGTGGTGGTGCCGACATGTCCTCGCCATAAAAAGACCTAATGTCTGCAAAATATATACAAGTACACAAATAAATAATTGCATCATCATTACACACTCCTATTAAAAACAAGCAACACACAGAATAAATTAAATAAAATAGTATTATTACCTCCATCATCTAAAGGCTGCTCATCATATGTGAAGAGGATGTTGGGACACCCGCCAATCCAATCAGCATAAGGACAGGGGGACCATAAACGAAGGGATGTAGCCTATCAACACCGGCTAGCAACTCTAGTGCATCATGCGATATCCCCACCGGGAAACATAGTCTCGCCTGGGCATCATCTACAACTACCTCACATGTATCTGCTCGAACATCGGCCTACGAGGATGCCAAACAAAAGTAGGCCTCGTCTCTAGAAACCTCTTAAAAAATAAACAAAAAATCTCTAAAGCAAAAGGGAATTTGACCCTCCCTTGTGCATGAGCATGACATCTATCTAAGGTTGTACAGAATTACAGTAAAAAAATGGCAGACCACCTAACAAGTCGTATCTCTTGTACTAAAGAATAAACATAATATAGAAGTGATCAACTAATGAGTTTCCCATCACTCGTGTTGTGTGAAATGGTCGAAATGAGAAGTGAGAGGTACTGCACCTCCTCACTACCAAGTGCACCAATATGTAACTGACCTCCAACAATTTGAAAATCTGAAGGAGACAATATATTTTCTCCAATTTATCTCTGGGATTACACTAACTGACTCCCTACTACACAGCTAGCTGGAACCTCTGGGAATGAGGGAAAGTCCACCCCTCTCCTCAATAGCCCTGTAATGAAATATATATCCTCCTTAGTGGGTGTGTACCACTGGTTAGGACCAACCTGGAAAGCCTGTCGTGGGAATTCCACTTGTGGATAAGATGTCTCAAAAACACACCATAGCCCTTTAGGGAAGTAGCCTCATAGAAATTGAGGAGGCCTACCTGCCTTAGGAGCCCCTGGGTAGCTATTGTAATAGGGCGAGAGTACACATCCTCTCCCTCTCTCATGCCTCCCACAGGCGATCCATGTCATACTGCTCTGCTTGTTTTTGTTGTTGTTCCCCCTCTTCTCTCAGAATGATTGACATATTAAATAATTTTTTTTTATTAAATGAGACATGTATTTAGGAATATACATATATAATTTTTTTTGAAAAAAAAAAAAAAACAGTCGATGCGCCATAAAAACATTCATGCACTAGTGTCAGTGTGTCTTTTTTTTGTTGCACACTAGATGTGGTGCCCCAAATGATATTCAACACACCATAGGTGGTGCAGCTAAAAATTTTCAGAGCATCATTGACTATGTACGGTGTTAGGAGTGCGCTGCGCTGACTAAACTATATGCCTTGACGCATATAGTTGTGTGAGCGCAGTGACCTTCTGACTAATTACATTGTCAATGGTGTGGTATTTTACAAGGCCACGTGATTGAACCTATCAGAATTTCGAATGCGGTGCGCTGACAAACAATTGGGCAGATATTTCTGTCAATGCATTGCATTGCCACTATTCCACATGGTCAATGGTGCGGCCAGCTAAATGACTGTACCGCACCTTTTTTTTTTAAATTTTAAAATAACGCGGTGCGCCTTTCAGTACCGCCCCGAAAATGGTGAAGATACTATTAGCACTAGTTGTGGTGTAGCCTATAAATTTTACAGGCAACCCTACTTACTTGTGATAGCCAATCGACTAGAGTGCACCGTGCGATAATTAATTTTTTTTCCTTTTAAATGGTTAATTTTAAGGTTATTTGAAATTCTAATCTTCTAAAAAGCTTAATTATGGAAAAACAAGAAAAATACTTATACATTTGGCTGTCGAGGAGGCATATTGACTGTAGAATTTGTAAAAGAAAATTTGACCCCCATTTTGCAAAATGCAAGCTGGAGATTGGTGGGCAATGCACAACAACAGTGCGTGCAATAGGTGCAATGGGAGCACTGATGTCAGGGTGGCTCAGACAAGGATAAATTACATCGGTGCTTGAGAGCTCTAAAGCATTGAGAAAAGTGAAAAATGCAGTTTTTTGGCTGTAATTGTTTTTTATTTAACCATATTCCAGTGCACGGGGTTTTATAGGCACACCGGTGCGGTTTCTTAATACCACAATGGGCGGTTTTGGTTTTGTCATGGTGTTTTATGATGCACCAGTGTGGAAGAGTTGTAAATCACTGGTGCTCTACAATAATATGACGCACTAGTTGGGTGTGTACGGAGTGGACGGTGTTCAGTGTGCCAATGTTTTATGCGCGCTAGTGGTTTCTTTTGTTGAGCGCACTGGTACGATTTTGGATGATAAGTGCACCGAGAAGAAAAAATCTGCAAAATCCTCCGCCTACCAACCTCCTCTAGTAACCTCTACTAGAAACAGATTTCTGGGGTATTTTTATAAGGGCTTCCTCAAAAAAATCTTCTACATGGTCTTTTCCTTGTAGTGAGGCCATTCTTGATTGGCTTGCGCCATCAAATTTGCTTCAGTTGCAGAAACTTCAGGGAAAAGCTAACTTCCTAATGAAGTTCATACCTAACTACACCGAAATGGCTAAAGGATTTACTTGGCTCTTGAAAAAGAAGATTCCCTTCCATTTGGATAAGGATGTGCAAGCTTGTTTTGATGTTATCAAGGATACGCTTGTCAGGGTGTCATTAATGTATCCCCTGAATTATCAGAGTGATTATTTCTTATATATCATCGCGGCTGATATGACCATTGATATGGTATTGGTCCAAGTATAATATGGGATAGAACATCCTATATATTATTTGATTCGTAATCTCAATAATACAGAAGTGAAGTATTCATATGTCGAAAATCTCGCCTTGGTGGCTGTTCAAGCTGTCCAAATATTTTTCCATTATTTCCAAGACCATTGTAATTTTGGATTGCAATCCCGTGACTTACATTCTATCACGTTTATCTCTTAGGGGCAAGTATTCAAAATGGATTTTCATTTTTCCAGAGTTTTATTTGGAATTCATCAAATCCAAGTCAAAGAAGTCTTTAGTTTTGGTTGAGCTTCTCTGCGACCTTCCCTATGATTGTAATGCTACTACATCAGAACCATCTATTCTTGATGAGTCTTTTTTTTTTATCAGATCATTTGATCCTTGGTATGGGGATTTTATCATTTATCTCCAGACCCAGAATTTTCGTCCTAATACCTTTTACTCAGAACAATGACATATTCGATACCAAGCGAAATATTATCTGATTGTCAGAAATATACTTTATCATCATGGCGTCAATACTATTTTAAGGAGGTGCCTCACTCATGAGGAGGCTGAGAAGGTTTTTAATTATTTTCATGTTGGGGCTTGTGGTGGACACTTGTGAGGATATGCTACTGCGTAGAAGATACTTCGTGCCAGTTACTTTTGGCCTACCATATTTTGCGACTACATCCTCGTGGTTAGAAGTTGTCATGCGTGATAGATATTTGATCGTAAATTCCGCAAACCACCAGCACCGATGCATCATGTTATCACTGTGGGACCATTTTCAAAATGAGGCATTAACTTCATGACCTGCAACCCTCATTCATCAGGGAGGCATGGTTATATTATGTTCATGATAGACTACTTTACCAAGTGGGTCAAAGCGATGCCTACATTCAACAACATAGGTGAAACAACTGTATTATTCTTTTTCAATCATGTCATCTCAAGGTTTGGTATTCCATAGGCTATAGTCACATATCATGGTAAGCATTTCTGCAATCACATGATGAATGAGTTGCCTTCCAAATTAGGACTGTCGCATGAAATTTATACTCCTTATTATCCACAATCAAATGGACAAGTTGAGGCTATTAACAATATTCTTGAACGAATGCTTCAACGAATGATAGGAGTTGATAAACGAAATTTGAATTTGATCCTGTACTAGACTTTATGGGCTTACCAAACCTTGGTGAGAAACGCAACTAGATTTACTCCCTTTCAGTTGGTGTATGGTCTGGAAGCTATCTTTCCTATCCAATGTGAAATACCATCATTAAAAATCACAATTGACTTGTTACCTGACACCTCTTCTGAAGAAGTGCATCTTTTTAACCTTATCTATCTTGATGAAATGTGTCGTGAAGCCACATTGGCCAATGAAGCATATAAGAGATGTAAAAAGGCATAATATGACAAGCATGCATAACCTTACATCTTCTTAGAGGGTGAACTGGTCCTTATTTATGATCATGAAGCTAATGTAATAGGTACAGGAAAATTTGAGCCCTAATGGTGTGGCCCCAATATTGTCAAAATCGTTCTTGCTAAGGGTGCCTACGAGTTGGTAGATTATGATGGAATTACATTGGCATAGCCCTGAAATGGGTTTTATTTGAAATGTTACTATGCTTAAACATGAGCATAGTGAACTATTGTATTATATTGTATATATTCTGTTGATTTGCATTTACTGTCTTAGTTTGTTTTTCTAGAGTTTTCTTGAAGTTAGTAATCCACTTTACATTTCATCGCAGATGTCTGATTCTTTGGAACCATTTTTTGGGTATGATGATGGTGCTAGTCATAGTACACAAAATCTATCCTCTGCAACGTGGGAAATTTTCATTCCGAACGACGAGTTAGTAAGTTTTCAAGGGATTTGTATCGACCGGTCTACAAACAATATCATTGAGTATAGCACGTTGATAGAACTTCTCTGTGATGCCATTTCATTTGATATCAATCACATCATCATTATGTTAGACTCACAACTTGTGGTACTTCAACTTACTAGTATTTATACTGTCAGAAATCCAGCACTACATCGTATGTTCCTAATAGTTTGACTTTTGGAAAGACATTTTGATTTCATTCAATGTCAACACATTTCCAAAAACTTGAACACACTAACTGATTCCTTGGTGAATTATGTTATAAACAAACATTTGTAACACATGTAAAGAAATATTTTCAATTCACATCACATAATTGAATAGGATTGCGCAATAAGCATAGGAAAACACTGAAAACAAATATATATATATATATATATATATATATATATATATATATATATATATATATATATGTGTATGTATCTATATATATATATATATAGGTTTTTACAAAATTTTTGCCCAAGAAACATTGGTCATCTGACCTTAAAATGTATGCAAAATGTCAAAAGTAAACTAGTGATCCTCGTGATAACGTGCTACTGAACTAGCTATCCTACGCAATAACCACATCCAACGGTTAGGAATGCCAATAGTATGGCACTGTAGTATCATGGGTAACTCTTCAATTTGGAAATTTAGAATCCTGAGAGTGAATTTGTGTATGTGTTGTTGTAGCTTAGCAAGAGTCTTAGCCATATCCAAATCCTAAACGACTGCTCTCCGGATAGCCCTCTCTGCTGGCTCATCTACTCTTTGCTCTTGTTGTCCCACTGGTCGAACTCGACCTACATCTGCATTAAATCAAAGCTTTAGTTTAGTATTGGGAAACATTAAAATACAAAAACATGTATAAACCTTAGAAAAATAAAAAAACATGGTCAAAACATTCTTACCAATTGCATGCCATTGAGCGTTGTCTGGTAAAGCCAAGTCTGGATCTCCTCGTAATTCTACGCCTGCATATGCATAATCATTGATGGTGACCATCTGTCATCTGAAACAGGCAAATAATGTAGTTGATAACACGATGGACGATTGACCAGCATGTCTAGCCATCAGTTCTACCCCTATCTGCATCCTTGGATCTCTACGACCATATATACCAAGTGTAACATGTTGGGGCTGCATCAATGGAATCTGCTCTAAGGAAAAATAAATCAGGATTGAACCATAGTTGAAATTATTCTTCCTTCCTTCCTTTGCCTTGTTTAAATGTTATTTCATCTCAAAGAGGAAAACTTCAGCCCAGTTAAAAACTGTTGGTTCCAAGCACTCTACTGCATACTGCATGTAAGATATGTTTGCCAAATGTAGTGTAGTGGTACCAGCAAATTTTTCGATAGTGAATAGGATGGTCCTCAATAGAAAATAATGAACATTGTTGATGTTTATTTTCCCATCCTTACTAGGTTTCGTCCCTGTATTGCAATACTACAATATATAATCTCTCACTGTCTCTCCTCCAGGATCAGACCCTGAAAGAGAAATGGGCTGACCTCTCCTCGATAATCCTATGAGAAAATAAATATCCTCCACTAATATTGGGACCACTTTTTCCCCAATGTGAAATTCCATGAACGAACAAGGAACTCCAATAGTTCCATTTGTTGCTTCATACCTGATAATCTGAAGTACTTTAGTAACCCGTAGTTTTTGAGGGCTCTTACCATACCTAGACTTCCATCTAGGGTAATCATGTTATATCCTCATTTTCTCTTTCCCTCCATGTAATCGTCATTTTGGTCCAATGAATACTTGAAACACATTCACAAGACTCATAAAGATCCATTTCATGCAAAAAACTAGGAAACATTTGGGCACACTGCAAGAAACAAAAATGGGAATTCGCCCAATGCACCCCAGGTCAAGGAATAGTGCATTTCATATGCACCTGGTCTTCAATTCTAGTGCACTACAATGCACCTTTCAACATTCAAGGGTGTGTTTCCCTCTAAGCAAAATAAATTTACGCTAAGGGGCTCAAAACCCTAAAAATTTGCAATGAAATGAAACATGAATGCTACTAAATGAAAGAGAAGGTTCATAGCTCTAACCTGTATCGAATGATGAGTAAAATCATCCACATAATCTATCACAATAAATTGGTGAAGTTCAGGGGAAAAAATTGGTTCAGAGCTCCAAATTTCAAATGGTAAAAATGAATGGTAAAAACTCTTTTAATTAATCATTTGTTTATTTCAAAATCATATAAAATGTTGTGACTATGGTTTTATTCATTTTTTTCTATGAAATAGGTATTTTTAATTCCTTTGATGTTGTTCTAAACAGGTTTTACAGCTGATATAGTAGATTAGTCATGCACACTTATTAAAGAATGATTTGACCACAAAGCATACTTTTATCCTTATTTTTCGAGCTTTGATAAAAATGAAAAAGGACTTGAAGCGCATTTTTATCTCTTTTTCGAGCTTCGATAATGACAAAAAAAGAACCCCTCAAGTTTTCTTTTAGCTCTTTTTAGACTCCGATAATGTGAAAATATTGCCAAGCACTTGTCTTTTCAAGCTCATAAAAGTTAATGAAATGACATCTACTTAGTATAAGTTTAACCCTTTTCCTAACTGAGATAGATTATTTACGAAAAAGGAAAACCTTAGTTAGACATGTCTAGAAGGTTCTCTCAGATATCATTTCACACTTTTTCGGATTTGTGCAACAAATTTATGAAAAAGGACTCATGGATTTTTATGTTTTCCTCTTTTTCAAAATCTATGAATATGAAAAATGATCGGGTTGTCGCTGCCGTTAGGCTCATTAAAACATAAAATAACGACGGGCTTATCGATCATGGCAAGAATCGAGTTTAATTTATCGCTAGACTCGTTAAATTATTAAATAGCAATGCATTCACCTGAAGGGTTGAATTATAGATGAAGCATATGTTATCCTGCTCAAGCTTGTTAAAAAATAAAGAGGTACTGGTCGACAAATGACCGGAGAAAATTTGGGAAAGCGAACATAACACTTTATGGTAGCAGGTTGTTCTTGAAGATGACACTTTCACTCCATCATCATGACTTTTTGGGTTGGGTATTATTCTTGATGGTTCATTCATACCTATGGTTCATCATACCTTCACTTCGGCTTTGGGTCAATGCTACCAACTCATCTTGGTGTTGCTGATATGTTTAGGAGAAGTTATCCAATGAATACTCATCCTTCTACAATACTCATAAACCTTCATTTTCATGACAGTCATCCGTGAACATTGCTATATCAAGTGACATTTTGTCTCTGAAATCAGAAACTCTTGTTTCACGATAAAGTGGCTTCCTATCGACATCCTCTCATCATCCAAGAATTTTACATAGAAACATCATTTTCCAGTACCATCGAAAAGTTTCTCACTTCCAGACCTTTGACCGAAAGATTTTTTTTGGTGTTCGACATCAAATCATCTATTCATGCCTTACAAACTGTATTGTAGTACCTTGATATCCATTAACATCAATGGTGGTTCTCTCGCATTTGGTAAAAGCTCACATCATTAGTTGGTAATCAAACGATGTCTTACCATGTTAGACTACAAATAATATACTTTCATGGTTAGATTTTTACCTGAACGATCGAGTGAACAAGATAAGAAGACCTAGTTCTAGTTTCATCCATTTGGGAAACAATTTCAGGATTTTTGTACATATCATCAGTACGATGACTTTACATACAGATCGTCATCTCAACATGTGCCTATATTTGTAGGCATGTCTGTATTAGGCAACATTTCAATGTAAACGACTTTATGAACTATGTACATGTTATTAGATAGTTTAATATGCTGAGCATGGGACTGCCTCCCTTGGAAATTCGTGATCAAGATGAAAATATCATGATATAATGTATTGTAAGATTGATGTAGGTCACTGTTCCACTTCTTTTCTTGCTCATCGCATCATAAAGCATATCATCCAAATATTATTATTATTATTTTGACTTCATGCTTTAGGGTGTAGCTGTTATAGGTAAATTTGGGCATCATCCCCCATGACCTAGTCAAACTGGACATCATCCCCAAGACCAATGAAACAGGGTCTATAATCCCCTCATATTTCAGTTGCTATATGCCTTAAGAGAATAAAAATTCATTCAAGGCTTATATTGTGAGATTTCCAAGGTTTGAAGTATATGTTATATCACTTATTGACTCATCAACATAGCCTCTAAAGGGTCTAACTATGCTGTAGTGCCAAATCCTCCATTCAAGGGTCCACTGCAGTGCACTTCTCGACATTCAAGAGTGTGTTGGTCACCTGGGAGCAGAATTCTCATTGTTCCGGGAATCTCCACATGGCCAGTGCCTTCTAGAAGAGTCCATATGTGTCAAAATTCAAATCCAAGTGTCCATATAACACCTCTAAACTTGGGAAAATGTCTTTCCTATTATTATAAATCCATTCATTGATAATCTACCATCAGTTTCCCTATAAATTGAGCACTCATTCTAGTGCTAGGGAAGGAAGAAATTTGGTAAAGTTATGCTTTTAGATTCTCATTTGAGAGAGTGAAAGTACTGATATGATGTTGGTATAATGTTGGATGTGATGACACTGGAATGAAGCTAGAGTTGGTTGGAAAAAAATTGATCATTGGTTGTAACCTCCCCTTTCTACTCTTTAATAAAAATTGTTGTTCATTTTCCCATACATATGTCTCTATTTCTTGTGTAATGGATTATTGAATTATATATGTATTTCATATATAATATATTTGATTGACTAAGATAAGTAGATATATGTATATTGCATGTTGTTTCTTGTTCTCTGTTTGTGTTTGCAGAAATCGATCTGGCGATTTGAGTTGGATTGAGAGAAATGACAACATCAATAGAAGGATAAGGAGAAGTGATTGAATCACAAGAAGGTTGTTTCACCATTCTGTATATATGATTTTTTTAGAGAAAGTGATAGTAATTATTTCCTCAGTTTTTCTAAGTGACTAGCACCACACTCCGGTAATTTGGTTTATCCATAGATCACAATTCTACATAACAAGAAGGATGCCCTCATCCATACAGTTGAGACAAATAGAGGAGAAAACTTACAAGAATGTGTATTTATTAGATCAATATTCTGAGGAGTAAATTAATTATTCATTGAGGGGCTGATTGGCTATTTGGATAAGACATGGTCAAAGAAGTCTGCCTTAAAGGGAGCGCTCCACACCTTGTGCTTAGTAATAGAAACAACAATATCTCTAGATGCATGGGTTGAATTGTAACAACCCCGATGAAAATTCTGTGTGATTTAAGTTAATAAAGGTAAAACAATAACTATGGTTACGGGACACTTGTTGCAAGTTGAATGTTGGTAAAAACATCCTAGTGTGGGTGTTCAATTGGTTTTTTATGGATAAGGAAATTGGAAAAGGAAATGGAAAAGTCTTGGAACGGAATAATTAATTAGAATTTTATTTAGGAAAATAATGGAAATTAGGAGAAAATGTAGGTGAAACGTCAAAAGCTGCATGTGAGGAGGAAAGTGAAGGAAAATAATGGAAAATGAAGAAAATAGAGGGCTTATTGATTAAAAAAAGGCTAATGAGGATGGGTTGGTACCCTTTTCTTAGTTTAGTTTTGGAGCTCTTTCTCTATTCTCTCTCTATCTCACTCTTGAAAATTTTTAGTTTTCTTGGAGCCCTTCAGCATTGGATCAAGAAAGAAAATAAGGCAAAGGAAAGAAAGAATAAAGCAAGGAAGAGCACGATCAAGTAACTAAAATGATATTCTTTGCAGGTATCAAGTTGCATGTATGATTTCCTTACTAGTTCTTCCATGCATGATTATGCATATGTGTTATTGGTTACATTATTATCATTAGCATGGATTTTGAGAGGTGAGACAGTGTTTTTAAGCCTAGCCTTTCCATTTAAAAATATCCATGGTGTTATGGGTTCTCATGATTTTGGTTGAGCTGGATTTCTGGATGGATTCGAAATTGAGTGAGGTGGTCCCTGAAATAAAGAACACATGGCCTAGTAACCCTTGAACTAGACTATGGGTTGTGGTAAATACATATTTTGTGTTGCCTCGGTGGGCCTAGGAATCCTCGACTAGTGAATGGAGGGATATACGATAAATCCTAGAGGTGGATTCGCTCCATAGGGACTTGGAATCCCAAGGTGCGATATACGGTAAATCATGGAGGGTGGAGTCTCGGTTAGGGCGTAGTTATCTAGTGTGGATTATGGTAAATGAAAAATATTGGAGTCTTGTTTAGAGCTTAGTGATCTGGTGTGGATTGTGGTAAAACCTAGAGACAAGGAGAAAATAAAATTCCTCATGGTGTATGTGGAGAAATCTGGTGGCATCCATGCTTTTTTATGGCCTAGTGATCTGATGGGGATTACGGTAAAGCCTGGTATCACATGTTTATTTTTTAGGGCCTAGTCATCTAATGGGGATTAAAATAAATCCTGGTATGGTATGTTTATTTTTTATGGCTTAGTGATCAGATGAGGATTGCGGTAAATCTTGGTTCTATTGATGAGGGTGATGTAGTTTAGCCTCGAGAAACCCTAGTTGATTTTGTTGGTTTTGAGTCCCACATTTATGCATGGAATATGGCACGAGGGTGATTGGCTGGAATAAATATTTGGTTCAGCCAATATACGATCGAGTAGTCTGTGGAAGTCCCAAACCTAGCTGAATTTTGCATTCATTAATAAGAGTTCCTTATTCTTGGTATTTCATGAGTAAATGTACTGGTTTATATGTGGATTATATGGTTATCGTATCCTTATTATTTACGTTGGTTATATGCTATTTATGAGCATGTTTTATGACAGTGATGATGAATGGCTCTCATTGTTGTGTAGGTAAATACCCTCTACGGACAGAGGTGATCCCTCTAGCCCTAGGGTGGGTCTAGCAATAAGAGGACATGATAATGCATCGATTCCTAGTTAATGAATGAAACTGATTTAGGATAGTTGTCCTATATTTGTTCCAATGCAGTTGTTGTAGCTGTGGCACCAGTCTCCTCATATTCATCCCGACATGTTACGATCCTTCAGCGGTGGTACTCAAGTGCCTGCACAAGGATTAGAGAATGATAACAACATACGAGAAAATATTTTCATTCATAACTATATAATTGGTCAAGGAGAATTAAACATATTGCACAAGACTAATCATATCAAACACAAGATGGGAACCAAAACATCAATCATATATTAGTTAAGAGAAAGAAATATATTACAACCAAATGAGCCTTGTCATCGCAGCCTCCTTTAGTGGGTTCAGTCCAACATGTTTGAAGCATTCATTGGGGAATTGGACTTAGTGAGGCAATTAGCCTAGACTCTCTCTCGACAAGGGGTCTCTCTCTGCTCTATCTCACACCAGCTATATCAGACTGTTCAGTTATTCAACCATTTCAACTAGCTACATCTATGTGAGAGAGATGTATTTATAGGAGATGACGAGGAGGTTGGGATCCCTCAAATGGTGGAAGGGAGGCCTTATAATTTGGGAGGTTACTCAAAAGTAGGAAATAAGAAGCCAAAGGAAGATGTTCGACATTATTCAGTCGAACAACTCATGCTGACTCTGCTCACAAAGTGGTTGGAAATGGAAACTTCTCTTCTATTTAAAAAAACTTTCCATAAACATCTCGGCATAGGCAGTCCACTAAGACAGAGCACCAATGGGCGCAGGGCCCAGTGCTAATTGTTTTATTGGCGCGAGGCCATAACTTCTTGCCAGCGCTGACCCAAAGTCATGTGTTTTTTATGGTATTTTCCAGGAATATTCAACATAGGAAATGTTCTTCTCATGGCGAGCGATGCATGTCACTTTTTTCAAGACATGAAACTACATATAAGTCACAGAAATGGTCCTCCAATGTGCAGGATCGGAATTGCGGGGACGGTGACAAAATGTTGTGTAACAGATGCACCTTAAATCATGAGGTCAGAGAGAGAGGGAGCAGTGAAATGATTTATGATAATGCGCTCAAACCAAACACCACCGTCAGAAGACTTGCAAGTACAAATACAAATGATATCTCTGACACATGTGGCATGGGCACAACCATCCATAATAGAGTACATATATAAATAAGTTCTGAGGTATGGAAAAATCAATCTAGAAGTAAGGATCAATAAATAGACTCAGGTATGGTTGAAGCCATCCAATCAAAATATTCTGCATATAGTCAAGATAAACCAAAATATCCCGCAGCCCTGATCTTATCAGACAAAACCCAAAGTCTTGCGCTCCATCTCAACCCAAACAAGTACAAATTCAAGCATGCGAATATGTGAGTTGAAGTCAAACATGCAAGAAAGTCACCTAATTACCAGCCAATGATGAAAGTTGTTAATAGGCATGAGAGAAACCACCAATAATGAAAATGGCTCTCAAGGTACAACTAGTACAATCCACGGAATGTGAACAGTGATATGGTGTCGAACACTGGCAGAATCATTCGATCGAAGGCCAATGATGTGGACCTATCGTCGAATATGAAGAAATTTCCATTTAGGCATGGAAGCTCTAAGGTACCGGAAGGTAGTATCTAGATCAACTTCCTGGATAATGAGTTGAAGTTGATAGGAAATGACTTGGTTGGAGGAGGGCCATAATTTTTCCCACATCATCGAAACGAGATAGAGTAATAATATGATAGTGAATCAAGACCAAAAAGAGGATCAGAGGGAGGTTGAAAACTACAAATGGAAACTTCTCTTGAACATATCAGCGACATGACTTTGGATTTGATAGTATTTGACATCAAGGGATCTGAGGTCATGGTGACATGGCAAAGAGAAGATGAGAGGTCAAAAGAACTTACCCAAACCCATGGAGGAAAAAATGACGAAAAGAGATGTCCCCAACCCGACACGAATGCAAATGAATATCATGTTCAAGAGTGACATACTGCTGACACAACTGAGAACTAGTGCCATTTCCCCCCACCATTGCTGGCGAGTACCCGAATTATTTTTGGAAACAATCTTGAAGGGGATAACATATGCTTGTCATGTAAGCTTTCCCTTCAGACAAATCTATCCTAGTACATTTTACAAGCCCTAGGAAGGAGGAACTTGCTTACGTCATGGTGATGGTTTCCGATGTCATTTAGGTTTTAACGAGTCTGAAAAAGGAAGAGCTCGACATATTTTCATGTTTATAAAGTTTGAAAAGAAACGGAAAAGAAAAATCCAACAGTCCCTTTTCGTAGGTATTCTCACAGATCCAAAAAGTTAAAAACTATGTCTGAGAGAACCTCTTAGTCACGATAGGCTAAGGTATTCCTTTTTCATAAATAATCTATCCCAGCCTGAAAAAGCAGTAAATGTATACAAGGTAGATATCGTTTCGCAGCCATTTAACGAGTTCAAAATGACAAGAGTCTTGGCAAGCTTTTCAATTTTCGATAGTAAGAAAAGAGGTAAAAGATGACTCCAAGAGTGATTTTTTCATTTTTTTACTGAGTCCAAAAAATAATAAAATACAACTCATTACTTCATCGTCATCACATTGAGGACCTATCACTACACAAGAGATGCACGTAAAACCTATTTTCCAAAAATAAAATAGCAAAATAATAAAAAAATACACTTTAAAACCTAATTAGGGTTCTGAAAAGTCATAAAATGCCAAAATGGTAAAAATAAATAAATTATTTTTACTTTTACCTCTTGTGAGAAATTTATTACCCTTTTTCACTGTGATTTTGCGGAGTTGACAGCAGGAAATACGGAAGGCCAATCATGAATCTGTCTATTCCAGGTAAGAACTCACATCTTTCCCTGCATTTTGATAGCATTTTCATTACCTACAACCCATTTTAGTTCTATGGGGGGATTTTGTAAAATTTAGGGTGTGGCGGTAAGAGCGGGTATCAGGCATAGACTCGCGCCAACCGGCCTAAAAATTAAATGGGGGTGCACCAATTGGCGCTACTATTTTTAAAACAGTCGCGCCAACCACGACGACCATTTTAGATTGAAAATTCAGGCAAGTAAGCCCAATTTAACCATTTCAAAAGCATTTTATTTGGCTAATGACAACCATATGGATGGTTTTGTAGGTGTGAAAGGAAAAAATGGTGTTTGAATGGAAAGATCAAGAACACAGTGAAGAAGATGAGAAAGCCATAGGCAATGTGAGATTCATGGAAGCTCTTAGATATTGCGGGCTCAAGAAATTATTTATGGCACCATGTCTCAGAGCTCAACTGGAGATGTTGTAGTACTCGATCAATGTCTGGGAATTGATTAGGAAAAAATTATTATTCACAATTAGGAACTTGAGATTGAGGTCTCAGATATTTACTTCATAACCGGATTGTCGCGGAGGGAGCTAAGTACCAATCCTGACTGGTACTAAGCCCACAATGAAAAAAATGAGAATGGTTATCGACAGAGTGTGCCCAAGGGCAACAAAAGATTCCAAAAGCAGAAAGGTGGATATCCAAACTATTCCGGATTTTGCACTAAATTTAGTGCTGCACATCATCACACGAGCTGCTGGATCGAAAGCTCCGCATGAGGCCACAAAACATAGCTACTTCTTACTATAGATTGCATGGCAACGTCCATCTACAACTGGGTAGAGGCGGTAACAATCAACATGAAATGCCAACTGAAAAAAATGAAAGAACAAAAAGCTGAAGTAGTTCGTCTATGGGTCCATATTGGTACCTTTTGTCTTCGAATGGTTACCAATATTCAAACCTCGGGAGGAGATAGTTCTGACACC
This sequence comes from Pinus albicaulis, assembly GCA_034641835.2. Taxonomy (NCBI): domain Eukaryota; kingdom Viridiplantae; phylum Streptophyta; class Pinopsida; order Pinales; family Pinaceae; genus Pinus; species Pinus albicaulis. Next base: position 592,639,658 of record CM076579.1, read on the forward strand.
ACCAGCCCAAGAGCCACAGATGGTCTGTTGGGCAGCTTTGATGCCAAGTTTAGGGGGCAGTCAATAGATGTCCTGGAGACTGGGGTTCTTAGAGCGGCTCCGCCGACAGCTGATTGTTGTGGAGGACTGGCCCTACTATGGCACGGATATCACCGGTGATGCAGATCTCCCACTCTTAGAAGGAGAGTATTGGGATGAAGCATTGGGTAAGACTCATTTTTTATTTTGATGAGTATTATTTTTTTTTGTTATGCATGTTCTGAAATTAACCCATGTAATTGCAGATGTTGGCCTGGAAAGACCTACAGGCATGTCGCCAATAGCGCAGAGGATTTCTCGCAACTTTGATGTGGCTCCTCATGGTGAGGGAGGCGAGGAGGAGGAAATCATATGCAACTTGGAGGGAATATCCCGTGGGATCCTAGACTATGCGTGATTCGATGATGTTCATCGTGCGTACGAGAGACACACTGCAGGGGTGTCGAACCGTGTTCATTTATTTTTGAGGCTGCTTGTATGGGTAGAGACGTGCTATCATGAGCGTCATGATGACTAGACACCTAGGCTTTCATTTCTACATATTTTTTGAGAGACATGATGTCTCAGGATGTAACCAAAACATACATATTTTTTGAACTTATGATGCACATGGATGCAAACACTTGATATATATATATATATATACATCTATTTTCTTGTATGGATATTTTCATGTGATGATGATGTTTTACAAATTACCCAAATGTTTATCTAATACAATATTAGCTACTGTATCGGTTAACACATTCATTTGTCTAGGAATATGTTGATATGTAATGTAATTAAAATGTCTTTCTAGTAAAAGAACACGCAAATACAACCTTAATATGTGAGGGTTTCTAGCAGAATAATGCCCATTAAGTTGAAGAACAACAAGCTGTGAGTCTAGGTTAACAATCATTGCATGAATGTTGACAGTAATGGCCTCAGTTAATAGTTCAATAAAATCACTATATTCAGCGACATTGTTTGTGGCTCGTCCTAGACAGATACCTTGAAGGTCTATCAACTCACCAGTAGGATGATAATCACCTAGGCTGCTGAAGACAGGTTCTAGGTACTGCGGGAAGCACCATCTGCGAAATCGACATAAGGGGTAATAGACATTTGAACAATAAGAAATGATCCAATAAGTAGGAAAACCCGCGCAAAGCACACCAAGCCAAAAATGTACAAAAAAAAAACCACCTATGTACAAAGAAACATGCACAAATGACTCATGCATAGTATTTTTTAAGATACAACCCATTTATGGGATGATCCAGAGGATGACCTTCATAATCAATAATATCATAAGCCCCATTCTATAAAAAACACTTAACAATGTAGGGCCCATGCCACATGGGTTAATATTTTCTTGGCCCTAGCTTATCATTAGCTTCGTCACTTGACTCGCTTTTTTTGTGCTTGTATGACCAGAGCATCAAAGCGGCAAGTTTCTTCAAGCCTCTATAAATATATAAGACACTCTTCTTCTAGTGAAGTATTCAGTAGCAATTCAATAGTTAGCTTGAGAGAAGGAATTTTACATTCAATCAGAAGGGTAGCTTCCATGCCATAGAAAAACTAAAATGGAGTGAATCCAGTTTCATCCTTCACTACGGTTTGGTAAGCCCAGAGAGCTGAAAACAATATGAGATGCTTGTTTGATTTGTGCATCCCAATTGTACGTTGAAGCATGGTGACGAGAAATTTGTTCATGACTTCAACCTGGCCATTGGCCTGAGGGTAGTATGGCATTGAGTTATTGTGACACAGACCCAACTTGTAAGTCAACTCAACCACCATGTAATGCCAAAAGTGGGAACCATGATCGGTAACAATGGCTTGAGGGACAATAAACCTAGAAATTACATGATTGAATAGAAACTATGCTATTATATTACCATCAGCTGTAAGTGTAGGCATTTCTTCGACCCATTTAGTGAATTAGTCTACGACTCCTATGATATAAGCATGCCCCCCAGCCAAGTGAGGGTTACACGTCATAAAATCAATGCCCCAATTCAGAAAGGGACCAATGGTAATGACACAGTGAAGATGGGAAGGCAGTGCATGTATCTTGCGCTGATAGATCTGGCAATCATGGAACTTACAGAAAAAAATAATGTAGTCTTTAAAGATGAGGGCCAAAAATACGTATCATGAAGAATCTTTTATGCAGTAGCATATCCAGAAATGTGACCACCATAGGCACCATTGTGACAATCATTTAGGACCTTTTCAATCTCCTCGAGATTCAAACACCGGCGGAGAATGGAATCAACTCTGATGTGGTAGAGTGTATCTCCGAATATGCAATAGGGTTGCGATTGATGACAGATGCTTCACCAGAGGAAGATAATCTTCTATATTTAGAGAGGTTTGACAAAACTCGCCGCTTTGCTGCTATGGTCATAGAAGCATAGAAAAATTAGGTCAAAGCTCATTCCCTTATAGAAGGAGACTTCGTCCTCCTATACGACCAAGCTCATGATACCAACAAATGCTTGAGATGCATTAGAATGAACCCACTGAAGCAGGCTGCGATGTTAAGGCTCATTTGGTTGTAATATTTTTCTTTCTCTTAATTAATACATGACTGATGTTTTGGTTCCCGTCTTGTGTTTGATATGATTAGTATTGTGCAATAGATTTATTTCTCCTTAACCAATTAGATAGTTATGAATGAAAATATTGTCTCATATGTTGCTATCGTTCTCTGATCCTTGTGCAGGCACCTGAGTACCACCATTGAAGGACCATGATGTGTCTAGATAAAGATCATGAGATTATTTCCACATCTACGTTAACTGCATTGGAACAAAGGTATGACATCTATCCTAATATAGTTTCATTCATTAACTAGGAATCGATGCATTAGCATGTCCTCTTGCTGCTAGACCCCCCCTAGGGCTAGAGGGATCGCCTTTGTCTGTAGAGGGTATTTCCTACACAAGTTGGTGACTCCCATCATGAAGTGGTTGGCAATGGAAAACTTTCTTCTATTTAAAAAAACTTTCCATAAACATCTTAGCGCGGGTAGTCCACTAAGATAGAGTGCCAATGGGAATAGGGCTCAGTGCTAATTTCTCTATTGGCATGAGGCCATAACTGCTTGCCAGCGCTGACCCAAAATCATGTGTTTTTGATGGTCTGTTCTAGGAATATTCAATGGAGGAAATGTTCTTCTCATGGCAAGGGATGCAATGACACTTTTTTCAAGACATGACACTACATATAAGTCACAGAAATGGTCCTCTAATGTGTGATATGGGAATTGCAGGGATGATGACAAAATGTTGTGTAACACTCATCATGTTTTGATTTGTAAATGAATGAAAAATGAATATATGACCTAATAGATGATAATTAAGCTAATGTGATGAGGCATCAATGCTTTTTAGATTTTCTCAGATAAGTATGATACCTCTATGCTCATATATATTGTTATAACCTGTAGAATGATTATTTGTGACATGTTTGAAGAAATGTCTTCCATGAATAGAAGGGTCCAGTAAGGTCCTTGATCAAGTTTGTTATCAAAATAATTGTCTTCATGCCTCTTATGAGTTCTAGAAATTTCCTAAGTTTCTAGTAAGTGACTAGTTCCTAGCACTAGAAAATAGCCTTCAGTCTCACATTCGCTAGCATAGCATTGGAAGAAAAATTCTATAGTCTCACTTAGGAAGGCTCATGGGAGTGACTGGGGCTCTCATTTTCTTGGAGTTCTTGGAAAGGGAGCGACTAAGCCTCTATGTAAGTGAAATGTTGAGTTTCCTTAGGGGTTGGTCACTTGGAAGGGTGGCTTATCTCCAGAAGGTTCTATAGCATGTGTGTAGGGTCATATTAATTGTTTTGTGTCGGTTACACTTCCTTAATTTTACTTTGGGGAGTTGAATCAGATCATAGTAGCCTCTCATCACATGTTTACCCAAGCCGACCGGTTAGCTTGGGTAAGTGTGGCAGGAGGGTGTTACAGAGTGGTATTAGAGAATGGTTCACCGCTTGGACTAGATGGGAAGTGTGTTTGTTATGCATGCATGTCAGTTACATACGCATTACTTATATTTTTGGTCTTTGTCCTTGTTGGATATGCATGATGTTGGTCATGGTCGTAGTTGTGTTGCCATGAAATTTTATGGTGTCTTTGCTAAATGTATTTGTTGTGAATGTATGTTGGTTATGCATTTTTTATGCAAGTCAATATTTATATGTTGTTATGAATACATTGAATTGATATGGGTGTAGTTGTCATACATGAGGTCATGATGTGTGGTTGATATGGTCATGCATTGATGACTAGTCTATAGTTAGAATGATGATTACATACTGTTATGATTATGTTTTTATATGTATTGCACTAATCTGGTTGACCTTTCAAAAAATAATATCCCCCCTTAAACTATAACAAGGTATATCAATTAATTTTATATTTTGGTTTAGTTGACACAATATGCTTTGCAGGAAAGAGATCAAATATGACTAGCAATATGGTAGACTATAGTTCCCAAGATTCTCCCTATGGATCAAATGAGTAGTGTGGTGTTGGGCACTGCTCTAACTTAGAAGACACATGAAGAATATTGAAGGAAGAATTAATAATTTGCAAAGTAGACAATTATTGAATCATGTAGGCATAAGAGAAACAAGCATAAGTTAATGCAGTAATCCTTTAGAGTTTTTTAGAATTGCAGGGACATGGATCATTTCGGATCTCTTGACACCTAATCCTAAGGGATTGGGTGAGATTGTATTTTATTGTAATTTAGTAAATAAGAAAGGCCGAGAGACATTTAGAATTGAATCCCAATAGTCTCACCTCTATGTATAAGTACACACACAATCTCCATCTAATGCATCTTCAGTTTTGCGGAGTTACCTCCTGGTCTGACATGGTATCACAGCCAGTCCCTTTCTTTGGAATTCCTGCCTTTGGTGTAACTCCCTCTTGTTCTGCATTTTTGTAGACTGTCACTGTGCATTCAATATTTTATAGGTCCTGGCATTCAGTTTCTTACTACTCTTGGCATTTTTCAATTCTAGAATAATTTTGCATTTTTTTTTGGCAAATTCTGCCTCATTTTTTTTTTTCACACCATTGTGCAATTTCAACTCAAATTCTTAGCTCTTCACATTTAATTTTTATTATGAAAAATATTTTTTTTTTACATTTCCACCCTCATGTTGCTCCACCCACACAACCACTCTCCCTCACAATGCTCACGCAATCCAGCTAGCCTGCACTCACTACACCTCACACAATCACTCCATCAACCCCGCTCACCAGTCTCCACTCCCTCACAACGCTCCCTCATGCCCTCCCTCACAGTGCTAGGCCCTCCCCATTCCCCAACCTCGCTCACCTCCCTCCGATCCCTCACACCGCTCCCCCATGCCCTCCCTCATAGCGCTCGGCCCCCCCCATTCCCCGACCCTGGCCCTCGGCCTTCCCTGACGCCCTCGGCCTCCCCTCCCATCCCTCCCTCACACTACTCCCCACACCGCTCCCCTCCCTTAACTTGCTTAGCCCGTCCCCTCCCTCCCTCACAACCCTCCCCTCACTCGGCATGCACCCCTCCCTTTCCTCGCTCGTCCCGTCCCCTCCCTCCCTCACAGCTCTCCACTCCTTCGTCTTGCTCCCCTCCCTTCCCTCGCTCACCCTATCCCCTCCCTCCCTCACAACCCTCCCCTCCCTCGGCCCATCCCTTCCCTCCCTCACAACCTTCCCCTCCCTCGACCCCTCAGCCTCCCTTCCCATCCCCCTCCCCATCTCACGCAGGCCCTCAGCTGCTTTCATGTGCTGTTTAAATTTTTTTTATTAATTTTTATTACAACAAGTACCCCCCTCAGAAAACACCTCCCCTGGTAGAAACCTTCCCCAAAAAAGACCTCGCCCAAAAAATTTCTCCCCTAGTAAAAACCTTCCCTAGAAAACACCTCTCGCAGAAAACACCTCCCCTCCATTTTTCCCCAAATTTTAAAAAATAAAAATAAAATAACAAATTTGCAGAATTTAAACTAGAATTGAGTTTTTTTTCCGTGATAGCAAAGTATTTTTTTCTTCAAAAGAATGAATTCTCTCATATCTATTGTAGGAGTTTTTCTCTCCGATAAGGAGAACTATCCTGAATGATCTCAGAATATCAAGCACACTCTCATTTTTAATGAGCTATGGAGAGGAATTTGTGAAGGAGAAGGAGACCATCCACTAGCAAAGCCCACTTCAGACAAGGAGATCGCCATTTGGGAAAACAAGAACTGCAAGGTCTATGCCTTGATTGAAGCTTCCATAAATGAAGAGGTGAGTCACCATATTACACCATTTTCAAATGCCTATGAATCCTTGAGAAAGCTAAAAGAACTCTATGAGTCACATTCAGAACTTGAAATTGTTCAATTAATGATTAAGCTACTTATTCTTGAATTTAAAAATGATGACCCTCTTGCTTTAGCTTCAGAAGTAAGATCTATCATGCATGACATTAAGAACACTGGTGTAGAAGTTGACATACCTCTCACAACATATTTTAAGTCATTTTATCCCACTTAATCACATTATCTTAAGGCATTCCAAGCATGTGGAAACCTTGTGAAAATCACCTTTCATTCCCTTGAGAAAAAGTTTGCAGAAAGAGAGAAGTCTTTTGGAAAGATGACAACCCCTCTGTCTTCTGAAGAGGTTGTATTCTTTGCACATAGAGAAAAGAGTCATTCTCAAGATTCTTCCAGAGGAAGAGGTGGCCGAAAAGGAAGAGGAAGAAGAAATTTCAGAGGAAGGGGGGAGAGACAAACTCAAAATGAAAAAGCTGATCTTCAATGCATATGATGCAATAAAGACTAGCATGATGCATCTACATGTAAGCTTCCTTGGGATAAAATAGAGCAGAAAAGAAATAAAGAAAAAGGTAAAAATCATGACAGAGACAAAGGTAAAGCACCTGAATCCACTCATTATGTTGTAGCACATTGTAACAGTGGAGTAATTGGAGACTTCATTGATGTTTAATTTACTTCTTGGAGAAATGATTAGTTGCTAGATTCAGGAGAAACATGTGACATGACATTTAGAAAAGAATTTTTTGAAGAATTTACTAAAAAATTTGATGGAGCAATATAACTCATAGATAAATCCAAACTCAAGCCATTAGGGCTTGGCACAATCAGGCTTAAGTTATCTGGTCTTCCAGATCATCTTCTACATGAGGTTCTATACCTCCCTGAGTTGAGGAGAAACTTTTTGTCCTTGGTCCACATCCGCCAGCAAAGGCACTCCATTCATATGTTTGATGGAAAGGTTGAGGTTAGAAAATCATCAAATCGCTAACTTGTCATGGAGGGAATAGAAGAAGGAAGACTCTTGAAGCTGCAAGGTTCCTTTTCTCATGCACAAAACTTTGCATTTAGTTCACATCATGATGAAGGTAAATTCCAATCAAGTCTTTTATGGCATGCTATATTTGGACACTTGAAAAATGATAGCCTTCTATTGTTGAAGGAAAATGGTGTTAATGGACTGCCTACAATTCCTAGGAAACTTAAGCAATGTGATGCTTGTATTCTAGGAAAGCATAGCAAACATTCATTTCATGATTCACATTCCAGAGCACATAGAAAACTTGAGCTTATTCATTCACATATATGTGGCCCTATGCCTATTGCTTTTTCAAATGGAAATAAATATATGATTACATTTATTTATGAATACACTAGAATGTGTTGGGTTTACTTATTGAGGAACAAATCTGATGATTTTCAAACATTCAAGAATTTTCATGCATGGATTGAAAATGATGCACAAATTCATATTGGATATTTGCTTACTGATAATGGAAAATAATACACTTCAAATGAATTTTAAAATTATCTTCGTCAACATCGGATCAAACATCAAACAATTTCTCCCTGTAATCCCCAACAGAACGGTGTAGCTAAAATAATGAACAGGGAAATTTTGAATATGGTTCACTCCATGATGTTTTTTTAGAATGTAAAATTGATGTTTTGGGCTGATGTTGTTCTATGTGTTGTATACATAAAGAATATGTGTCCTTAAAATTCAATCAGAAACAAAAATCCTTATGAAATGTGGCATGGCCACATTCCTTCAGTAAATCATTTCAGGGTCTTTGGTTCCACTTGTTATGCTTTGATACCCAAGGTACAAAGGAATAAACTTGGTGCTAGAAGTTGAAAATGTATCTTCTTGGGGTATTCCAATACCTCCAAAGGATATCGTCTCTATGATGAACTCAATAAGAAGTTTGTAGTAGCAAGAGATGTCATATTCCTTGAATCTTCCAAGATTGACAATGTCGTTGAGCGACAACTTGATCGCCTGGATAGATTCACACATGAAAATTATTTTTAATAATTATATAATTAGATTCCACATCTTGAAGGGGGGATTCCTATACTAAATCAATCTGTGGAATCATTTTCCGAAGCACTCTCTCCCCCACATGAAGAACCAACCGCTGATGACACCTTGAACAATGTGATTGACCAAATTGAGAGATTGAATATTGATTCAATTCCAACTCAATCAAATGAGCATCCTGGGCCATCTCAGAAAGGTCCCCCAAAATGGTTGACAAAGACACTAGAAAAAATTCGTCCCGATGAGGTTGGAAATACAGGAAGAAGTTCCACTAGACAAAACGAAGGTGGCATAGATAATTCTGATTTACCTGTTGATATGGATATTTCTTACAATTGTGAATTGAATTTTTCTACATATCATGAACCAAATTCTTTCAAAGAAGCCGCTTCTCCTGTTGAATGGAATGAAGTGATGAAAAAGGAGTATGATGCCTTGAAAAATAATGGCACTTGGAAGTTGGTTGATCCTCCTTTGGGAACCAAAGAAATTGGCTTTAAGTGGGTCTACAAGAACAAGTACAAAGCATATGGCTCACTTGGCAAGCACAAATATAGGCTTGTGGAAAAAGGTTTTGCATAGAATGAAGGGGTCGATTATGAAGAAACTTTTTCCCCCATAGCAAAATGGTCCACCATCTGGACAATCTTTTCCCTAGCAGCTCAGAAGGGATGGAAAGTCCATCAGATGGATGTAAAAACCACCTTTTTGAATGGATATCTAAAGGATAAATTTTTTATGTCCCAGCCGGAAGGATTTGTTGTGAAGGGCCAAGAATGCAAAGTATGCAAACTTATGAAATCCTTGTATGGCCTCAAGCAAGCACCGCGAGCCTAGTATGAGAAATTAACTAAGCATCTTCTGAAACTTGACTTCAAACATTTTGATCTTGATGATGCAACTTTGTTTGTTAAGAAAGTTGAAAAAAAAGTTGTATATCTTGTGGTGTATATAGATAATATTTTGATGACAAGGAACAATGAGAGTTACATTGCATCGATAAAGAAAGAATTGAAGAAAGGTTTTGAAATGAATGATTTGGGCTATGTTCATTACTATATGGGTATTGAAGTAACTCAACATCCTAAATTTATATTTCTTTCTCAAAAGAAAGTACATTGGAGATCTTGTGAACAAGTTTGGCATGGATGAATGCAATCCCTTAACCACTCCAATGGAACAAAACTTGCAGCTCACATCCATTGAAGGAAAGGAATTCGAGGATGCAACGAAGTATAAGAAACTTGTAGGAAGTCTTATCTACTTTACTACCACCAGACCAGACATCTCGTTTTCTATTGGAATCCTCTCCAGGTTTATGCAAAAACCTTGTGAAGGACATTGGTCTGCTGCAAAAATAGTTCTAAAGTACTTGAAGGGGACTCAAGACTTTGGACTCAAATATACACATGTAGGCAATTTCAGCTTTATTGGATACTCTGATTCAGAATTTGATGGGGACAAAAAAAATGGGGTGTCTACTTCAGGTTATACCACGAGTCTTGGATCAGGAGCTGTCTCATGGAGATCACACAAACAGTCAGTTCCAGCAGATTCCACAACTAAGGCGGAATATGTGGCAGCAGCTGAAGCAAAAAAGGAAATTGCGTGGCTCAGGATAATCCTAGAAGATTTGTAGATTAAACAAATGCATTCAACACCACTCATGATCGACAACACTTCTACAATAAATTTGGCTAGGAACCTGAAGTTCCATGATCAAACAAAGCACATCAATACAAAATACCATCTGATTCGACATCATGTTGAGGCCAAACCTATCCATCTATGTCATTGTTCCACAAATGAGCAGAACATAGACATATTCACCAAAGCGCTTGGAAGAGAAAAGTTTGAAAAGTTCAGAACGATGCTTGGAATCACCAACATCCCTTAAGATTAAGGGGGGAATGTTGACAGTTAATCATAAGGGATTGGGTGATATTTTATTTTATTATAATTCAGTAAATAAGGAAGGACAAGAGACATTGGGAAGTGAATTCTAATAGTCTTACCTCCATGTATAAGTACACACACAATCTCCATCTAATGCATCTTCAGTTTTGTGAAGTTACCTCTAGGTCTGACAGGATCAGCCAGGGGCAGTAAGACAAAACTAATGGGGCATATGGTAGTAGATCTCATGGTTTTGATAGGTCGGGTAGGGATGATATCATTAGAGATGGAAGGTTCTTGGACACTCTGAATAGGAGAGGTGATGGACACAGGTACTATTCTAGTTTGGGTTTTGATAGGAATTATGATTGTCATTGTTATCGTCGTTACAAGAGGAGTGATAGGGGATATTTGTTGGATGATTTTAATAAAGAGAAGTCACCTAATTTTAATAGAGAGTTGAAGAAGTCAGAGGATGAATAGGCTCGGTTACTTGAGATGAAGAATTTCTTTGAATTGCATGAGTACACAAAGAATATGAAGGCCAGGATAACTATCTTCCACCTCAAAGGGAAACAAGACATTTGGTGGGAAGATGAAAAATGGGTTAGAGACTCTAGGAAAAAGGAGTTTAGTTGGGAGGAATTCAAAAGAATTTTCAGGAATAATTTCTTGTCAGAAAAGTTCCACGACAGTAAAGAAAAATAATTTTACCAGCTAAATATGGGATTGATGAAAAATGAGGAATACGCGACTAAGTTCCTAGAGCTATTGAGGTATGTACTGTATCTTAAATATGAGAAAGCTAAAGTTCATATATTTTTTAGTGGATTTCCATTAGATTTTAGAGATCAGATTGAGTATGATGAGCCTAGATCACTTGAGGAAGTTATTGGGAAACTGAAGTATTGCTATGAACAATCATAGCGCAAGACAAAATCTTAGCAAGGATGGAAAGAGAAAAATAAGGATAAAAGTAAATGGGAGACAAAATTAATAAGGCCTTAGAATTCAGAAGAGAAAGCTAATTTTTCACCATACAAGAATTTCAACATATCTATATAAGGACATGGGTCACAACAACATAAAATAGGTGATGGTACAAGATAGTTGGAGCATTGGAAAGTGTTTGGAATGTGGTAAGAAACATCTTAAGAAATATTATCTATAGAATTAGGGTGGTAGGCCTCATATTTATAGTGCACAAGAGGTGCAAACAGTTGGGGATGTTGGGTAGACATTCCATAGATTTATGCAATGCTGGATAACAAGCAGGCAGAGGACCAAGAAACTTTTATCAAGATGGAGGGTAATATTTTCTGATCAAGTTGTTTCCATTTTGATTTATCCTGTATGTAATTATAGCTATGTTAGTCCTAACTTGGAAGATAAGTGTGGTTTGAATAAAGAAGTGCATGTAGAATCTTGGTTAGTGCATTTGGCTATAGGTACAAAGAATAGAGTATATCATTGAGTAAGAGCTTATGCATTTGAGTTCAATGGTATGCCTCCCTCAACACATTTGAATGTATTTCCATTGGGAACATGTTAGCTCCCTGTAATCAGCAAGATTGGCAAATTCTGACAGCAGGGAGAAACATCGTTTCAACCACTTTGGGATTTTTCGAGTCTTGTTGATTATAGGGAGCTAAAATTTTTGGCGACTCCACTAAGGACTTGTGAGTGTTTTTCATCATAAATACTTCTAAGACCTCAAAAATCATAATGTCAAGAATTTTGTGTAGTGAGTAAAAAGTAGCCTTTTCAAGCACTACCAAGTGATGGTAATCATGATGAAACTTATTTGAATCAGTGACAAACTAGGTAAACCCTAGGATTCTCATAAGAGTTTATCTAACCTTGAAATATTAGCTGGCTTAGTCATAATAGTAGAATGTGTTTGTCTCATAACCGTAGCTAAGTTTTGAAACAGATTCAAGACACTCTTAAAAACCAATAGGACTGAAAAATAACTCAGAAAACCCAAAAATATTTCAGATTGGTATTCAATAAACATGGTGGTGGACCATAAAACCTTTTATCTCCAAAAGAGCTAAAAAATTCCACTTGGTGACTCCACAATCCTCAATAGACCTTAAGACTCAACTGGGAAGAACCATTATCATTATAATATCATTTAAACTCAGCTAGAGGACTGCAGGATTAAATTTTTTGTAAAAATGATTCATTAACCTCTTAAAGATTATCATATCTGGTTGAACTTTTCTTGTTTAGTTGGGTCTGAAAAACATAGCATAGTGGCTCCTAGAAAGATTCATACTAGAGCCCATCCTGACCCTAACCCACTTGAGATAGTTGATAACCCAGAAAGTATCCTTAGGAAGTCTCCTAATAAAAAAATTTCAACTATTTTCAGATAAACCTTGAGAGCTAATTCAGTTCCTGAAAATATTTCAACTCTACAACAATCACAAGCTGACTTAGTAAATCCATTTAGAACTGGGTCATTTGATGATATAATTCAGCTAGACTCTGAGTCTTCACTTTCATCCTCGGAAACAAGTGAACATCCTAGTAATAGAGAAGCAACACCACCTGATTTGCACTTCCTTCACAATTTAGGTGTCTCTCATCCAAGATCAGCTCAACAATCTACTGTTGTTCCATCCACATCTGTTCACCAAAAATCCACTATCCAAACCACCCCACTTCAGCTCACTTTACCTTTTTTTAATCCACCTCCACCACATATCATGGCAACATGGTATGCTCCCTTAGTCCTTATTGTACCATTAGTCAATATTCCATAGGACTATCAATCCAAAATTCCATTATATGATGCTAGTAATGCTACTACTGCATCAGAACATGTGGATAAGATGAATGACTACTTTGACAAAAATGAGATAGATGATGATTCTGTCAAGCTAAGATTATTTGCTCGGATTTTGGGGGGAGAAGTAAGAAAATGGTTTAAAGGCTTAAACCCCCATAGTATCAATGATCTCCAAGCCTTCCATTAGACATTCTTAAACAAATGGGAAGTGAAGAATAATCCTCTACAAGTCCTTTCTGATTATAAGAACCTCCATAGAAACACCGGGGAAAGTGTACAAGCTTACTGCACTAGATTTAACAGTGTCTATAATGCCCTTTCCCCAGACCTAAAACCTCCACAAGGCTCAGCTCTAAAAAAGTTTCCTGAAGGGTTTGAACCTGAGATGGCCTATCAGCTAAGAGAGTGAGATCCTGCAACTCTTGAAGATATTCAAAAAAGAACTCTTGTTATGGAAGTTAACTTAATGGAGAAGAGAGAAAGAATGAAAAATGAGAAGAGAGTGTCCTTTAGGGAGGAATCTACCCCTTCCACTTCCAGTTCAAATATGGAAAAAATGATGGAGGAGATGATGAAGAAAATGAGCATCCTTGAGAGAGCACAAGCAAGTCAAAACCAAACTGCTCCTCAAAACAGAAACCAAAACCAGTATCAGAATTTTAAAAGGAACCAACCTCCAAATAGACCTAGGGAAGATGATCAACAGATCACTCCTCCCTTTCATCAAAACTATGTGAGTGAGGTTGAGGAAACAGATGAACCAATAGAGGAAGATGATATCAACATGTTGGGAGTAGATAATTATGACTTTGAGATTCATTATGATAGAAAGCAAGGTCTTTACACACCTTATGATGACAAGAGAGATGATGATGAAAGTTATTATCAAGACATGGAAAATGTCATCATAAAATCTCAAAGAGAATATGACCTTAGAAGTAAAACTAGTCAACAAACTCCCAACACTAAAACCTCTGACAAATCTTCACAAAACAACACTGCAACCAAGCCTAAAGATCTCAAACAGAAGGACAAAAAAATAGTTGTAAATTATGATAAAGGTAGAGAGAAAGGCACTCAAAACATTATAAAACAGAGTGTAGACCTTAGCAGTACTAACACTTCAGCTAGTACTCCTGTTAAAACCATTTTGTCAAATGTAAATAGAACAAATCAGCAAGCTGATGTTGCTGATAGAGTGGCAGCTAGTAAGGCTGAGACAAGTACCTTAAAGAATCAAACACCTTTTATCTTGGAGCAGGAAATTTCCAAAATCAAAACATCTATTCCCTTGACTGAGTTAGCTGCCCAAAATGTATATAGGACCCAAATTTTGAAGGCTTTAAACTTTGAAGAGAATAATGACACAGTCAATATTAACGATGACCAACCAGAGCTTATTTTTGGTCCAAAGATTGAAGGTAAGTATCAAGAGGGACCTGTTCCTCCCTTTTATGTGAGTTTAAACATTCATGAAATTTTTTTGCACAATGCTATGCATGATTCCGGGGCTTCTCATAATTTAATGCCTAAAGCTGTCATGGAGAGCCTGGGTCTAGAAATCACCAGACCTTATAAAGACCTGTACACCTTTGACTCGAGCAGAGTAAAATTTTTAGGATTAATCAAAGACCTCCGCGTTAACTTAGCACAGATCCCAGCCAAATGCTTAGTCATGGATATTGTTGTGGCTGATGTGCCCCCAAAGTATGGAATGCTATTATCAAGATCTTGGGGGGCTAAGTTACAAGGAACTATGCAGATGGACATGACCTATGCGACCATCCCTGTTTTTAATCAGACAAGAAGACTTTATAGGGATTCCCATATGCAATACACAGTTACAAGCCAAGACAGACCACAAAATTCTCCTCTGTATTCTATAAATATAGGCCTCGATTCTTTTATCTTGTTTAACGATGAAACTTTGGGTGAAAAAGTCACTTTAACAGAATTAATGGCCGATAGGGAGGAAGAAGAGCACAACATAGAAGTGTCAAAATAGTTTGCTACATTTGAAAATTTTAGCAAACCAAACACAGGTCTTGAGCTACAAGTCATGCATCCTTTGCTTTTAAACCTTGATATTCAAGAAAACATTCCTCAAATAAATGAACAACCTAAGGAGTTGAAACAAATACAACCAAGTGTTGATATTTCACAACAACCTGAAATCACTTTAGTTGAAGAGGACAAACACCAAACAGATGAAATCGAATCTAGTACTCTATGGAGTATGAACTTCGACGGGTCATGCACTAGAACCAACGTTGGTGCAGGTGTCTAGATATGCAACACTGAGAACAACCACACAGAGAGAATTTCCTGTAGATTAAAATTTCAGTGTTCTAATAACATAGCGGAATGTGAATCCCTACTTTTAGGCTTACATTTGTTGAAAAAGTTAGGAGCCAAAAGAATCAAAGCATATGGGGATTCTAAGTTAATCATCAAGAAAGTCAATGGGGAATACAACGTAAATCACCCAAGACTTAGGGCCTATCGAAACGATGTCATGGATCTTTGAAATTTTTTTGAGGAGTACCAGGTAATTTTTGTCCCAAGAAAAAGAAATATCGCAGCCCACAGCTTAGCCTTTGCAGCTAAAACATGCTTAATGCTATATGAAACCAAAGACTACACAACTCAGATAAAATTCAGACCAACCATTCCTAATAAAGAAAAATACTGGCAAGTGTTCGACGGAGACAAACAAATAGAAGACTTCAAGAAATTTAGAAATGAATTCGAACTACACAGTTCGGATTCAGATTATGAAACTGACTACAACAATGAAGAAAATTTTCTTGGTGAATAAGAACCATCTCCTGAACTTGTTAATATTAATCTACGGTCTAGCAAACTTGAAAACAAAATAGAATTGACTACAGAGTTAGAAACAGAGGACTTAGAAACCCTGCAGTCCAAAGATCAGAGTTTGCCTGGGTTTGGCCCCTTTAGAAGAGTTGTTTGATTTTAACGATGTGGCTAAGAAGCCAAAACTAGAGCTTGTAGAGACTGAAGTGGAGGAGTGCAATATAGGCAGTGAAATTAAACCAATGATGATTAAACTGTCTAGGACTTTACCAGCTCACATTAAACTCAAATATATAGAGTTGTTCAAAGAATTTTCTGATGTTTTTGTGTGGAGTTATGAAGATCTTAAATCCTATGACACTGAAATAATACAGCACAAAATTCCTCTCAAGGAAAACCAAAAACCATTCAAACAGAAGCTGCACAGAATTAACCCTGTTCAGTTTCCTTTGGTTGAGAAGGAAATGAAGAAAATGTATGAAGCTGGTATTATTGTCCCTATTAGATATTTTGAGTGGGTGTCTAATCTGGTGTCAGTTAGGAAGAAAATTGTAGAGATCGGGCTTTGTATAGACTTTAGACATTTAAAAAAAGCTTCATTGAAAGACAACTACCCTTTACCTAAGATGGATCATATTCTACAGAGGGTGGTGGGGTCTAGAAGAGTTTCTTTGCTTGAAGGCTACTCAGGGTACAATTAGATCTTAGTTCACCCTAATGATCAATTAAAGACCTCGTTCACTACACCTTGGGGCAATTTCATGTATGTGAAAATGCCCTTTGATCTAATGAATGCCGGAGTAACTTTTCAGAGAGCCATGGACATAGCATTCTCTAAAGAACTGGGCTACTTCATCATTGTATACCTTGATGATGTTACTGTTTTTTCAAAGACAGATGAAGAGCACTTAGCACATTTAAGAACAGTCTTCGAAAGATGTAGAAAGTTTGGTATATCTTTGAACCCTAAGAAAACACTATTCGGTCTCCAAGAAGGTAAACTTCTTGGGCACATTATTTTTGAAGAGGGCATGAAGATAGATCCAAAGAGGATTGAGGCCATATTGCAGATCTCTCATCCTCGAAACATCAAGGAGTTGAAATCTTTCACTGGAAAGATTAAATTTTTGAGAAGGTTCATCCCCAAATTGGCTGAGCTCCTTAGAAATATTACAAACATGTTGAAGAAGGAGCAAGGGGTAAAATGTACCTTAGAAGCAAATAAGTCCTTTTTACTGGTGAAACAAGCGTTAACCAAAACACCGGTTCTAATAAGTCATGATTTTTCAAAAGATTTTTATATTTTTTCATTTGCATCAGAACATACAATAACTGTTGTCCTTCTACAGAAAATTCCACAAGGACAAGAGCAGCCTATTGCATTCTTTAGCAAGGTTTTGAGGGATGCCCCTCTGAAGTATAACATCATGGAAAAGAAAGATTTTGCTTTGGTTAAAGCTTTAAAGGATTTCAGAGTATACATATTACACTCACACATCATTGCGTTCGTCCCAAATTCAGTTGTGAAAGAAATTCTAACACAGGACCCAGATGGTAAGAGGGGTAAGTGGATTGTTGTTATTCTTGAATATGATCTAGAAATAAAACCCACTAAACTCATCAAAGGCCAAGGTCTAGCTAGATTGATGGCTGAATCAAATTTTGAAGTTCTTGATATTAATATGATTAATGCTTTAAATGATCAACAGGAAATCTCAACACCCATTGTTGAAAACCATTTTATGAATTCCTCTTGGTATGCTGATATTCTTTATGTTTTGCTTAATTTGAATACACCTCCTGGTTTGAAAAAAACAAATGAAAGGTTTTTGAAATTGAAAGATGTAAACTATTGCATTATAGATAGATGTCTTTATTGGAAAAATGCAAGTGGTATATTGCTTAAATGTTTTCTCGAGTATGATGCAGAGAAGGTTAAGCACGAGTTCCATGAAGGAGAGTGTGGAGGCCATTTATACTGGAAGACAACAACCAAAAAAATCTTGAGGAATGGTTACTATTGGCCTACTTTGTTTCTTGATGTGCATAAAATGATAATTTCCAGTCATAAATGTTAAATTTTTGAAGGAAAAGGAAAGCTGCTACCTCTCTCTCTGCATCCAATCACTGTTGAAGCCCCTTTTCAACAGTGGGGACTTGACTTCATAGGTGAAATCCATCCATCATCTTTAGCTCAGCATAGATGGATTATCACTGCCATAGACTACTTCACTAAATGGATAGAAGTCATCCCTTGTAGGCAGGCCAATGATTTTTTTATCATAAAATTCATGGAGAATAATATTCTCTCTAGATTTGGCTGCCCTACCAAGATCATCATTGATAATGCAGTAGAATTTGGATCAAAGAAGATGGTTGAATTCTGTCACAAATATCGGATCACATTGGGGCATTCCATGGCCTATTACCCTCAAGGTAATGGACTTGCAGAATCCTCAAACAAGAGTTTAGTGAACATAATCAAGAATTTGTTGGAGGACAACAAAAAGTCTTGGCACACAAAGCTTGTGCATGCACTTTGGGCTGATAGATTGACTTTGAAGAAATCTATTGGTATGTCACCCTACTAGCTTGTGTATGGCACTGATGCAATCTTTCCTACCAGCATTGGTGTGCCAGTTATGAATTTAATTCAAGAGGTTCGGTCTGAAGATAATGACATGATCAGAAGGATAAATGAGACTATTCACCTTCAGCAAACCAGAGAGGAGGTTTATAACAAAGCATTGCAGAAGCAGGACAACATTAAAAATATTTTTGACAGAAGAATAAAGGCCAACAATTTCAGTATTGGGGACAAGTTTTAAAGTGGGACTCAAGGAGGGAAGACAATGGCAAGCATGGAAAATTTGACAACCTATGGCTTGGCCCTTATCTCATTTATTCAGCTGCTGGTAATAATGCCTTTTTCTTACAAGATTTGAATGGAGAAGAATTCTTTTGGGGTCCTGTCAATGGCAGGATGCTCAAACATTACTTCTCTTGATCCATGTCATGTTCTGAAAATCATTTTTACCCTTTTTTCTCATTATAAATATTTCATCCGTCATTGCATTCAAAGTTAGAAAAAATCAAAAATACAAAAACAGTGAAAGAAAGAAAAAAGGGCAGATTGTAAAAACAATAAAGGTATAGCCCCATACCAACAAAGAGAGAAACAAATCTGAAAGTGTGCAAGCTTAAATGCCACTCCTAAAAAACACACTTCAAGTTAGTCGAACAACCTAATCTCGACTAATTAGTTTTAAATTTACTGCTGATAGGATAGTGAATTCGATTTGCCAAACTGTTTAATCTTGGCTTATTAGTAGGTAGATTAGGCTAGAAATTAAAGGTTCAAACATGCTCAAAATCTGAACCTAAGTTTCTAAAGAGAAATGACTCAAATCTGTTGTAATTTCTGAGTCAAAAAAATATGCAAAACTGGTTCTAATCAGCTTAAAATCTAAACTAGTTGGTAAAGAAAAACAACTCAAACAAGAGTCAAAACAGAGCTGTAAAAAGATGAAGGAAGTGCTTTGAAACTTTCAGATCTTAAGCCTTCCATTTTGTTTTAATTTTCTGCAAAATAATTTCTATGTGCAAAACTTGTTTTTATGCCATAGACCAGCATCAAGTTAGACTATTTAATCCTGACTTGTATGCTTTTTAATTTTTGTTGTAGAATTTAGAGAATAAAAATATGTTAGACTATTTAATCCTAACAGATTGGTAGATTAGGTAGAGAAACATATGGAATCAACTGTTTAATCTGAGTTCATGGAGAAATAATGAGTAGAATTAGATTATTTTATTGCTTTCAAAAGAATAAAATGTTATGAAAAGAGTTTTCCAATCCAAGTGCACTCTAAAGAAGAAAAAATGTTATATCAGTAGGATTGGGTAGGTACAAAGCTTGTTGATGAAAGATCCATTGTTTTTGTGGCTGACTAATATGTTTTCAGAGCAAAATAAGATCATCCAAGTAAGAAATACAACCCAATGGATAAGACACTGATCAACCTCCCAAAGAATGCAAGTCTGAAGTTCTTGATGCCTTCAAGAAGGCACCATCCCCAAGTGGAGCCACTGTTAGCCACCAATAAAATTTGTCATATCAAATGGTGGCTAAAACATTTTTGGAGCCTTCAAGGAACAAATTTTGTTGCAAAAAAGTGTTATCTCTTGAAGATTCATGAAGGCATTTGGCCCTTTTTTCAAATCTTCACTACTATTTCCATTTTATTCAGAAATTCTGCTGATTTCATAGAGGAAAGACCACTGCAAAACATCATTTTTCCTCTCCCTCCACCTCAAAACTAACCTCCATTTTGCCTCCTCTTTTCCTCATAAGCTTCCTCTCTTTTCCATATTTCCCCTGTTCCCCTTCATAAAATCTTCTTTACAGAGTTTAAGACTCATTTTTTAACTCTGTCGAAACCCCCAAATCCATTGAAAACATGAAAAAAATTCATTAAAAACACCTTTTTTGTATTACAGACTTAAGCCCCCTTCGGCTATGTCCTAACCACTTCCCCATTATATGCCCTGGTGCTAGAACCAGGCGCTAAGCCATTTAAGTGCTTATCGCATCACAAAAAGTCCCAGTGCGCAAGTATATTTGCCATCTTAAAACTTTCGATGCGATTAAGCCCTTTGTTTCATAAATCTTGATCCTATAGCAACTTCATATAACCTTTGGCCCACAATTGGGCGCTAAAAAATTATAAATTTCCATCTTCGATTAATATTTTCCTTTGTTAAGTCGTAAACCCACTTTTTCCAAAGTTTTGGTCTAAACGCACCCATATAATTATTTTTCATGAAAAATGGGTAGATTGAAAGACCTGCATCAAAATTTCCAATGTGATTGAGTCCCTTTGTTAAAACCCCACCCTCCTCCTTTTACTTCATATAACTTGTGCCCAGGACCAAGAGTTAAAGGCCCCGAAGCGCTAATCGCATCAAAAATTTCAAATGGGTAGGTTGAAAGACCAAGTCTGAAGTTCCGATTGTGATTGGCCCTTTATTATATACACCCCGGGCATATTATATTTCATAAAGACCACAGGCCCCACAGACGGGCGCCTATCCATTTCATCTATATATAACCTGCCCAACATCCAAAACTTTGTATTATATTAAAATTTTGGGTTTTTCATATTGTGTAGTCAGTTTAGCGTCCTAAATTGCTAACATAAATTATCAACCAGGGCTAGTAAACTGATGAAGTGTGGTGCACTATATGTGCTTAAGTGACCTCTTCCTTACTTCGTTGTATGTGTTTTTTCTTATTGTTTTTGGGAACATAAATGTAATCTACCTCCGGAGTACTCTCACTAAATTAACATGCAACTAGTCTATGGAATTCTACAGCCCATCTTGTTCATGATGAATGATATTTTGGAAGAGTTTGTAAAATAGTCCTGGCTGTATTATCCAATGCAATTGAACATAAACGTAAAAAATGAAAGCAAATACAATTAAAATCTAAGACACCACAGCTATTTCTTACTCATTGTTATGATATTTTGGAAGAGATTTGTAAGAGTAAGAATGGCTATGCCACTTAGTGTAAACAAGCAACTAAAACCTACAATACCACAGTTATGCCTTATTCATCATAATGATATTTTGGAAGAGTTTATTAGAATAAGTCTAACTGTGACAATTAACGAAAGGAATTGCAACTAAAAATGCTAATTAACTCAATATAATACAACCAAATCTTTTTCATCTAATAATGATATGTTAGAAGAGCATTTTAAGAAAAAGAACAATTGTAAGATAATGAGGATCTTTTAATCTAATTGCAAAACAGAAAATGCTAATTAACTCAACATGATACAACCAAATCTCTTTCATCTAATATTGATATGTTGGAAGAGCATTTTAAGAAAAAGAATGATCGTAAGATAATGAGGATCTTTTAATCTAATTGCAAAACAGAAAATGCTAATTAACTCAACATGATACAACCAAATCTCTTTCATCTAATATTGATATGTTGGAAGAGCGTTTTAAGAAAAAGAATGATTGTAAGATGATGAGGATCTTTCAGTTAAACAAATAATGCAAGACATGAATTAAAAGCTACTTATCTAGAAAGCATGTAGAAGCCTCCTTGGATAGCAGGGGCCCTCTGTAACCAATTTGGTGAAATCCTTTAGCTCCTTAAAATTGTAATCAAAACAGCATCAAAGAACTGAATTTCTCTATTAAAAAAAACTCACAAGTCTACATCCCATTCCATCTTGAAATTTGATACAAAAGACTCTCTATTCCTTTCTCTCCTTCTCCTATTTTTCACTACTTTTTCATTACTTCCTCATTACCCCTGATAGGAGAAAGCTTCTCCTATTTATACAAAATATGAGGAGTCATCTCATTAATGGGAGTCCATGAATCTCTCCCTCCACCTGTAGAGTTACAATCAAAATAGGAAATGATAAGACACATGTCTTTCTAGAGTTTCAACACAACTAAGAAATGAGACACATATCCTCTTAGAGTTTCAATACAACAAGGAAGTGAGACACATGTTCTCATGATCCCATGATATTCTCCAACCAAATTCGAATTTGGCCTTAGAGTGCCACATAAGGGTCTTCTAGAAGTCTCCTTTTTGACCTACACATGTCACAAAACTCACAACACATATATAGATATATGAAACTATGTTAATTTTATAGTTTCTAATCATAAATTCACTTTAAATACATAAAATAAATAACTTTGGAAAACAAGGATCCTAACCCATATATTTATGAAAATGGTTACTTGATGTAGGGTTTTAAGTCATATGGCTATGAAATAAGAGCTAAATGGTTATGACATAATGGAAATATGTATGAATATGGAAAACACTTTTGAGACTCAACATACCCCCCAACTGAAGTTGTTGCATGTCCTCATGCAACTATTGCAATGATTCATTTGTTCATGAGTTGATCTTTTATGAGTTTTGACTCATATAGATTCGTTCCAAACTTTGCTTCTTGATATTTTCTTTTTGGCAAAGTATAATACATTTGATTGCAACATTTTTTTTTTTTTTTTTTAATGGTTGGTTCTCGTGTGACAACCAATTTTTTTTTTTGGAGCAATGATTCTTGTGTAACAATGCTTTATTTTATTTGTTTCATCAAAGTTCATGAAAACATTTAGAATCAATTACTTCATCAATGAATTGATCATTTGCAAGGCATATAATCTTTTGGATCATGTTGCAACAATAGTTGGTTGGAAAGCATATGTGGGTGGAAATGAAATGAAAATGTGTGATGACATGTGGATATGAAATGATGTCGCTTCCCCCCGAACTAAAGATATGACAATGTGAAAAAGGGAGTGAGGAATTTCCAAAGTTATAATTTTAGCATTCTAATGAATTACATGGCTAAAAATTAGAAAACAACATACCTTCACTTACCTTAAATGTGGATGAGTTGTGTATGTGTGGTGGCTGCAAAATTTTGATCATATTCTTCTTCAAGTGGCTGAACAAGGAGGAGTCACAGGATAAGTGAGATGAGTGATGACTTTTTATTGCTTCTACTAAAACTTGTCAATCATTTAAAAATGCTAGAAAATAATAGTCTTCATGTCTTCAAAACTCATTGGCACAATTCCTACTATGTGAAAAGATGTTCTGATGTCTAACATAGTAGGAAATTGTTGAATTAGTGGCCACAGCTATGCCACTAGTCAACACGAGAACTCTTACCATGATGATAATGAGAGTCAAGATGCCCAAACACATCTTGCTAGGTACGAATGATTTTGCTGATGTCGAGTCACCTAGAAGATCCGACTCTAACAAGAGACATTAATGTATTCCCATTGTTTGTTAGCATGAGAACTTGCCATTAAGGCATGCAAGCCTCAAGTGTTTTTACAAAGAACTTAGACTCAAAGGACTATGGACTCATATTAATTTGCATTGAAGCAGTGGCTTATTTTATGGAATGAAATGACAAGAAATGGAAGATGAAAATGGAAGATGGCAATGGAGAGTAGAAATGACAATGAGCAATAAGCATGTGAATTTGTTTTTGTTTATTTGTGGTTATGAATGGACAAAAAGAAATGGAAAGTAGATGTGAATGTAAATGGAAAATATGAAGTGAAATGAGGTGAATGGTTTATTATGAGGTATGGATGTGATGGAGACAATAGTATCTGAAATTTTTTCAAGTGTTTGATCTGATTCTTGCATCAGCATATTTCCTCCTTTTTTGTTGTTTATCATCATCTTATGAAACAAATTGGTCTCAGAGACACCATTCTCTCGGGTCACTTATCCTTCCTCCTGAACTGCAAAAACTACTTTCCACAATTATAAGATATCAAAAGAGAGGTGATCAACTGAAGGCAGATTTACACACAAAAATCAAGAATTTACTAATGAAATAAGTTCTCTGTGAAAATCAAAGTAACTATACCTGCTTAAATTATTTCAAGTTGAATGTAGCTTCTTTTTTAGCAATTTATTTCATTATTTTCCATTTCAAACTTAATGAATGGATTTCTCATTGTATAGATCTTGTTGAGACCTTTCCAACGATACTTAAATCATCAAAATCTGATTTTGTATGAGAAAGTTAGGGTGATTTGAACAATGAGGTTTTTCAGCTGCTAAAAATCTTGAATAAAAAGTTAGTCATTCATCTTTCATCATCAGTCCAAAATTAATCAATACCTTCAGAAAAGTGAGCAAATAACTTATTCATTTCATTGATTCAATTTTTTTTTATTTTTTTTTGAATTTTTTTGAATTTTTTTTTTTGAATTTTTTTTTTGAATATTTAAAAAAATAAAATAAAAAAAATGAAATAAAGCATGGATGAAATAATTGTTCTTATGAATATTTTTGAAACAAAGTCATGCCAATGCCTCTTTCATGCAAAATAAAAATAAAAAGCTTGAAATTTCTAAAGTCAAATTCCTAACTATGAAGGAGATGAAGGCAGAGTCCTTTTCAATTTATACAACTTGCATTTGATGCACATGTGATAATGTGCTTACCTCAAATAATCCATTTGTCATTCATCATGTGCCACCACACATGAATTCTGCCACATTTTCCCTCAAGTAAGGAAATCAGTTCCATGATTATTTCTCAAAATTGAATTTTATAAAACCGTGACTGTTTTCATAATAAAAAAAATATTTTTCTCTCACGCACACTGCAAATTAGTGCTCCGAAGAACCCTGAATTTCTCCCAAATGGCTGCGAATTTCAGAAAGTTCTTATAAAATTACCTAATTCACCCCGTTCCCGAAAAAACCCATGTTTTATTTTTTTCTAATTCGTCCTGGTTTGCTCATAAAATACGTTTTTAAATCGGGTGTTTTTGATAATGACGCATTTCGTTTTCTGGCAATTACTTGTGGTTTGATTTGTTTTTATTTTGCAGGTTTTGAAGTGTAATGGCTTGTATCTCACAGAGAAGTTCAGATTGATCTTCCTCATTCCAATTACTTGCAAAGGAATCTACAATCTTCTCTTCATCAACAGTCTGAAATCTTCTCTTCATCAGCAATTTCTTCATATGATACACTTCCATTGTATGTCCCTACAATTGAATTTGTAATCTTCTCTTCATCAGCAAATTGCAATCTTCTTCTCATCAAAAATTTGCAATCTTTTCCTCATCAACAGTTTCTTCATGTGATATACATTCATTGTGTGCAATTTTTTTTTTAAAATGATTTCTAATAACTGTTGTTTGAGGAAAAACCAATATGAAAAAGAGAAGGTTCCTTTTTTTTTTTTTTTTAAATTGCAGTGCATGAGTCTTTGTGTGAATTGAAGGTCTGCATATATGCGTAAAGCCAAACCAGAGAATAGCCTCATGCGTATGCGTGAGTCTTATTTCCATGAGATTGATTTTTTTTTTTTTTTTTTTAATTGATTTGTTAATAAAATTATGTATGTTATATTTTCAAAAATTTAAAAATACACATATATATTTCATTAAACAAAACAATGTATTGGAATTTTTTTTTTTTTTTTAATTGAATCAATTGAAATGATGAAGTTTATTTTGTCTCCCCTTTTTTTTTTTTTTTCACATAACAATTCTTTTTCTGATCCTCCAGATCACACAAAGTGCAGGAGGAGAGCATACTCAAGAATTATTAATTTTTTTTTTTACATAACAATCCTTTTTCTGATCCTCCAGATCACACAAAGTGCAGGAGGAGAGCATACTCAAGAATTATTAATTTTTTTGATGTAAGAAATAAGGCTACCTAGTTACACTTCCCCGGCAACGGCGCCAAAATATTTGGTCAATTTAGTGTGTCCTAAATTGCTAACATAAATTATCAACCAGGGATTCGTAAGCTGACGAAGTGTGGCGCACTATATGTGCAAGATAACCTATCTCTTACTTTTTGTTGTTTTTGGATTTTTATTGATCTTGGTTGGTTTCCTAATGTGAGATGGAAATTCTAAAAGACAAGTATGGTTATGAATATTCAAGGCAATGATGTCCTTTATAATGATTTACCAACTTGAAACTAAAAAAGGAATTTGAAACATACAATGACAAAACTTGAAAGGAAATGAAAATGTGCTACTGAAATGAAAAAGGTGTTGCTAATCTAATAAATCAAAACAGTGAACTAGTGAACATGAAACCAAACTATTCTTGCTGCTGTCTAAACACAAAAGAAACTATGCTGAAAGAAATCCAAAAGTTGCAATAAAGTAAATCTAAATCAAATTACATCAACTTGTCTTCTGATCCCTCATCATTAGTCCAGCTATGATTTTCGGAAGTAACCATAAGCAACTTGAGTAACTGATATCTAACTTGCAGAAAGTAAACTAATATCAAACCACACATTCATAATTCAATCCCTCACCATCAGTCCAGCTGTGGCTTTCGGAGGTAACTGAAGATGTCATGCACAATTTAATATTTCTAACTTGCAGAAAGGAAACTAATATCAAACTGCACATCCATAATTCAATCCCTCACCATCAGTCCAGCTGTGGCTTTCGGAGGCAACTGAAGATGTTATGAGCAATTTAATATATCTAACTTGCAGAAAGGAAACTAATATCAAACTACACATTTCATAATACAATCTCTCACCATCAGTCCAGCTGTGGCTTTCGGAGGCAACTGAAGATGTTATGAGCAGTTTAATATATCTAAATTTGCAGAAAGGAAACTAATATCAAACTACACATTTCATAATACACTCCCTCACCATCAGTCCAGCTGTGGCTTTCGGAGGTAACTGAAAATGACATGAGCAATTTAATATATCTAAATATAACTACTGAAGCAAATGTGCAAGACTGAAATAAACAAAGCAATACCGGAATTAAACAAAAACTAAGAAAAAAATAAATTAACAGCAGAACAATATTGATTCCATGTCATTAGTCAAAAGATATGCAAATGCCCGGGTTGCCATGAAAAATTATGTTAAAAGCTATGATTTCAAAAAGCAATCTAAGTAAGGAAATATGACAAAACAGAATTGAAAGCAACTTATCTAGAAAACATGTAAAAGCCTCCTTGGATAGCAGGGGCCCTCTGCTACCAATTTGGTGAAGTCCTTCAACTCCTTAAAATTGTAATCAAAACACCATCAAAGAACTGAATTTCTCTATTAAAAAGAACTCACAAATCTACATCCCATTCCATCTTGAACTTAGTTACAAATCTACTTCTTCATTACTTTCTCATTACTTTCTCATTACCTATGATAGGAGAAAGCTTCTCCTATTTATACGAAATATGAGGAGACATCTCATTAATGGAAGTCCATGAATCTCTCCCTCCATCTCTAGAGTTACAATCAAAATAGGAAATGATAAGACACATGTCTTTCTAGAGTTTTAACACAACTTGAGGAATGAGACACATATCCTCTTAGAGTTTCAATACAACAAGGAAGTGAGACACATATTCTCTTGATCCCATAATCTTCTCCAACCAAATTCGAATTTGGCCTTAGAGTGCCACATAAGGGTCTTCTAGAAGTCTCATTTTGACCTACACATGTCACAAAAATCATAACACATATATAGATATATGAAACTATGTTAATTTTCTAGTTTCTAATCATAAATTCACTTAAAATACATAAAATAAATAACTTTGGAAAACAATGATCCTAACCCATATATTTATGAAAATGGTTACTTGATGTAGGGTTTTAGGTCAAATGGTTATGAAATAAGAGCTAAATGGTTATGACATAATGGAAATATGTATGAATATGGAGAACACTTTTGAGACTCAACATAAGGCACATTCCATAATCTTTCTTGTCTCCCCACTTCCTGAGAAAAACGTTTTCCATTTGATCCCAGGTTGTCACAGAATGATTTCCCAATGTTTTATACCATTTTCTAGCTTCACCTTCCAAAGACTGCATAAATAATCTCAAAACCACAGCCAAATGTTCAACATTCAATTTCTCCGCGAAAGAGAAGAAGGTCTCGAGATGTCTCTGAGCATCAATATCATTTTCACCATTAAACCTTGGCAGAATCTTCAGATAATCCTGTGGCATATCATTCAACACTTGGGGTAAGGCCAGAGGAGCATATTTGTTCAACAGGAAAGCAGGAACATTGGCCATTGGAGGAGGTGGGGGTTGTACAATAGTCTGAGAAACAAATGAGGGGAGAGGAGTGGGAGGAAGCGGAGTATGAATAACAATGGGAATATATTGCACAGAGGTCTAAGGTGTGGGTGGGAATAATTCTCGATTAACAAGAGCTACTTCAGTGACCTCTTTAATTTCTTCAGCCTCGAAAACAGGATAAGATTCTTCTCCAATTGAGGCACTTCCCCTACGTGGAGTTTCTGAATAAAACTTGGGATTTTCTGTTCTAACTTCTTGAGAAGAAGAGGGCGGATAATCTTCAACAGAACACTCAGAATTTTCGGCACGGGCTGACTTCCTCTCCTTCCAAACTCTTTTATGAATAACTTTCTCTGGGTCAGACACGTAAGGTGTTTTCAATTGAGCTGTATCTGACCTTAAATGTGGCCTACGAGGAGCCAGGACTACTAATAAGATTTATCAAATAAAGCCCAGTGGAGTCGCCAAGGTGAGAAATCTGCAACTCTTCACCTCTCTGTGCTCACCTGATTAGAGAGTGAAAACAATTTGTCGAAGACCCAAGGAAACTGATATTCTTGAATTCGTCCCCGGCAACGGCGCCAGGAAGATGTTGTGGATGATTTTGTCACCCCCCTAGAGACAGCCTAGAGTTGCCATAGACCAGTGCCTAGGACATCTTAATATAGCAAATGGCTCACTATAGCTTGGGTTGTCAGTCCAAAGAGCTCATTTACTATCTCTTGTTAGAAACAAGGAAACTAGGTTTGAATGGGACCAAACTCTCTCAGAAGCTGATACAAAGATAAGAGAAATGTAAAAACATCATGTAAAACTTCAGCATGAAAGCATCAGACAGTTAAGAGACCGCTTACAGTAAAGAGGGCCGATTCAAATAATATATCACAGAAATCAAATATCAGAGAGTGAGTGCAGTGAGGAAACATAAGAAGATATTACTGGCAAAAGGGCGCATCAATTTACGAATCCTTAAGCCACTAATATAGCAGAAAATATGAAAGAATGAAAATGGAACAGCATATCACTTCTAGGCCTATTTAAAGCGCTTGACTAATTCCAGAAAGGGCACCACTTAAGATGAATCCTTGCTGCAAACTAGTGAGCCACTCGCATTCTAGAACGTGATACAAGAAGACAAATTGCATGAAAAGTGGCAATGTATTAACACATAAGAAAAGTTACATACTGTGAGATATCAAAGACTAGAATCCTCAATACAGTTATAACCCCTCCTCACTGAGACCCTACGGGCTCTGAAACTTCATACAGAAATATTACAAGATGAATTTAGTAGTCTTCTCGCTGCACAGTTTGCTGATAGAAATCTGGAACCCTTCAAATGTCTTATTTCTGAGTATTTATAGGAAAGAGAGAAGCTTCTGGAGGAGGAGGGAGATGGGATACAATTAATGACTCAATTTTGATAAAATGGCGGAAAAAATTCGCGGCTTATCTATGAATGACTGACTATAAATGAATACCTAACACTCTGTCTAAGGAAATAAATGCTGGGAGGTAAAAAGCTCCTTATGTACAAGACAGAAATAATTAAAATATATACATCAGGGTGCTTCTGGCTGAAGGCAAATCTGCTACCATAAGAGTCCTGAGAAAATCTTCCATTCAGTACTGTACGCCTGGCCCTTGATTTTGAATTAGAATCCTGGATCTTAAATGCGAGGCAAACTTCTCTGGAGGGTTCCGAGAATCCATATCTGTATTTTCTTTAATGGCAGTCATTTCATGCATCTGTTCTCAGTCTCCTTCATTAAATTTTGCCTACAGAAAATCATCCTCTGATATATTCTTGATCTCCGAAACAGAGGCGGGGAATAAAAACGCCTTCTCTGCTATTTTGGAACCTGCAAAAACTCCAAAAATGTCAGAAATACTGACTCGGGCGATGGCGTGGATAATGGAGGTGGAGATGGAGGAGGTGACATGGTCACAGACAGAAGATGGAAATGCCCAGGGTGGCGGAAGCAAAACAGTGGAGGATTCCTCAACAAGACGGAATGCGGGTTTAACGCGACATAGTCTGGACGCAAGGAAAGAATAGAGGCAAACAGGAAATAACACCTATAAACACATATATGTATATATATATATATATATATATATTGGCGCGAAGAAATGCTAAGGATGTACGGGGGTGAGATACATAGGCGCACGAGGGGCAAGTGGGGGGATGACGTGGCAGAGGCATCAACGGGTGGAGGTTGGTGGAAGTGACACGGTGGCGGGCCACATAATATGGCGGAGATGAAATAGCGGACGTGTAACTCCAGGGAACGCCCACCGTCAGATCAGGACCGGTAGATCCAACGACTCGAACTAATTCCGCTGCCCGGCAGTGGGATGACCTTTAGCGCGCGGGAGATGGGCGGTTTTCTATTCGTACCGAAGACACATGGCATGATATTTATGGTGTCACTGCCCCCGCGGGAAATACCACTGCTCTGACGAGGGTGGTGCGGGGTAATACCGCCTATTTCGGGCGCGCGGGGTACATATGGGGGGCCCTACAAATAAGTTAACTGTCGCGCCGTAGATTTAATTTGATCGGACGGTTGCGACGGCGCCCTGGGTAATAAACAACAAGCCCCCTTCCCTTTCGGCCTGTGGTCCTGGAGCTCGGGTCACATGAAAATCAAGGCGGGAGGGGCTAAGGTCTAAGGGGCTTCGGCCTGATATATAAAATATGTGTGTTTTAGACATTATAGAGCAAATCTTCGGGCGGAGACAATAAAATTAAATGGAGATATCGGGGTTTTTGATCTCAAAAAACATTAGAAAATGGATTTAAAAGAAAAGGTGGTGAGAATTTAAATAAAGGAGGAAATATGTACAACAATATGATTTTTTAAATCCTACAAATTAATTTATGTTGATTAATAATGAACAAAAACTCAATTTAAAAGTACTAAATTAGTAGTTTATATTGATTAATAATGAACACAAATAAAATGAATATAAGACTAAACTACTCATTTATAATGATTATTAATGAAAGTAAATTAAATGAATATAAACTACTAAATTAGTCGTTTATATAATGAATATGAAACTACCAAAAAAAGATAAATTACTACTGCAAATGATAAATTTGTGATTACAAATAACAACTAATACGAATATTAGTAGCTAATTTACATTATATTATAACACGACCAAAATTTAGTCATATTTATTTTGTCATTAATTGGTTTCAATTAATGACCAAATTTTTCATATATATGATTATTAGTAGATAATTTATAGTATCTTATAACATGACCAAAATTTATTCATATTTCTTTAGTCATTAATTGGTTTCAAACGATGACCAAAATTTGCATATATATGACTATTAGTAGCTAATTTACAATATCTTATAACACGACCAACATTTTGGTCATACTTCTTTTGTCATTAATTGGTTTTCTCGGGTGATCATATAGTAATATATTTTGTTGTATATTTGGTCATTAATTGTGACAATTAATGGTCAATTCAATGGTTAAACCAATGACCAAATCAATGACTAAATTAATGACCAAATATACTATTAGACAACAAAATTGAGATAACTAATTAATGAATAAGTTGATAATGACTAAAATTTGGTCCCGTTATAAGATACTATAAATTAGCTACTATTGGTCACTGACCGAAAAATAGTCATTTATATGAAACTTTTAGTCATTTTTTTAGTAATTAATTAGCCATTTTGTACTAGTGTAGGATGGGGTCCTTAGTGCCTTCAGAAAAGAGGCTTCGAGTAGGATATATGTCAAGGTAATATTCCATTTTTCTAAATCTACGATCAATGGAGCATGAGAGGACTTGAATCTCAACCAAATGAACAAGGATTTCCTCCCAATATTTGATCCTATCAATCAATGCCCTTCAAAACAACATTTTTTCAATTCCAATAAAGGTTAATAGTGTGCAGATACTAGTTGAAGTGGCCTTGAGGGAATTCCATATCTAGAACCCAATTTTACACCTCGACTAACACATTAGAATCTAGTAGGCACTGACATTAATCTGTGATTTCGGGATCAACTAGTAGAGAAATTGTTTCTTGGATTTGAGGTATAGTATGGGAATAAAATAATAATTAAATATATATTCTCTCTATTAGGCTTAAGATGCACCCAGTTCCTTATTGTAGGTTATGCCACACCTCACTCTAGGGTGTTGGTGTGGAATTTTGAAAGTTAGCCAGAGCGGAGAAACAAGGCTAGAGGAGGAACAATGTTGAAAAATGATAATGGATGGAAAGGAAAGGCCAAGGAGAATGAAACTAAATAAAAGGGAAGTGAAATCGAGGGGAATGTTGAAGTAAAAACAAAAAGGTAGATAAAAAAATCCAATGGGAAATAGATAGGAGAGAGATTAGAGTCACAAGAGAGGTCAAGAGGGTCATGGACCAAAAGAGGTGGTGAGCTTGAATTCAGGGAGATAACAAAAAATTGAATATGGAAACAACCTAGGAGTCCCAAAACATCTTTAAGAGGGACAAGAGTGGATGAGGAAAAAAACAAGAAACAATAAATAGAAAAAATTTGAGCCATAAAAATACCTATAGCCTGAATATCTAATCTAACTCAATTTTTTCATGATTAGCCATAACTGTCAAAATTACCTCACATAGAAAAAGAAATCAATGTGAATTATGTGGAGGGAGGTGGTTACTTCTCTTTAAAAATATACTAGTAGTTACTTAAGCAACAACACTACAAGGGCATATTATTTCTCAATGAAAGGATGCTAGAAGCATTGACAATGCTTTTTTTCAAAAAGAGAAAATTATTGTGGTGTTGATTTGGTACCATTGTGATGAGGCTCATCAATAAGTACATTATAAAGGGTCATAATTCCATCCTATAGATTTATAAGTATCTCTTTCTGACATTTATTTACTTTTTTTGTCATATTATGCTTGGCGAGAAGGGTGAAATATATTTGTCATATCATGTAGCCTAGTATGGTTTAATTGCAAGAAATTGAGCAATTTTTGAGACAATTTCTATGTAGGTGCTAGAAGTAGATAGCAAGGAGATATTGTATGGGTGTTCCACCTCCTTAAATCCCTCAATAAGACCAATACAACATCAATATATCTCTCATAAGCTTGAGGTCATTAGCATCCAATCAGGTGAAAGTCATGAGGAGTCAAGCTCCACTATTCTCGAGTTTCTAGAGAAAAAATTCCTATTTTATAGGGAGATGTTGGTAGTTACCCTATTGTATAAATGAACATGTAGACAAGATAATTAGGATTCAAGTTATGTTTTCATCTAGGTGGATATTAAGGTCAGGAATTATTATCTTTTGACTGTTGTATGATGTATTAGACCTTGATTCAATGATAATGAGGTTTTTTTACTTTATCCTTTACTGAGTTAGTTTGAAAGGATTGAGACTCTTGGGTTTGGGCCCAACCCAGTGGATTAGGTTCCTCTTGTGTACTTGTATCTCTCTTAAGTTTCATAATGTTGTTTAGTTTCTTTCATCTCAGTAGAGGAATACTCCATTAAACCATGTGATTGCAACCTCTCCCTCATCTCTCTCATGGGAACATGAGTAGAAGGACCTCCAACCACAAGCCAAAAGAAAAAAAATTATGACTTCTTGGAAACATGTTTATGATTAGTTATCTTGGTCTGCATATGTTTTTTGTCGCTTAGAATTTATTTTGTTGGTTAGATCAAATTTTTTGCATAAATTAGATAATGTTTAATTTCAACTCATATTTTCTACTTCTAATTGTTCTATTTTGTCAATGATCAATGAATGTCTGCATGTGATGATTATAGGGTTTTTTGAATCTACATTCAAGGGAACCTTCACCACCTCCACCTTAGAATCCCCCATTTCCTCTTCCAAAATCCAAATTCTGCCATCAAAATTATGTTTTATGAGGCCAGTCTTCCATGAACACCAAGAGCATTTCTTCTAGTTAGAAATATGCCCTCAAGGGTCTCTGAGTTTGAATATAAGTGTTGGTAACCTTTCAACCATTTTCCCTCATTTCCATTCACCTTCCTACACCTTCCAACCACCTTCTTCACCCCTTAACCCTTCTCGGTAACCTTCCTGTAGCATTACAGGGCTTCCTGTAGCAACACAAGGATCCTATAGAAGCCTCATGTAGCATAGTTTTAGGTCCTCCTTCTTGGTCCACTTTTGATCCTTGTTTCCATTTGATCTTTTGTTAGGATGTTATTGACCCTTAGTTGTGGTTTCATGACCAGTAGTGACTCCTAGGCCACTATAAATCCTCCTTTTCCTTACTGCAAAAACATAAATGTCATTAGTATTTTATCATAGAATTGATAGAGAAATGTTTATGAAAGTTTGAGTTAGTTAAAAAGTAGTTAAAATCAAGATATATGGTTTGATAGGTTATGCAAAATAAAGTAGTTCTTTTACTGCAAATAGGTGATAAGTAGATAGATGATTTCAGGATAGTGTAATTTCCCTTCTGCATTGTAGGTTATCTCTTGTCTATTCATGATTTGTTTCAATAGAATTTTCATGTTGAAATTGATAGCATTCGTTTTTTCAGTTAGGAGTAGTTATACGTTGTATCTACATCTATTTTTAACTCTAATTCAGTAGAATGAAGTGGAAGCACTATTGATCAAAAGACCTAGTTGAGGGTGGCATGAGTGGAATCCATATGTTGTGCATAAATTATTGTCACCTCTAAGTTTGTACAAACCCAAGGTTGATAAATAGAGTTGAGTAACCCTGGGGAGTTGCCACACTCTTGGTGTAATAACAAGGCTCACCACATTGCATGGACTTCCATTCCAATACTATTTCCTCTAGCCTATTCTAGATACTTTTGAATCAAGATTATTGGTGTCTCATCCTATCTCTCACTTGATTAATACTACAAATTTCAAGAAAAAAAAACTGGATGAAATTAAGAATCCCTTGAAATTAATTGTAATTGTTGGTGCATGAGTTCAAGGCCTAGCATGTTGGTTTCATGTTTTATTCAATGGAAGTGATGTACAATGATGAATGACCACTACACTTAGAGCTTCAACTACACCCTGGTATCAACTTTTTTTTGTCTTATCTCAACCTATCTATGTAATGGACTCCATATGGCTGCCCATAATGCATAGAAATATCCTATCTATCCCATTGTGACAGCTAAGGCATGGAGTGTTGTTGTTGGTCAATGATCAATCTACTTAGAAACTAGTTCAAAAGAATGCAAGTGGACTTCAATTACAATAATTTTAAGGCATAATCCTTACAGTTTAGCATCGCATAAAAGCTCCCATGAATTTATAATAGCCACAACAATAGTGATCCCAACATTTACAACAACAATATTTGTTTCTCGATGCACACTAGAAGTTTGAATCAAATCCTATTTTGAAATGTCATGATTTCTCTTTAGTCATGTTCTAAATTTAAATTGTCCATAATTATGAAAATTTGTAAATGCTAGGATTCATGTAAAAGTCATTTGGAGTGTGATAGGTCATGTGGTAGTTGAATATTAATGGAGAAGGTGAAGAGTCACCTATTCATTTGTATAATTATATCCTCATGTCTCTAAACTAGGGGCTTTTAGCATTTAGTTAGAATTTGGCACTTCGAT
Source organism: Pinus albicaulis (assembly GCA_034641835.2). Taxonomy (NCBI): domain Eukaryota; kingdom Viridiplantae; phylum Streptophyta; class Pinopsida; order Pinales; family Pinaceae; genus Pinus; species Pinus albicaulis. The sequence continues at coordinate 592,675,796 of CM076579.1, forward strand.
TGTTGGGAGCACTCTCTCTCTTGATAGTTTCGAGATTCAACTATAGTGAGGCTATAAGACTTATCTTGGAGATGATATGAGAAACCTACCTTCCACTATTGGATTTTATTGGACCTATGATACATGTACCTTGGTTTTAAAAATTATAAATGAGAAGCTATTCACCTTTAGCAAAATTATCATGCACTTTCATGATGGTTGTAATGGCTATCTGATACTTCTATTATGTCTGCATGTTTTCTTTCACATGAGTTATATGTTGATGAAATAATTCCTAGCTTATGACTAGTATGCATACTAATGGATCTCCTCTCTCTTATTCTACACATTACAAGTTAGTTATTTTTTGTGCACTACATTGAAATTAGTTTCTAGTTCTATTTTACTCTTGTATGCCTTAGATGGTTTTAGCTAACTAACTCCTATTGATATTTACTTAGTCTTATTCTTATGTTATTACACTCTTGTACTTTTTTGTCACATCCCTTGTGAAAATTCCATGTAATAAAGTTAAAAATAATAACCACAGTTGTTGGGACACTTATTCCAAGTTGAATCTTGGGAAAAATATCGTAGTGGGTGTTAAATTTGTTTATTATGGCTAAGGAAAATGGAAAAGGAAAAGGAAAAGGCTTTGAAAAGGAAAAATAGATTTTTTGGCACAATTATTTATGAAAATAATGGAAAATAAGAGAAGAGGGAGATGAAAGGTCACAAGTTCCATGTGAGGAGGAAAATGAAGGAAAATAATTGAAAATGAAGAAAATAGAGGCATCTTCTATAAAAATTCTTCTGAAGGTCAGTTGGTACCTTTTCTTAGTGAAATTTTTGGAGCTCTCTCATTATTCTCTCTCTCTCTCTCTCTCTCTCTCTCTCTCTCTCTCTCACTATTGAATAATTAGATTTTTTGGAGAACTTTGACATTGGAGCAAGAAAGACAAGAAAGAAGGAAGAAGGAGGAAGCAAGCAAGGAGGAGTAGGAATTAAGCAACTACAACATGATTCTTTGCAGGTGTTTTTTTTCATGTGTGATTTCCTTGATAGATTTGGAATGCATGGTATTGCATGTGTTTCTTTGTTGTCTTGGTATGGGTTTTTCTAGTTGTGGCAATCTATTCAACCCAACCTTTCCATTTCCAGATAGCCATGGTGTTGTGGAGTACTCATGTTTTGGTTTATATGTATTACCATATGGATTTGAAACTAAGTGAGGTGGATCTCCGAATGATTATAGAATCGGTTTGTTTGTTACCCCGGTTTAGAGCCTAGTGATCTGGGTTTGGATTTTGGTAAAGCCTAAGAGGTGGTGGTTTTCTCTCCATATCAGGCCTAAGAATCTCAGGTTTGGGATTGCGGTAAATCCTGGAGAGTATGTATTGGTTTAGGGTCTAGTGATCCCTAATTTGGATTGTAGGTTATGGTAAAGCTTGAGAGAATAGGAGATAAGAAATTTCGGCATGGTTTAGGAGAAGAGAATCCAATGATATCCATGCTTGTGTTGGCCTAGTGACCAGGTGTAGATAATGGAAAATACTAGTTTATGATTGATGAGTGTGAGGTGTTTTAGTCTTGGATGCGTTCATTAGCTCTTTCGGTTTGAGCCCCACATTCATGCTTGGAATATGGCAAGGGGGTGATTGGCTGAAGAGAGATTTGTATCAACCAATATATTGTCAGGTTGAACGTGGAATTCCCATCTCTTCTTGGTTTTTACACTCATTAATGAGAAGCTCATTCCTTTGTTATTTTATGTATAATTTCACTAGTTATTATGTGGGTTCTATTGTTGTTGTATCCATAGTATTTTTTTTTATTATGCTGGTTATAAGCATGCATTTATCACTGATGGCATATGGTTTTATTCATGTTTTTAATTGTAAATGAATGCACAATGTATCTATGGTAAAATTGATCATAGTGCAGATTATGATGTAAGGGAGCAATGCTTCTTAGATATTCTCAAAAAAGTATGAGACCCATATATTTAAATATGTTGTTTACACTTGTAGATGCAATTTTTGTGATATGTTTGACAAAATTTCTGCAATGGCTAGGAGGTGTCCAAATGAGTTCCTGATGATGTGATTGATTTCATACCTTTGTTATAATGTTATTCATCATTACCTATAGTTTCATGAGGTTCTAGGTAGTGACCTGGGCTTTCGTGGCAAAAAGGTGGCACAAATCCTGGAGTTACGGGCATAGAAATAACGAAATTGGGTCCTCGCCACTAACTTACCTTGGCATGTTTATAGATATAGGCTTTTAGTTGCTACCTTGTCTTTCCATGCCTACAACTAAAGCTCAAATAGGTTCAAATTCAGTCTCCTTCAGGTTTCAGGGCCCTGCAAGGTTGGGTTACCTCTTCGGGATGTTTTCAGTGTTGTGTAAGGTGTGTTTTTCTTGTTTACATTGTTTCCACTTACATAGGGTCATCTAGGAGGCTGGATATCATATTAGTAGGCTCTCGTCACATATTTACCTCAGTTGGCTAGTTACATGGGTAGATGTGGGAAGAGGTTGTTACAGAGTGGTATCAGAGCACAGTTCAACCCTTGGACTGGATGGGTGGTGTGTTGGTTATGATTTTTTTTATTGCTTATGTGTTTCTCATATCTATAGCTTATTTTTTTGTTGCATCCATGTTGATTTGACTGTGGTGGTAGTGGTGTCGACATGGATGGGCTGATGGTTTTTTTGTTAAGATGTGGTCATGTGTGTACGATTGATTGTGCATTGTTTATTTTTGTGTATTGTGCCTACATATTAGCTTACATATTGTTACATGTTGTATATCAATTTATTATTTATGCTAGATCACATATTGGTCATGCTTGTGCATTTTTTGTGTATGCTTGATTTATTGATGTTATATGTTGAGAATGTGTTGGTCATTCATGCTTGGTTACATGCCACTTATGCTGGTGTATGGTCTGTGCTTTTGATGGGGTGTGGTCAAGGTGCACTGGTATGGTTATGCACTAGGTCATGTTGTGTATTTGGTATGGTGATGCATTGATGACTGGACTATAACTAGAATGATGATTGCGCAGTAGTATGCCATGTGTTATGATTTTACATGTTGTTATGATTTTGTATATACATCTAGTACGCTGATTGGTTGATCTTGTAGGAAGTATCCTCCCCTCATTACACTAAACTATGTTGGCTTATTGTTATTTGGTTTAGTTGGAATATTATACCTTGCAGGAGAAAGATCAAAATGGATAGAAATGTGGTATACTACAAGGACTCTCCCTATGAGTCATATGCGCAACATGGTGGCCACTATTCTGATTTCTCAGACACATTGAGCATCCTAAAGGAAGAAATAAGGAGTTGTAAGGCCGATAATTACATGATCATATAAGCACAAAAGAAACAAGAAAACATGAATGCAATAATTCTTTAGAGGAAGAAAATAATGGGGCTTATAACAGTAGGTCTCCTAGTATACACAACTATGATAGATTTTATACAGTGAGAGATGGAACCTTGTTGGACACTCCGAATAGGAGGTCTGATGAGTACAGGTGCCATCCTAGTTCTGGTTCAGATAGACATCATGATTGTCATCAGTATCATCCTTACAGGAGGAGTGACAGGGGATACATATGAGATGAATTGAAGAAAGAAAAACCACCTACTTTTGATGGGGAATTTTAGAAACCAAAAGAGGCAGAAGCTTGGATACTTGGGATGAATAAGTTCTTTGAGTTGCATAAGTAGTCAGATAATATGAAGGATAGGATTGTTATCTTCATCCCTAGAGGTAAACTAGACATCTTCTGGAAATATGTGAAGTGGGTTAGACACATCACAAGAGATGGCTTGAGTAGGAATGAGTTTGAAATACTTTTAAGGAGAATATATTTTTCATATAGGTAATATTATAGCAAGGCTAAGAAATATTATGAGCTCAATATGGGATCAATGACAGATGAGGAGCACATGACAAAGCTCTTGGAGATATTGAGGTATACATCGTATATTGAGGATGAAAAGGATAAATTTAAATGATTTTTTAGTGTTTTTACATTAGCATTTAGAGATTATATTGAGTATGATGAGCCTCACACACTTGAGTAATTCATTGGGAAAATGAAGCATTTCTATGAACAATCAAAGCACAAGAATCAGTATCATCAAGGATGGAAAGGGAAAGACAAAGTTAAAGGTAAATGGAAACCAAAAAGAGAAAGGCCTTATAGTACAAAAGAGAAATAAAATATGGCACCTAAAACAAAGTTTATTGCAGTTGGGCATGGACATAGACCACAACAACAACATAGATCACAACAGTAGCATGGAGGTAATGGTATGGGATGGTTGGAGTGTTGGACATATGGTGAGGAGCATCTTAAGAGAGATTGTCCATAGAATCGGGAAGGTAGGCCTAAGATATACAACACAAAGGAGGAAAAAACGGTTGGGGATATAGGGCAGAGAATTCCTCGAATTTATGCAGCAATGGTCAACAAGCAAGCAAATCACTAGGCTTCTATCATTTAGATGGATGATAAGCTTTGTGATAAATTTATTTCTATTTTTATTGACCCTGGATCTAATTATAGCTATATTAGTCCTGAATTGATGCATAAGTGTGGTTTGAATAAGGAAATGCATGCATAATCTTGGTTAGTGCAGTTGGACATAGGTACAAAGAAAAGAGTTCAACAATGGGTAAGAGCTTGTGCATTTGAGTTAAATGGTATGCCTACAACAACGCACTTTAGCATATTTTCAATGGGATCCTATAGTATCCTATTGGGTATGGATTAGTTATATATCCATAGGACCAAGGTATATTTCTATGAAAAATATATTAAATGCTTGGATGAAAATGGGGAACCAAGAGTTTTACAAGGAAAGAAGAAAGCCACATCAGTTAGGACAGTTACAACCATGCAGACCAAGTGCAGTTGGAGGAAAGGGCAAGTGTTATTTTCAGTTCATATCTATAGTGAAAAAGGTAAGGAGTTTGAGGATGGAGATGTTTTGAGAATACATCTATTTTTGCATCAGTTTTGGGATATGTTTCCAACAAAGATTTCTGAGTTTCCACCTCACATGGAGGTATAATTTTCTATTGAGTTGGTGCCAGGGGCAACTCCGGCATCAAAAGAACCTTACAGGATGAGCACACCTAAGTTGTTAGATTTAAGGTTGCAGCTAAAAGAAATGATTGACAAGGGGACATTACACCGAGTGAACTACCATGGGGTGCACCAGTATTGTTCGTGAAGAAGAAGGATGGAAATCTCAGACTATTCATTAACTACATGCAAATGGACAAAGTGACTATCAAGAACAGGTACCCATTGTCGAGGATTGGTGATTTGTTTGATTAGTTGAAGGGATATTTTTTTTTTCTCTAAGGTCAACTTGAGATAGGGATATCATCAAGTACACATCAAAGAAGAGGAAATCTACAAGACTGCATTCAGGACTAGGTACAGGCATTATGAGTTTTTTGTACTTCCATTCAATTTGACTAATTCCCCAACTATATTTATGTGTTTGATGAAAAATATGTTGCATCCTTATTTGGAAAAAAAATTTATTGTGTTTATTGATGACATATTGGTGTATTATAAAAATGTGGAAGAGCATGCCAAGCATTTGGAAGCAATGTTGAGGTTGTTGAGAAAGCATAATTTGTATGTTGAGCTCAACAAATGCATTTTCTTCCATACTAAGGTACACCACTTGGGACATGTTGTCTTCGAGGAGGGAATTTCAGTGGATCCACAAAAGATCAGGGCCATCATGGAGTGGGTAGCTCCTAATAATGTAAATGAGGTCATATCATTAATGGGATTGGCAGGTTACTATAGGAGGTTCATGAGGAAATTCTCATAGATTCATTATACTATTACATCATTGCAGAGGAAAGGTAAGACTTTTGATTGGAAAAAGGAGTGTGAGGCTCGTTTTGAGTAGCTTATGCAGTTGTTGAAACATGCTCTAGTGTTAAATATTGTAGATCTGAACAAGGAGTTTGTAGTGTGTACATATGCTTGCAAGAGAGAAATTTGGAGAGTCTTCATGTAGGATGGACATGTGGTATGCTATCAGTCATGAAAAATAAACAAGCATGAGTAGAACTACCTAACACATGATATTGATCTAGAGCCGATCATATATGCACTAATGATGTGGAGGCACTATTTTCTTGGTAGGAAATTTGTATTGATGAGTGACCACACTGGGTTGAGGTACCGATTTGACCAGGAAAATTTGAATGCCCGATAGGCTAGATGGCTGGGTGTGATCAACGAGTTTGACTTTGAGATCAGTTACATTAAGGGAAAGGAGAACTGTGTCGCATATGCTCTTAGTAGGCAAGTATAGGTAAATCACTTAGCAACAATGATATCCTATCAAAAAAATTACAGGATAGGATCTTGCAGGAAGGTCAAGAGCATTACAGGTATATGGATATTTTGCATAGATTGCATGACATTAGAGGTATAGGTACAGGTGTTGGTACAGGTATAGGTACAGGTGTTGGTATAGTTCTAGGTACTAGTGTTGGCATAGGTACAGGTACATTTGGCCTATGTACAAGTACATCTATAGGTGAAGTTATACAAGATTGATACTGTTGTCTCACATTAGAGAGATTGGCTAGACTTAGAGACAGGATATATATACCAGAAAATATTGAGATGAAGAAGGTGATATTGTGGGAGTTTCATGATAAAACATATGCGGGTCCCCAAGGCTATCAGAAGACATTCATTGTAGTGAATACATTCTATTATTGGACGAATCTAAAGAGGGATGTGGCAGAGTTTGTAGCCAGATGTTTTTATTTTCAGATGGTTAAGGTAGATTATAAACATCAAGGTGAGTTTCTACAATCGATTGCGATTCCAGAGTGGAAATGGGAAGTAATTTCTATGGACTTCATCACAGGTTTTCCTAAGACAACTAGACAACATGATTCCATCATGGTTATGGTGCACAGGTTGAAAAAGGTTGGGAATTTCATTCCAGTGAAGACTACATACTCATCTAGTGATGTAGCACAGTTTTTTATCAGAGACATAGTTAGATTGCATGGTGCTTTGAAGAATATTGTGTTAGAAAGAGATGCAAAGTTCACTTTCATGTTTCAGAGTGAGTTCTTTTCAGGTTTGGGTAGAGTTTACCTTCAACGCAACTTATCATCCACAGAGAGATAGAAAAACTGAGAGGGTCAATAGGATACTAGAGGATATGTTGAGGATGTATTTTATGCGGAAAAAGCACAAGTGGTAAGAATATCATCCACTGGTAGAGTTCGCCTACAAAAACAGGTATTAGGATTCATTGAATATGAGTCCATTTGAGGCTATTTATGGGTGGAGTTTCAACATTTCTATTAGTTGGAGTGATCCAGTCAACACAATAGTAACTCGACCAGAGATGTTGGTAGAAATGGAACAAGAAATGCAGGTGATTAAGAAGAAATTGAAAGTAGCACAGTATAGGCAAAATATTTATGGAGACAGGAACAAGTTATTCAAGGAATTTCAGGTTTGGGATCAGGTGTACTGTTTATCAAGCCCAAGAAGAGCTCCTTGCTGATTGGATAGTGTGTGAAGTTGGCACCATGGTTTTTTGGACCCTTCAAGATCGTTGAGAGGATAGGACCAGTGGCCTATCGACTTGCACTAAATTCCTCAATTAAATTCCATGATAATTTTGCATATATATTTTCTTAAGAAATATTTTAAATATGTTGATCACATGTTTGACTGGCTTGTATTACAGGTGGAACTCGATGGATAATTCCAACTGGAGCCTTAGTGTATATTGTAGAAAAAAGTGGTGATGTTGCAGAACTAATCAATAAAGCAAGTTAAAGTGCAATGGAAACACTTTCGACCCAATGCGACTACATGGGAGATATAGGAGTAGATGTGAGCAATTTATCCTTCCTTGTTTTCTGGTTGAGGCAAATTAGTTTTGGTTTTACGTTGATTTTGTTTAGCGTATGTTTTGGCGATGTTTTTGCACATGTTTTGATGTGATGCTTTAATGTATGTACATATGTATATGTATTTAAATACCCCCATGAGATAAGTTATAAAGCTCCAATATGTCGTATGGTATCATGTCATTTTAGTTCTCTTTTTGTTATTATTTCATGTTGGTTTTATTTTCATCATGGTGATGATTTGAAATAGTACATCAAGCTATGTTATAAAGCTCCATGGGCATTATGATTGTTTTTCAACGGTTTTGCTGAGGTATATGCGCGGTTTAACACCGAGGACAATGTCTCCCAAGGGGAGGGTTCTATAATATCCCTGGTAAAAATTCCATGTAATAAAGTTAAAAATAATAACCACAGTTGATGGGAAACTTATTCCAAGTTGAAGGTTGGGAAAAACATCCTAGTGGGTGTTAAATTGGTAAAGGCAAAGGGAAAGGCTTTGGAAATTAAAAATGACATTTTTGGCACAATTATTTATTAAAATAATGGAAAATAGGAGAAAAGGGAGATGAAATATCACAGGTTTCATGTGAACAGGAAAATGGAGGAAAATGGAAAATGAACAAAATAGAGGGCTCTTCTATAAAAAGGCTTCTACGGATCAGTTGGTACCTTTTGTCAGTGCAATTTTTGGAGCTCTCTCATTGATCACTCTCTCTATCTCTCTCACTCTTGGATACTTAGAATTTTTGGAGCACTTTGGAATGGGAGAAAGAAAGGCATGAAAGAAGGAATAAGGAGGAAGAAAGCAATGAGGAACAAGAATCAAGCAACTAAAACATGATTCTTTGCATGCATGGATTTCTACATATGATTTCCTTGCTATATTTGGTATGCATGGTATTACATGTGGTTATTTGCTCTCTTGGCATGGGTTTTGCTAGGTGTGACAGTGTATTCAACCTAGCCCTTCCATTTCTGGGTAGCCATGGTGTTGTGGAGTTCTCATGTTTTGGTTTAGCTAGATTACCGAATGGATTTGAAATTGAGGGAGGTCGATCTATGAATGATTATAGAACTGATTCTTTTTTTGCCTTGGTTTAGGGCCTATTAATTCGTATTTGGATTGTGATAAATCATGAGAGGTGGTGTTTTTCTCTCCATTTCAGTCCTAGGAAACCCTAGTTTGGGATTGTGGTAAAGCCTGAAGAGTATGTCTCAGTTTAGGGCCTAGTGATCAATTGTAGATCAAGGTAAAGCCTGGTTTATGATTAATGAGGGTGAGGTGGTTTAGCCTCAGGATGAACTAGTTGGTTCTTTTGGTTCGAGTCCCATATTCATGTGTGGAATATGGTATGGGCGTGATTAGCTGAAGAGAGATTTGGTGCAGCCAATCTATGGTCGGGTGGAACCTGGAAGTCCCATCTCCGGTTGGTGTTTATAGTCATTAATGAGAAGCAAATTGCTTTGATATTATATCTATAATTCCATTGGTTATTATGTGGATTTTGTTGTTCTCATATCCATGGCTTTTCTGTTGTTATTATGATGGTTATAAGAATGTATTTTATCAGTGACGATGTATGGATTTATCCATGTTTTTACTTGTAAATGAAGGCACAATGTATCTATGGTCAAAAATATCATATTGTAGATTATGATGTAAGTGATCAATGCTTCTTAGCGATTATTATATAGCTATGAGACCCTATGTTTAAATATGTTGTTTACACCTGTAGATGCAATGTTTGGGACATGTTTGACAAAATTCTTGTCATCGCTAGGAGGGGTCATGATTAGTTCCTAATGATGTGATTGTTTCCATACCTTTTTTTTAATGTCATTCATCATTCCATAAAGTTTCATCAAGTTTTTGGTAGTGACCTCGGCTTTGGGGCAAAGAAGGTGGCACAAATCATGGAGTTGCAGGGCACAGAACTGACCAAATTGGGCCCTGGCTGCTATCTTAGGTTAGCATGCTTGCAGCCAAGCCTTTTAGCCTCTACTTTTCCTTGGAAAGCTTGTATCTTAGCCTCAAATTGGTCAGAAACTCAGTCTCCCTCAGGGTTCAGGGGCCTGGAAGGTTGGGTTACCTCCTAAGGATGTTTTTAGTATTCTGCAAGGTGTGTTTGTCTTGTTTCCATCGGTTAAGGTCATCTAGGTGGTTGGATCTCATATTTGTGGCCTATGGGCACATATCTACCCTGGTTGGTCATTTTCTTGTGTAGATGTGGGGAGAGGATGCTACATTTTTGTTTCATGTATATCATCTATGAGATGATTTGTAATCACACTCTAGGTATTTCACACATTCCGTCATTAAGATATCTTGACCCAAAACCCAAGATAAAATAAAAAAATTTGGTTGTAGTTAGGCCAACTTGCTATATGGGACTCCTATCTCAAGAGGTGTGAGATCTAACATGGATTTTATATCAAGGAGATCCCCTTACAAGCATTGGTTAGTGAATTTCACCCTGTCAACATTTTTTGGCACTAGGAGGACCAAATGAGAAGCTGACCCTATGAAAGCTCACATTTTAAATTTAATGTTGAAATGGCCCCTTCCAAAATCCTTATTTAGGGTTGTTTCTCTGGAATATTTTATATCACATTCCCTATCAATATAGTTAATCTCTTTCCAAAGAATAAGTTTGATGGTGAGGGTGAGATTATGCATCTAAACATATCCTTTATTTTCTTGAAAATTGTGTTTATAGTAATGTGTCATAAAGATACCATATGCAGAATTTTCAAACTCACATTTGAAGGTCGAGTCAAATCATGGTGTGAAACATTTCCACCCACATATGTGCATTAACTGGAACAATTCGTTGATGAGTTTCAGTTTTATTTTTAAAGGTATAGTTATGATAAATTATTTAAAAAGAAAAATGACCTTAGAATGAAACTAGATGAATCATTAGAAAATTTTTCAAATAGATTTCTTAATCTTTGTTATATATTTCCTGAAAGATGCATGGATTGGTATTGTTTGCATGAAACATTACGATGACTTGTTCACATTTCCGTGGAACAATATAAATTTTAATTAATAATTGATAATTACTTAAAAGATGATTCTAATGTTTTACAATTTACTAATGAGAATAATATCCCACCTACTTTTATTATCCCAACTTTTCCTCTTTATCACATGTTACCCAAGGGAATTTGAGCCCTTAGAAGTGGAAATTTCCACCTCTAATATCTCCCATCCTCCTCCATCATTATCACACAATGAAACGATATCTTATGTAAATATAAAAATCTAAGTTATTAATGGATTGGGTAATGAAGAAATATTAAATGGATAAGACAAAACTTGTCTTATTTCAGATATTGCAATAAATTCTTCATACATGAGAAAATTTGAAAAAAAAGCTAGTAAATCATCTCTTCTTTATCATGCTAATGAGATTTAATATGACCCCACTAATCCTCTATTAGAAACCATCCATGAACCTTATCATGATATTATCTTACCTTTACTTCCCTTCAATAATCAAGACATTGTCTTGGATAACATAGTGGTCCAATAGTTCCATAAAGCATAATATACATGTTGACATGTTGATCCCTCAGGAGGAAACAAATGTGAAATATCTAGAATTGAAATTATAACTAATGGGAATTGATTATTATTCAAGATATTATTTCCATATTATTTCATCCTCAACTCATTAATCCTTGTATTTTTACTTGTTTGATGCATCTTCTACACCAAAAGTAATTTTAAATCCTCTAGATTTTCACTTTTACAGGCTATACTTTAATAAAATACAAGGAAGTAAGATCTTACGTATGGAAGAGTAAAAAAATATAACTACTCCTCATCTCCCTTTTGTTTTATAGTTATTTCCATGGGAAGAATAAATTTCGACAACTTAGACTGCTCATGAAATAATTCTTATTGATTCATCTCAATTTATGATCAATGAATAATCTAGTGTTCTAAATGATAATCAAAGAAAAATCAGAACATATAATCGAGAAAATGGCTCTGACAAATTTAATATAGTTAAGAATGATCTTTCTGATATATCAAATGATGGTAGTTCACATACATTCATTGATCTTATCAAGCCACCAAAATTTGATTGTCCAACATTTCTAGGATTAGAGACCTGTTAGCAGAATGAGGTACTTCAATTCTCACTGATGATTATGAAAGGACCTCAAGATGTTTATAAGATACTTTAGATAGATCATGTTGATTAATTTACACAATATTTTCTTCATAGCATTGTTTCATTGAATGAATTATCATCTTTGAAGGGTTTCCAGGTTAATCATTTCATATTGTGTTTGGTTAGAATAATCCTTTCTGGCACACTCTTGTGTCAGTAAGTAGGACCTTCTCTCTCTTGTGCATGTTACAAAGGAAATATCTCTATGTATGCACATTGATTTATACTATTGTTGATATAATTATGTTTTCATCTATGGAGAAATTTGGATGGATCTGTTGGAAGTTCAATTTCACATGATCCTTATCTCCTTTTGAGTTAGATTAGTTTTAGGATGATTTATATTTTTCTTTCTTACTAGAATAGTTTTTCATTCCTAATTTGATTTTGTAGCTAGTCTCATTAATTGAATTTTTTCTTCTTTTGCATGTATTTTTAGTTTTACCTTGCATGTAGTTAGCTTCATTGCATTTCTCTTTTAATTATTTCAATTAGAATTGTTTCATGGATTTCTTTTTCTTTACATTGAATTCATTTTTTTTCTCCTTCCATTGCATTGTTTTTATCCATGATTTCTTGCATAGCTCTTTTTCTTCAAGCTTGTACATAAAAAAACCATAAATAGCCTCCCTTACCTAGCATACCAAAATACTAAAATCCTAATAAGTGGTTGTGTGTGGTTGTGATAGTCACTCCAAGAGGAGATCACTTATAGACAATAGTAAGGAAATTTGTCCTAGATTTTTTATTTTTTATTGATGAATTTGACCTTTTAATGAGGAAAGTATGAGTCGATACTCATGGGAGCTCTCATAAGTTGGTAAGACCTACATAGACAAGCTGAACTATATTTCCATTTTTGTTCTGAATTTATTTATTTTGTGCATTTTAATTTCCACCCTTGAGTTGGAGACATGATATGGAGATATGGCAAGAGGGAAAACCTAAGTCATAAATTATTTAGTTTCTGTCGAACAAGAAACAAAATTTCTACTCATAAAATAAATTGGGATCCCTGATTTACTGTGGAAAAAAAATTCCCTAATAAATAATACAATATTGCATATAATGAAAAAAAATACAAAAGGGTAAGGGCATGAGAAAGGGTTCCTGTGCAGAGAGGTGACACAAGGAACTTCATTGGCGCTATGGACATTCATCGATAGTGAAGCAATGCTTGTGATTTCTTGAGTGACTCAGTCATGGCTATGGATGCTTTCTGACAATGGAGCAACACTACAATCTCATTTTAGTTCTGAAAATTATAAACTCTCTTTAATGTTATATATGTCATCGTTAAAGACTTACATGTATGAACTCTTGGTTTTTTTTTTCAATATTAACATGACTTAATGATGAGATAAGGGGATGGAACATCTATAAATGATCAATTAAGTCAAAGAAGTACCCATAGTTTCATTCACTACTTCCTCAAATAACCATTAAGACTCCATGTTTCGAAAGGAATAAGTGAGAGATGTTGAAATCTACCAATGGTTCAACAATTATTGTAGTGGCTACAACAGGCCCCAAAATTTTCACCCTATATTCTTTAAATTTTGGAGCCCCCCTTGATTTTTAAAGTTTTCAAAGTTATACTTGTTTCATTATTTAGAAAAAAACCCTATAAATTTCCTTATCATTTTCGAATACAGGCCAATAATGAATCACTAGAATGGATTTCTTTCACAAGCACTCCTTCAACACAACTAAATCTGCATGATGTACACTCTATTAAAGATCGAAATCATGCATCCTTTGGAACTATGCTTGTTCAAGCTCTTATTTCTTATAACGATGCTCTATATTATTTTGTTTGAACCTTTAATTTGGATACTTTTGTTTACCTGGCTTGCATATTTCTAAGGTGTATTAAACTGCCTTCCTGACCCACCTATTCATTGAGCATATATGATGGAATAAATCCTTCATAAATAAATCAACCAAAGGATTGGACTCACAACTTATTTACACATATGGGAGGAAATAAAGAGAATTTTATTTATTTATCATATAAGATTTTGCTTAAAGGGTATATAAATCATTAACAAGATCAACGACCACTAGAGCTACAAGTTTTTTGAAAGTACAAAATAAAAATGAAATTTTTTTCTCACTATCATTTAGATTTGGTTAAGAGTTTGCTCAATTATTTTCAAATTTCTCCTTTACTCTAGCCAAATATAGATTTCTATATTCTAATCCGTTATTTGTAACAACTTTGGCTATTTCACTAGTAATGTGTTTAATGATTTCCCTAACTGACATAAACACTTGAAAGAAAATTTTCAAATAATGCATGGGATATGCAATGCTTGTTGTGTGGAATCTAAAGATCTAAATGGAAAATAGAAATTATGTGCTTTATTGATTAGGCTTTCAAAACATTATGACATGCAATAACACAATGAATAGGAGAACACGACTTCTCTAGAGAAGGATGAGATTTCATCATTACTTCATGTGTTATAACCATGGTCCTCTGTCTGTTCCATTTTATGCTATTGTATTTATGTGAAATTTAATTTTATATATAAAATCAAAAAAACTGTCTTGAAGTTTATGATGTTATATTTAAATTGTAGTAGATAAATTTTGTGTACATATACTTACAATTCATTATCTAACAAAAAGGCTTCATGTTGAATTATTATCTGATTTTCAACATTCATCGAATTTCTCTCTATGCTTGAGATTAATGGTGGTAATGGAAGATTTCCAAGGAAGTTATATTCTTGGAAATGAAAATTTTGGATCTGAAAAAGTGGATGGATAGTACCAGTACTACTTGGAGTCTAGAAATGTTTTTGACTTGGAATTAAGTTCTATTTACAGCCTTGAACATTTTTGACACCTTATCGAGGGATTATGTTGTATAGAATATTTTTTTCTCTTTCCTATATTTTAGATAATTTATGTCATGGATTGAGAAAAAATGATGATCAATGAGAAAATGAAGGATGAGGAAGAATACGATTACCATAATTCTAGTGTTCCCATGAACAATTTTTTGAGAGGTACAGAAAGTGGGGAAGAATTTCATAAGAGTCTAGCTGACTTGAAATGTATCCTAAATAAGAAAAGGATTATAATTAATATTTAATTAGGGGCATTAATATCCAAATTACTCAAACTCATTATCCCACCATAAATATTTCCTGGATACACAATTTACAATGTCGGGTTAATTGGTGTGGTTTGCATGTATAACAATGTGAGGTTAACTAACAAATTTGAATTTTCATTTGGTGGGTTATATTTTTTCCCATTTAGACTTACCTAGGTGAATTTTTGTCATTATTTATCCCTTCTCTTGTCCCACCTTAATGACCTCCCTCATGATCTCTCTGGTTGAATTTAGGATGGCATTCTAGATCAAACCATATTGGATGTGTTTATAGATCAAGCTAAAAGGGATTAGTAGATGATGATAGTTATTGGTATGACACATTTAAATTTATTTACAAAATGCTATTTTTTTGTTTTGAATTAATTTCTTAATCCCCATTGCACATTTTTTTCGTAGAAAATTCAGCTATATTTTATGCAAAAATATTTTAGGAATCAAAATAATTTATGAAAATATATCACATTCTCTATCTCCTTTGCCTTGGTTTAGCTCATATGAATAGACGAGGCCATAAACTGATCAAATATCGGATGCAATTCCATATTAAACCAAAAGGGATTAGAAGATGATGATAATCACTAGTAAGAGAAATTAAAATTTACTTACAGAATGATTACTTTTGTTTTATAGATGCTTCTATTCAAGATTCTCTTGACCTTTATCAAGGTTTCTTGAAGAAAACGACTCAAAAATATTTGTTATATTTCCTTTACATTCTGCTTTTTTTCTCTAACCAGGTTGCCTATATTTTATTGGAAAAATATATTAGGACTCAATTTATTTTATGTAGAAATCGTATTTGACTCAAGGAGAAATGAAATAAAATATTATATTAAGGGTTAGTGTAGCATTTATATCACGCATAAATAAATTCATTGTTTTACCCTTTGTTGGTTTCCAATTTAGAGATCTCATGTGTAACTTGTGTAGACCATTTGGGCATATTATCATTACCACATATTACATCATTTTCTAGAATCGATCATGTTCAGGACAAACTGTAATCGATTGCCACATAAACAACAAAAAAAATTTCCTCCAGAAGTTGTGGAAGAAGCATTTTGAATACTTGTTGAAGAGAATGTTAGATGACAAAAAAAAGATAAATGAAGCAACAATTAGCCATAAAATGACCAAAGTCACATAGATTATATAAAAATTTTAAAAATCATTCTTGGAGTGATGATGAAGTAGAGTCTAGCAGTAATGATGTCCAGGTCCAACTTAATAATACAGGAAAACCTTATAGACTCCAATGTCACTCATCTATACACCTTGGTATGGGAAAGGCTCCAACGTTTTATATAGTTGTTGTTCTTAAAGGAGAAAAATATTTATAAGAGATCACTATCTTCAAATTTATTGATGAGTCCCATATACGAAATACAGATTTGAAATGTTTGGATCCTTGCATCAATGATAAGGTTATTTACATTGTTAGCACTAGTGGCACATGGACATCTAGTATTTGTGGTTCTCTGCCTATTCAAATGGTGTATGTATATTAAAGTGGGAAGCTTATGTTGTACCATACTTGATTTCCTAAAATAAAGTCACAATTATGTTTAAGTGGGTTAGATGAATAACACACAAAAAAGTGCATTGTAGTCATCAAGAGAGGATATTTCATGGGATCTAGTTCAGATATGAATCCCTTATTAATATATGGTTGTTTTATCAAGATTATAAACAAACATCATTCAAATTGTGGACTTATGGTACTGTTGTACTATACAACAACCCTCCCTTTTTCTAAATTTTAGAAATAAAATTTAGAAATAGGGTCCCTTTCTTTTTAGAAATAAAACACTTAGGAATAAAATTCATTGTTTTGAAATTTCATATTCAACATTCAAAAAACTTATAATCCGATCTAATATAAAAGGCATTATCATAAAAACAAATCAAAGTTAAAAGCTCAATCGCAATCGGAGAATCGGAGATAACACTCAAAAGAAATATCATATGCCCATTTCAAATCTTCCGATGCGATTAGTCCAATCGGAAAATTCTAATCGCTGAGAGTTTAAAACAATTAAACAAAGCTTCCGATGCGATGCGGTCAATCGCAATCGATCAATCGGGACAATCTTTAAAAAAAAAAAACTCTTTACGCTTAGTTGAAATTTCCCGATCCGATGTGCATTTGATAATAAGCGCTTTTAAAAGAAAATCGAACATTTGTTTTAAAAATATGGTAGACCCCACCATCAGAGATCGGAAAGATCTGCAATCGCAATCGATCAATCGGGATAAACGTATTGTGATACTCATTTGCCATTCGAAAACTTCCGATGCGATTCATCTATTTTGCATACGAAGATTTTTGTTGAATATATTAATATATCACAAGCGCCAAATATTTATTGGTACGAAAGGCATTCAATAACGAATCAAATGAATATGGTTTGTGATTTGGTGTTAAATACTTAAGTGTGACCCAAAAGGAGCATTTACGCAACATACGAAACAAATGAATGAAAACCATAAATTCATAAATCATTCCGTTTGAATGACTTGTTGAGCACGACTGAGAGTTTATTGTCTTGCAGAGCCAAAGAACACCAAGTTCTTTCATTCACAGACAAAGAGAAGCGGTAGCAGACGTAGAAATGTCAAAAAGAGGAAGAAGAAATAAGATTGTTCTATCAGTGAAGTTTGCCGAGACTCCTACAGTCTCAAAAGAAAAGCCCGTAAAGCTAAGGCTAGTCACAGATACATCATGCCAAGGTCTTGGAAAAATGACATGGGACACAGTCTACAACCTGTTGGAAAAATTAGACCCCAAGGTTACAGTTGAGAAGGCATCAGTTCCAGACGAGGATAGCTCGGATTCCGACTCTGACATCAATAAAAGAACACTTGCAAATTCATTTCTGCATCGAATTGCAGCCAGAGCAAGCATCATGCCTTACTATGATGTAGTTCGATGGATTATTGACAGTGTAAAGATAAAAGATAGAATGTTTATTTCAGCATCCGGAGTGCCTTTCGGCTCATTTAAAGCAGAAGACTTGAAAGCAATGTACCACCTTCCAGACCCACAGAAGGTGTATAACAAGGAATTTATCAAAGAATTTGCTGATGATAACAAAGTCCAATCCGACCCTATCGGAAATTGGAGGAAAAACCCAGAGAAGCACCGAAATGAAGCATCCGGTATGTATTCTGTAGATTCTCTTCTGCCTCCATATTCCTATGCAGCTGCCATGATGTGTAGGTTATTTGGAAATGATAATTCAGCTAGGTTTTCTATACAAATGGTCCCCTTAATCCTAGCAGCTGTGAAGTCCGACATTATGGATTGGGCTGTTATTCTTTCTGATAGAATGGCCAATAGGATCCTTGAGTACAGACAAGAAAAGGATGCTGGAAATTCTACCCCCTTTTTCTTTTGTGCCTATATTCTTGATGCTATTTGTTTCAATTCTGAATTTCCCTTATTTGGATGGAAATGGACTCCCGATAACACCCTTCCAATCCATATTTATCATAAATTGCTTTGGAAGAGTCATTTCAAAGCTAATGTATATAGAATCTGTCATGGCTTCCTCATTCCCGTTTTCCAAACCATTTTTAATCGCTTTCCCCCTAGGATTTCTGATAAAGCTAAAGCCGACCTGTCTGCAATCGGAGATTGGTTTGGGGAGGAAAAATTTACTTACATCAGGGTTTTTGGTAGTATAGTGGAGCCGCATGTTCTTCTGCTTTTTGTCCCAGACAAACTTCTCGCTCAAGAAGTTTCTTATCAATTGACAATTGAAGGTATATCTAGGTCTTTGAACAACAGCAAGAAGAAAATGTGGCCTCAATTCCCACTCAATTGTGGTCATTTCACTCTAAATGATTTCAAGCATGCAGAAAAGGAAGTCTTCAAGATAAGAGGTTGTAAATTTGCAACCATTCCTGGAAGACGGTATGATCCAAAAAAGATAGCATTTGATGTCACTGCTTCAGTTTCAATTGCTCGTTTTGAGCATGAACCAGATATGTTCGATGATTTGTTTATCTCATTAGATAATTTTCCTCAGATTTTTGACTTGATCAAGTCTACATTTCAACAGGAGGAAATAAATAAATTTCTCTTATTTAGAAGCCAGAGATTGTTGAGAGTACCTCTAGACCAGCTGAGAACTCAAATCCAAAAATCGGAGACAGAAGGTACATCCGGCCAAATGCTAGTAGAAACATCTACCAGCAAAATCATTACACAATCGGCTGTCAACCAGCCGATTGTACATTCTCAAAAAGTGGTCACTATTGACAAACCTGATGCCCCAAAAGGGAATACTGCGCAAATGATAGACAAATGTACAAATATCAATGATGAGGTGCATAATCAAAAGGATGGATCAGATGACAAAAGCACCAAGCAGAGCATAGATAAAGAGAAAGAAAAAGAAATAACTAAGGAGATTACGGTTTCCACTAATCTTGATATTTCTTCTCGGCTATTAAATCAATATGATCAGTTTGCTCAACAGCTTGGATTGCAGGATAAAGGTTCAGAACAAATAGAGCAGGAGGTTGAAATCATTCCTGAACATCCTACAGGTCATATTGTATTAAAATGTGAGGAAATCCCTCCTTTGGATGTATTCTACAGCCCTAAACATAAGGCTGTTGTCAAGAGACAAAGAAAGAAAAGAAAAGCAGAACAGGGCATATTCTCTACTCCATCAGAGGAGTTTATGAATATTGTTTATAAAAACAGTGAAATGAATCCATTTGAAGACCTTACGAAATTGTCACAATATACAGGAGCCTATAGTGCTGCAACAGTTGATAAAGTTGTAGAAGTTTCTCAACTAATAACTCAGAAAGATCTTCACATAACTTCACTGGAAGAAAAAGCTAAGGAGAATCAGCAGCTGATCAGCCAATTACAGCAACAACTACAGGATCAGATATTCAGGTCTAAAGAATTGGAGAAACAGCTGGCTGAAGAAAAGAAGAAGGTTGATGAAAAGCTTTTAAACAAACAAAAGCAGCTAAATGAAGAAATTTCTAAGTTGCAGAGTCTGTTACAAAATGAGGAAAAGGCAAAAATGACTCAAGAAAAGGAATTCCAAGCAACTTTGGATAAGTTTAAAGATTATCCAAAGTTAAATGAATTCAAATCGGAAGCCCTTGAAGCTAATAAATTATTGACTCAGCAGTTAATCGAATTTTGCTCAAAACTGTCACAAGCAGAATCCTTTTGTGAGATTACTTCATCTTTGATCCAAACTATCATAACTCTTAGACAAGAAATAGATGATGCCGATGAAAAGATTTCTGAGTTTCTCACCTGGCAGGATACAGAAAAGGGAAAAGAAGCAAATCTTCCTAGGATAGAGGAAAAACACAAAGAAATCATGTTTACAGAATGGGAACATCAATTAATGAAATCTGATAGAGCAATATCAAGGGCCAGAAATATAATGAACAATCTCACGCAATTCATAAATGACAGCCTATATTCAATTAATCTCATTTCAGACTGTATTCCTGGCAGTTTGCCAAAGATAAAAGAAACTGAAGACAGGTGGAGAGAAGAAATGGAAAGAAAAAGTCAACAAATCGGAAGACTTCAAACTATATCCTGGGATAGTATGTGGACTTATGTGATCAAGCCAAACAATCAACAGACAGCTATCAAACTTTTATCAAACGCTGTTGATTGTCTAATTCCAGAGTTTTCTGATGCCACCTATGCTGGACAGTTGCATACTGAGATGAGTCATCCACCAAGACTCCGAGATATGTTGAACATTTGCAACTTGGCTTCATCAAGCGAAGGAGAAAAACAATGAATCAGTTTTATTCAAAATAGCATTTCAGTTTTAATTTGATAGATTGTAGCAATAGTTTTAGTATTTTGTTATGTAAATTTATTATTTAAATCCCTCTCATGCATTTAGAGAGGGATCGGAAGTTGTAATATTTTGAGGATTTGGAGCTAACATTTCTGTACTTCATTCCTTATTATATTTCTATGAAAGATCACATCTGGTGATTTTTGTGCTCAAATTATCTTTGAAGTGTTGCATTTTTGTGCCTTTGGAGTTAATTTTACATCGGAGTTACTAGATCAGAGTATCATACTTCGTTTGACAGTCTGCAATATGAATGAGGTACTTTTATCTGTTCATTGTTAATTGTCTCTGTTATATGGTATTCGTTTGAAGAATTTGCTATCATTTATATATTTGATTTTCATAATATTTCCTCTTTATATTATCATTTCTGAGTATAATTGGAATATTATCATTTAGATACATATATGAATGGTATATGATGATGAATGCAATATGCTAATATAACTCTGTTTAATTTATTAAACAGAGTTATCTTTAATCGTTTCTGCACATTTCAATTTAACTAATAATACATTTTCATGGTTATTATTAGATTGAAACAATCCTAAGTTGTATTCACATATTATTACCCGGGTTAAAATTAGAATTTCTTTATCAGCATTTAGTTTAGATTAGATAGTTTTATTATTCTGTCAATTTAGTCACATTTTCACCCATTCAATTCAATCCACTTAGTTATAAGGAAACTGGTCCTTTAAATCCAGTCGGAGCCACCATCCCAAACGGAAAAGGAGCTGTCTTAAGGTCCCGACCGGGTGGTTTTCCCCCAATGTTTGAAGCAGAGATTTTCTAGGCTTCAACAGGTACACAACACAAATCCATTTTATTTTACCGTAAAGGCAAGAATCAATGTCCATATTTATTATAGAATTTTTCTTGGTATATATGAATAAGAATCATTGAAAAGTCCATATCTTGTAAAAGTTTTGAATTTTTTAGTAGATGTAAAGAATGGTGGAAATTTTGGTTGAGTAATAATATTTGAAAATCATGTAATATGTTATTGGAATAGGCCATCATATTCCTAAAGTTTTTAATTTGCATTAATGTCAGGTGTTCTATAGAACACAAGGATTATTTATACCAACTGAAATCATTGATGGGAAGCATACTTGTGTATCTCTTTAATTCACATTTTTCATTTCATATCAATAAAGTTTATTTATAGTATATGTTAGTCCTTGAGTGGGATTGAATCAAAATTGTAGTTTTTCACTTCATAAAAATTCTCACAATTTTCATAAATAGTTTAGGAAAAATATTTTGGAACTAAAATAAGAAATATTGAAATTTATATTACATTATATAATGTTTATATTACATAATTTATATATACAAATTTAGCTATATTCTAAAAGTATCTGAAAATACCTTTGCTCGTTTCTATCAAGATATCTCTTAATGGTTTAACTCTGTTTTAACAACATATATTGTTATCTTTATTCTTATTGTAGGTATTATCAATTTTTTCTTTACTATGAAATGTATCAAAAGTTGGGGCATTAGTACCCAAAATGGAGAATATTTCTTATGTATATTTATTGCTATGAAAGATGATGACCACAAAAATTTCTAACTTTTTGCAACAAAAGGTAATGATGAAGATGTAAGTGATAGATTAGTTTCCTCAGAAGAATATGGAAGTTATAATGCATTACCATCATGTATTGGATTATTGAATCCACATTGAATCCATCAACATAAAATTCATCTTCTTTCCTACAAATTTTTCAACCACATAAGGTATCAGAACATGATATACAATGAATCATATATGTAACTTTCTTGTTCAAATGAAATTTTCATAGTTACTTTTGAGATAATTTCAATGCATTCTGTACCCCCTGGGATTATGAAGAAAAATAATTCGTCAGATTTTAACTTAGATGGATACACCGATCTTAATGAAGTATTTTCTATACATGAGAAACCTTTCCTGATAGATATTAGCCATCTTCGGTCTCAACCGATGATTGGTAAATGGAGAGTGGGTCCAACATTTATACTTTTCTATTTGTATAATAGCTTGCAACCTTGTGTCTAGGTGAAATTTTCATGGGATCACACCAATGGGTTGTTTTCCATCATTGTTACAGATTAGGGATGAGGATCGGTGCACCCCATTTGGATATATAGACATTGGGCCTATCAATATGGTGAATTATGTAAGGAAATCTATTATATAAAATCATTTATGTTATGACATATGGGATCTTGTCCATTTTTTGTGAATTAGGGAGGATCATTAGTGAAACCCATTTTGGGATTTAAATATATGTTGAATTATGTATCAAAATATTTTTTATAATATCTATGGTGAATCTCTTTTTATATAATAGATATAGTTACATATTTTTGTTTATGTTATTGATGTTTTTTCTTTTCCAATGGAAAATTACTTATCTTTGATATCTCAAATTTTGAAATCAAATTATAGATTTTCTAGCCTATATGATGTTGATAAGATACAACTATTATGTCTCCTAACTATGCTAAAAACGTCTTATTAATGTTTTGGAAGAAATCTTGTTTACATTATTCATGGAAGTCACACTACATTTTTCTAAGTCTAGTTTTGTAGATTTAAACTTTGTTCTTTACATAACAATTCAAAAAATTAGTCGTTAATTTTGAACTTGACCAATAGAATTATAAATTATTCATAAATATAAATAATTCATTCAAACATGATCATGAAAAATTTGCATGCATTTGTATGTTTTTGGATTTCATTTTAGACAAAACGTCCATCTAAGTCAAATTTGTTAAAATGGAACTTTTCATAGATCCACTGTGATGTGATAAAGAAAGGTTATAAAAAAATAACACAAGAATGTTATTTCCCAATATCTATACCTATCATATTCCTAACAAGAAGGATACCCATTCAAATGACCCATCTAAGAAAAGGATGGCGAACTAAATGGATGCATGGTTAGCATGTGCTAGACTTGCACTGTCTCTCTCCTCTCATTCATGGCCATTAAATGGCGGGGGGGAGGGGTGCATAGCCTTGTATGCCCAGGCTACCACCTTGATCTGCATCCATGAATTTACTATAAGCATTTCATAACAAGGGTTGGCTTTCATTTTTATTAAACTAAGGGGACATCTCATAAATACAAGACAACCCTGAGTTGTTTTTGTTCAAAAAACACCTTTTTATACCAAATTGAAAAAAAATTGTATAATGAGAGGTGGAAAATAGTATAAAATACCATTTCTAGATGAGATTGGTCATAAATAAGAAAGAATGAAGGTATGGTGGCAATTTTTCTAAGCTAGTTAAATCTGACTTAAATAATGAAAAAGATGTCATTTTGTTCAATTAAGTGCAATAAACAAACACAAAATTTGAGGAATGTTCAAGAAATTTCTGTCATAAATACATCTATCTTCAGCCCCATAGGATTATTTTCAATTAGTGACATCTATATAGTCTACGACAGACAATTTTCTAAGCCTAGTTTTGTATATTTACACATTGTTCTTACAGAATTATTTAAGAACATAGTCATTACTTTTTAATTTTGACCAAGAGACTTGAAAATTATTCACAATTTTTAATAAATCATTCATTCGTATATGATCGTGCAATCTCAAGATGCATTTGTATATTTAAGACTTTCATTTTACACCAAATGTCTTTTATATTAAAAAATGTTAGAAGTGCACTCATCATAGATTAAACGTTGATTATAAATATTATTATATAAATTATTATAACATAGAGTTCATAATATAAATTTTATTATTCATATAAATGTCTAAAAACTTATTTTTTTGGCATCCTCGAGGTGCATCCTGAACTTCCATCCTCAACATGCATCCAAAAATTCCATCCGCAAAGTGAAATCTCAACTTCCAGCCTCAACATGCATTCAAATTCGATTCAAGGACAACATTGGCCATGGAAAGAAGGCCCTACTTTTTCATGCCATCAACTGAAAAAAGGGTTTTTGATTTGAGAGTTTCTCAATGAAACGGTTCAAAGAGAGCTGTGATGAATGGAATGGTAAAATAAAGTGGTCAAATGTTGTGCTCGATATACTCTTAAGAGAAGAAATACATCAGTTTTCTTTTGAAGAATTCAATTTTGGAGCTTAAGAGATATATGAGGCTATTTTTAATTATGATCATGATTTGATGGAAGTGGTAATTTTTGGGCATAAGGGAAATTGATTTGGTTTTTAGAGAAACTAAAATACCACACAGGGGAGGAGTAATATTGGACCACTTGAAAACCCCCAGGGTAGAAAATACTATGATGGGAAAATCAATCTGTGAAAAAAAATAGTTGTTCCCATAAATGCTTTAAACATGTAATATTTTCCCCAATAATATACAAAACCCCGATTCAGTTTGTCCTTAGGAGCACTTTGAATCACCACACTAAAGATGTTTTCAATGAATGCATGAAGTTGGTCATACACTAGGTGAAAGACTTAGACATAGATTTACCTTTTATCTTGGCTAAAAAATTGCACTACACATTATAGGAAATTAAAATTAGCAGGGTCAAGTTCAACTACCCTGACACACTACAAAAATTTATTAACCGATATCGATCCAACATAATGCAATCAATGAGCTATAAAAAAACATATAATAGGAGGTGTAAAGTGCAAGAAGAAAATGAAAAAATACCTCAACATTATCAATAGAATAATGTGCAATGGGTTTCTCTTGCTACCACTTCACAAATACATGAATACTTTTTGGAGGAAAAAATGGAAAATGTGGGAAGTGACATCAATCGAGTGAACGTTGATGAAGTGGTTGGTGTTGAATATTTGGGACGATTAAATAAATGCAAAGATGCAGATATGGTGGAGGGAATTCTCAAAACTAATGAAGAAGCCATTAATGATGGTATTTCTATTGCTTCATAGGGTCAATATGATTCCTGTATAAATAGTAGTAAATTGTGCATGACTAAGGATAAGAATATTATTGAAGTCTCTCAACAAGTTCTATATTTGCAGAAATACAAGGAGTGATTATCTTCTTTGCAATTTCACCATGATTCCTACAAAAAGAGTTGTGAAATATGCATGAATAAGGATCAAAAGGTTCTTCATCTAAATAATAAAATTGTAGGACAAAAATGTATAGTGGATAGTGAACATAGGGAACCTGTATATATATAAAGTACAAAATAAATATTTAAGATTTGAAAGTTGAAGCACACAAAGTTATAAATGATTCAATTAAGAAAATTAATGATGTTTCTAAAACATATAAGGATTCAAAAGAAAATATCAAGCCAAGATACAAAAAATTAAAATGAGCTTTAAAAGAAGCCTGGGGTTCTGAACATATCACCTCTAAATACCTTTATTCCACCTGAAGTAAAAATTATGCAAGAATTTAAGGAGAAAGAATAATATATTTTTAATTTAAAGCATGAGTTTCAAAAGAAAATCACTCAATATGTTACTAAATTCAGGGAAGAGATATAAAATTATGAAATAAAGGCTTAAAATGATGGAGAGTAATATTGAAAAGAAAGATGAAGAGTTTAAAGGTGGTAAGAAATTCAAGTTCTTGTAAGAGTTTGAGTATTCATTAAGACCATGAGAGAATAGCTTGAATCAAGATATTGAAGCAGTAAATGATAAAGATAATAAACTCAAAGATATATTTCTTAGGTATTATTGGACCTTATGAGAGAAATAGATATCGTTGTTTAAAGTCAATGAAACAATAGATGTTGGGGGTGATGTGTTTGACACATCAACAATAAGGAAATCATTAAATAAGAAGCTAACTAAGAAGGAAGAGTCGATTAAGGATGTTAAAAGAAAAATATTATACAAGCACACAACACAAGATCTTGGATGTCAAATTCAAACAGAAGATTTGAAATCCAAAATTCTCTCTTTGCAGAATAAGTGCATACCTCTTGCAGTTCCATTTTTTCTTACCTCAGATCAAACAAATTTGAAGGAACTAGAATCCTATGAGGGTAAATATCTTAAGGCTCAATTGGGTCAAGTTAAATCTGAGGTGAGATATGTGAAGGATACTATTCAAGAAAAATAAAGTATACTGTTAAAAGTACAAGAAAAATGTGGAGTTGTTGAAGGAGTACACTTCTGAAAAAAGTAAAATGTAAAGCATCTTGAAACAATATATAAATTTAGTGAAGGAGTTGGAAGATAAATTACAAGTAGGTGTTGCAACTTTCGAAGAACCAAAGGCTTCTACACAAGGAAAGAGATATTTCACTGCATTATATTATTATGAGGAGGAGGGATTATAAAAACCTCCCAATAATCCTAGAGGTATATAACACCATTCTTTGTATATCTTATCAAACTAAACACGTTTCATTGTTTAATATAAAATTATTTTTTTTCGATAATTTTTGGTTTATGCAAAGAGTGTATTATTTATGCAATTAATTTTTTCTCATAAGATTGTTTCATTATTGTATTTCCATAAGACGCATATGGTTCCTTGTTATTCATAGAATAACAAGGACTTACATGGTCAAATTAGAGAGAATCCTTCTTTCCATACTAGTTATAACTTATAAAAAAAGAAAAAGCATGTTTCCACAAGTTTTTTACTCGTAAAAAAAGAAGAATAATTTTATAATCAAAAGTGACACAATTAAACTTCGTCGATACACATCCAACATGTATTCCAAGTAGTGATCTCATTGAATTGACACAAAAAAAGTCTTACAACAATAACAAATAAAAAAACATAAAGATATAAGAGTTCATATATGTCATATAAGATCATATGGAGGATTGTTTACATAATATTTGTGGATCATCTGAATATATCAATATGTATGGACCAATATCCTTCTTGGAGAGAATATTTTCCTTGGAGTTTGGATCTTTGTAGACACGTTCATATATTACACCCTTTCACATAAAATTTTGCATTCTGGTCATCTAGGACATTTTTTCTTTTTTTTCAGTCTCATACTTCTTTTATTGGCACCAATTTTTACAAGATTTCCAACTTCCTTCCTTTGTATTTCAACTACTCCCATGATAATTTTTCATTTTTCCTACTCCTCCTTACACTATTTATCAATGATGGAGAATCCATTTGATTGTGATGGATTGCCTCTGTCATCAAAATATCAACAATAGTTTCTCCACAAACTTATTTTGTTTCACTGTGTTTTTCAGCTGCAACAACATCCACCCCATTCATTTGACTTTATATCATGTTGGCAAGGAAACAGGTCTTGCGGGCAAGACCCAGGTTCAGGGATTGGGGCCAACAAGGGAGTCCGCTTTATTCTAGAACCACACTGGCATTTTCACCCTACTCCGGAGAGCAGAGAGTCTCACCCGAGGCGTGTCGTGACCACATGCAGAAGGGGAACAGATCTATAGTGGTGGATGGATCCGCATATCGATATTAACATAGAGTCATTTGCAGAAATAACATCATATACATAAGAGCATCTCAGAACATTGTGCAGATACTAAGAAAATAAAATTTTAAGATACCACAGACATCATGCATGCATGTAACTTATATAACAAGACAACAACCTACAAGTATATTAATAACCTTCAGCTGGATCCTCAGTTACATCGCTTCAATAGGAAGAGCTTACGATTCTGTTACAGATGTCCCATAGGACAGAGAGATAGACAATAGAAGCCTAGGAACTACAAAGATGTCATGCTCGGGAGAAAGATCTTTTGCAGCATCCACTCGATCCTCTTCTATCCTTCTGCATCCGTGCGTCTCCTCTTTCGGCTGGGTGACGGGCTATTTATTCACCCACCATCGCAACTGCTAGTTCCTCTTGCGTTCTTCTTTAGCTGCTTTTGGCTTCTTTATGTTGTCTATGAGTTCCTCTATCCATCCTCTGTTATATCTTCTCTTCGTCTGCACTTATCTGCATCAGCTTCATCAGATATCTCATGTTCCTCCACAACCTCGATAGTTTTGCTACTCACGGTAGTTGCGGCTACAATGTGTCGATCCGCAACCCAAAATATCTTATTTATTCAAAATTCAAAACAACGGCCCCAACAGGCCCTGACCACAGTTTCTTGACTCGTCCCGAGTCAATCACAGATCACTGTCTCCACTTCCATCGCTCCACCGGACCCCATGCCCTGTTCCTGCTATGCACCTTTAGTCTGCTGCTCAAACAAGGGCCCCAACTCTGGGACCTTGCTCAACGCTGAAGCCTTAAGCTCATTGAAGGTTGTCACAGCTTGCTGCCACCCCTGTAACAATGCATATGTCTCTGCGGTGATCTTGGTGACAGTTGCCTCCCCGACGGGCGCCCATACAGTTCCGAATACCGTGTTGATTTGGGTTTCAGCTTCGGTAGCTAACTGCTGCATTGTCCGGGCACTGAGTTGGAGGGGTTGGAGAAGCTCTCGAATTTCTTTCTTTTCCACTGCCAAGCTGGCCTCTTTCTGCTGGATCTGGACCTCCAGAACATCCGCCTGGGCATATAGCTGGTCCAAGTGTGTTATGACATCTGCTGACGGTGGTATGGGGGAATGGGCAGACGTGACGGTTGAGGTTACTTCGAATTATGGAAAAATGATTACTGCAAGGTTACTTCTAATTATGGAAATTTATGTTGCAAATCTAGGCGATCCTACGGACCGACACAAGTACTAACTGAAATGATATGGATTGACACTTGACACGTTTGCTTATCCTACAGGGATGACATGCTGGACATGCCCCTCCCTGACCACAATCGGTGGAGGTGCGGTCCCCGCAAATGAGTGGTTATTGACGACCTATGCGTGGACACTGAACCCTACCTATGCTCATCCCGGTTGCGGGAGAGTTATTCAACTACTCTACTCTACAGGCTTCTCTCAGGTGCGAGAGTTATTAACGAAAAGCGAAAGAAACTTAGTCATGGTAGGGCTTCAGGCGTGCGCCACTCACCCACCCAGGTAAAATAGTACCATCCAATTGAGCCAACCGAACGGCTCTAGAATCCCTAATCTCAACGACGAAGTAGGGTCCCAACCAACGCATCTGTAGTTTTCCCGGAAACTTCTGAAACCTGCTATCGTATAGGATAACCTTACCTCCAACCTGGAACATTTTTCTCTTGATGTGGCATTCATGCCATGCCTTTTGTATGTCCTTCTAAACCTTTTGGTGAAACTCAGCAAGGAACTAGGCCTCATCCAGTTCTTGCAATTCGTGTAGGCGCTCCTGTAGTGATTCCTTTTCTGAGAAATTGAGGGATGTGGTGATTAGAAGACTCGGTAGGGTGAACTCGGCGGGAATCACATATTCACGGCCATACACCAGCTAGAACGGTGTTTTATTGGTCAACCACTTCACCATTGTTTGGTAGGCCCATAGTGCAGCCGGCAACCGCTCGTCCTAATCATCCCACTTGGCATTGTAGATCTTCGTCAAACCATTTTCGAGGATTTTTTTGAATGCTTCAACAGTGCCATTGGACTGCGGGTGGTATGGGCTGCTTTTGTGATGTTGGATCATGAAGGTGTCCAACAGAAATTTGATCATTTCATTAATGAAGTGCGTACCTTGATCACTAGTTAAGCTCCGTCGGTAGCCAAACCTGTTGATGATGTGTTCAAAGATGAACCGAGCTGCTGTATCGGCCGTACAGTCCCATACCGCCATTGCCTCAGCCCACTGGGTGATGTAGTCGGTGGCGGTAATGATGTACCAGGCCTTGGAATGCCTGGCAACCAGATTTATGGGACCTACGAAGTGGACAACCCACTTCTCAAACGACCGCAACACATGCACCAGGTGTAGTGGGAGCTCGTCTCTATGAGAGGGCCTCCCTGTTCACTGACAGACATTGCATTTCTTAACAAATGACTTACAATCAGCATGGACCGTTGGCCACCATAGTCAAGCTTGCAGCACTTTCCTGGCAGTGGGTTTCACCCCCACATGCCCGCCCGCAATGCCGCTATGGCACTCCCATAGCACGGCTTTGCGTTCATGGTCAAGTACACATCTGCGTAGAATCTCATCAAGGCCCAATTTATACAACTGCCCCACAATCAGTTGGTATTCATCGATGCGGATGGCCAAGTGTCACTTCTGGATCGGGGTGTAGTGCTGAGGGAACTGTCCCATGGTCAAGTAAGTTGCGATGTCGGCCAAATAATCTGGTATGGCCTCGACTCGGAAAACATTAGCATTAGGCAACTGATCATCGAGAGAGCCGTCGTTATCCCCCGTTTCCAACCTGGATAAATTATCAAGCTCGATGTTCAACCTCTCGGGCTTGACTATCATTTCGAAGGTGAAATCTTGGAAGAGTAAAAGACATCGACAAATCCGTCCTTCCAAAACGAGCTTATTAACCAAGTAATTTAAGGTGGAGTGATCCGTAAAGAACTTGAAATTACCTCCTAGGAGATAGTGGCAGAAATTTTGGAGTGAGTACACCATTGCAACGGCCTCCCTCTCCGTGGTGGTGTAATTCTTCTCTGCATTAGACAATTTGCAG
Organism: Pinus albicaulis; assembly: GCA_034641835.2. Taxonomy (NCBI): domain Eukaryota; kingdom Viridiplantae; phylum Streptophyta; class Pinopsida; order Pinales; family Pinaceae; genus Pinus; species Pinus albicaulis. The sequence goes on from CM076579.1 coordinate 592,707,366, forward strand.
CTAGAAAAGTAGACTGGGTGGTCAACTATCATCTCCCCTGGTTGCGCCAAGACAGCCCCAAGTGAAATAATGGAAGAATTGATATGCACGTGGAACTACTTATCCCAAGCTGGATGAACCAGAATAGGTGTCGTTTCCAGCTTCTCCTTCAAATTTTCAAGGGCCATCCTGCAGTCATCCGTCCACTGGAAAACTTCTGATTTTTGTAGTAACTTTTCCAGAGGAGTAGTGATCTTCACGTAATTTCTGATGAACCGTTTGTAATAACCCATGTTCCCTAGAAGTGACCGCAACTACTTCACTATTTCTGGAGCTTCCATGTGGACGATCACAGCTACCTTGGGTGGGTCAATGTAGACCCCTTGCCTACACACCACATGTCCCAGGAGCATTCCGAAGGGAACCGCAAAGATGCATTTTTTCAAGTTCAAGGAAATTTTCAATTATCGACACCATTCAAACATGATGCGTAGCAAGGTGGTGTGGTATTTCAGAAAACTATAGATGGTCCAATCGTCCATGTAGACTTCCAGGAACTTATGAATGTATTCCTGGAAAGAAGCAATAACAATCCTGGAAAACACAGCAGGGGCATTCTTCAACCCGAATGGCATCACGTGATATGCAAAAGACCCCCACTCGGTGGTGAACGTCGTTTTCGTCTTGTCCTCTTCCGCAATGCGCACCTGATGGTAGCTTGAGAGCCCATCAGTGAATGAGTAGGCCTCATTTCCTACGACATTGTCTAATACTTCATCGCTGAATGGGGTGGGAAATGGGTCATAAATGGAGGCATTGTTCAAACTTTGGTAATCCACGCAGATGTGGATTTCAAAATTATCCTTCTTATTTTGAATGATGATGGGACTCACCCACTCTGCTTCTTCCACAGGGAAGATCAAACCTTCCTTCAGCATTTTATCGATCTCCGGCTTGAATTTCTCCTTAATCCGTGGGTTCAACCGGTAAGGTCGATGCTTCATGGGCCTAGCGTCCAGTTTCAGTACAATGCGCATTTCTCTGAGGTCCCCTTTGATGCCCTTTAATTCTGCAACCAATGAAGGGAATAGGTCTTCGTATTCCTGGAGGAGGCTAAAAATTTCCTTTGTCATCTCCTCATCCCAGTAGTCCCCAACTGTAGCCAGTTTGGGTTTTTCCTCCGTGCCGATGTTTAGCTTCTTTGTCTTCAAGGGGAGTAGATGGACACCTTCAATGGTCTACTCTTCTTTGATGTTCTACTCACCTTCCATCTCCTCAAAATATAGGTGCCTCAGGTCCTCCAGACTATCATCGTCTGGCTCGCCATCGATCCATTGGCAAGCCATCTCACTCTTGCCCTCCAGATTTAGCACTAATGTTCTCTCGTCGGTCCCCGGATTGTGGAGAAACAGTACCCCCTTTATGGCCTGTAATGCCTGGGACAACAGCTTTTTCCCCCCTTCGAATGATACGCACCAAAAAAATTTGTTCGCGACATCCTGCCAGGAGCTGGTCCCTCTTTTTCTCTCTTCTTCTAAGTACCAGGCATGGGGGATGGTATCTAGGGAGTGGACAAACTGATGTACCCACAACTCCTCTGGGTATCCTATGCCTCGCCACTACTCCTAAAAGGTTTTCAGGTGGTCTCTCAGATCAAAAGTTCCTAGTACCTGTGCTTGCTCTGAGGTCCTTCATCTTCCTTGAACTTCACTCTCAAAACCACTGCTACACAACTCCACTGTGACATGGATTTGCGATGATTTTTCCACCACCTTGCGGATGTGGACTGGAGTGCTACGTCCAAAAGTGGTATCCTATTCTCCTTCGGTACCTTGTATTCTACCCTTGCAATGAAGGTATTTAGAGCGTGCATGTTGGACAAGGTGAGGTACTCCTTTATCTCTGCTCCAATCCAACGGAATTTGGCAATGTTGGCACATCTCCTCATGCTGGTCTCATACCCACCTTGCTGCCAATCCTCCCAGGCTAGTTCCAACCCCAGCTCCGAGCTCTGGACACTACGCTAGCTTACGGAGCTGGTTACTGTCGGGTTAATATAATCCTCGTGCTTCCCTGCTGTCATCCGATAGAGGTTGTCGAATAGCTGAGCATCCTCCCTATTATCCACAGTTTCTGTATATCTCGAGCCTTGATACGGGTCAAGAGGCTGAGTGACTCAGACCTCTCCGTCTTCAAGAATCATCAGCTCCTTTTTGAGGTCGATGATGGCATAGTTTTCAAAAGCCCAGTCGATTCCTAGCAATGAAAGGTAGGGATCTTTGTCTCCCATAATATCAATGACCTCAAAGTCCGTGTAAGTCTTCACCCCTGCGATGTCGACCTCGAAATCTTTGAGTCGGTCGATCAGCACAATGCAGTTCTGGTTCACCATCCTAAGCTAGATTGGCAAGTAAGTCAGCCGTGGCCGCCCAAGAGCCTCCCACGTCTTCCACGGCAGGATATTGACGTCAAATCCTAAGTCGAGCATGGTGTCTCTGATCTGAAATCCCGCAACCTGCGTGTTGAGCCAGAACTCTTTTCATGTTCTTCGTTTGTTCCGCTTGACCCACTGTAAATACTGGCGTGCTGTGTTCGAGGGTTCCCTCGGCCCTGTGTTCCCCTGCAGTACGTCCTCCAAGGTATGCTTGATTTGTTCCCACATTCAAGCATTGTCAACAATTTTGAGGAATAGATGGAGCCATTCCTCAATCAGAGCCCTGTAGTGCTCTATTCCCTAGTATCAGTCGTCATGGGTACCTCAAGGCCTTTGTCTCCCCCTAGTTGGGAAAATGTCTACACAGCCTCCTGGAAGTACTTCGTCTATGCTTCCGGCCAGTTATTTTGTTTCGGGGAGGTGGGCCTGATCCCTTGGATCGGCTCCTTCTCGCAACCATCCTCCCCTGTTTTCTTTCCTCCTTGCATCAAGATGGATACGTTCTGCATGGTCAGAGTTGTTGTCCCCCGAGGTTTTGAGTTTACCAGATTCATGCCCCTCTGCCATGCTCGTTCCTCCCACTTATTGATAAGTTCAGGGCAGTCCTCTGTAGCGTGGGTGTTCACGCGGCACTGGGAACACCATGGTCTTCTGGGTAGGGGGCATTCCTGGGCCACGTGATGCTCTTGGTCACAGTTGTATCATTTCAGTGGATCCCGTCCCCCTATGCGGCCTCCGCACATACTGCCTCCTCTGCCCCTGGAAGCCTCGTTCACCCTGTGGGATGGCCGGTCCATCCGGTTCTCCAGTGCGTCGAGAGCTCTGCATTATTCGGTGTTGTGAGTCATTGAAGCAAAAAATTCATAGTATACGTTGTTTGGGACATTGGAGTAATTTTTCAAAATTAGACACGTCCGAGGCTGATGACCCACCGTCTAGAAAATTTTGCAATACTCTGTGGCGGTTTGGTTTGGTTGAGGTGGGAACCTTGCATAAGGTTGTTGCGGCTGATAGACACCCTGCGGATTCATCGTTGCACCACCCCCACTAGGTGTACCCCCCTGTATTGCCGCTACTAACAGCCGCACTCCCAGGCTACGCAACCGAGGACACCTAGTTGCCACGTGCCCTTCGACCAGGCAGTGTGTGCACCAAACGTTCCGCCTAGCTGGTCTTATAGGCTGCATCTCCTTAAGATTTTCAATCAGATTGGCAATCTAATGTTGCAGTCCCAGTAGGGAAGGATCTTGCGGGGCTGGCCCTCCCCGATATTCCTGAGGGTAGCCCGCCATTGCCTCTATCTTCATAGCCTACTCCAGAGCGTCCTGCAAGTTGTCAATATTTTGCTGGGTGAGGGGGTTTTGTGTCAAGGGAAGCAGAGCCTTGATGAACCATTCCCTTTGATGGTTTGGGTCGATCAGGTAGCTGAGTTTCCCGATCGTATCTTTGAACCTGCGCATCCGGTCCCACGCAGTCTCTCCTTCTCTCTGCTTAATTTCCCATACTTCGGATAGACCCTGCTGGTCTATTTGGGGGAGCTTAAATTCTCGAACGAAATCCCACTTGACGTCCGCAATTGCTGGATTCGGGTGGGCCTCTGACCACTTTATGAACCATCGCAATGCCCTTTCTCTAAGCGTGGTTTGGAATTCTATTAGCTTCCCTGCATCTGGCGTCTGCCAAGCCCTCCATATGGCTTCACATAGGTACCAGTGTTGCTCCACATCATCGTTACCCCGGCCAAAAAATTCTGCGTACCAGGTGAATGACCTCGCCATATTTACCTGCGAAGGTGTGACTCAAATAAGCCCTCCGGGTCCTGGTTGCGTGACTATACCGCTAGGAATTGCAATACTACTAGTAATGCTGCTATTAACATGCATCGTTGCTGACAATGAACTTTTGTGCAATCGACTCAATTATTGTAACTTAACAAAAATATCACTTAAAGGTTTATAGAGTACCAGGGGAAGGTAGGGATCCTTGCCATTCAAACTTTGGGAAATAAGAATACCTGGAGGTATGAATGTCGTCCGTTCTTGGAATAACCACTACATCATGACGTACCATTCACCATCAGAACCTTCTTCAGGCTGCACACCTGCATCTTCTTCATCAGATGTCGTCTCCCTCTTTCTCCTGGCCGGGCTCCCATGCACCCACCGCACTCCCATAATGGTCCCTTCCCTCTCCGGGGTATCCGCCTGGCCATCCATATTTACTATCCTCTGAGGCACCTCCTCTTGATCCTTCCTATTACTCCCTCATCATTTCAACTCCCGCATCACCCTTTCTTGCCACCTGTCAGTGAATTTCGCCCTCCGATGTGAACGTCACTCCGTCAACCTCGTTGCGGTCTCACCATCCATTCCCCCACTTCCCCGCTTCACATTTCTCGTAGCATTCATCCCTCAAGCCCTTCCCCAGTTACTGGAGTTTTACGCTTCCATAATCAATTTCTGGAACTCCATCAAACCTTTGTCCACCATCAGGGCTTTAATCCACAATGGAATTTTCTTAAGCAGATTCCCTCTTAGCCCAGATCGGAAGATATCCTCAGCCTTAGAGAAGGATTGGTAGCACTCTATAGCAAACTCCACAATATACCCATCCAAAGTATTCTCTACCCAAAAGTCTATAGTGTAGGTCAACTCAGTATCCAGCCGATGTAGGGCCACCAGATCTCCATGCACCCACTTGCAGTGGATCTTCCGTGAGCTGTCCCTAGTCACCTTGGTCTGCAACCTCTGCAACCAATTATAGAGGTCACTAGGGAATTTTCCCTAGAGTATCTCGTAGGTATCACTGGCGGAATCCGAGAAAAGGATGATATCCTTGAGCACCCTCTCCTTTTGATTCGTCAGCTCCGCTTATTGAGTGATAAACTGGTCTAGGTGGTTATCCCACCATCTCTGTATTTCTCCTTCGAAGACCCTTGATACCATGATCTAGTTCCCCTCATACAGTGTAGGGTCCTAGCAACGAAACCATTTGTTGGCGAGGAAACAGGTCTCGTGGGCAAGACCCAGGTTCAGGAATTGGGGCCAAAAATGGAGTCCGTTGTAGTCTAGAACCATGCTGGCATTTTCACCCTACTCCGAAGAGCAAAGAGTCTCACCCAAGACGTGCCGCGACTACATGCAGAAGGGGAATAGATCGATGGTGGTGGATGGATCCGCAACTCAAGATTAACATAGAGTCGTTTGCATAAATAACATCATATACGTAAGAGCATCTCAGAACATTGTGCAGATACTAAGAAAATAAAATTTTAAGATACCACAGACATCATGCATGCATGTAACTCATATAACAAGACAAAAACCTGCAATTATATTAATAACCTTTAGCTGGATCCTCAGTTGCATCGCTTCAATAGGAAGAGCTTACGATTCTGTTACAGACATCCCATAGGACAGAGAGATATAAAATAGAATCCTAGGAACTACAAAGATATCATGCTTGGGAAAGAGCTCTTCTGCAACATCTACTCGACCCTCTTCTATCCTTCTACATCTTTGTGTCTCATCTTTCGGCTAGGTGACGGTCTATTTATTCACCCTCCATCGCAACTGCTAGTTCCTCTTGCGTTCTTCTTCAGCTACTTTCGGCTTCTTTCTGTTGTCTATGAGTTCCACTATCCATCCTCTGTTGTATCTTCTCTTTGTTTGCACTTATCTGCGTGAGATTCCTCAGATATCTCCTGTTCCTCCACAACCTCGGTAGTTAGGCTACTCACTGTAGTTGCGGCTGCCATGTGTCGATCCGCAACCCAAAATATATTCTTTATTCAAAATTCAAAACAAGGGCCCCAACATATCATTGATGTGATCACACTAACCTTACACATTTCTTGACATCAACAATATTTACCATGCCAAAGTGCATGTAAAATATATACTTTAATAAAAGTACAATGATGTGTAACATAAGAAAGATCAAAATTTCAAATTCGGAAAATTCACAGATTTACTAATTTTCACTCTCGTTTTACATATTTACACACTCTATTAATTTAGTATTTTACAAATCAACATATTTACTAATTTAGTGAAAAACACACTCACAACTATAGGGAAATATACGTAGTTTATTTTTTTGTTGAACCTAATTTTTCTGCTTCCGTTTTCCTAAAAGATGTGATTTATGATAAGCTTCCTCACCATATTTCCATATTGGCATTTATCTTGCAAGATGTTTATTTGTAACGATATATTAATAGTTAAACACACCATCATGACACCTCACGCTATAAAGTTAAAGAATAATTATATTCCATTTGAAATTATAACATAGTCACAATTGATGGTGTAATCAATGATTTATTTGATTGTTTCACCCATGAGTAAAATAATTGTGTTATTCGGTGAGAATTGACATCGGGAAAGTAGGATTCCAATTTTTCGTCAGTTTCATCATTGAGTAGATTTATTATCTTTTGATATTAAACATGAAGTTTACTTCTAATGGTTGAAGGCATGAATATTCTTTGTTTCAAGTTCCAAAAGAGACCTTCTGATCTCATAACAAGCTTGAAAATTTATGCTCGCATCTCATTTACAAGACACATTTTTTCATTTTCAAATTTGTTTTTATACTCATTATAAACCCCTCTCCCTCCTCCTCCATTACTATTTAAAATTTCCATTTACCTATGCTTACACTCCATCACTTGACTCCTTAACCTTCCTAAGGTATAAGGATGAGTATCCCTAGACATACAAAAAGCATGGACCCCTTGGATACACATATAAGGAATCATCTCATCTCGTGAAAAACATGAACATAACCAAAGAAACTCAATGGAAAGGAATCCAATATTGCATTAATAGTAGATCAATTTTTTTTATCATGAATGATTCAAAACCACCATGCAGAAATACACTATACAATGAGCTTAATAAAAATTCAAATTGGCATACCTTTCCTCATATACATTTGCATCATCCTCTCTAGTCCCTTGTAACTATAGCATCTACAATTATTTATAGCACTTCCACAAGCTCACAATTTTTTCTACTTTTCTTCATCTAGTAGGCCTTCAATAACCTTCAAACAAAATATTTTTTTATACATGATTACTTAACGTTCTATTAAAATTGCATTAAATGGGAGCCAGTTTCACTCATATGCCATCATGGAATTATCATTTATTGTTCATTAAAAAACCACATAAAAAATGCTACATATGATAACATCAAGATGGGGTTGGGAAAAGGGAAAATAATAAAGAATAATTGCTAACGTCAAGATTGTGATTTTGAATCATATTCTAAATTAATAATCCATCTATATATTGGTGGAAACCCACATATTCAACTTGAGGCCCCACCATTGTTTCTTTCAATATTTTAGTTTCCTTAATTGTAGCACAATTTACTATTTTTAGAAGTTTTTCGGGTCCTGAACTTCCATAGTTGTTTTGAGGCCCTAAACGACGTTTTTTGGGAAAGCCAAGAGCATCATGGAGGTTTCTTTTATGTTTCTCAGATTATAAGTTGTAGTCCTTGGATAGATATTTATAACGAGGTATTTTTTGCATCAAATGGAGATCATATGCCAAAATTTATGTCCCCGGGAAGTTGGTGTACTAATTTATGCAAACGGGGCCCATAGTTTTGGTGCTTCATCTCCTAGGGTTAGGTTTTTGGATGTTTATGGTTTTCCATTGTTTCTAAATAATAAATAGGCCTTCGAGCCTCATTTTAACATAGTTCATAGGCTTGTAGCCACCACATCGCTTCTCGGAGATAAGTTTTATGTGCCCTAGCTAGTTTATTTCCATTTTTTCGGTAAACAAATTTCAGTTCTTTCATATTAATGAAATGAAGTGTTATTTCTGTTGCATATTTTTATTTATGTTTATATGTGTATTATGTTTCATTCTTGCATAAATTTGGATTAGTGTTATCAGAGGATTCTGCTCTTTCTCGATCCTTCTTTGCATGTTCCTAATGAGGTTGGGGTGTAAGGAGTTATGGCTCAATCTAATTGAACCTTTGCAAGATCAGCCTCAAAAAACCGTGATGGCCGCCCATGGGGGATGAAAATAAATATGAGGGACTAGGAAATCCTATCAAAATATTGCTCAAGGAGGCCCTCGAAAAACAAAGGAATGCAATGATGGATAAATTTTCCCAAATCCTTCAATGACTATCCACCGACGGCGCATCTGCATCCAACAACCACTCTGGAGGCGCAAACCCTTTGAAGGTACAAGTAAAATTTGAAATTCCCATATTTGAAGGCAAAATAGATGTAGATGCCATAGATATATGGTTGAATATAATAGAAGGATACTTGTCGGTTCATGACTTTTATGACCAAGAGAATATTATTTTTGCACTCCTCAAAGCTGCCCCCCATGTCAAGTACTAGTGCGAAACCTACTATGAGAAAAGGGATGAGGGGAAACCCTATCTGTTCTTGGTCATACCAACTTGGAATTCTTTCCTAGACACCATCAAGGAATAATATTATTCCATAGGGAGCTATGAGGACAAGTACATACAATGGATTACGCTGCGACAACAAATAGATCAAGATGTTCATGAGCTGGTGAATATGTTCCATACCTTGTGCACATAGTTGGATATCAAATAGTCAGAGAAAAATTTGTTGTTGAAGCACCAAAGTTTTCTGCATGAATAAATTGAGGAGTAAATGGAGTTCGTTGACATCTCCTTGCTTGGTACAGCATACCGGTATGCTGCTATCATTGAGGAGAAACTAAAAAAGTAGAAGTGAGACTTTGGATCTGTGAATCAAAAGCAAGGGAAAGGTGCCCCCAAACCACAGAAAAAATAACAAATCCAAGGCAAAGTGGCCCAATAAAAGCTTCCAAATCAGAAAGAAAAGAACAGCACCGCAAAGGAGAAGAAGGACACAGGAAAGTCGTGTGAGTTCCATAAGAGTTCCACTCACAACACAAGTAAGTGTTGGGCCAAGAACTCACTGGTGGCCAAGATCAAGGCTTCTGAATTAAATGCATGCTTTATCTATGAATCATAACCCAACAAGTGAAATTCCAAAGGGAATTAGAATATCGATGCAGATCCCAATGTCACCATTGCCACCATGAAGAACCAGAAGGAGGAACCGGAAGATCCAAAGGAGGAGGGGTGTCTCTTCCATTCCCAAATGTCGATAAATGGTTCCCCGCTTCATTTCCTTATCGATAGTGGGAGCCAAAAGAACCTCATTTAAGCAGACGTCATGAAGCGGTTGGTATTTCTGACCACAACAAACCCACAATCGTACGCCATCAGGTGGCTTCACCAAGGATGGGATCATCATGTCAGCCAGTAGTGACGCCTTATCTATAGCATCAAACGCTTCACATATGAGGTATTATGTGACATTTCTCCTCTTGATGTATGTGATTTATTATTAGGCCAACCATACTCTTGGAAGCAACATGTTTTGTATGAGAATTAGCCTCGCATTGTTATTTTTACTTTGGGCAATAAGTTTTACAGGATACTGGAGGTACGACCACCTGCTACTATCTCTTTGGTTACTGCAAAAAAATGTAGTAAGCTTGTTTCCAAAACCAAGAGATATGTTTTCCTGGCGATCTTCCCTCAGAGAAAAAAAGAAGACTGTGGCCACGACCACTAGATAATGATCCTCTGCACAACAACAACAAATGGACAAGGTCGTAGGAGAGTACAGGGACATCGTCACCTCACCTGCAGGGGTGCCTCTACACTGATAGGTCAAGTACCCCATCGATCTTACCCCAGGTGCATTTCCACCCAATGGAATGATCTATTGCTGCTATGTTCAGGAGAACAATGAAATCAAGAGGCAGATTCAGAAGCTGTTATAGAAAGGACATCTTCGGTCGAGTTTCTCACCCCATGGGAGAACAAGAAGGATGGGACTTAGAGATTCTGTATTGAATATCAGACATTTAACAAGATCAATTTCCATAATAGGTACCTGATCCCACAGATCGATGACCTTCTAGAAAAACTCAAAGCGGCGAAATATTTCAGCAAGATCGAGAAGTGAAATTTTTGCATGACCCAGGTTCAGTATCTAGGATACATTATTGATGAGCTGGGGGTGCACGTGGATCCAACAAAGATACAAGTCATTCAGGGTTGGTCAGCCCCAACCATTATAACAGAGCTTTGCATCTTTCTAATCCTTACTAATTTCTATCATAGATTTGTTTTGGGATTCTCTCATATCACTTAGCCCTTTTGTTAAGTCGCCATGGGAGGAGTGAAAGAAAATTTATTTTTGTCAGAATCTCAATAGAAGTCATTCTTAGAATTGAAAAATTGCCTCTGCTCTAACCCAATGCTCACATTAGAAGACTTGCAACAACCATTTGAGATTGAGACTGATGCTTCTGACTATTTTGTTAGGGCAGTTCTTACTCAACAGGGGCATCTAGTGGCATATGATAGTGAGACATTTTCTGACACAGTCTGAAAGTATCCCAATTATGAAAAAGAATTATATTCTATTATGCAAGCTTTCTGAAAATGGAATCATTACATTTTAGGGAAGGAAACGATCATCCACACAGAACAATGACCCCTACAGTTCATACAAACACAAGGGAAGTTGCAGAACGATCGCCATCAGAAGTGATCAACATATCTGCAACTATTTCATTTGAAAATCAAGTACAAGAAGGGAAACACCAATAATGTTGCAAACTACCTCAGCTGACCACCTATAGGGGCACTAACCACTTTTCTCAGCTCTTGTGAGCACGAGACTTTGATTGGTCAATTATCTACAAGAGTGATCTAGAATTTGGCCACACATACAAGACACCATTGGAGGGTACGCAAGTTCCAAATTTTCACCTCCCAGATGCACTGCTATGTCACCTAGAAAACCTTTGTGTTCCTTCAAATGAGTGTGCAAAGATGATTTGGGAAATGGACTACATTTAGGTCGCTGGGTATTTGGAGGTCGAGAAAATAGTGGCAGTACTGAAGAAGTATTTCTAATGGCCGAACCTTTGACCGAATGTCGGGAAGTACATTGCTTGTTTCATTTCAAAATAGACCATCAAGAAGCAAGGCCTCTATACTCCACTACCTACCCCTAGTTGACTTTGGGAATCCATATCCATGGATTGCATGTTGCGCCTTCCTTCTACTAAGCATGGAAACGACTATGTTTTGGTGGTCGTCAACATATTCTCGAATATGGCCATTATAGCGGCTTGGAAGAAGAATATCACAGTAGAATCCACTGCTAAAATCTTGTTTGAATGAGTGTGAGAGCACTTTCAGATCCCATAGTGTATCATATCATAATGGGGCAGAAGGTTCCTCGGCACATTTTGGTCCAACCTCTAGTCAATGTTGAACACCAAGCTCACCAAGTCCATAGCTTTCCATCCCCAAACTAATGTCGTCAACATGATGATCATACATATTTTTCACATGTACAATTCAAAGCATCCACTCACATGGAATGAGAGCCTTACATATGTACAACAGAGTTATAATCAGGATCTCCATAGCTCAATTGGTGACAACCCCTTTCAAGTGGGCTTGGGATTCCATTGAATATGTCCCATTGACATAGCCATGCCATTTGAGGCTATTCATGATGATTCGTCTCATGTATAGTGTGAAGTAGACAAAGTGAAAAGCTTCATTGAGAGAATTCAACACATCCACCAACACATTCATGACATATTGGACAAAAACAATGCTAAGTACAAGCGATGACATGATCAGGAGTTCATGAATTTTGCTCAAAATTGAAAGTGCTCGAAACTATACCGAACCTGAGCGACCGAGTAGATCTCATCATTCTGATTTTAGCGCCATGAATGGTTCAAAAAACAAATGTTGTATGATGGAGATATCGCGTTCTGATCATTTTCTCAAACAACAAAAATTGTGACAGGTTTGACTGGGATGCCTAGCTAGCATGTAGGTGTACAGTAAGAAAAAAAGGAAAATATTTTGAGAATATTTCATTTTCTCTATGCCAGTGACATCTTGACATGTGATGTGTTCTAGATCATTGGATTTGGTTGTATGAAGAATTTTTGGTCCAATGGTTTGGTGACACATGGTCAACCTTGCGGCTACCACGTGTCCCCTGTATGGTGCTTTAAAATTTTGGTATAGGTCTGGGGGGTTCGACCCTGTGACCTCGAGTGCACCTGCAAGTTATTCCACTAACACATAAGTGTTTCTTACCCTATATGCGCCGCATATTATTTATGTTGTATTAATATGACAAATTGGGTGGGGGGGGGGGGGGGGGGGGGGGGGGGGCATCGGTGGTCCCAACCTGCTGGCAGCCTCGTTGATATTGTTCACATGAAAAAATGTTTCAACCGCGACATTTGTTAATGGATGGTTTTGAACCCATAGACTCTGTGAGGTAACTCTTATGCAAGTCACATGCACACAGTCACTGTTAACTCCGTAGTGTGGTTGGGCTCGATGGTTAGCCTAACCACGGGGGTTGGGGGGTCAGCATGTGGCCACCCACTCGCCTAACCATATTAGTTAATGCAACAAATTGATTTTCGATAGGAGGTTTAGTGCTTCCAGATTCAGCGCTTTTACTATTTTTAATTGCAGTTACACTGCAGTCCTCCTGTTTTAGTGGAGGTTTTGTAGGGGAAATTGGGTAAAAGCCTATCTAGGTCAATTTTCAACCAATTCGGGGGAAAAAAGAGACAACCTAGACTAATTTGAGCATTTTGGATCCATTATTGCAGAGAAAACAAGAATTGGAGGCTTTTAAAGACATGTATTTTCAAAATCTTGAGCATAATGAAAGATGGGCATGCCATTGGGAGTTGGACCAACAAATCTAGCCCAGGAGGGGTGAACTACTTCATCATGCCTGCTGTGTAAATCTTATGTGTTGTTTTATTTCTTTGTTATACACTATTCTTTAGTGTTATTTAGGCTTATTTACATGCTTAAAATTCACAATTTCATTTATGTTTCATGGTTAAATTCCTCAATCCTTAAGAAAACAAATGGACACAAATATGTACATGTTTTGTAACTGAAAAGACACTTAGCACAGAAAACTAATATAGTCCTTTCAGATCAGGTTGGTATCAGAGCAAGTGTTTATTCTCTTGTATTGTTGTGTGCAAATATTTTCTTAATGGTTTGTAAGTGTTCACATGCTTACTAGGCTCAAGCTTAAGAGAGGAGAAGGAAAATTGGTGGAAGCAAGACGGTCTCAAAGTGAGCCACAACAAAGGAGGGTAATATTACCACATTCTACACCACCTAGCTCACCTCCTAAAGTAGAAGCAGCATTAAGCATGCCTCCAGAGGAAGAATAAATCCATGAAGAGGTGGATCCCAAAGAGGAAGAAAGAGTGTTCATGAAAGAAATCATTGACATGACTGAGATGGTGAGAATCCTTTATCGAGAAAGGAATGAGAAACTATAAGGAGAAGGATCCAAACTTTACAGGGAAGGACAGGGATCATCAGGAGGTCAAAATGATGAATATAAATCAAAGAAGGGAAATGGAGGAAATGGAGGCAGTGGAAAGTCACCAATCTCACCCTCATCATCATCATCCTCTACTTCATCTTTAGTACATCAGCCACACAAGTTAAATAACACTGGTAAAATTCCTTTTATAAAACTTGATGTTAAGTTTGAATTTCCTATGTTTAATGGTGAAGTGAATGAAGAAAAGCTTGATAATTATATTAGGCAATTGGTGGTCTTTTTGAGAATTCAAAACCTTCATGATTATGATACCAAAATCCAATTAGCTTCATTGAGAATGGAAGGTGCAACACTTGTTTGGTGGGAATCCAAGACAAAGGAAGAGATCAAGAAACATGGTAAGATTATCCTATCATGGACTGATTTTATTATTGCAATAAAACAATAGTTTTATCCATTATCTCATATGCATAAAGCCATAATGAATTGGTAAAATTTTAGACAATTGAAAGGACAAGATGTTCAAGTTTACACCCAAGAATTTCGGACAAGAGCTCTCTTATTAGGGGTAGATTTTCAGAGCCAAGATACTTTTCTCAAGTATATAGGAGGCTTACATAGCTACCTAAGACATACTATTCTCATGTTTAACCCTACAAGTCTAGATGAAGTTTGTGTTCAGGCCACACATCTAGAAAATAGAGGGAAACAAACAAACATTTTAAGCGGGAAAACAAAGAGAAGACCACAAAAGGTAAGGGAAAAAAGAATGGATCTTTCAAGAAAGAGGGAGAAAAGTGGTCTATGAACAGTGTTCAAAAGAAGGCCATGATGAAAATCATCGTTGGAAATTACATCCTGAAAAGAGGCCCAAACATCATAACAACAAAGGGAAATAGAAAACTACAGCTACAACTCAACATGATTTAGGAGAGGATTTAGGTGATGAACCTAAAATTATGGCCATTAGATTGAGGAACATGAAGGGGAAAGAAATTGAAACTAAACCCAATACTAGTACATCAAACTGTCACATACAAGCTCCAAATGAAGAAGAGAGAATTGAATTGTTTCATGTGAGGGTCATATCCAAATATACCAAGATTGACACATTGTTTGATATTGGGTCACAAGAAAACTTAAACTCTAAAGACTTGGTCAAGAAAATTAATCTTGATACCATTAGACATCCAAAACCATATCCAGTTGATTGGATTTGTAAGGATGAAAATTTACAGGTTTCAAAGAAGTGTATATTGTGGTTTGCAATAACTGCACATTTTGTTGACACAGCTGAATTAGATGTGGTTCTGCTTGATATTACAGGTATTGTATTGGGAAGTCCTTACTTGTATGACCGGAAAGCGATCTTCCATATCCATGAGAACAAATACCATTTATTCAAACATGGCAAGTTGTACATTGTTAGAGCACATCGCAAGAAGACAAATATTGATATGGTAAATGCTGGACAAGTAAAGTGGCTGGTAAATTCAAATAAGAATTTTGTTCTTCTAAAGATTAAGCCCAAATCTGATGTTAATCATGAATCATTTGAGGATTTTGATCCTATGTTGAAATCAGATTTATATGATGTAGTTGATGCACATCATGAGATGTTTCAGGAGCCAAAAGGATTGCCTCCAAAAAGGGAGATTCAACATGAGATTCAATTGCAGAAACATTGTCTTCTTCCAAACATCGACATGTATCGCATGTTGATAATGGAGAACGCTGAAATAAAGAGGAAAATCAATGAAATTTTGGAAAAGGGACTCATAAGGCCAAGCACTTCACCATGCAGTTCACCCATAGTCTTGATTCTGAATAAATATGGGACTTGGTGCATGTGTGTAGACTTCATAGATTTGAACAAGATAATGGTAAAGAATCGATACCCACACCCAAGGATAGATGATTTGCTTGATCAGCTAAAAGAAGAAATTTTTTTCACTAATTTATATTTTCGAAGTGGATATCATCAAGTAAGAATTGTAGAAAGTGATATATGGAAGACTGCATTCAAAACCAAACAAGGACTCTTTGAGTGGTTGGTTATGCCATTTGGTTTTTGTAATGCACCGGAAACTTTCATGCGTGTTATGGATAATGGTTTTCATCCATTTCTTTATGACTTTGTTATTTTGTACTTAGATGATATACTGATTTTCATCAAAACAAGAGAAGAGCATGTCTTGCAAGTGAATAGGGTGCTTGATGTTTTGAAGAAAGAGAAATTGTTTCTTAAAATGTGAAAGTGTGAGTTCAGAAAGACTTCATTGGTTTATTTGGGACACATTGTACGGAGGAGAGTTGAGAATTGATCCTTCTAAAGTGGAAGCCATTCTGAATTGGCCCACTCCCAAAACTGCAACCGAGGTAATAAGTTTCTTAGGCGCAACCTAGTATTCAAGAAATTTTATTGCTAACTTTTCTGCCATAGCAGCTCGTATGCATGCAGTGACAAGTGTCAGGAAAGGCTTCCAATGGGGAGGAAAACAACAGCAAGTTTTTGAATCTTTAAAATACAAGATCATTTTAGCTCCAGTCCTTGCATTACCAAATTTGAGACAACCATTCGAGATACAAACCGATGGTAGTGAAAATGCCATGGCATCAGTACTTTTGCAGCATGGTAAGCCTATCTCTTTTCATTCTAAAACATTCAATGGTGATGTAACTAATTATCCTACATATGAAAAAGAGCTATATGCATTGGTACAAAGTGTCAAGAAGTGGAAACACTACTTCATGGGTAAAGAAACTATTATACATATCGATCACCAACCATTAAAATACTTGTAGTCGTAAACAAAATTGCAGCAATCAAGAAATTTCATTTGGATGGGTTTCCTTCAATAGTTTCACTTGGTTATAAGGTACAAGAAAGGTATTTTTAATAAATTTTTTGATATGCTTTCAAGGCCAATGATAAGTACTTCTACTTTACTTAAAATGATTCTATTGTACATGAGAGTTACATAGAACAATATTCACATGATTTTGATTTTCAAGATGTGTATGCTAGTTTGAGTGAAGGGAATAAAGTTGAGAAAAATGATTGTCACCTGCATAAAAATTTTATGTTTCATTTGGGCAAGCTATGTATACCACAAGGAGAGAGGATAAGTTTCATGAGAGAGGCTCATTCGTCTCTTATTGTTGGACACTTTGGGGTAAGAAAAACAGTGGCGCATATACAAAGGTATTTCTATTGGCTTGACATGATAGATAGTGTGTCACATTTTATAAGAGGTTGTTCTATGTGTGAAAGAAGAAAGCGTAGCAATAGGAAGCTTGGTTTATACATGCCACTACTGGTACCATCAAGGCCATGGGAGAGTGTCTCCATGGAATTTGTTGGAGTTCTACCTATGTCAAGAAAAAAACACGATTATCTTTATGTAGTTGTGGATAGATTCAGTAAAATGTGTATACTTATGCCATGTAAGAAAACCATAACTGCTGAAAAAACTACTGAACTTTATTTAAAAAATGTATGGGTACATTATGGATTTCCAACTTCTATTTTCATTGACAGGGATTCTAGGTTCATTGGGAATTTTTGGTCCAATCTCTGGAAGATAATTTACACAAAGTTGAAAAAGAGTATTGCTTTTCATCTGCAAACTAATGGCCAAACCGAGGTGGTGCACAGAACCATTGTGGATCTATTGAGAGGATATTGCAGCAAACATCCCAAGTTGTGGGATGAAAAACTGCATTACATTCAACATGCTTACAGCCGGGCAAAGAACTCTTCTACAAATACATCACCTTTTGAAGCATGCTTTGGGTATTTTCCAAAATCGCCATTAGACTTCATCTTTGAGAAGGATGTTTCAATTGATAGGCATAGTGATATTGACAAGGCTCTAAATTTCATTGAGAAAATTTAGATTATTCATCAACAAGTTCAAGAACAACTTGAGAAGAGTGAAAGAAAATACAAGGAGATGCATGAAAAACATAGATTTGATCACAAGTTTCAAGAAGGAGATGAGGTATGGTTGCACATAAGCAAATAAATGATGCAAGGAGAAGGTAAAAAGATCAAACCCATTTTCTATGGTCCATTAAATATCATAAAGAAAGTTGGTAACAATGCATTTCAACTTGAATTTCCTTCATATATGCAAATGTATTCAGTTTTTAATGTTGAAAACTTACATTTGTATCAGCCACCTTTGATGGATGATCAAGGAAGTGATGTTCAACTACTATCTATTGAATATTTCTCACCAAAATTTCTTGATGAGGTCAAAGAGGATACAATTCTTGATAGGAGGACAAGAGAATATAAGAGGGGAAGTGTTGACTACCTTTGAGTTGGGCTCAAAGGCAGTAAGCCAAGAAAGGAAAATTGGATGGAAGTTGGAAAGGTGAGGAAGTTGTACCCTCATTTACTAAACATGTAATCAAAGTCTTTTGGGGTCCAAAAGCTTCCCAATGGGGAGGTGTTATTAGGAGTTCATGAAGTTTTCTCAAAATTTAAAGTTCTCGAAACTGTACCGAACCTGAGCGACCAGGTACATCTCATCGTTCTGATTCCAGCGTTACGAACGATCGAAAAACCAATGTCGTATGAGGGATACATCCCGTTCTGATCGTTTTCTCAAAAAAATAAAATTGCGGCAGGTTTGACTGGTATGACCAACCAACATGTAGGTGTAGAGTCAGCAAAAGGGGGAATATTTTGTTTTCTCTATGCCAACGAGATCTTGACACGTGACACGTTCTAGGTCATTGGATTTGGTTGTACGAAGGATTTTTTGTCTAATGGTTGGGTGACATGTGGCCAATCTTGAGGCTGCCATGTGTCCCCTATATGGTGTTTTAAAATTTTGATATAGGTCTGGGGGTTTCGACCCTGTGACCATCGGCACGCCCGCAAGGTCTTCCACCAACTCTGCTCCACAAGTGTTTCTTACCCTATATGTGCCACAAATTATTTTATGTTGTATTGATATGACAAATGGGAGGGGGGACCACTGGCGGCCCCGTTGATATTGTTCACATACGAAAATGTTTCAACCGCGCCATTTGTTGTTAACGGATGGTTCCAAACTCGTAGACTGTGGCGGATAATGCTTATCCAAGTCAGATGCGTGCAGTCACCCTTAACTCTGTAGTGCGGTTGGGCTCAACGGTAAGCCTAACTACGGGGGTCAGGGAGTCGACATGTGGCCACCCCCTCCCCTAACCATAACAGTTAATGCGACGGCTTGATTTTCGGTGGGAGGTTTAGCACTCTTCTAGATTCGGCGCTTTTACTATTTTTAACTATAGTTAAACTACAATCCTCGAATTTTAGTGGAGGTTTTGTAGGGGGCATTGGGAAAAATCCTAGCTAGGTCAATTTTCAACCAATCTGGGGGAAACAAGATTCTAGCTAGTCTAATTTGAGCATTATGGAGTTATTGGTACAGAGAAAACAAGCATTGGAGGCTTTTAAACACATGTATTTGCAAAATTTTGAGCATAATTAAACATGGACATGCCATTAGGAGTTGGACCAACAGATGTAGCCTAGGAGGGGTGAACTTCTTCATCATCCCTGTTGTGTAAATCTTATGTGTGGTTTTATTTCTCTGTTATACATTGTTGTTCAGTGTTATTTAGGCTTATTTACATGCTTAAAATTCACAATTTCATCTATGTTTCAGGGTTAAATTCCTCAATACTTAAGAAAAAAAATGGAGACAAATATGTAGATGTTTTTTAACTAAAAAGACACTTAGCACAACAAAATAATATAATATTTTCAGATCAAGCAACGACATGATCAACATCGGGTGGCACACAACTTCTAGGTGGGTGACAAAGTGTGGCTACATTTGCAGAAGGAGCGCCTCATTGGACCCCACCACAAGATTTTCCCACTCTGATATAGGTCATACACCATCACCAAGGTCGTAGGTGCCAATTCCTTCGACCTCAATATTCCACCATTCTTTAGTCTACACCCACCAATCAATGTGGACCAACTTCGACCCTACTTCCCACCTCTACTAGACACCTCCGACATTGCAGAACAACTCACACCAACAGAGTTAAACCCAAACTACATGGAAAAAGCCACCATAGATCTTATCATGGACATGCAAGTCAAGAACACTTGCCAACAGAAGATCCAATTGTATCAGGTTTTCAAAGCTAGCCAACTCCTACACCAAGGCAAGTGGTTCATGAGGGACCAACTTCAGCAGAAGTTTCCTCATCTCATGGAGGAACTCAACGCAATGGGGACCATTGCTTCCTAAGGGGGGAGGAATGATCTAGGTGGATATTGGTGGCCACCCGCCTATTTCACTTGGGGCCCCACCATTGTTTCTTTTAGTTTTTCAGTTTCCTTAATTGTAGCACAGTTTACTAGTTTTAGCAATTTTTTGGGTCCTGAACTTCTGAAGCCATTTTGAGGCCCTAAATGACTTTTTTTTGGAAAAATAGGACCAATATAAAAGTTCCTTCAATGTTACTCACATCAAAAGTTGTAGTCATTGGATAGATATTTCTAACGAGTATTGTGAACATAAAACAAAGATCGTATTCCAAAAATACGTCCCCAGGAAGTTGGTGTACCATTTTACCCAAATGGGGTCCATAGTTTTGGCGCTTCATCTCCTAGGGTTAGGTTTTTGGATGTTTATGGTTTTCCATTGCTTCTCAATAATAAATAGGCCATCACGCCTCATTGTGACACTGATAAAATGCTTGTAGCCACCACATATCTTCTCAGAGATAAGCTACCAACACCCTAGCTAGTTTGTTTATATTATTTTTTCAAACAAATTTCAGTTCTTTGATATTAATGAAATAAAGTATTATTCCCATTGCATATTTGTATTTATGGTTAAATGTGTATTCTGTTGCATTCCTACATAAATTTAGACCAATGATATAAACAATTACTTGTTTTTCCAAGTAAAATTTCCTTTATTAAATCTTTAAAATTCCTTGATGTGAATGAGGATATTATTTGATTTCAATCCATCTAATTTCCAATTTTTAAGGTCATTGTACTCTTGTATTTTATGAGGGTATGGTTCCCCATGTTGAAATTGGAAACAAGATGGCACGCTAAGGGGACTTATAATTTAATTTTCCCTTAATTAAATTAGAAGTAAATTATAATTCCACATCACATGACAACTTGTAAGTGTTAACTAAGTCAGGAAGACTTAGTTAGCTCAATAAATTTGAGTAGAGTGTTACCTTTATGGAATATTCAAATAGTAGGGTTTTTAGCTTAGGCTTCCCTAGATACATATTTTTTTGTGTGATTGATATTATTTTTATTTCCTGTTGATGTTTTATTGCAATCATAATTGGTTTCCACAATTTGTAGAATTGATCCAATATTTTTTATTTAGTAGAAAATATCGGTTCAATCTATTTATATATTTCTACATGGTATCAAAGTAGGAATCACTATAGAAGACAAGGACTAGAGTTTTTTTTGAACATGTGAATTAAATTTTCAGATTTATTCTTCAGGACAAGCAACAGATCAAGATGTCTTTCTCTAGATTGAGACAAGAATATGCCCTTAAGGGTAATTAGAACTACATATAATTGAAGGAAAATATGGAGTAGGTGTTAGAGGAAAATAGAGGAAAATAGACTGGAGGAATTCATAGACAATGATATTCCCCAGCCTGCAACAACATATTCTCAACTTCTTGATGCATGGAAGAAGAATGTAGCAAAGGCGAGAAGGATTTTTTTAAAAGGCGTTTGAGATCATATTTTCCGAAACCTCTATGTAAAGGTAACTCCATATGCTATATGGAAGGCCTTAACATATATTTTTTAGAATAGCAGTGACCACAGGAAGTCGGCACTTAAGGACAAATTCGGAAAGATCAAGATGGAGAAGGGAGACATGATCCCAAAATACTTGATGAAGTTCACTCAATGTTAATATGAGCTTGGAAGTGTTGGTGAGATAGTTTCCCAATACGTTTTGGTTAGCCTAACACTTGTATGACTTCCCAAGAGATGGAATATCTACCAGGACTCAGTGAATCAGAGGGAGAAACTACCAAAGTGGGAGTGATTGTGGTCAGACTTGGTACAAGAAGAGATTCAATGGAACACTAGAGATGGATGTTCATCAAATACTGAGGATGAGGATAATTTTTCCTTGGATGGAAAGACAAAGAAAGGGAAATGGAAGGCATCCCATTCTAAATCAAATTCTGGTTAGGTGGGAAAGAAGAAAGAATTTTCAAAGATAAAATGTTTTCACTATCATGAGCTTGGACACTATACTACAAAGTGTTTGCACAAGAAAACCAACAAGAAGTCCTCAAGAGGAGCATAAGGTGAAGAACTTTCTTCACATATCAAGTTGGATTTCACCCTCATCGCATGCATGGTGTCATTGGTGATGGGTTCGGTGTCGTACTTAGATAGAGGATCTTTGTTCTACATGACCGACAAAAAATAATTCTTCAGTGACATAGAGGAGAAGGATCTACAGATGCACATCGAAATGGGATATGACAGGAGGTATAGCTCTACCGACATAGGTATAGTCACCTTTTGGAGGGAGTCAAGTACTTCTCTCACATTAAAAGATGTCATGTATGTTCCTGGTTTAAAGAAGAATTTGGTTTATGTTGCTATGCTAGAAGACTGTGTCTATGATGTGATATTCAGTAAAAGGAAAGGATTTCCTTTGTCACCAAGACACAAGACAAGTGAAGAATATTGGGGTTTGAGTAAAGAACCTATAAAAATTTGGATGTAGAAGCATGTGTTTCCTTAAGCATGAAAGAAGAGAAGGTAGAGAGTCGAGACATCAGTGAGTTATGACACAAGGGATTGGGCCATCTACACCATGGTTATTTGAATATCATGTAATAGATTTCTACAGGACTTCCAAAGGGTGCACTTTTGCAAATATATACATGAAAAGGGTGTACATTAGGTAATTATACCAAAGCCACCTCTCACGATAAGGAAATATTAGCAAAGGCGTTCCTTGATATATTTCACTCAGACATGTGTGGACCATTTTCCACAACTTCCACAGCAAAATACAAGTATTATGTGATTTTTGTAGACCATTTTTCATGCAAGTGTTGGATTGTATGCATGCAAAAGAAAGATCAGACATTCCCCAAATTTTGTGAGTTGAAGGAAATTGTCCAAAAAGACACAGGGAATAAGGTGAAGGCTCCGAGGAGAAGAAATGGTAGAGAATATGTCTCTAACGAATTCAAAAACTTGTGTTCTTCAGAAGGAATTATAAGCGAATTGATATCACCTCATAAGTTCCATGGAAAATTTTAGGGGCTAATATTCGCAAGTGGGCTAATTTTCCATGCTTTTTCCAAAAAAAAGATTCGCCAATTCCCATTTTTTTTAAAAATTGATTCGCGCAAATTTTATAGTATAAAAATATTTTACCCTAAAGATCACAAAAAATTTATATATGCTAATATAGAATGATTACAAAACTAAATATTTTTACCAAAATAACATTAAAAAATTTACAATTCACATATTGGGGACTACTAAGATTCGCCAAGTTTTTAAACTTTAAGATAAACGTCCATCCTTAAAATTTTCCCTTATCATAACCCACAAGAGAATGGGGTTGTATAATGGAAGAACATAACTATTGTGGGAGTAGCATGATCTATGTTACATGATCAAGGCCTATTGTTGCATATGTGGGAGGAAGCATGCAATACGGCAGTATTTGTGTAGAACATAAATCCTCATTGGATAATTGGGATGAGTACACCAAAGGAATATTTTTCAGGTAAGAGAATAGATGTGTCGCATTTTAAAATTTTTGGTTCATCATTTTATTTCCATGTGCCCAAAGATGTTAGGAAGAAGCTATAGCCAAAAGATGATTTGGGGATAGTTATGGGGTACACTGATACACCTCGGAACTATCAGATGTACTTGTGCTCTCACAAGATGACAGTGGTCAGAAGAGGTTAATTTAGATGAAGAGAAGGCCATGCGAATTTCCTTTGAAAGTGAGATTCAATTGCGTGCAATTGAGGATCTCTTGGCTCCAAAATAAGAACCTCAAGATGTTGAGAAGCCACAAGTCGAGTTGCAAACAGTGGAAGCACCCACTCATGGAGAGACATCCTAACATAGAACGAAGCACACCAGAGAGGTTGACAGGTTGTTGCTATATGCGAGAGAAAATGTGGGATAACCCACATCACAACACAGGCAGAGAAGGTCCCCAGAGTGGTACACTAGATACATGGTTCTTATGATTGAATGTGTAGAGATAGAACCATATCCTTTTGAGGAAGTAGTGTACCAACCAATTTGGGTTGATGCCATGGCTGAGGAGTATGACTCCATTATTAGAAACAATGTATGGGAAGTTTTCCCAAGACCAGAGAGGAAACCAGTGGTAGGATCTATGTGGATCTACAAGTTGAAGTAGGTAGCAGATGGGAGTGTGGAGAACCCCAAGGGCAGGTTTTTGACTAGAGGGTTCTCTCAAGTGGAGGATATTTATTATGATGAGACCTTTGCACTAGTTGCATGGTTCTCATCAATAAGATCCATCCTTGCACTCTCAGTGGATATGGGATGGCAGATACATCATATGGATGTAAAGAAAACCTTCCTCAATGGGGTGATTGAGGAAGAGGTGTACTTTGAGCAGCCAAAAGGTTTTGGGACCTTTGATAGGGAGTTGCATGTGTACATACTTAAGAGATAATTTTATGGGTTGAAGCAAGCACCTCATTCTTGGTACACCAATATCGACAGTTATTTCATTGGGTTGGGCTTCACTAAGCGTGAAGCAGATGTGAACCTTTATCATAATGTGGTGGAAGGTAACCTTTTGATAATTGTACTTTATGCTGATGATTTGATATTTACTAGTGATGAGAATCTCATCAATTATTGCAAAGAGGATCTTGCAAGAGAATTTTAGATGAAGGACATGGAGCTCTTGCACTATTTCTTGGTATTGGAAATATGGAAAAGAGATGGGGAGCTATTTGTATCTCAGGGAAAATATGCCAACGATATTCTTAGGAAGTTCCACATGGAGGGCATAAAACCCATGGAGACACCTCTAGCAAGAAATTGGAGGAAGAATGATGCTACTTGAGGTGAAGTAGTAGATTCTAATGTCTACAGGCAGCTTGTGGGTTCACACATATATTTGGTGAGCAGACGACCAGAAGGAAATCATGTGCTAAGATACCTCAGAGGAAATACATAGTATGTGATACGGTACAAATAGACAGATGGAATGAAGCTTCAAGGCTTCAAAGATTCATATTTTGGAGTGAGTCCATTCGACAGGAAGAGCACATCTGGGGGCATCTTCAGCATAGGATGAGAACCAATTTCCTAGTAAAATGGGAAAGAGAGATCAATTTTACTTAGTTAAATAGCGGAAAAGTACATGGGGGTTGGTGAGGAAATATGTGATCCCATATGGATGAGGAAGATACTTGTTCATTTTTGTGGTTTACATATAGATCCAATGATGATTTTTTGTGATAACAAGAGTTGCATGAAAGTCTCAGTTAATCTAGTTTTTCATTATAGGTCCAAGCATATTGATATCTGGTATCACCATCTCAGAGATTGTGTGTAGAGGTAGATTATTTCATTAGATTACATTCCCATGGAGGAGAAAGATGCGGACATCTTCACGAAGGCACTCTAAAGAAGAAAATTTGAGTTCCACATAGACAAGATCGAGGTATGTAATATCCCAAAATTGGGAAAGCATCAATACAAGGCATAAAACTAGAAATATGTAGAAATATCAATAGATCAATACATGAGACAAATATAGAGCCATTACATTATGATTATAATAGAAAATTAGGTACAAATTCTTGAGGAAAATATCACTCAAGTTGGGTAAACAAGCCTCGCATGAAAGTATACACCTAAATCTGAAATGCTGCTAATACAATAAAATGTCAAAATGTTATAAATTCAATCTCCATAAGAGTAGAAACAGATGAAAAATAGAAATATATATCTATGTTGATACAAGGATACAAAAGTTCTAAGACTATAGATCTAATCTCCAAAACATTTTTCCAAGACAACCCAGAAAAGGTTTCTAGAAATACACATTATACAAAAATAGCTGATATGACCCTAGGGCAGAATAATCATTGCAAATGAATAACTGATATGAGGTTTTTGATATGACATATGAAATGGCTGAACCTCCTTCAATAGATCTCCTAAATGAAGGGTTGATCCCATCGCATGAAATGCAACTCCTCCAACTAGGGCAATAAACCCACTACTGCAGCTACTCCCTAAAATAATGCAATCCTTGAAGGAAACTATACTGTAGTTGATGGTAGCTACTTAGCCTGATGCTAAATACTAAAATGAAGCTCAAATAACTTTCTCAAAAGCTCCCTGGATGAAAGGTTGCTCCCTCCATTGGAAAACTAGCTCAAAAATTACGTCTATCAAGCCTCCACTCCTACACCCCTGCAACCCAACACAAATCTAGAATAGATTGCGCTGTAGATGAGAATAAAGCTTGGCCAAATGCGAGATAGTGGTAATGCAACTCAAGATAAACTCTCCTGAGTAGGCACTCAAAGTCCCCCGAAGATGAGGGTGGGATTCCCACTCGAGAACACCCTTGTGCTAAACAACACAACAGACCATGCTAAATAGCAAAAGCATGCATAGATATGTCATATGAAAAATCCAGATCTAAAAAGATCAAAATTAATAATACAAATACATGTCTTCTAATGTTTTCATCCTCTTCATTTTATGCTCGATGAGATTCCTCACCCTGGGTACCACTCATTAAAGGGGTTACCCTCTTGCATACACTCCTCCTAAATGACTGTGTTGTCCTCCATTAATCCTCCATTATCTCCATAACAATGCTATTGATCTGGTCAACTTTGACCCTGTCCACATGATCTATCCCCTTTTCACACCTAAAGGTGTTGTATTCAACTAAAAATATGATTCACATTCACATGATAAGTGGTTTTATTATTTATAAAGAGATTTCTGGGTCTCCCTACCCACTTATTCAACTATCTAAGTGACAAAACAAAACTTTAATATTCAATTAATTTTGGAATATTACACTCCTCCCCTCCAAAATGTTTCTTGTCCTAAAGCAACTGCAAGGATAGTGCAAAATCTTCCAATGGGAAACTCCAATCCCCATGCTATCATCCAAGCAAAGTGAGCCACGCTTGGAAACACATAGAAAAACTGATCAATCCCCTTCTTCTACAATGTATAGGGGCTGCATGGCTGAAAATGAGAGATTAAGTTGTTCAACTCACGATGTTTCTCTCTCCATTTATGATAAATATTGAGTTGTTGAACTTGGGCTGCAATGATATAGTCCTCAGGAAGCCAAAATGTACTTGGAATCTCATGATCCCACTCCTTGGTTCTAGGAACCTCTCTTGCCCAATCTATCCCACATATAGTGAATAGAATTACATCACCATAAGGGATCCAAAAGAATAATGGAACAAGTGCCACATGACATACTCGATGGTGAAAATAGTCTCTCAAGTGAGACTAGCGTTTTTCTGCTTCTAGCTGTCTCAAAACATGATATGATAAGTGGCCATCCAACCACTTGCTTTCTAACATAAGCTTCTCAAAATCTTGAAAATAGTAAAGGAAATTAGGTGTTGGCTGAATATGAACTAAGCAAAACAAGTCTTGCCCAAATTCCTCTAGAAAGTGGTCAATCCCATCACTGAATGTAGTCCCAAAACGACCATGAAATCAAAAGAGAGGCTTGCTCTCTTATGGAGAAATGTGTTGCAAATGTATGGAAAAGGAATGATCATACATGGTTATTTGATCAATTAGCATCAAAACACAATTTTTACCATATATTGTAGGCAAGTTGGTGAAGAGGTCCATAGATGAGCCTTCCCACCTTTGCATGAAAATGGAAAGTTGTTGTAACAACCTTGAAAGGTGGTTTCTTTCCTCCTCATTCATCAAACAAGATATATATCTCTTGATATGTTAATCTTCTTTGAGGTCCTCCCAATAGAATCCCTCCAAGATGGTGTGATAAGTCTCAATGAAATCTACATGCCCTAAAAAGAGTGTCTCATATTCTGCCTGTAGAATCTCCTCCTTGAGTTTGGAGTCTCTAGTCAAGTAGATCAGATCATGAAAATAAATGACTCCATCAACCACTTTATACCTCCCATCTATCACTTTCCCATCAACAACCTTACATGTGAATAGGTTCTTGGAATATTGCACTAATAGTTGGGACTCCCAATATAGATCCATCCTTCCCAACAATGAAAACATTGTTGAAATCTGAAATGAAGTACCTGTCAGATCATAGATCTCCTCTTTGAGATGCTCAATGCCAAAGCGACATGTTGGAGTACAACTACCCCACCTTTGCTGCCTCCTTTGCAGCTGATCTTGCCCAAGACAAGATTGAAGTACATGGAGGTCAAACTCCTCTTCGAAGGTATTTCCCATCCAAAAATTCAATATTTTGGCAAATGCATGCAAGAGTGTCAATAACCTCTAGTCATATTCAGAAATATTCCTCATGTGTGGAAGTATCATTTGTTGCTCCAAGGCATTGGAGTAGCCCTTTAATACCATGCTTGTGCCTTCATATATTCCTAAATCATCATATTTCAGTGCAAATAACTGAGTGGGAGATGGCAATGTCCATATCAAAAAATTTCTCATCCCTCCTTTGAACCCATCAAAGGTTCTCTGTGTTGTGCTAGCTCCTCCCAAGGCTCCTTCCTCAGCCAAATATATCAATGATGCACCATGTTAAGAGAACTCTTTGATCATATTACAATCAGGGTGTCTCCCTGGTGGAATGCCTCCATGTAATGAGACATCAAGGCCTAAAGTAGGCTGCATATGTGAGTGGATTGATTTGTCCCTGGTTTCACTATGCAAATCAACCTCCTTCTCCTGGGAATAAACCTCCTGAAATGAATGGGTGTGTATGTTCCCAATCACTTGATGCTGACCATTCTTCTCATCTTCTCCTACCTTTTGCAAGATCTCACAGTCTAAGGTGTCTTTCTCCAATGTAATAAACTCATGCACACCAAACTTCATATTGGTGTCAAGAGTCTTAGTCACAAAGAAGTGATCTATCATGGTGTATGTCCCCAAAAATGTGGTCAATGTTGGAACACAGTTCCTCCATTGTTTTTTCTCATTGCCTATCAACATAGACACATGCTGCTCCTGATCTTCAAATGTGAGATCCTTTGGAACTTCTTTCAAAGATACAAGAGCTCCTCCTCTCAGGAGATCTAGGCTCCAAAAGACTAGAGATCTAAGACTAGAGATCTAGGCTCCAAAACATTTTTCCAAGACAACCCAGAAAAGGTTTCTGCAAATACACACTATACAAAAATAGCTGATATGGCCCTAGGGCTAAACAATCACTGCAACTGAATCACTGATAGGAGGTGGCTAAGCTGATATATGAAATGGCTGAACCTCGTCCAATAGATCTCCTAAATGAAGGTTTGATCCCCTCACATGAAATACAACTCCTCCAACTAGGGAAATAAACCCACTATTGCAGTTGCTCCCTAAAATAACACAGTCCATGAGGGAAACTATGCTATAGCTGATGGTAGCTACTTAGCCTTATAGTAAATACTGAAATGAAGCTCAAAGAACTTCCTCACAAGCTCCCTGAATGAAAGGTTGCTCCCTCCATTGGAAAAGTAGCTCAAAAATTGGGTCTATTGAACCTCCACTCCTACACCCCTGCAACCCAACAAAAATCTAGAATATACTACGTTGTAGATGAGACTAAAGCTTGGCCAAATGACAAATAGTGGTAATTCAGCTCAATATAACCTCTCCTGAGTATGCACTCGAATTCCCTCGAGAATGATGGTGGGATTCCCGCTCGAGAACACCCTTGTGCTAAACAACACAATAGACCATGCTAAACAACAAAAGCATGCATAGATATGTCATATGAAAAATCCAGATCTAAAAAGATCAAAATCAAAAATACAAATCCATGTCTTCTAATGTTGTCATCCTCTTCATTTTATGCTCGGTGAGCTTCCTCACCCTGGGTCCCCCTCATTAAAGGGGTTACTCACATGCATACACTCCTCCTAAATGAGTGTGTTTTCCCCCATCAATCCTCCATCATCTCCACAAAAACGTTTTTGATCTAGTAAATTTTAACCCTGTCGACATGCTCTAACCCCTTTTCACACCTAAGGGTGTTTTATTCAACTGAAAAGATGATCCACATTCACATGAGAAGTGGTTTTATTATTTATAAAGAGATGTATATGTCTC
Organism: Pinus albicaulis; assembly: GCA_034641835.2. Classification (NCBI taxonomy): domain Eukaryota; kingdom Viridiplantae; phylum Streptophyta; class Pinopsida; order Pinales; family Pinaceae; genus Pinus; species Pinus albicaulis. Next base: position 592,737,505 of record CM076579.1, read on the forward strand.
CCTACCCACTTATTCACCTATCTAAGTGACAAAACAAAAATTTAATATTCCAATTAATCTTGGAATATTGCAGGGTAGAAGAAAATCCCTTTCTTGTTGAGAAGGAACATTTAAATTGGCAACAAAATGGCACCCCAATCGGGCTTATAATTTAATTTTCCCTAAATTAAATTAGAAGTAGATTGTGATTCCAGTCACATAATGGCTTGTAATTGTTAACTGAGTCAATAATACTTAGTTATCTCAGTCAATTTGACTTGAGGGTCAAACCAGAGCCCTGTAGAGTTCTCCCTAAGTTTTAGGAGGTAGAGTTGTAGTTTATTTTGAGTTATAATTAGTTAACTCAATTATTTGAGTTAAAATTAGTTTAACTAGTTCTAACTGAGAGATGACCTAGTTATAGGTCTATTGAATTAAATCTGATTTAATTCACATGCAGTGATCAATAACATAACTAATAATTTTCTATAAATATTTGTTGCATGTCAGTTCTAAGGAAGGTCGAGCTGAGATTAGAGTTAAATTGAAGAGAACTATTAGTTGTATAATTAGAAAATTTCATAGGTCATGCATGAGGTTATCAGGATGCCTTGGATGTATTTCACAATATATTGATGGGAATTTCCTAATTAATAGGGGATCAATTATCCCAGGAATGCGTGAGAAATGTTGGTTAGGAAGAGGCACATAAGTGGTTAAATATTGGACCAAACACGTTTATATCAATGTGAGACAGTCAACAGACTGTAGAGGTTTGTGAGGAAGGGAAATATCATTGTATTGTTTCATGTTCTTAACTTTATAAAATATATAGATAACAGGGTTTTTCACTGATTCTTTCCCCATATACATATTTGTGTTTTTAAATTGAAACTATTTCTCTTTCTTTTTCATGTGATTGTGTGAATGTAATTGGTTTCCACAATTTGTAGAATTGATTCGATATTTGTTTTAGTAAATTACAAGATCAGTTGAATCTATTTAGGTATTTCTACACTCCAGGCTTACATGGAAGCCCAATTTTCTTCATCTTCTCCCAAATATGAATAAGATTAGTTTTTTCAATCCCTCTATTTGGATAAACCTTGTCATAGTCTTTTGCAATTCTATGAATTTCATGAAACATCTTCAAAACACTTCTAATCCTAGCATGACACATACAGTATATAATCTTGGACGTTGGGCCTGGAGTTAGTTGCAATTAATATAATGTGTTTCATTAGATATTAATTAAATAACAAGCACTTTTATTTATAAAAAAAAAAAAAATTGGGAAAGCATGTACCCTTTCATTAGTTGTTCTATTTATGGGATACTTCTAGATAACATTCAATTGTCAACCACAAAATGTTAGTTGAATGTCTATAATATATTCATCCATGTTTCCTTTCCATCATGTCATTCTTTGTTCCAAATGAGGATTCAATTCCTAATATTTTAAAGCAAAGTTAGAATAAGAAAGTAAGTGAATATATCAACAACAGAAAATAAACTCTAAATAAATCTATAAAACTTACTAGCAGCACATTTGGCGACATTGCATAAAACATTGAAATAATATGAATATTATCCCCATCTTGGATTTTCGTTTCATATGTAAGAATGTGTATATTTTTTAAATGGAATATGCACTAAGGACATACATTATTCCCCATTCTAGAAACAATATTATTGCATGCTAAACTACATACAGGCACTAGATTATGGCACTCAGACAAATCTACTTTCACTACCCTTCCATCTCCCACCGGGATACCATATTGTCGCTGTCTATTTGAATGTTCCATAAATCTATCCTCGTTTGTAGGATTAAAAAAATGTGATAAAACCTTCTTATATTCTTCCTTTCCATCCCATTTCCCAAGGCTTACAAAAGATATCAAGACATTATCTTCAAGTAACTCAAATAATATCTCACATACTTTCCCACTTCGATCATAATGCAAGTGAGAATCAATACCAAGTTTTAAATAAACTTGAATGAATGTAAATCCAATCCTCTTTTCATATCACTTAACCATGAAGGTATCATATGAATTTACTTGGTTCACATTAAATCCATATTTGAAGCCATCAATTCTTAACCAACCCAAAACAATATCCTAAATTTCTTTGCTCCACCTTTTCATTTCTTCTGAAACTGAAGTAAAATTAGCTCCATTGAGCATACCATGACATTCAATCAATTTCAAACATTCCAAATCATTCTAACTCATGTTTCATTCAATAAAAATAGAAGTGTTGGGAAAGGTCCAACTTGGTTCAGTTTTGAGTAAAATGCTCGATATTTTGAGGAAATGGAGTGCACGATCTAGCAGAAAGAAGACAATCATGCGCAGTTAAAGAGCTTCATGCCGATTTTTAGGAGTATTAGGGGTTTTGGTGCAGGTCAAAGCCCCTCTTTTTGTAAATGAATTGGTTTTTTTTGGATATTTTGAGCTCCACCCATGGTTTTCAAACCATGGTATTATAAGAAAGAATGTTATATAAGGAGATGTCTAAGGGAGTCAAGATAGATGATATGTTGTGTGATGAGATGAGAATGATCTAAGGATGCAATTATTTCTATATTTCTGTAGTTTGGGTAAAAGGAAGGTTCCGCAACAGTGTGCGTGGAGGCCTTAGAATGTCTTCAGTTGTGTGCACACACCCCTGCCTAGACCCCCTCAAGCCAATAGGAAGCCATATTTCTTGGCATAAAATCCTTACAGATATCATTCATAACAATTGAATGAAAATTTTCAAGTACTCCATGTAGAGTTTTCTCATAAAGTGCCAAATTTCATAAATAATTTCATTTTCTTCTACATATTGAAATAAATTCCCAGAGAACCATTTACCAATTTCCCAAAAATTTCTTCTTCCCCTCATCTACCATGTGGTTAAACCATCTTGAGCACTTCTTAATACGCAATAAGGATTTCCTCAGGAAGTTTCCTAGTGACCCTCTAATATAATGTACAGTTTGATCTGCTGAAAAACCTTCAGTGATTTCTCCTAAAGCTTGTTCATTTGTGGAATTTTGATTTTATGTAGCTTAATTTCTACCCATTTTATTATCAAAGTTACTAGTTGTTCCCATTGTTTCATGGCATGTAGTTTCATTTTCCAAATAACCTTCAGGGATTGCTCCTAAACCTTGTTCATTTGTAGAATTTGGATTTTCAATACGTGCATTTGTATCCATTTATCATGAAAGGTACTAGTTCTTTCCACTATTTCATAAGTTTTACATTTATTTTTTGAGCAAACTTCAATGATTGAACACATATTTCATTAAAATTGTAAAAAAGTTATTACAAGGACATCACTAGAATTAATTTTTTTTTGTTATTTTGAAATTCTAGATCCACTATTTAATTCCAAATTTCATGAAATGTGTGTTATTTCTATTAATGCTTGCTCATTTGAAAAATTCGGATTTTTTTTGTCCATTTCTGTCCATTTGATAATGAAAGGTACTAGTTATTTCCATTGTTTCATGACCTTTAGTTTCATCTACATTCTCATTGGATGCTTGTTAAAATTGTTTCCCACTAGGTAGGACTATAATTGCATTCATTTCAATTATGATTGGAGACAAATGCTACCTTGGTTCAACAAAATTTTGGTTTGCCACAATTTTATTGCATAGTCGGCATTGAGTTTCAATTTTTTTTTCATTATTGCATGTTATTTGATGGGAACCCTTTATATATTATTGTGTGTTGTAGTTATAATCTAAAAATTCTTGATGTTGTCGAAAGCAAGCATGGTTAGCAACTCGTTTACCTCCAGCGAGAGTGATTTGAAAGAAAATGTAATTATGTGGTCATAGAATTGCAATATTAGGCATTTTTATTTCTTTGCATCGACCTCCTTTTCAATGAAAATTATGTTGATAATTTTTCTTTAAATGATCCATTCATGTGTTCCAACAATTATTCACTAGATGTTAGGGTTTTATTGTATACAGAGGAGTCTAGAGTTTTATATTTTGTGAATAAGGAGTCGATTTCTAAAATGTTGGTTCTATTTGGGTCTCCAGTGAATTCTTCTTATCCTAGAATTGACCTACTTGAGGAAGAATTAGTTTCCAAATTCAAATATTTTCCTTCTCTACAACAAATTGAATTTGTCAAAAAAAATTTGAAGCCATAAGAATATTTTAAACAACTATTTTTACCTCTCAAATCTATGATTTTTAAATTAAATTTTCAATTGGTATTTTCTATGCTAGGTAAGATTCTAGGATATAGTCATGATCAATAGATAAATGAAAATTTATTAGGGTTTATAATGTTACTTTATGATTCTAGGAGATTTAATTACCCAAAGTTCCTTGTTGAGTTTATCCATGATTAGTTGCTCAATTACAAAAGGTTCCAAACCTTAAGATATCAGTCATACCTTTTGTATCTATTGTTGGACAATTTAACTGATAAGTTTCAAGAATTGTTGGATGAAGCTTGATCCACATATTTTTCAATAGAATCTATTATTCATAAATGATCATTTGTAAGAAACATATCAATAGGTTTTCTCCAATTTGTTAACAAATTCATGTAAAAGGTGTATGATTTGATTTTTGAGGAGTCACCCCCAAGAGTAAACACAAAGTTCAAAAAAAAAGTACTACTCAATCCTCAGACTAGGGTGGTTGACTGATTTCTGCATGAATATCATAGAAATATTTCAGTATATGGTGTTGAGGTTCAACCCTACAAATTGCTATAATTCCTAACACCGATAATTTTTGTCGTAGGATTTATGATCCAAAGGTTAAATTCAGATAGAATATTTTTTGTAATTTAAAATATTCATTTATCTTTCAAACGTCCTATGAATATTGGTCCATTTACAATTAAGAATGATAATGTTGCCAAAATTATTGAAGATATGTTCACCTCTTTGAAATTTGAAGATGTAGAGGCCTCTCATTATGACCCTTGTAAGTTCGTTAAAAAGAAAAGAAGGAAACATTCTATGCAAGAGTATGAACATCAAGGTGGGCTAGAAGTAGTAAAAAATACTAACAAGGAATCATGGAAGGTTATCACAGAAAAATAATTAGTAGAAACATCCTTGGAAAGAATACATATGTGATTTCAATACCTGCAAAGAAAGAAACTAGTAGCAAAAGGATTAATTCTGAAATGATAATTTACCTTGAGGTATATCAACAAATTTAATTAGAGGAGTTCGAAGGAAAAATGTTTAAATCGATTCATATTAGTGAAATAGATTCAATAACTTCTTCCTAAAGTAGGATTGTTTTTAAGAAATCTGTGTGAAATAATCCTAATAAAAATATTGAATATTACATTCATCTAAAATGACAAATTATCAGTCTCAATAAAGTGTTCCAAGTTTTGGAATTGTCAAGCAGTTTAGTTATATAATTGCAAAATCCGACATTGAAAGACATAAGGAAATTATATAATTAAGGAATAAAAGTTCACCAATGTCAGATCAAATTTTAAACATAGTAATAAATCTATGAATTCAATAGTTTTCAATCCAAATAAGAAGGATTATAGATCTTATGAATACTATAAATGTACTCAAATCAAGATTCATATGGATAGATTTAATATGCCAGATGTGATAGACAAGCACAACAAAATTGGTGAAACGGTATTTTTAGATTGGTTTAAAGTGTCTCATTGTAGCTCAAATATCCCTTTTATATTTCCTTTAAAATATATCCTTCTTCAAAAATGAAAAATATGATAAATAAATAACAAGGTTAAAAAAAATTCAAAAAACTAAAAAACAAAAAGAAAAGAAAATACAATTTTGTGTATGGGATAAAAATAAATTTAAAAAAATGCATGTAATAGCCCTCATTTATAAATTTTTACTATGTATCGAGGCCTAACATTTAGGTTGAAAATAGTTAAAAAAATATATACGAAATTGGGTTTCTAACCACCAAAAATTAAAACATTAAAGAGGGCGCAAGTTCCAAAAAGATCAAGACGAAGTTTGTGTGAAAGAGAAAATAGGACAGTATACGATGAACCGTCACCTATCAAGGTTTAAAAGATTATAATATTCACAACATGGTATCCAATCATTTTCAATCATGAGATAAAAATTTTGTGTTGAATTCCACACCCCCCCCCCCTCATTTCTAAAAGCATTATGGGGGGTGTCGCAAAGCAGTAATCAGTTTCACAAAACCATCTATTGAAACAGTTTCGTTAAAGTCCACCACTGCCATGAGAATAATTCCATTTGGCATGCCATGCAGGTGATCTAGTCAAGCAAGCGAGTCCACATCACCTTGCCCCATCACCTATTGATGTGTAAGTCCATGGCATCTCCTGTCGTACTGTCTGACATCATCAAACCATTTCCTTTGTTGCATGTTCCATAAAGGGTAAAATGGTTTCCTCTTGGTTATTTCATTAGTTTTCCTATGAAGTAAGAACAGTAGGCGTTCGAGCTATCCATAGTTTCATATCAACCTCCAACTTAGCTTCAATTCCATTCTTGTTGGATACTTCGAAATTTTTTCGTCCAATCTTGAATTTTCCTAGTATATTTTTATATGCAAAACATGAAAAAGGCTCAAAACCTTGTCATCCCTTCATTACCTAGAAATGGTCCATTAGTTGACCATGAATTTGATATCCACAAACCATGTTTTTTGTTTGACCTCCTGGAAGTTTGGTAGGATGCCCTTGACTAATTTAAGGATTCCAACAACCTCCTCCACTTTCTTCAATCTGGTCTTTACCATGCAATTGTTCATATTGTTTATAATTTCTCATAACTTGTAAGCTAGATTACATCTACTCGAATTCCTTAGGGAAATTTTATCATGTCTGCAACTGGAGGGAATGTTTTTGAAGTTACACTTGCGTTAATCCGAAATACCTTCAGTTTCCCTAAAGCCAAAAATCCAAAAATAGTTATTGATGAAACTCTAATATTTATATATAGATCCCTTCCCTAACCTGATAGAGAAATGTTGTTTAGATTTATTATTCCACCAGGGTCCAAAAATCCTCAGCCAACAACAAATTACACTATAACTCTATTTTTTTAGATGACCCAACAAATGTTGGCTATGATTTTATTTTTATTGGGGAGGAAGACATTAAAATAGAAAATGAGCAAGCTTTAGGGTTCCTTAGTTTTATGCTAAAACCTAATGGTGTGTTGCGTATTCCAACCCATCTACCTAAATCCACCCGTTTTCAATTCCAAAAATTTCATGCCACTAAGTACTTTATATATCCAAGATATTTGGTCCATCTATTTTTATATACATATGTAGATAAATTCAATCCTCTCATTCTGAACACGACATACTGAAAGTGATATTAATATTTTACTAGACCAGTATCATCAAGGGTAAATAACATAATGAAGGTTTATCCCAATATTTTTCATGTTTCATGGTTGTTGTATACTCCATTTTAAGTGATCAAATATCTCCAATAATATTTCATTAAGAAAAGGAGACTCCTGCAACTTAGTGTTGACACAAGAGTGGGTGATGGGTATTTATCTGAAGATTATATGGAGATAGGACTGTATGGAGAGGAAATGTGTCCATATCAATTTCTTATACTATTTCTCGTGAGGATATTCTCCCTTGAATTTATAAGATAATGTATCTATATTTATCATATTCACCTTTTTAATCGACCCAAGTGATACACTTTTATGTTGGAAAGGGATGTAGAACCATTTACTCTGAACACCACACATACCCTCACACAAATTGAAGATATTTTTAAATAATTTAATTTTGAGAAAGGGGAGAAATGGAAATATAATCCCTATCATATGATTTATGATAGAATAATTGAAATTGGTTCAGTTCCCTACTCACACAAAAGAAAACACAGATAAAAAAAACGGAAAATCAAGAAGTTTGGCCTAGTGACAAAATATTGCAAAAAGTGAATTTCACCTATCTCACCCTTTCACCTATCTCTCCACCGGGTCTCCACTGGAATTGACATGCAAGTAGTTAACTATTGTATTTTTTCAGTTGCAATTGAGTCTCTAGTTGTGAATTAATTAAATAATTAATTCACTAAACTCTCACTAGTGTATCTTCAGTTAGAACTAGATACAACTAGCACAACTGAGTTTAACTCACTTAACTCAGTTAAACTAAATAATAGCTCACATAACTACTCTTCCAACTCTATCACAACTTTCCACTATCAGTTATAACTGAGTCCTCCATGCATGAGTCACCAACCACCCTAGGATTTGTATAATTCCTTCATCGCACTGATATGCCACGCCTGTTCCTTGAAATAAAGTGCCCCAAGAGAATAAGTTGATATTTAGAGTCTGAGTATTAATAAGGGCTAATAATAATTGACATGCATCTATTTTTAGATTATAGGTCTATAAATAGACTTCGTCCAATCTTCTAAAAATATAAATTCATCCAAAGATAGAATTTTCTCAACCATCTAGAATTAGTATCCTACTAACTTTGGAATATGCTCACCATTCTAAATATAGACATACACCTAAAAATAGCCCGCGGGCCCCACTTAGTGAAGGTGCTTAATTTTCACTAAGTTCATCATCTTATTGAATCTCAACACTCCCTCTCAACAAAATAGGGATTATCCTTCATCCCGATCCTGTCTCTATGGTATTTTAATTTTCCCCTGGTGAATGCCTTCGTCAGAATATTTATATCCTGATCTTCCGTAGAAATGTACTAAAGCAACATGATCTTCCGATGCACACAATATTTGATATGATGATACCGGATATATATATTCTTAGATATATCATGAAAAGAAATATGAATCGAGATTTTAATACAAGTCTGATTATCACAATGTATCACTGTAGGATCTAAATGAGAACCGAACAAACCGACCAAGATCTTCCTCATCCAAATAGCCTCACATGCAGCTTGACTTGCTGCCATGTATTTTTCTTCTGCTGAACTGAGTGCCAAAGATCTTTGTTTCCTGTTGTACAAATAAAATTCTACTGGTCCGATACTGAAAACATCTTTTGATGTGCTCTTTCTGTCTGTTGGGATTCCTGCCCAATCTGCATCTGTGGAGCCATGCAACTTCACCTCATCCGTCTGTCTGTACCATAAGCCATACTCAGATGTGCCCCTGAGATATCTCAAGACATGCTTTCCTTCCTTCCAAAAGCGCTTGGTAGGCTTAACCATCGCTTGACTAAGTTGGTTCAGTTCATAGCATATGTATGGTATTATATTAACTAAATACATGATCGAACCCACCAAATGTCGATAGATAGTAGCATCCACTACCTCTGCTGATGTAGCATCCTCTTTCCTCCAATTTCCTGGAAGAGGAGTATTCATGGGCTTGTAGTCCTGCATGTGAAACTTACCAAGTATCTCTCGAGCATACTTTCCTTGAGACACAAATAGTTCACCTTCTTGCTGCCATATTTCCAATACAAGGAAATAATGAAGGAATCCGAAATCCTTCATCTCAAACTCCTTTGCAAGGTCCTGCTTGCATGATTGTATCAACTGCTCATCACCCATTAGTATTAAATCATCAACATAAAGAACATTGATTAAAATCTTACCCTCCACCACAATCTGGTATAGGTTTACATCTGCCTCACTCTTGGTGAAGCCACGTCCAATGAAGTAGTTGTTGATCCAATTGTACCAAGCATGGGGTACTTGCTACAGCGCATACAACGCTCTTTTGATTATGCACACATGCGAATCGCTACTAGAGATATCAAATCCTTCAGGCTGCTCAATGTACACTTCTTCCTCAAAGATCCCATTAAGGAACACAGTCTTCACACCCATCTGATGAATGTGCCAACCCATCTTCGCTAAGAGAGAAAGGATGGTCCTTATGGAAGAATACTATGCGATAGGTGCAAAGGTTTCTTCATAATCAATCCCCTCTATCTTTGACAAGCCTTGGGCAACAAATATTGCCTTATACTTCTCGACGTTCCTATCAGTGGCTTGCTTTACCTTTTAGATCCATCTTGAAGCTACCAATGATTTACCAACTAGCCTTGGAACAATCTCCAAATAATTATTTCTGACAATGGATTCATACTCCACCATGGAATCTACCCATGTGGGCTCATGCGCTACTTCCTCAAAGGAAGATGGATCTATCACGATACACTTTCTCATGAGAGCCATGTATCCAGTGAATTGGTCAGGTGACTGTCTCTATCTTTGATGTGATGTAGGGACTCCTACATTCTGTGCCACATCAAGCTTTAGCCTCTCAGCTTCTATGGTATGCCTTCTGCCTGCTCTGATGTTTAGCTTTGCGTTAGTGGACTCCTCCACTCCATGATCCTCCTCTTGTGGCTGATCCACATCTTGAGGCTCATCTTTGGGAAAAATAATTTCATCCTCCACATGCAAGTGTAGCTCCCTCTCAAGCAACAACTTCATGGCTTTCTACTCATTGAATTTTATATCCCGTCACACCACAGTCATCCGACTGTTTAGCAAATACACACGATAATTATGTGGTGTTTCTGTGTACCCCACAAATATCCCAACTTCTGCAGTCAACTCCAACTTCTTCCTAGAGTCCTTAGTCACATGAATGTGAATAGATGAGCCAAAAATCTTTAGATGATAAATATCTAGCTTCTTACCAGTAAAATATTCTTCAGGTGTACTCATGCCAAGTACTCTATGAGGACAATGGTTTTTCACATAAACCGTAGTGTTGCATGCTTCTGCCCACAAGTGCATTGGTAGGCCCTGGTCATGCAGCATAGCTCATGCAGCACCCATGATCATTATGTTCTTCCTCTCCACGACTCCATTATACCATGGGTTATGAGGCACTATGAATTTTCTTTGAATTCCTTCTTTGCTACAGAAGTCTTTGAATTCGTTCGAGATATATTCACCACCAATATTGCTTCGCAGAGCCTTCACTTGCTTCCCCGACTCCTTCTCCACCAATGATTTAAACTCACGGAACTTTGAGAATGTTTGATCCTTATTCCGCATGAAGCAGATCCAGCATATATGAGAATATTCATCAAAAAATATAACATAATACATGCGATTTGCTGTTGAATAAACCAAGAAAGGTCCACACATGTATGTGTGAATTCTCCCCAGGATGACCGAAGCATAGTTCTCCTTCTCATGAAATGTGGTCTTCACAAACTTACCCATAGTACATCCCTTGCACTAATCTGACTGTGCAAGAGTACCCTTGGGAGATCCAGTAGAAATTTGTTGCAAAATATTCAAGTCGCCAGGGTGAAGATGGCCCAATTTCTTGTGCCATAATTCGCCCTCATCAAGGCTCACCACTTCTTCTGCTTTTCCCATCATTGCAGCGCAGCCATCTACCTCCAACTTGTAGAGATCCTTAACTCTAATCCCTATCCTCTTGGTTTGACCCGTTGTTTTATGTTGCAAGAAATATTTTCCCTCGCATAAAACAATGTCATAACCTCTGTCCTCCAACATCTCGACCGAGACCAAGTTCTTCTTCAGACTTGGAACATGCATAACATATTTCAATAGAAATGGTTTACTTGACTCCCTCTCAAAGGCAATGGCTCCAATTTCGGTCGCACTATATCTACCATCGTCACCCATCTCTATATGCATTTGGAGATATTTCTCCTCCAAGTCACTAAACAACTCCTTGTCTCTCATCGTGCGGAAGGAAGCACCACTATCAAGATACCACACCGATCCCATTGTGTCGAAACCAAGCATGCGATCAAAGAGAAATAAAGTTAAAATTGCAAGGCAAGGGCCTCACTAGCTGCAGCTCCAGTATCCTTTTTCTTATTTTTCTGTGGGAAGTTAGGGGCGAGATGCCCATGTTCGTGACAGTGAAAACACTTCACCTTAGACAAATCCAACTTCTTGCCTTTAGCCTTGGATTTTGGATGGGATTTATTCCCCTTCCCTTTCCTTTCTTTGGCATCCAAATCAAAATTCTCTTCATCATCATTCTTTGATGAAGAGCCATCCCTGGTACTTTTCTTTATCTCCTCCTACACTAGATCCGACCAAAGTCGCTCCCAATCCGACAGTTTCTCCCGTCCATTGAAAAAGTCCTGATAAATATGCCAACTCTTAGGAATCCCAAGGAGAGCCAATATCACCAATTCATCATCCGCAACTGTGATTCCCACACTCCCCCGCTCATCCCTACATTGGACAAACTTCGTGAGATATTTTGGAATACTATTGCCCTTCTCCATTTTGATTTTTCTGAGCTTATCTTTAAATGCCAACTTCCTATGGTTGCTGCTACTTTGGAAACTTTATGTCAAAGCCTTCCACATTTCAAATGGAGTGGCTTTCCCATGAAGGCTTGAACACAATATGGTCTTTCACACCTTCCAACAGAATTCTTCTTGTCTTTGCTACTTTCTTTTGCCATGTGTCAAGTACTGCAACATCTGCCGAAGTGGGCTTAGGAACATCACTATCGATGAACTCCTTCAGACCAATATCTTCAAGAACTACCTCCATCCTATCCTTCCAGGCTATGTGGTTGGAGCTACCCTCAAGTGCATACTCCAACTGCAACACATTGAAAGCTATTTCAATGTATACTCAACTGTCGCACCAAGCAATTCTTGCAGCAAATTCGAATTGTCCACCAGCGCAAATCTCAGCACTGCTTCAATATGGAAATCTCCAGTGGTCAACACTGCTTCGATACCATGTAGAAATTATACAAGATGCATGTATATTTCTAGACTCCCCTGATCTAAAAAATTAATCTTCTGTTAAATACAGACTCCTTTCACTTAATTCTTTGCGGAAATTAAATTGCCAATTGTTGGAAATATGATGCAGAGTGTTGTCCTTGATGGCAACCCACTGAATGAAGATGAAGACATGCGACTATTGACATGTGTTGTCGTTGATGGCGAACCACCTGATGAAATTATTCTTGACCTGTTGGACTTAGTAAATGATGTAAATCTGATATGAAATGATGATTGCTAGCCATATGATGCTGAGTGTTATTCTTGAATGGCAACCCACTTGATGAAGATGATGGCAACTTACTTGATGAAGTTGTGCTTGATAGAATATGTCTTGATGAACTAAATCTAATGCATCTACAGTGAGTATAGAAGGCAATGAAGAAAGGAATTCAGCATGTGGTAGATCTATGATGAAAAGAGTATGTCTCTAGGCATACGCGGATTTGCCTAGGGGAAGTCGCGTATGCACGTGGGAATAAACGTTCCAAGTCGCGTATGGGCAAAAGCGCTCAAAAAGTGCAAAACCAGGGGTAACCACCATGGTATTGACCCATTGTATTGGGTAATGTTTCGCCTAAATGACCTCGTCCAGGAATACCATCAGATGTAATATAGTTTTGGCTCATGGTATTGAAAAAGGGGCTCATGGTATTGAAAAAGGGTAAACCTATATAAGGAGAAGAAATTCATTGTGCAAATGAGAAGTATGGGTGCAAGATGTCTAAGCTTGAATGAATACTTCTCTCTGGAGTATATCTGAATGGAAAGGGTTATAGTTGAATGATAGATCTGATTGCATGATGCACCAATGATGAAGAAGGGATCTAGATCTGTATTGTACTTGTATCTGCTAGATCTGTTCATGGAAGGCTTAGATCTGTGATGAGGAGAACATCTAGGCGAACATCTGTCTGAGGTAAAGGGAAAAATCTGAAGTGATGTATCTATTGTGAAGAATTGCAATGACATTTAAAGTTTGAAGAACCATACGCTAGTTCGCCAAAGAGGAAGTGCGTATATACGCGGATTCGATGAAGAGAAAGCGCGTATGCGCAATAAAATTAGCTCTGTAATTTGTACTGAAGTATACGCTGGTTGATGTGGACGGAAGCGCGTATATACGCGACATCAGAGAAAGAAAAGCGCGTATTCAAACTAGGTTTTGCTGAAGTCTGTGGTAAGAAATGTCTGATCTGTTCTATTGTTTTACTGATACCTGTCAGTAAGTTATATGTATCTGTTTCATGGTTGACTGTGCTTAAAAGTATGGAAAGGGTCTAGTCTGAAAATATGATGAAACGTGACATGCAAGTGGTTTCCTAAAGGAAGCTTTGGATCCAGTGTGAAAATTGATGAAACGTGGTCCATAGAGGTGCTAAGGGTTGTAGCCTTCAGTCAGGGGGTTGTAGCTCCCTTCCAGGTGAGGCAGGTAAACGAGAGCAGGGGGTCGTAGCTCCCTTCCAGGAGAGACTGGTAAACGAGTCAGGGGGTTGGAGCTCCCTTCCAGGAGAGGCTGGTAAACGAGCGCAGGTGGGTGCCTGCGTGCTGGTAGAGGTTGCACCAGCACATATGTTGTAAGATGTTTTCTCTATAATAAAATATTGAAGGATGAGCAAGCTGATGTGGTTTTCTCAGACTTGGGTTTCACCTAAAAATCCTGGTGTTCATGTGTGATCTTTGTGTGATGGTTTTGATACATTTGTTACTACACATGTTTCTTTGCTAAATTGACATCGGATAGATAGATTTTGCAAAGAACTAAGTTAATGAATATCTGCATATTTAGATCTCTGCTAATACGCTAGTTGTATGAAGGATATCCACGTGTATACGTGAGTTTACTAAAGGAAAGTAGCGTATGGGTTTTAGAGAGTGAAAAATTAAAAAGCTTTGAATGTGCAGTAAATATTGATTCACCCCCCCCTCTCAGTATTTTTCCCAACAATTGGTATCAGAGCAGGTTCTTCAGCAGAAGCTTGATCGCTTGAAGGAGATCCGTCGCAATGGGAAGTCAAGAAGGAGTGATGTCTATAAAGCCACCTCTATTCAATGGAAGCAATCTGATATTCTGGAAGATACGAACAAAAGCATATCTGCAAAGTCTTGGTGCAGATGTATGGGCAATCGTGGAAGAAGGTTATCAATACCCGGCAAGTATTCCTACTGATGCAGCTGAAAGAAAGAAGTATGAAATCAATGCCAAAGCAGTAAATGTCTTATTGGGAAGCATGTCTGAATCAGAATTTGCTAAAGTGATGCAGCTACATTCAGCAAAAGAAATATGGGACAAAATCATTCTAAGCTATGAAGGAGACACAAAGGTAAAAAGTGCAAAACTCCAAACTCTTAAAATTGAATATGAAAATTTGAAGATGCATAGTGATGAGAGTGTTGCCAGTTTCTTTCTTCGTCTGGATGATATTGTAAATCGAATGAGAAATTTGGGTGAAACCATAACTGATACTACTCTGGTGGAAAAGGTCTTAAGATCCTTGACTTCAGAATTTGACTCTAAAGTTTCAGCTATTGAAGAAAGGCAAGATCTGCAAACGCTTACTATTGTTCAATTACATGGTACTCTGACTGCTTTTGAAATGAGACAAGGAGGTCCTTCCCAAATCAGAGAAGCTGCTTTTAAGGCATCTACAAAAGGAAAGGAAAAGGAAGTTGTCAAATAATCCAGCTATATATCCGATGAAGAAGAAGCGAATTTCGTGAGAAAGCTCCAACTAGGTACTGGAAGATTCAAAGGTAAGCTTCCCTTCAAATGTTTTGAGTGTGGAAAAGTTGGTCACTATGCTACTAAATGTCCTTATAGAGAAAAACATGGTAAAGGGAAACAATTTGAAAAAAGGAAGAGTTATTATGCAAATGAAGATGATGATGAAGTGTCCAGTGAAGATGAAGAAGATTATGACTATGATCTGAAAGTGCTCATGGCAAAGAAGCAAAAGAAGAAGGCTACTCGAAACAAGAAGATATCTCAGAAAACATGTATAGCAGAAATTGAAGAAGATGAATCAGATAGTGATTGGGGTCCTTTGAATGATTTTCGTTGTGCAAACAATAGTGAAGATAATGAAAGCAGAGTTGTGGATCTAGAAGAAGCTCTCAAGGTTAAAGTTGAAGAACTACAAAGTTCATCTAAGACGCAAGAATCTATCAACAAAGAGATGATCTCTCAAATGGAAAAAAAAATAGAAATGCTGAATGGACAGGTGGACAAGTATCAAAGGTTTCATACTTATGCATCCAATCGAATTAAAGAACTAGAAGCAAAAATCAACGATCTAAATGCAGATCTCAAAAAATCAAGCAAGAAGAATGAAGGACTTGAAGCTGCAATCATCTCTTTGCAAGCAGATCTTGAAGCATCGAGTAAGAAGAATGAGGAACCTCTACAACCATTTGAAAAGGAAGGCCTTGAAGCAGAAATCATCTCTCTCAAAGAAGATCTGAAAAAATCAAATAAGAAGAATGAAGAGCTGCAACAAACATGTGAAGAAAACGAAAATTGGTTGAAAGAAGAGATTCTAAATCTGAAGGATCAAGTAGAAGATGGAAGAAAGAAAGAAGAAAGCATGACAAAGCAATATCAAGCCTTGGAGGTTGAGGTAAACATTCTCAAAGGTAAATTAGAAGAAAAGGTTAAACTTTTGAGGTTTCAAGATAGTACTAACATTTTGGACAATATTCTGAGTAATCAAAGGTCTCCTGCTATCAAACTTGGTCTTGGTTTCCATGAAACTGTTCAAGGAGAATCTAGCTCACAAGGAAGTGCTAAAAATTCAGAGGATGTCAATGCAAAACCTGAAGTGTTGAAAGAGACAAAAGGTCAACCAACAATGATGAAATCTCAAAGGAAATCAGTCAATAATGTTGAATTCTTTAAATGTCATAATTATGGGCATGTTGCAGCAAATTGCAGGAGCAGATCATTTCAGCCTCAAACAAACAGTTCCTACATAGAAAGGTACTCTGGTTTCTTCAAGGGATATTGTTTTTCATGTAACAAGTATGGACATAAAGCAGCTGATTGTAAAGGAGGAAGATTAGAAATACTCATTATGATTCTTATGCTTATTTCTCTGGACACATGAGATGTTATTCTTGTAACAAGTATGGACATGTAGAAAAGGAATGCGGGTTGAACAGATATGAGAAATTGGATAACTTCCAGCACACAAATAGAAAGTTCAAACAAATCTGGAAAAAGATGGAGGACCGATCAGAAACGTAGGGAATTTTGACCCTACTGCAGTCATCCGCTTCTGAAGCTTACTTCTCTGATTGACTGCAAGAATGATGTGGGATACATTATGAGATTTAGTAATGTATCGTCACAGGGGGAGCAATGTATGATGACTCTCATGGTTGATTTGATTACTCTGGTTATGTTTACTTCAGACAGCGCATCTGATGTGGAAAAGACAGGTACAGGAGGTACAAGTTCAGGAGGAGATGAAGGAAGATGAAAAATTTCTATGCTTCACTTTCCATGTAACCGGGTTCTGTGCTTAAAAAGTCAAATCCACCATGAGTTTCATCGGACACGGTGCGTATGCATTGGTAAATGAAAATTTATATGTTGGTCTGGAAAATGAGAGGGATTAGGAGGAGCATCTGATGGAAATTGTTAATAACTATATTATTATTTTCTGTGTCTGACTTAGTTTCTCGGTTAAATATTATTGATATGATACATGGTTTCATATGTTGTTCCTTATGGAATGAGTCTGTTTGCTTGTTGATGAAGTTGACCTGTTCTTGAGATAGTCTTATAATTAAAGGAGTAAAGGATAGTTCAGCAAAGTTATTTCTTGTCTTCTTTGATGAGCATATGTTGCTGTACAAGCTAAGGAAGAGCACTGGTTTATGGGGAGCAGCAGGTTGAATACTAATGATTGCATTATTGGCAATATGACTGCTTATTCTTTGGTTTTTGTGATACTCATGCTCAAATGATGATGACTTGGTACATGGTTTATTATGATGAGATTTTGAGCCCTGGTTGCTGATAAGTATCTTTTGTGCTCACACATGGATGAGTTGGATGTCGTTTGATTCAGAAATAAGAATATATCATGCAGAGTTTGTTACTATGGTTGAGATCTTTTGCCTACATATGTTACTTCATGTTAAATCTTGAAGATCTTGATGATATTGGACCACATGGATGATTTCTTGACACATATTTGAAGATGTTGTTCTGGTGTGATAATCTCTCTTGAAAAGATTGTATTGATGATGCAAAGAATATAAAGTCTTGGTTACTAATGTGCTTATGCTACAATCGTTGGATGACGCTTGAAGACACAACTACACTGTTCTATCTATCTGCAGTCCAGGGAAGCATTCAAATATCTCAGAAAGAAGATGAACATTGTCTTTCTCTCACAAGAGGATCAGATCTGGTTAAAATATAGAATATGGTATTGGATACGCGGGTTTCTTGAAACACAGTCGCATATATACGCGAGTTCATGCACAGAAAACCGCGTATGTCTGATTACTGACAATTTTATGTGTGGAGTCAGCTCTCTTCAGCACAGCTGCAGTGCTGTTTGGTATCTCTGATACTGTTTGGTCTCTAGTGGTGTTCCAGTTCTCATAATTCTATTTCTAATGATTTGATGAAGATGTTTTGATGATTTGTTGGTGAAAATGTTTAGGATGTGCAAACTAAGGGGGAGCCTTAGTCATATGAAAAGGATGCATGGATGCACAAATTCAGGGGGAGCATTAGCTTTGCTGAGTATAATGCATTGTTGGCATTATGATGGTTCTGAAATATGTTCTTTTTCTTGAAGTCTTTCTGGTGTTGGTCATAAATGGTCGGAAAAGTCTTGTTGAGACCCATGATGTAAAATTGTAATATTTAGTCATGTAAGGATTTGTCAAATTTGTAAACCCACTTGGTTGGGCAGCTGAGTCAAATTTTGTAAACCCACTCGGTTGGGTAGCTGAGTTGAAATGTGTAAACCCACTTGGTTGGGTACTTCAGTCTCATATGTAAATCCACTTGGTTGGATATTTGATGTAAGTATGAGTCTTTGGTGATAGGAAGTTCATAGAGTCATGTACTTCATTGAAAAATATGTTTGAAGATTCAGCATGAACTCAGGGGAGCTTGGTCACTTCAGTATACTTCAGATCTGCAGAACGCTTCTTCTACATGAGGAGAAAAGGGGGAGAGTGTGTTGGTTTTGATCCGCCCTTTGCCCTTGATGTCAAAGGGGGAGAGTGACATGGTGTTTGAATGAAGAGAAAGAATAGTGTCAAAAATGGAGAGAGTGACATGGTGTCATTGTATTCTTAATGTACCTATCTGTTGTGGTAACCAAACACCATCGTGGTTGCCATCAAGTCCAAAGGGGGAGATTGTTGGCAATATGATGCAGAGTGTTGTCCTTGATGGAAAACACATCTGAAGCAAATCACTCGCACATAACAAGAATTTTTTATTGGGAAAGCCTAAAGCTAAAAATCCCAACTATCATATATTATGTATATCAATGGAACATGTAACAATCTCATACAAATATTAGTACATCAAGCTCTCAGTACAATAAACAAGCGTCACACACTGTCATGCAGAAAGTTTTATATCTATGCACCAATTTCTCGCCTCTTGACAACTTGCCTCCACTGCGCAATCCCTGCTAAAGAAGATCCCTGAATAAATTTGATCTTTCCTTGCCTTGACTATGCAATCCTCATTGGCAACTACAATGTCTGTGTATATGCATTGAATGCATCACTATAGTCACAACAGATAGTCCATCTCACCCTTTCACCTATCTCTCCACTCGGTCTCCACTGGAACTGACAAGCAAGTAGTTAACTTTTGTATTTGATCAGTTTCAAGTGAGTCTCTAGTTGTGAATTAATTAAATAATTAATTCAGTAAACTCTCACTAGTGTATCTTCAGTTATAACTAGATACAACTAACACAACTGATTTTAACTCATTTAACTGAGTTAAACTAAATAATAGATCACATAAATACTCTTCCAACTCTGTCACAACTTACCACTATCAGTTTTAATTGAGTCCCCCATGCATGAGTCACCAACCACCCTAGGAATTGTGTAATTCCTTTAGCCCACTGATATTGCACACCTGTTCACTGAAAGAAAGTGCTCGAAGAGAATAAGTTGATATTTAGAGTCTGATTATTATTAAGGGCTAATAATAATCGACATGCATCTATTTTTAGATTAGCGATCTATAAATAGACTTTTCCCAATCTTCTAAAAATAGAAATTCATCCAAAGATAGAATTCGCTCAACCATCTAGAATCAACATCCTGCTAACTTTACAATATGCTCACCATTCTAAAAATAGACATACACCTAAAAATAGCCTGCGGGCCCGACTTAGTGAAGGTGCTTAATTTTCACTAAGCTCATAATCTTGTTGAATCTCAACACTTACAGCAAATTCTTTTGAGAAAAATCCATCTCAAGTAGATGTCGTGTAGAAAATTTGTCAATAGATTGAGGAAAGGAATCATAAGGTAAGAAGTGATATACGAGCTCAGTTATCAATGCAATCATCCTCGGTTTATCAAACCAAGTTTCTTTCCACCATGGATTTGGAGAGGAAAAATTAAAGATATCTCTCGTGCACCTTTCTAATAAATTTGTTCATATAGGACCTGAATTCAAGGAAATGAATTTGTGGGTTAATGTAAGCGATATTTCACTACATGATAAAATAAATATGCATCAACAAGTTGGTGAGATGATTTACAGTGATTCCAGGAAGAGTTATTTAAGAGTTAATAAAACAGAGAAACTTCTTGAAAAATTTAGCAATCCATTAAAGAAAAAAAGCTAACTCCAGAGAAAAGGATATTTAGATCGAATACTTAATAAGTTAATTGTCAATATTGGGGTTGATCCAGAGGATAGAGAAGAAATTAAGGTGTTTTTGTAGAGTAATGAATCTGAAATCCATTATTTGAGGAGGAAATTAGCAATGTCTGGTTCTGAACATGTTCAAGAAACATCTTTTTCTTGGGTCGAGAAGGAAAAAGAGCAATTGTTAGAGGAATTAATGAATATGAACAATGAAGTTTCTAGTTTTCAGGGAAAAATCCAGATCTTTGAGCTGTCTATTGAAAGTCATGTTTACACTATTGATGTACCAACTTTCTCTCATTCCAGTGATCCTTCAAAACAATTAGCAAAGAGTATGGGAGATTTGAATATCTCATATGTTGAGTTAAAGAAGCCCCAAGCCACCTTGGATGAAACAGAAGAGAAACTAGATATTAAAGAAAGACAACTCAATCTAGAAAATGAGAAGAATAATTAGTTTTAGCTTGAAAAAGAGAATGCTAAATAGTAAATCAACAAGTTGAAAGAAAAATTGAAGCAAAATACTTCCCTAGTTGAAGAAAAATGGGCAGTTTAGATCAAATCATACAAGATATGCATTCAAATTGGGAATATACTAGTGTTATTGTTGAGTATAAATCTCTATTGAGAAAATCACAACCAATCATAAAAATGATTGGAAATGAAATAGCATATATATTCCCAAAATAAATGACAACAAAGTATTTAAATGAAAGAACTCCAAATGAAGTTAGGGATTTAGATGTGGTTGACAAAGTGCCTTTTATTTCTGAAATAAGAGAGGTCATCAAGAATAATCTTCTTCATATACAAGCTTCTAATCGATAGGAAGAAGTACAAAGAGTAGTTTCAATATTTAATAGCAAGTTTTATAAAATAATAAGAGCAGGATTTACCGATTTTGGGGACCAAAATGATAAATTGATTTCTTGGGAAGCATATGAAAAAGTGTTATCAAGTATGAAAAAACATAATTACATGCCTCTCGAATCATTTGAAGCTTTAAGAGGGAAAATTTTTATAAATGATCTTCATCATGACTTTGAACTCCTAATGTTGGTGAAGACTTTGTTCCTGGCTAAGCCAAACTATTCCAAAAACTTAAGCTTATACCTGGCTTCTCAAGGCTTATTTGGATGTAATACTAATTTCTAGACAAAACAATTTGGAAAAAATGTGAAAGGATGATCACACCTCTAGAAGTAGTGGTCATGGAACTAGGCGTTGAACCGATTCTAAATCCACCTAGTCAATCAAAGTTTTATACTTAGTTTTATTAATTTTAGAGAGTTATTGAATATGAAAATTTTTTCTACAGAATAGTTAAAAGACTTATTAGAAAAATTAGTTATATATATTTTTATAGTTACTCTTGTAAGTGATTTTTATGTAATATTTGAATAAAATGAAACAACAAAAACAAGGCTTAAAGGTTTTCGAATTTTCTGTTACTTGTGTAATTCCATACTTCCTTGGAGGTAATAAATATTCCCAGATTGATTCCAACTTATTAGTGAATTACAAAATGTTTTTACTTCTTATGTGAATTTTCATTTATGTTTTCTTCTTATGAAGCAAGTGTATGATTGCATCAGGTCTTAGGCTGGATTAAATACACATTTATTAAATTTATTTAAAAAGTTGCAGAAATTACTTGCAATCTTCTTCAGCAAAAGACTTAAAGAGTGCTCCATTGTTTCATCATTTACATTATCTGTCTATATCATTCACATTTTCATTCTTAGGTTTTAAACATGGGATTCTTGAAATCCCAAGATATAAATCCCTAACTCCTTCTCAGTTCTTCTTTCAATCAAAATATTTTAAGATATATAATCCTTAATAAAAGGCGAGTCTAGGTGTTATTTTATTTAAGGAAAAATACTAGGAGGGGGGGTCAATCATTATTTTACACACTTCAATTTCCAATTTCTTATTCTAATTTTTATATGCTATTGTTATAAAGGAAACTAGTGTATGTGTGTGACTATTATTAAATAAACCCTCATATATCCAGATAAATTATCTAATCATTAATTTAATCATATGTTCAAAATTGATCAGTGCATCATTACTTCATTATTCATCAATTAATCAGTAATTATGAGAAGTTAAAAGGTAGATAAAAAATCAACACACAAAAACCATAAGAACACAGATGAACACCACAATTTTAGGTGGAAACCCAATGTGGGAGAAAACCACTGATGTTTTCATCTTTGTCTTCCTCCTTTATTAAAAGAGAAAATTCATACAATATTGTACTGGTGCAGACTCTAACTACCACGCAAGATCCTACCTGCAGAAGGCTACAACCTTCTCTCATTTTCCAGCTCCTACTGGAAGGAAGCTACAACCCCCTTTCTGAAGACTACTCTTTTTGGATCACTTTTCAAAATGTTTCAAACTACATCCACTTCCAACGTTAAATTCCAAAAATTCTGAAATCAACTACCCAATTATTGAACCAAATGAATCATCGAATAAATCACTGAAAAAACCAAAACCAATCCATATCAAATCATTTAAATGCACATTCATTCATAAGAATACCAAACCATATACTCTTCATCAAAGAAATTAGATCATGTCACTGCAAATCCCAATTAATGATATGTCAGAAAGTATACGCTACTGTTCTGGATCATACGGCCATATAGAGATGATTACCTTGAAGAAGACATGCATACATATCTCAAAAACCTGATAAATGAATCTGAATCACTACACCACTGAATAAATCACATATTGAAACCATCACATATCACCGAACCAATTATAGATCACCACACAGTATTATCATCACTAGTCAACATTCCACTCCATAATCAATGAAACCCCAACCAATATTGTTAAGCACAAATTATTATAAGAAGGACTTCATTGAAAGACAACAAAAAATATAACATAAATGATAAAAAATCATCAACAACTCATATTGAAAAAGTCTAGCATGTATATGGAACTCTTACAAAACAAATCCATGTATGTACCCACTTATCATGCTTAACAATTGCATACATATTCTGAACTTTCGTAGAATGTATACTCGACTATCCAGAAGAACATTCGTGTATGTACACAATCACTCAAAGGTAAACCAACATACAGATATGTAATCACTGAACATGCCTTCGTAGTAACAACAACACATACTTCACAACCCTTACCATCACATATTCATGTCAGATTATCATTACCACCATAGATCTATCACTATTATATATTTTCAACAAGAAAATCAAACAAGCACACATGATACCATACTTCAAATAATTCATATCTATCTATTTTCTTTTCTCCTTGGTGTGCACCTATTTCAAATCAAATCATTTATATATAACACAAAACTTGCACACCTAACACTTTTATCTCCATATCCTTATATAGAATAATCCTTAGCTAATACCTTAGGCCAATCCCTTAGTAATGTCAATGGTATTCTTTGACAAGATAAAATATTCGTTGTTGCGCTCATTACTATCGGGAAATACCATGGTAAAGACCCCTGGTATTCTAGTTACCATGGTGCAGAATATGTATGTGAATTCTCTTCAACATACCTTCTTATGTACGTGATCTTGCTTCATAATACCCACGTATACTTTTTCACACTTTATCTTTATCATACCTCTGTCTCTGAAGTTGGTATACCTTTGTCCATTTCACCTGTTACATATGTACCAACCTGCATAATCATCGTGTTACCATAATTTTGACATCTTTATCAAGAAGGTTTCTGTCAAGGACAACACATTAGCCATAATACCAACAAGTTCTATATCTGAGATTAAGTCTTCATTGCACACAAGGATATACCATCTCTGGATAAACCATTTTAGCAATCATCATTAATTTGAAATATATATCTAGTACACTAGTTCTATTTCCACATAGAACTATCTACATGTACAAGAGAAGGAAAATTATTAAAAAAAATACATTTAAATTGAAAAAACTAGAACAAGAAATTTTTGGTGGAGAACAAAGCCTTATAGTTGGAGAATCAAGAACTATAGAAGAAGATAATAGAACTAGGTGAAGATCCCACTAATCATGCTCCTATGAAACATTTGTTGTAGGAAAAATAAGACGAGACATATATTTTAAAAGGAAAACTTAATATCCCCATTATAGAGCATCCTTAAAGTATTGAACTTACAGAAATACAAAAATAAAATGATGAAATGGAAGATAGCTTAACAAATGCTAGAGAAACAATAACATGATTACATAATGAAATTGCACATTTAAAGATTGAAATAATGTTGCTTAAACATGGAGGACATCCAAAGAAAGGTAAATGTTCAATTGAAACTAAAGGTCAATTTAAGATTCATGGATAAAGAGCCAAGTAGAATGCAACTACCTAAAGAAAATCATATAAGAAAAGGAATAGGTGATTCAGGCCAAAAACAAAGCTCTAGAAAATAATTTTTCAACAAATAGTGAATTACAGAATGATATTGTGGATTTGAGGATTAAATTGACTAGAGTATCTACCCTAAAAGAAAAAAACCATCTTATTTTGGATCTTATCATGTATGAGATCAAGAAATTGAAGATTATGGCCTAGTGGAAGATGAGATAGTTAGTTGTAAATTTTCTGAAAAAATGTGAGCTCTTTAAGCATAATTTGGTAGATAAGCCAACAATAGCTCACAGTTCTATATAGTATTTGGAATATATAAAAAATAATGAACTCAGATTCATAGGGTTCATCGACAGAGTGGATTTGATTTTGCAAGCTAGAAAGGTGACTAAAAAAAAAATGCTTAAGAAATTTTAAGAAAAAGAAAATCACTTGTTTAAAAGAGAGGTTGATTTCAAGAAAAATATTTGAAGATATTTTCAAACAAGGATTTCTTCATTTTGGGATGAGAAAAGAAATTTTATTCCAAAAATTGAATATCAAAATAAATTAATAGAGAGGTGCCAATATCATTGCAATTTTCAGAATATTACTTCTCCATTAAAAGCTCAAAATATTTATGATCTAGGTGGCATTGATTTCAACATCCTTTATATTCTCAAAAATATTATCAAATTATTTCCCCTTGTTTTATGTAGATATCACATAGATTTGGATTTGTTCCTTTGGCACTCTAGCGGGATCAACATTGGACTATTTTCAAATAAATTCCTATGGAATGTCAACCTCTTACTCTAATGGGTCAGTAGTAATGGTTTCTATTTTTTCAATTAGTCAAAGTAAAGCTACAAATCATATCCCATATTCCTATGCATAAATCCATAATTAGTTCAACTACTTCCACATTTTAGGTCTTAATTGTTCTAGATATATTTTTAATTTGTTTAAAACTAGAGTAATTTGTTCCAAATATGAGATGGATTTTGAAGGAACTCCCATCATCCAAGAGAAGGAGAAACTAGCATAAACTAAAGAGATGCGCTAGTTTGCAAATATTAGTTATGTCGTTGGTTTGTTTTTAACCATATCTATTGAAGTTGGTTAATATTTAGTTCTGTTATTGAGATTTTCAAGCTATTTTCAGTATTTTTATTTACAGTAGAATTGAATGTAATATTTAAAAATACATATATTTTATATGTATGTCTATACACATGTATGCTTTATGAGACATACAATGGCATTCGCCTATGCTTCCAGCAGGGATAACAATAATTTTGTAATATATGTATATTTCAGGAATTAATATAATACAACTCTTAGTACTCTTTGTAATTTTCTTGTTAACATGTCCCATTATGAGATATGATGGAACATGAAGTTAGAATCTGATGGTGGATATGATTTTCATAATGACTTTTGAGACTTATTATTAAAACAATTTAGTTAGTTTTTTTCCTTACTAAAAGGAAAACTTCAAGTAATTTACAAAAATAAAAATATGGAATTGTTATCCATAATAAATTTATAAATACGAATATCAGGAATTTATTTTTATGAAATAATAGAGACTAAAGGAGAATAGAATATTGTTCCCTTGTACAGTATGAAGCAGAATAAATATTATTCCCTTGTTCAATTAGAAGCAGAGAATTATAAAATTAATTGAATTTTTCGAGATGATCACTTTTCATCATATATTTGAATAGAATTGAACATTGTAGCAAATCAAAAGTCAAAAACTGGTATTCAGAAAGAAGTTGGATATTTTTTTATATAGAATGCAAGGCGGAAGTACATATAGACAAAAATTCGTTATAGTTATAAAGAAACAATTTAATAAACAAAGGTAGTTTTTTTGTCATATATATACAAGGTTTTTGCCTCAACAAATCTGATGGAAAGCATTTTTATAAGCTCATGTTTTTAGTTTAACTTTTTGTTTTTTCTAAGAAACATAATATGTTAGCCATTTTTTTTAATTATGACAATGATTATTATATTTTATGCATAAGTATGATACCATCATGATGTTGTGAGTAGGCTACAAAATTCTCATGCAAATGTCAACACACATGTATCAACTTCATTCAAATGTTATAAAATACATTTGTACTTATGTAAGACCATGGGAGGAAGAAACATATTCTCTACAACTAAAAACACTAAAAAATACCCATGGATAGAACTTAGTCTTGCATTTTGGTCAACTAAGTGGGAATTTCACATTTAGAAGGTAACCTTGTAGTGTATTTATACAACATGAATTTTTAAATCCAAAAATTAGGAAACTAGAAGTAAAAGAATGTGTTAAATTAAAAGAAAATTCATTTCCCAATGAGATCACTCAAAAATAATCAAGAATGAGAGTTGGGTGTTCATTTCACTGAACGAATGTGTCAAATTAAAAGAAAATTCATTTCTCACTAGGATCGCTAAGAAATAGACAAGAATGAGTGTTGGACGTGCATTTTATTTAACTAGTCAAATTCAGTTAAAAACTGTTGAATACTAATTTTAAGAACTTCCAATGATTTTCAATTATATGTTATTACATTTTTAAAAATTACTTTGTAAAGCTTCTGGAGGACATTTTTCTAAGCCCATCTGTATAGTTTTAGTATTTGTTTTTGCATAATAAATCTATAATTTTATACACAATTTTCAATTATGAGAATGCTTCTTATAGTATATGCATAATTATGAATCCATCATGGACTGCTACAAAATCCTCATGCAATTGTTAAGAAACATATATGGACTTCATGGAAATGTTATAAGACAACTTTTGACTTGTGACCATGGAAGAAAACACATGTTTTCTACAGCTGAAAGCAATTAAAAATACACAAGAATAGAACTCAGACTTGCATTTTGGTCAACTAAGCGGCTATTTCACATTTAGAAGGTAACGACGTAGTGTATTTATGCCAAAAGTTTTTTTAAATCCAAAATTAGAAAACTAAAATTCAAAAATGTGTAAAATTAAAAGAAAAAACATTTCCTATAGAAATCACTCAAAAATACTATAGAATGAGTGTTGTGTTGGGTCTGCATTTTATTGAATTAGTCAAATATCAATTTTAAGAACATTGTTGTAGAGAACTCGGAATGAGTTTCACAATTTTGAAAGAGGTTTTTGTTATTTCTAAGCCATTTTTATAATTTTACTCTTTGTTTTTTCATAAAAAGAGATAGGATTTTAGCCATTCTTTTGAATTCAGAAAATGTAGCTTATAATTTATGCATAATTATATGAATAACACATAGACTATAATTAGTTTAGAGGGAGTCAATACCTAGGAATAAAAGGCAAAGGGATTTCTATTGATAATCGAGAATGAACACCTAGGAATAAAAGGCAAAGGGATGTCTATCCATAATAGAGAGTGAATACATAGGAATAAAAGGCAAAGGGATGTTTATCAATAATGAGGAAATTACCAGCCAAAGGTCACCTAAAAAATGAGTAAAAGAATTCCTTGAATATTTGCTAAACCCAATGAATATTATATGAATACGAGAACAAATTACGAGTGTTTTAAATTCGAAGTCACGATATCAGTTTTCCAATTTTTGAGCTCAAATATTTTTCATATTTACTTTTGAACTGCCAACTAAAATATATCCAGCATAGCCTATTCATTGAGATAATTTGGCCTTTGAGCTTAAAACAAAATTTAAGGAATGATTTTTGTTTTTTCATTACTTTACCAACTTATAACCATCCACCAATGAATTTTTTTAAGTTACCCACCATATCTTACATAATGAATGAATGCATGATCAATCGAATTTCATGATTTCATGACTAGGTATTAGTTAATAACCACGCCACCCAACTCTTAGCTATTATGTCAACAGAATATATTTTTTCATGACTAGGTGTTAATTAATAATTGTGCCACTCTACTCTTAGCTACTATTTCAATTAAATATATTTTGTATTTCTTTTTTCTTTCCTTGGAAGAGTGGTAAGAGTGAGTGTTATTAGTGGAAAATATTTATTGCAATTTCAAAATTTTACTAGCTTAACTTAGCATGGGTTAAGAATTTTTCTTATATAACTTATGTTTAACCTATTTTTTGAGAAAACATAACAATTTTTCTGCAATATTTTCCCGAAAATTTTATTTGTTTGTATTTTTCTAGCTAAACCATATAGTTCGGTGACTTGTCTAATGCACATTCTTAATAATGAGAAACAATAATCTTAAAACCTTGTCATAAATCCTATCGAATCAAATAAATCATCTCTTGACAAGGAAAAACATCTTTTGCATATCCGTGATTAAGAAATAGGATACATGCTAGTGTTGGTTAGAACATTATGTTACTGAATTAATTTCATCACTCATCGAGTGTTTGAGGCTAGACCATCAGTAGTGGCATTTTCACTAGATTCTAACTACAATGAAGAAGAAGAGTTATTTTTTACATGAAGTATATTTGGGTCATGGGGGCTCAAAGTCAAAATTGGAATTACAAGGTGTTTCCCAATTGTACTTACACCTGCTCACTACCTTTTCTTCCCTTAATTCCTTTGGTGGACCTTTACCTATTCTTAATTTATTATATTTCACTAATGGATATTTTTCATACTTCTGAGAGAAATTATATTAGTTTCTTATTTTCAAGAAGGATGGATTTACAAGAATTGAGAAGCAATTCCAAACAAATATAAGTATTGGTGAGAAAAAAATTCATGATATACTTGCCAGAAAGGATGAAAGTTTGATAAATAATATAAGAAATAAATGGGCCTCTTATTTTATAATAATGAAAGGGAAGTCTTCAAATGGAAATATCGTTATTGATATGTGTAAGGATAACTCTTTTCATGAATATATTGTTAAAGACGATGCATGCATAGTATGGGATTTGGAGCCTATGAAGAAGGGTCCTCAAGGAATTCCAAAAGGTACTTAAAAAATATTACTTCTCTTTTGTACAACTTATCCCCACTTTCTTATGGTTCTTGGTGATGAAAATTTATATAAAAAAAAGCTTATTTTATGCTATCTACCGACAAAGAACAAATGTAGCAATGCTTAATACAATTGTCTATAATGAATTTTGAATAATTTGTGCATCATAACAATATTTCCACGGATGAAACTATTAGGTGTTTTTACTTCTTACATATGAAAGAGATTGTAGACATAGTTTCCTCCCCCATATATATGAATTTCTCCTACTGTGAAATATCACCCTCTAATTCTTGCAACACATACAACACATGAAGCTATGTTAAGTTTTTTGAAGTTGGGAAACTCCTCAATGGATTCATTGATCGGTTCTTTGGTCATTACTACATCACATGTGTTACTATTTGATGAAAGGGTACATGTGTTCTATGAGTTTTTTAAGGCTATAAATTGGCACAAAGAGTGATAGGGAAGTTTCTTGGACATGGACCAAGAGTGATTGAGGTAGTTGTGCATCGTGACCATAGAGTTGAGGATAAATTTTCATAATTTAATTCCCTTGGGTCCCCTCTATTAATGAATAATTTGTTAATGATTTTGGCCTTACAGAGGATGAATACAAATATGAGATTCAATATATAAAATTGGGGAGCTCCACAGTGAAAGGAAGAAATCTAAGGATGCATCGCAGCAGAGGTGCAACGAACATTAGTAGTCCACATGAAAATTGTTATAATTTTTTTTGCTGCATTTCTCACCTGCCTTGTGCTACAACATTATCT
Source organism: Pinus albicaulis (assembly GCA_034641835.2). Taxonomy (NCBI): domain Eukaryota; kingdom Viridiplantae; phylum Streptophyta; class Pinopsida; order Pinales; family Pinaceae; genus Pinus; species Pinus albicaulis. The sequence goes on from CM076579.1 coordinate 592,768,159, forward strand.
ACTAATAATATTTTCATTTAAACGATGGGTAATCATATTCCTTGCATCGCAGTGCAACCCACACCCTAGGCTACTAATCAACTTTGGACAACTATGCATGATCAAACTTAAGCAAGATAAAAATCCATCCATTAAGGTCATAGTGCAATTGTTATACAAAAAGAGCCTTTACAAATCATAATGAAGGAAAATTAATTAGTGCATGAGATAAATTCATTGAATGATTGGATTTATAAAGACATCTAATTCTGAGAGAATGAACTCTTGAAGTATTGGTAATATGCAAAAGGAAGGCATACCTAGTCAACAATTTGTGTGAAAAAGCACATTTAAATTTTTGAATCAACGAGTTTGACAACTCTGTAAATATAGAAACTTGGCATTGTGTTAATTGGAGTTTATGCATGCAAGATAAGGAGTATAGTATCCGATATCTCATTTTCATATGGGATTAATGGAAATAGGACCACAATAGGAGTACATGTTTTGAACTAGGATGTCTTTAATAGTCTAGATCAAGAGTAAATTTAAGAGGAGAAGGCATATTTTGTTTCTCTTCATGATGTTTTTCATAAGTTTTTGAATGCATTATTAAGGAAATTTCCCTAGAGCACTGTAATGACACTAATTCAATTGTGGAATTTATCTTTAATGAGGTGGCTCCAAACCAAAATGAAAAAATAACTAATGTGGAACTTGATAGTTAGCATGGAATTGTGAATGGTCTAATTACTAAGAAGTGGAAATTGATAGTGAGTATGGAAATTTGAATGTTCCATTATTGAGAATGGGTATCATTTAGGTTCTAAGCAATTGTAACAAACCTCTTCTTATTCATTTATTTTATTCTTCATATTTGATGATGATGCACCACACGTGTATGATAACATATAGAATATCATATATTGCATAGATTGTTTCTCATATAATGCAAACTTAAATTAATGAAGAAGATGTTATGTATTCATTGTCAATTAATTATTTTACTAACTAGGAAATAATTGATATCATATAAAACAATTATTACCAGTCCATAACATTTTCATACCTACCTAATAACTTCGGTGATGAAGACACCAACCAAGGCTCTAGTTCATCCTATCATTTTAACTTGATCCAACCTCAAAATAGAATTTAAAACAAAGGATTTAGTTCTCATTTGGATGATAAGGGTGAAATTAAAGGGGATAACCTATTTTGCAATGAAAAATATTCAATGCAGTTTGAGGATGGGAACATCGTTAAAGATGCCAATGTTGACAAGTGTGGCAACAATTCAAAAATTACCAAGGTTAACTTGGTAGCAATAAGTTACGTAGTTCATGGTATGGTTGATTCATATACTCCAATAGAACAATGTCATTATATTTATGCCACAACTATAAGCAATTATGAAGAACCTATAAATTGACTTGGTTCTTGATATATGTAGTCAACATAGCTTATGTTCTGTTACTATTTATTCCATAAGTCTATAAACTGATAATCTAAATTTTTTTATTGGGAAAAAAGCTTCAAAACTTTTTTATTGTTAAAACTCGACATTGAATGACGCCTACAATATTCACACCTGTAATAAAACCATCAATCTCACATTTTTTCACCTAAAGGTAGATAAGGAGAGCTACAACAACCTAAAATGATTAATCAACAAACTACATCATTGTGTAATTGTACATTAGATCACTTATTTTCATAAATATGATGTAATTAAGGAGAAATAGGAGTACCACTTTGAGGTTGTTCACAATATAATCATTAGAAGCTTAGTGAGGGATATTAATGAGCTATGTAACTAAAGTGTAAAACATATTATACTAAATATGCAGTGTCTATGTGGTACATAAAGGGATACAATGAGTGATATTCCATATTTTTTCACCTTCTTTTAATGGGATCCTATGATGAACAAAGGCTCATACGTATTTCCAATTGTGAATGCATCACACCAAACCTCATAAACACATATCCAGTAGAGCACACTCTTTATGATTCTGCCAAAAATTACTTAAACAATAATAGTTGGATGAGCAAACATTATTACTCAATGAAAGGATGCTAGAAATGTAGACAAGGCTTTATTTTGGCAACAACAAAATTATTGTGGTGTATATTTTGTACCATTTCATGGCTCGTCATTATAGTACTATTTCTTCCAACCTATTGTAGAAATTTTTGACTCAAGATTGTTGGTGGCCCCTCCTTTCTCTCAAACAATTGAGTTTAGAAAGATCAAGAAAAAGAGTTGAAATAAATTAGAATTACCTTGAAATTCATTACATCTATGGGAAATTGAGTTTATGGCCTAGAATATTGGTTTAATTTTTAATTCAATAGAAATTATGTAAAATAATGGTTGACTACAACACCTAGAGCTTCAACTACACACTAGTATCAACTTGTTGTTCTCCTCTCTCAACCTATTTATTCAATGGACTCCATATGGTCCATAGTTGGGATAATTTTAAGGATGAAAATTTGAATTAAAGTTTATAAACCTTGGTGAATCTTACTAGTCCCCAAATTGAAAATTATAAAATGTTTGTAAAAACATGAAAATTTCTAATGGTGTTATATATAGGATTTATACACTTTTGGCGATTCTCAAGGTAAAATAATTTTATATTATAAAATTTGGGCGAATCATTTTCACAAAAAAATGGAAATTGGCGAATCTTATTTTTGGAAAAACCATGGAAAATTAGCCCACTTGCGAATATTAGCCCCTAAATTTTTCCATGGGACTCCATGGATGCCCATAGTGCATAAAACTATATTTTATCTCACCATGTCGCCTAATATGTGGAGTGATGGTGTTATTCAAGGATCGATCTACTCAACAACTAGTGTACTAGTAGACAAGTGGACTTCCATTGCAACAAGTTGACAACACACTACGTGTTTAGAAGCCCTTACAAGCCTTTGTGATTTTGCAACAACACCAACAACAATCATCTTAGAATTTACAAAAGGAATTTTTTTTTTCTCCAAGCACAAAACAAGTCTGAATCAAACCTCATTGTGAAACATTATGATTTCTCTTTTTCCATATTGTAAATATCATTTTGTCATAATTATGAAATTTTGTAAATGCTAGGAGTCATCTAGAAGTCATTAGGATTGGGATAGCTCATGAGATAGTGAAATAGTCACGGGGAAGGTGAAGGGTCACCTCATTATTTGTATAAATATGTCCTCATGTCTCTAAACAAGGGAATTTTAAGATTTAGTTAGAATTTGGCACGTAAGTTGTTGGGTGCACTCTTTCTCTTGGTATTTTGGAGATTCAACTATGGTGATCCTATCAGACTTATTTTGGAGATGATATGAGTAATCTTCCTTACACTCTCAGATTTTGACTAACCTATAATACATGTACTTAAATTTTTAGCATTATCAATGAGAAGCTCTTCACCTTTGAAAAAATTCTCGTGCACTTCCTCGATGGTTGTAAGGGCTATCCAATACTTCTATTATGTGTGCATGTTTCTTTCACGTGAGTTATATGTTTATGAACTAATTTGTATCTTATTACTCATATTATTTCTAATGGATATCTTCCCTTTTATTCTAAGCACTACACTAGTTATTAATTGTGAAATACTTTGCAATTAGTTTCTAATTCTCTTTTACTCTTGTATTCCTTAGATAGTTTTAGATAACTAACTACCATTGAGATGTACTTGGTCTTATTGTTGTGTTATTTTTCTCTTGTACTTTGTGTATCAAGTCTATCATTTATGAGTTGATTCATACTCACACTCTTGGTTTTTCACACATTCCCTAATTAACATCTATTCATCCAAAAATCAAGAGAAAACAAAAAAAACATGGTGGAAGTGAGGACCATATACCAAATGGGACTCCTATCCCAAATTGTGTGAGATATAATTGGTATTTTATATCGGGGAGATCCCCTTATGACCATTGGCTTTAAAGCTGAGAGGACGTTTTTGGAAGGTTGACGTATTATTGGGATAAGTGTTTTTTTTAGCTTTGGATACAAAGGGATAATAAACCTCCAAAGGTTTCCTAGAGCTAGAGAGGCTTATTTGTGGTTGAATAGGTGGTTAAAACTCTAGTGGAGTAGCCTAGTTTTATATAAAATGACAAATAATATATAACGAGATGGATTCAATTAAGCATGTTAAAATTTATTCCTCCTTATCATAAATGTATTTATCAATTTTTAAATTTTATTCATTGCTAGATGAATTGTGGGAATAGGATGAAAATTTCTATAAAAATTGTTTTACATTATGTGATATAGCTATGTAGAAAGGTGAAGTTCTCCTCAAATGAAATTTAAATAATTTTTTAGAATAGTGGATTATATATGTATATGTGTGTGTGTGTGTGGGTGGGGGGGGCGGGGCGGGATGCATGAATATGATGCTTGCAAAAGTGGAAATAAATCCATAATGAACATGTTTGTGTTACCAGGAATGTGTGTTCATTCCTAGTAATCTATGTTCAGCAATGCCTAAGCTACCAACCAAGATGCTAGTTAGGTTTCCAACTTAGCATGTGCTAGTTTGGTTTCCAACGTGGCATGACTCAAGAATGCACACATGTTCTTTGGAAGGTGCAAATGTGCTTAGGAAAATCCATGCGCTCTTGGTGTGATCACAATGTTATGCACCTAAGATCCCATTTTTTACTAATTTGGGACAGTGTCATTCGTAAATTTTGTTGATTCATGGTATATGTTGAGTTCTAAGTCAACACCATACATCATATGTGGATTCCATGTAAGACTTATAATGGATTTGTTTTAATTTCTTTAAAATTGAGAAAAAATTCTAAATAATACCCTAAAAGAAATTATTGTATCAATTTCATAGGGAAATTAGTGACTATGGAACCTAGTCAAAACTCAAATGGGCCATCACCAAAGAAAAAATTAGAACAATTGAACCTCGCACAATAAAAAAGAAATCGAAATGATGAAATCAGTGCATTCATATCTCCTTTGAGGTCACTCATAAAAAATCTTTAAAACACTTGAGAGTCATCATGATTTTTTCTTGCGAGTTCATTAAACTCAATTGTATTATCCACCTCCAATGCCAAATCCACTTGCCTAATATTTTTTATTACAAGGATATATGTGAACATTATAGAACTCATCTAAATAAAGAGAAAATTGGAGACCTAAACATTTCAAAACAAGAGTTGTTGTCTTTTTTCACTAACCCAAAGAACAACAAACCCTTACTAGTCAATAAAAACACATTTGTATGGATTGGTGCACCTAACAACTATTTGAAGATGATTAGATGGATAAATGGCTTATGGTATTTTTTAAACCTGATTATAATAATGGTGAGGTAGCTCTATATTTATTGAGGAAGTTATGGGTAGAGTTTAGGTTAGGGCTCCATGTCAACTACTTTGAAATGGGAGAATTCCAAGGGGTGAGTCATGGGTTTTCTCTAGATAGAAAAAATTGTAGGTGCAACCTAGCACTAGTTTTCCACTAATTCCCCTTCCTAGCACCCTCGAGGAATGTATAACATTAGTCAAACCTAGATAGCAATGACCACGTTGACTCACACCCTAGTGTAGCATGACAACTTGGTGGCTTTGTCGTGCTAGGAGCCCAATAGCGAATGTTGTGGGAGGGGTTGGACCATCCAGATACACAACAATGTTTAACTACTTGTGTGAGCATCATAGATGCACCCAATGCAGAGAAACTTGTTATAGGTAGAGGGAGGGCAATAAGATATAAAGTTTTAGAAAGGAAGGTATTATATTTACCATCATTAGAATGTTTATATATATACAGTTTATTGTGTGCTTTCTTTATAATTTTCTAAATAAATACTAAATTTTAAAATCACTTTATTATAATCATTTATGTAATAGAAATATATTTATTTGTGTTCAAATTCTATATAAAATCACTTAATAATTTCAAACTTATATTATATCAAATCAACATCAATTATGTTTTGAAAATTACTTAATCATAAAGAAAAATATGGTGAATTTTTCTGCAATGTGGAATAAACATTATTTATTTTATTTTTCTTAAAATTTCATGCCAAATTTTGGAATTATATATTTCAGCTGTTACTATAAATTTTAATTATTGAAAATATATTTGTTTTACGTATGTTTTTTTTTTTTTTTCTAAATCTGACTAATTTCTATTAAGCAACTATTATAATACAAAACTGCCTCAGCTCAGCTTTGGTAGCCTGAGACTGGGCTTACAAACCATGCATGATCTCAAAACTAAGCTGCCCATATAGGGAAACCAGCTCGCTAGTGTCTGTCACACCGCCCTTGGTATGGGAAACCGGTGGAATAGTTATACTGTTTGTTATAAGTCTACAGAAAACAGTGACTATCAAAAGCAAAAAACTATCATTATCTGCTGTACAATAGACCAGACCAACCACACTATGGACGAACACAAATTCAGAATTCTTACTAGTCCTGCTCATGGCAAATTCAGTTGGAGTGAACCGGAGAGGGATGCTCCTCCTCGATTGGGCACCCGAAGTAAGCCTCAGGGTCGTCCAGAGCAGCATCTGGAAGAGGATCCTCAGTGCTTAAGGCACCATCCGCGTGCACCTGCAAGGAAGGAAGGCCCAGGGAGGAAGAAGGAAGGTCAGAGGGGCCGCTCGGTTCAGTTTGGGGCATGGCTGCGGGGGCAGACCGGGGCGCGAGGGAAGTGGGATAAGGGTCAAGGAGAGCAGAAGGGGAGCCGGGCCAGAGGTGAGAGCTGAGAGTGGCTTCCTCACTTAAAGTGACGGTGATATAGGCCGTGATTGAGGGACAGTTGAAAACACTTTCAAAATTCAATTCAGCTCTCTGCGTGGTGTGACGGGTGAAGAGATTGCGAGAGGGCGGAGGGCCAGAGGTGGCGGGGTCAGGAGGAGCGACGTGCTGAGGGGAAGAGGGCAGCTGACCATGAGGATCAAAAGAAAAATCCATGCCATGCCTGCTGGGGAGAGATCGGTCAGCAGCAGACCTTCCACGGGTACTTCCACGCCTAGTAGTCATACGCTGACGAAGACGAGGCATGACTGGTGCCGAGTTGCAGATGCCCTGCGCTGACTGAGAAGCTAGAGCAGAACCTGAGCTGGGAGAAGGCTGAACCCCGTGCGTACCCGTTTGAGAAAGAACCTCCAGAGAGCTATGCGTGAACTGAGGATTATTAAACCTTCCAGGGTAGAAATCACTGTGAGAAAAATGCACCTCCGGCTGAAATTCAATGAAACAGTATAGAGAGCAACGCCGGCCAGTGTTCGTGCGAGCACTAGGCACAGCGCATTGAGCAGAGCACACACCGTCCAGAGGAGCTAACCAGTCGCCTGGAGAGTCTGCAGGCGCAGCGAAGAAGGGACCGACTTCCATAATGCAGGTGCCAGACAGAATAGTATTGTTGTATCGCCGTCGCGTGGGAGGGTGGTAATGGCGGTTGATAACATTGAATGTCGTCTTAATGGCGTTGTGGTGAGCCATGTGGCCGCCACACACCTCACACTTCGGGAGGAGGACGAGGCCGAGCGGCTCATCAATTCTGAGTACCATCCGCATCCGGAGGTTTTACGTATGTTTTTAAGTGTAAATTTATTTATATATTAATAATATAATTTGACTAATATAAAATCACAATTTGATTGATTATTATCCAAAACAAAATAATTTAAAATTTAAATTTTACGGCTTTTAAGATTTTTTTGTAAACCAAAAACAATTCTTCTATTTTATATCATATGTGAAATTCCAATAAAATATATACCATACAAAATTTCTTTGAAATGTACACTTGTTCAAGTGAAGGCATACTCCACTTACAATTAAACATTATAAAAAGAAAATAAACCATTAACAAATTTAAGCATAGAGCATGAAAAGAGACTCAATTGAACATTCCAGAATTTTCGTTACTTAGTTTTGGTGTGTTGGGCGGTGATTTATTAAGAGGAAATCCTCAATATTCACGATGAGATCATTGAAGGGCTTCCCACACCATCTGAACCGTCAACCTTAATGTTGTTCGTTCGTTCGTTTTCCTGCGAGAGAAATTAGTCTATTGGATAAATCTGATAAACGTAAATAGTATAGACTCAGATCATTTGCATTTACGGGAGTATTAGCATTAAGTGAGACATTTTTTTTTAAGAAAAAAGCAATTGGTTTATATATGGTTTATATAAAATACTAGCATATTAGTTTTTGAGTTTCTTTTGTAAATACATCAAAAATTACATCAGATTTCATTCTTTTATTCTTTACATATATAATTATTTATGCGACAAAATTATCAAAAGAGTCGGTTATAGATAAGATTTTGCTATAAACAGAAAATTCGGAGGAGAATCCATTTGTCACGTCTCGATTAAAACATCCATATCTGTGAAAGTTCCTATGTAATCGAAAATAGCTAACGACTTTCTTTGTTCCTTTTTTACCGTAGTCCATATATTCGGATTTACTTTCTTGAATTCATCAAAAAAATATGACACCACTGATTGGCCCTACATAGTCAGAACGAAGACTGTGGATGTGGCTTGGAAAGCACAGCCCAAATTTACATTTCATAATCCTGCACATACTGAAAAAATAGAAAAAAATTATCGTTCCTTTAGCTTCATGACCAGTAGCTTCGAACAACTCATAATGCATTTCACAATATCTCCCGGTTAATCCCTTCTTAGATAGATGGTGAGCCTGTGTATTATTTTCTCTGTAGATGTGAGAGAAGGTAATGGTAGAGAACTTGCTGCACAATACCTTTATTCTTTCCATCCAAGCTGCTAGTTGTCCAGGATTTATGGTGGTGCCTTTATTCAGATGTTCAATAAGGACCTGTAAGTCCCCAAAAACGGATAGTTTGTTAAGGCAGAGGTGTTGTGAAAACCACAACAATCCCCAAAGTGTTAAATTCTCTGCCCTCATATTTGTACCTTGTCCGTCAAGCCAATGGATCTTGTAGTGGCAAGTTGCGGAGAGCATCAACCACGCACCACAACCACACCTATGGTTTTGGGCTACCCCATCGAAATAACCAACTGGATAGTGAATTTCATGTGGTTGACTTCTCTTTGACAGGTCCAAAGGAATTTTCTAATTGACCTTCAGGTTTCCCCAGATATGAAAAACCTGTTTACTAACCTTTTCCGGAGTGCTTGTTTGTTCTTCAAAGACCCACCTGTTTCTGCTACACCACATGCATCAGTGATAGATGATGGGCATGTCCCTGAAGGATTTTGTTTTCCCCGACCACCATAAATGACAATTTTCTGTGCTATCATATGAGGGGGTCTCAATTTGAAGTTGTCTGCATATCAATTGGACGACCATCCTAGCAAATGGACAATCATAAAAAATATGAGTGTTGTCTTCTGCGGCTCTCCCACAGAGTCGACATATCCCTAGCCCATTCATCCCTCTTCCTTGGAAATTGTTCTAGGTGAGGTTCTTGTCCTTCCATATGAACGAGTAGAATATAATCATTTGTTTTTGTACTTTTAATTTCCATAGTTCCTGGATCCAACGGGGGTGATCCGAGCCCACCAGTACTTTCATCATATCTCTGTAACTTTCTCGAATTACAATATGGCCTTTGTACAGTTGTCCTTGATCCGGATTTATGTAGGTACGCAATAAAATATATAAATAGACATAAACACGAAGATGCAGCGGAAATAACGCTTCATTACATTAATACCAAATAACAGAAATATGCTTACACACATAATGGAAATAAACTAGCTAGGGTGCTGGTAGCATATCTCTGAGAAGAGATGTGGCAGCTATAGACCTCTGAACTATGTTACAATGAGACTCGAGGGCCTATTTATTATTGAAAAACAGTGGAGAACTCTAAATTTCCAAAACCCTAACTATAGGAGATGAAGCACCAAAACTATGGGCCCCGTTTGGGTAAATTGGTGTTTCAACTTCCCGGGGACGTAACTTCGGCATACGATCTTCATTTGACGCGTATCACATCTCGTTATAAATATCTATCCGAGGAGTACAACTTTCGATGTGAGAAACATTAATCCATGGACCCATGTTGCTCCCAATTTTCCCAAAAAAAGTCGTTTAGGGCCTCAAAATGGCTTTGGAAGTTCAGGACCCGAAAAACTGCTAAAAATAGTAAATTTTACTGCAACTTAAAAAATGAAAGAACTAATGGTGGAGGTTCAAATGGAATAGGTGGGTGGCCACCAATATCCACCTGTATCATTAAGGCCCCAAAACGGCTCCGGAAGTGCAAGACCCGAAAACCTGCTAAAAATAGTAAGTTGTGATGAATGTGAAAAGCTACAAGAATTGATGGTGTGTGTCCAAATGGAATAGATGGGTGGCCACCGATATCCACCTGAATCATTCCTCCCTCCTTAGGAAGAAATGGTCCCCATTTCATTGAGATCCTCCTTGAGATGAGGCAAATTATGTTGAACTCAGTATTAGATTTGTCGAAGATATCATGGACCTACGGGCACACATGCTGGATGTGTTTAGTAATTTTGGTTTCTTTATTAGCGTCAAATAGTACATGTGTGGATTTTGTATGTGTAGTTGCAGGAGGTATGGCAACATCATGCGGCGGTGCGTCATGGGTCATATCAATGGAGTGCTTCTCCTGACAGTGTAGAGGAACCTCTATGAGTGAGGAGAAAATGTCCTCGTATTCCTCCATGACTTTGTCCATCTGCTGCAGCCGTGTAGGGGAGCCCTATTTTGAGGCTGTGGCCACAATATTATTCTTTCCCTGTGAGCGAGTTATAAGGAAAATAAATTTCCTGGTTTGGGAAACAATCTTACTGCATTGTTTTGCAGTAGTCAAAGAGATAACAGGAGGCAGTACTACCTCTGGTATCCTGTACATGTTATTTCCCAAAGTAATAATAACAGTATCAGGCCTAAACTCATACACAGCATGTCGCCTCCACAAGTATGTTTGGCCCAATAATACATCAGCTACATCAAGAGGAGCAACATCACATAATACCTCATCCATGAATGGCTTGATGATGTACAGAAGGCGACACTATTGACAGATGGTGCTATCTCTCCCTGGGTGAAGCCACCTGATGGTATACGGCTGCAGGTGTGCTAGGGTCAGTAGGCCGAGCTGCTTCATGACCTCTACTAAAATGAGGTTCTTTTGGCTTCTGCTATCGACAAGGAATTGTAGTGGAGAACCCTTCACCCACATTTGCGAATGGAAGAGGCACTCCACCTCCTCTGGATCCTCGGAATCCTCCCTCTGGATCTTAGTGGTGGAAAAAATGGCACTGGGATCCGCATCAATGATTTTCTTCCCTTTTTCATTGCCTTTGGATGGTTCTGACTCAGGATCAGAAAATGCAGCTGATTTAGGAACCTTTAGTTCAGCCACCAACGATTGTTTGGCCCGACACTCGTTCATGCTATGAGTGGGGCTGTTATGAAATTCACACCACTTCCCCGTGTCCTTCTTTGGATTTGTGTTGTTGTTTTGAGTTACCCCGCTTTGGCCTTTCCCCTTGTTCTATAGTTCAGGGGCACCTTTCATTGGCTTCAGATTCGCAGATCCAAAGTCTCATTTCTTTTGCTTAAATTTATGCTCAATCTTTGCGACATAGCGATATGTTGTGCCGAGCGATGTAATGTCAAGGAACTCTATTTCCTCTTGAATGTGTTTGTGTAGACAACTGCCGCACTTGAGCACCAAATTTCTCTCTAAATCTTTAATACCCAACTTTGTGCACAGGGTATGGAACAAATTCATCAGTTCGTGCACATCGTGATCCCTTTGTTGCCTTAGCGTGGTCTATTGGATATATTTGTCCTCATAACTCCCCACAGGGTAATATTGTTCCTTTATGCTGTCTCGAAATGAATTCCAATTGGGCGTGGCCGAGAACATAGAGGTTACCCTTCGTCCTCTTTCTCATATTAGGTTTCCCACCAGTATTTGACATGGGGAGTGGCTTTGAGGAGTGCAAAAATAACCTTTTCTCAGTCGGAGAAATGATGGACCGAGAAATACCCTTTCAAAAAATTTGACCATCTATCTATGGTGTCTACATCTATCTAACCTTCAAATACAAGAATGTCAAAGTTTACCTATACCTTGAAGGGAGTGACGCCTCCAGAGTGGCTGTTGGATGCAGATGCGGCGTAGGTGGACAGTGGTTGAAGGATCTGAGCAAAGTTATCCATCATCGCATTCCTTTTTTTCTCAAGGGCCTCCTTGAGCAATATTTAGATAAGATCTCCTTCTCCCTCATCTTTCTTTTCTTCCGCCATGGTAGGTCGTCGAGGTTTGCGAGGCTGATCTTGCAAGGGTTCAACCAGATTTATCCCTAATTCCTTTTACCCTGACCACGTTGGGGACATGCAAAGAAGAACAGAGAAAGAGTAGACCGCTCTGATACCACTAATTCAGATTTATGTAGCAACGCAATAAAATATAGAAATAGACATAAACACAGAGATGTTGTGGAAATAATGCTTGATTTCATTAATATCAAATAACAGAAATATGCTTACACACATAATGGAAATAAACTAGCTAGGGTGCTGGTAGCATATCTCTGAGAAGAGATGTGGCGGCTACAAACCTATGAAATATGTTACAATGAGGCTCGAGGGCTTATTTATTATTGAGAAATAATGGAGAACTCTAAATTTCCAAAAACCTAACTCTAGGAAATGAAGCGCCAAAACTATGGGCCCCGTTTGGGTAAATTGGTGTTTCAACTTCCCAGGGACGTAACTTCGGCATACAATCTCCATTTGACGCGTATCATACCTCGTTATAAATATCTATCCAAAGAGTACAAATTTCGATGTGAGCAACATCAGTCCATGGACCCATGTTGCTCCCAATTTTCCCAAAAAATGTCATTTAGGGCGTCAAAATGGCTTCATAAGTTCAGGACCCCAAAACTTGCTAAAAATAGTAAGTTGTGTTGCAACTTAAAAACTGAACAAACTAATGGCAAGGGTTCAAATGTAATAGGTGGGTGGCCACTAATATCCACCTAGATCATTAAGGCCCCAAAACGGCTCCGGGAGTGGAGGACCCGAAAACTTGCTAAAAATAGTAAGTTGTACTAAATGTGAAAAGCTGCAAGAATTGATGGTGTGGGTCCAAATGGAATAGGTGGGTGGCCATTGATATCCACTTAGATAATTCCTCCCCATTTTAATCAATCCCCCCTTTTATTTCTGATTAAACCCATACTTCTTAAACTCTCACAGTACCTGTTCCACTTTTCAATTAAAGATTCAGTTAAACCCAACTACCCAGCCGAATGCCATTTTGAGATTTCCTCCTACTACTCTAGAATTTGTCTTAAAAAGAAGATTCCTTTCCGATGTAGGAGCGAGATCAGCTCTCAACTGATATTTGAGTTCTGTGGAAAACCCCCTAATCCGGGATGACCAATTAGGATAGGTCCCCCATTTCGAAAGTTCCACCTAAGGTTCTCTTTAAAATATGGCCATATTTTAATGAATCATGTCCAGATCGGTGATCCCTTCCTCTTCTGTAGACTATCCTCCATGAATAAATCCTCCACTGATTTATTTTTCAAATATTGGAAGTCCATTATGTCCTTCCACAGACCCAGAGAGTGTCGGCACCTCCACAGTGACTTCATCATGAGGGCCTTTCCAAAAGTTTCCAATTCAATCACACTCGAACCCCCAAGTTACTTAGGCCTTGCAATAAACTCGCATTTGACCAAGTGATAAGATCCTTTCCTCATATAGCTTCGAATGGTGTTGATTATCCTCTTTGAAACACTAATAAGTGTGCCGAATAAACTATGAATTGTTGAAGTACCGCCTGCGTTAGGACCAACCTCCCTCCCTTTGACAACCATTTACATGACCAAACCTATATTTCATTGATATATCTTGAGTAACCAAGACCAATCGCTTGCAATATATCTCGTGGCTTTCAAGTGGAAACCAAGGTAAGTGATCCCTTCATCTAGATTGGACATTTGGAAATTGAATAGGTTTCCAAAATATTCAAGAAATTCTTGGGAGCCTTCCTAATGGTAGATGCAGTATTTTCCACCATTAGCCTCCATACCCGATGTTGTGCAAAAATTTCTGAAATTTTTTCTTAAAACCCGCCAACATCTTTTGATCAATAGCCCAAAAATTAGGACATCATCTACAAAAAAATTGTGAGAGATATCCCTCTGGATGGTAATTCTTATGCCTTGGAAGTCTCCCAATTCCACTGCATTTTTAATATTCAGGTTGAAAGCATCCATCACAAGAAAGAAGAGGAGGGGAGATAGTGCACATCCCTGCCGGAGGCCCCTCCCTGGGCGGAAAAAATTATATGATGATCCATTAATGATGACATCCATGGTAGTTGTACTGACGTAGCCCATAATCCAATCAATCGAGTCACTGACCATTCCAATCTTATGGAGTATCAGATTAACGAAACCCCAGTCCACTCTATCATAGGCTTTACTCAAATCCACTTTAATCACTCCACCTTCAATTTTCTGTGACTTGATTGAATGCATGATCTCCTGATTTACAGCTAGCGCGTCATGAATGCTCCTACCTAGTAAAAATCCCGACTATTCTGGAGTGATAAAGTGGGATAGGACCTCTTTCAACCTCTCCACCATAAGTTTCGAAACATTTTTATAGAGGGTATTGCATAATGAAATTGGTCTATAAACTTCGAGATTCCTTTTTTTTAGGAATTAGGGCAAAAAAAATTGAATTTATACCTCCCCTGAACTTGTCTATATTTTTTACTTCCTCGACCATTTCCATGATATCCTAGAGGAAAATGTCTAACAAGTGGATGAAAAAATCTGGCTGGACCCGCACTCTTATCTACAGGAAATGACTTCAATACGCGTTCCACTTCTTCTTTTCTTGTTAGCCTCTGTAGTATTTCATTATCTTCGGCCCCAAACATGCTAGGGAATCCTCCAGTGCCTTTAATTGTTCTTCATATACTACTTCCTCACTACCCTTATAGAGGCTTTCATAGAATTTCACTTCTTCCTCTTGAATATCCATAGTAGAGTGAACATTGATTCCATTAACGTCAATCTGCCATATCGCGTTCACTTTTTTCCTTCCATTTGCGTAATTATGGAAGAATTTGGTATTGTTTTCACCCTCCAATAACCACGTAGCCCGACTTTTGAGTTGCCGGGTCTGTTCTTGGATCAACAAGATCTTCCTTCTTTCAGATTCAAGATGTTTTAGTCGTGTCCAGATATTTGGATACAGATCCCCCTCAATTTCTTTAAGGATCTTCGATGTATCTCCCGTTATGTACTTCAGCTCCCTTAGCAATTTATCTTTGTCTGTATTTTCCCATTTCCTCGCCCTATCCTTCAAACTTCGCAATTATTTTGATAAGTACTCCGTCACCAATGATCCCTCCTCTCTACCGATTTCACCGAAATGTTTCCTAACCAGCGAGTTGAATGTCCCATTGTTTAACCAGACCCGATTAAATTTAAATTGATAACCCCCCTTTCGGTTTCTGAAATTGCCACTCAACAGTGATCAGGGGATGATCTGAGATGACAATGTCCTCAACCCGAACCTTTAATTCCCCATCTAAGAAAGGAGTGATGCTTACACAAAGACTCTATTGATCCGCTTCCCAATGAACTCCTCTCCTATGTGCCTGTTAAACCATGTCGGACCTTCTCTCTCCATAGTTAAATCTATCATATTTGAGGTTTCAATAAGAGATTGCATGAAACCCTCCATGAGATCCCTCCTGCCCCGAGTGCCCCATATCTCCCCATCCCTGAGAGTACAGTTGAAGTCACATGTAATGATGGAGTAGTCGAGTAATAGAAGATGAAAATCCTCCATTCTCCTCCAAAAACTGATTTTTTCTCTATATGGAGCATATAGGTTAATAAGATGCATCCTTCGGTTAAATCCGCTAAAGAATATTGTCAAGATTATACCCCCAAAAAAGTTGAAGGCCTTCATGGAAGCCTGACAGGGGTCCCAAATGACCACCAAGCCACTCGAGCGGCCCTCATCATCTGTGGCCACCAGATGCCAATATAGAAACAAAGCATGACAACAAGTGTGGGTTCTATCAGCTGAGGTCATTGATTCTTGTAGAAATATCATACTAGGGTTCATCGAAGAAAACAAATCCCACAGAGATACAAGCTTGTCCCTACCCCCCACCCCCCTTGTGTTCAGTGAACATAATTTCATAACGGACCATATGAGGATGGGTTCAAAGCTCTAAGGACCTGATCGAGAGTGAGAGTGATAGGAACATCTTGGAAGTTTCCAAGTGGGAGATCCTGGCTCAAACTAGCTTGAGGAATTTTACACTTGCCTCTTGGCCTACCCTTCCTTTTATGAATAGTTACATTTGAGATTGAAGAGGGGTAAACTGCAATGAGAGGATACAAAGGGAGAGTGGTATCTATATTCAAAGGAACCATTTGAGCTTCCGAGTAATGAATAATAAACTTGGGTCGCTACCTATCAAATTTTGGGGGGACAAGTTCCCATCACAAACTAGTTATGATGGCTGGTTCATAGAAGGAAAGATAGAGTCACCTAGTGGTGTGGGACCCTTAGGGGATACAGTCCGGGGAAGGGGAGAAATAAAAATACGCGTTATGGCAGGAAATAGAAGAGGAGTCGTGCCCTTCCACGATGTAAGATCCACAGTATCATCCATAGGACCTGTGATAAGTGTCCCACTCGATAGAATCCGAGCTTCATCGTGACCTCCCGCAACATCCATTCCACCAGATCCCATATTATTTCCAGGAGTCCCTAACTTGTGGTCCTGTCTTCAGCCTGAATCCCTCGAAGCCTCATTCCTTGTTGGCAGTTTTCTTTCACCCCGCATGTGAAGTTATTTGTAACTTTAACACTGTCTCATAAGGTGATCGGTGCCATGGAAGACGTGACACTGAAAAGGAGTCTTCCAGTAGTCTAAAACATAGCGATGGACGATTCCCTCCCATTCCAAGTCGACCTCTATTGGAAGACTCCTCGAGAACAATACTTAACCTAAGAGCCAGACCACTCTTTTGACATATTTCCCTATACATTTTGGGTCTACAAACTGAGAATACCCTATCATGTCTCCTATAATAGTCAAGACATGTGAAGTCCAAAATTCCAAGGGTAGGCCGGGCATCTTCACCCAGATTAGATGTTTCCTCGACACATTTCGTATAGGGTGGAATCCCACATGCCAACGGTGGAGGGCCAGTATGCAGCATCCATTTACCGATGACTGTCTATAAATCTCCATGACATCCTCTGATTTAATGAAATTAAAATAGAACCATCACCCCTGCAGTTTGCTAACCTTTGGTCGATATATTATGAGCTTGTTTCAGGCCTCCATCAGCCACGGGAGGAAATCCACCTTACTAAATTTCTCAAAATACCATCGACCAAACAAGGCGCGGTCCAATAGACTCTCCATGCGCTCCCACATTACGTCACAACTGAAACATAAAATTTTTCAACCCCACTTTTCCTTGAAAGGCTTCTCCATGAAGATCAATTTGGAAAGATTTGTAGAGCTCTGTTGTAATTCGGGGATAGTCGGCCAAATGAACCGCCAAACGAAAAGGTCATTCCTATAGTTGAAAGTGCAAGAGAACCACTAGGAGATAAGTGGGAATGAGGATCCTGGCTACAAATAGGAGTTTTTCCACCCTCCTCCACTTCTAGTGCATGCAATAATCCTTTGTAGTACTCTCCCTCCTCGAAATCCACTAAGAGAGAATTAAGGGTAGTCCAATTGGTGTAGGGACAAGTTTTCAATTTTTCATCCTGAATATTTTCGTCAGATCTTTAACACATTTATTTTGGAAAATTAAAATTCATTTTTCATATTTCTCAACTTCTATGCCAAGAAAATATTTCTTGCGACCAAGATCTGTCATCTCAAATTATTTCATCATGGCTGCTTTAAATTCATCCAATTCAATATCACGAGTATAAATCATGCCATTCACATATAAACAACAATAAAAAAATTTCCATGGTCATTTACCTTTGTGTATAAGGTAGGCTGAATGTTTCTTCTGTGAAATCCATTCTTGACCATGTAACTATCGATTCTACTATACCAAGCTTTAGGTACTTCCTTGAGTCCATATAGAATTTTCTTCAACCTGTAAACTTTATATTCTTTATCGTCAACTTTATAATAATGGAGGTTGCTCCACATAAATTTCTTCTTCTATAATTCCATTTAAGAAGGTCGATTTCACATCCATCTCATATACTTTCCACTTTTTTTGAGATTTTGTGGCTAGAACTGCTCTTACAGTATCGAATCTGGCTATTGGAGCAAGCGTTTCTCAAAGATATATTCTTGGTTGCTATGAGAACCCTTTTGCTACAAGTCTTGATTTAAATCTGCCAATTTCACCTTTCTCGTTCAACTTTGTCTTATACACCCACCTAACACCAATGAGGGTTTTATCCTTTGGTAAATCAACCAAATCCCATGTATCATTCTTTTTATTAGCTTCAATTTATTCATCCATGGCTTGCACCCAACTTTCATGTCTAATTGTTTATTCAAATGAAGAAGGTTGGACAGAAAAAAATGAAAATTTTGAACTAACATCCAAATCATCATAAATTCCTTTCATAATTCTCATATTTCTCTTGCCATTGCTTGATTCCTCACATGATTTACTTTTAGGAGAATTTTGATCTGTTGAACTTCTGGAAGATCCATTTTTCTCATAAAATCTTGGAGTCTTTTTTAGTGTTTTCTCTTTTGATTCTTGTTTCTCCTTATCTTCTTCAATGTACATCCCCTTCCATTATTGGCACTTGTGCATCAACCATTTTTTCTATAGTCCCATTCCATGACTCTTTTTATTTGAAGACAACATGTCTACTGATTATGGTATTCTTGGTGATAGGGTTATACAATTTGTAAGATTTTGACTACTCATTATAACTAGTAAATATGAATTTTTCATTTGTATAAACTTTGAATGAAAGAAAACCTTACAAACTTAGCCTTGATGTTGAACAGGCCTTCCTAGGTCCGAAGCAGGAATCTCCTCTACTCTGACAAGCCTTGCACTCTTCCAATCGAGATAGATAGAGGTATGTGATCTTTCCTCACAAAATTTCAGTTAAATGAGTCTGAATCCCAACAGCACTTTACCTCCAACAACTCTAAAGCTTGAACTCCCCTTGACGCTACCCAATGCCTCTTTTTATAGTTCAAAAGTGGAGGTTTCAGTTCCAACTATGAAGGGATAGAATCCTCCTTCAAAGGGATAGGCTCCTCATATCAAGGGGTTGGCTCCTTAAGGTGTGGGATGCATGAAACTTACAAGAGCATACTCACCCCCAAAAAATCTCATCCAGAAGCTTCTAGAATTGACCAAAAACAATCTTTTTCACTTTACTTTCTTTCCCTTTTGACTTTGACAGGGGTACGCAAGCATTACATAGAGAAACTACATTCTGGAACACAGGTAAGCTTCACATAACCTGCGTACCCCAGCCAGGAACGCAAGTAAGCTTCACATTACCTGCGTACCCAGGGCTTTAGAGTTTTTTAGGGTTTTTCTCCTGTTTTTAGGGCTTGGCATGAGGAGTAGAGGTTGTAAGACTTGCAGAGGAGGTAAGTATGAGTGACAATGAGCTCATATAGTCATCGGAATTTCAAGGTGGCAATTTTTAGTGCAACAAGGAAGTAATAACTTCCACCAATCGAATGTGTCTGTTAAGTCCCTATATTAATAGTGTAGTCCCTTATTATGTTAGAGTAGCCCCCCTTATTGTTATTGTTGTACCCCTGTAACCCCCATATTGTTATTATTGTGGCATTACATTATTATTGTTAGGTCGACTAGGGTTACATTGTGGCCCCACTAGGAATACATTGTGGCCCCATGGACTCCTATATATAGAAAGAAGGTTTTGTCATTTGTATCATCCAAGAATTGTTCATTCATGTAATGTATTGGAGGTTTCCCCCTCAAAGTGGATTATTTCTAAGGCGTTGATATCTCTTTTCTTCTATTTTTGGAGCTGTTTTCCCAACATTTGGTATCAGAGCTTTAGATTCTAGGTTTTTGTTGCACCAAACAGTTCATTGTGGAATTTTCACTATAACATTTTTTCTAAAAAGGTTCAGAAGCTGAAATTTTTATCGCACAAAGCTGAAATCCAAAGGAAGCTCGTCGCAAAATTTAGAGCTTGGTTCACAATATTTGCGAAGATATGATATGTGGAAGTTAGGTCTTTTTCAGGCTCCCGAATTTCATCTCAAAGAGGTGATCGTGGGAAAATCTTCATAAATCTCTCTGTCTCAGCATCAGATTGGAATTATGTAAAAATTGACTGGAAGTACACGGACTGTAGTTTCTGGTTTATCAATTTCAGAGTTGAAGGAGAAAAAATTGAGACGTGGCAAGTCATACAAGTTCGCTCTACTGAACTAGTCCATAATTAGGTCATCATGGGAGATTGGAGATAAATTTGACTAGAAGAATCCAAATCAGGTCAGACCTTTGGCATTCAAAAGGAGATTCAGAGAGCTACTTCAGGGCCAAATGTCAGTTATTGGGGATCCGAAATCACATAGATAATTTAGTTTCAATATCAAGCTTCTCAAAAGAAAGAAAATTGTGTGTATTTGGTTTTTAAAATTGCATAATGTTTGTTTGAAAAAGCAGTTTGAAGTTATTCCAAGTGCATATTTTAGAATTTTTATCAGTATTGGGTTCTATAATGTCTCCAAAAAATAATTCCATACCCATTAAGCCCTTAGAAAGCTATACTATGACGCATGAAGAGGAATAATTGCATTATGAGATATCAAAATTACGGTACCAAGTGTAACAAATTTCTATCTTACGAAGAGCAACCAAAGATGACATAGATGGTTTAAAAGTAGAAATGGAGGCTAAGTTGGATGGTTTGAAGGATAAAATAATAGCTAATATGGATGATAAATTAGTGGAATATCACATCGAGCATCAACAACAAGTTCTCCAACTCTGAAAGAATAACCTAACTTTGGTGCAGAATCTAATGAAACAACAAGAAGATCAACATCACATCGAAAGAAGTTATGAAGCAGTCACAGAAAGAAGAACTTGACAAGTATGATCAATTTCAGAGTATCTCAGCAAGTGGAAGAACTTTCTTGTAGAATATTCCACATGGGGGGATGAGAATTTTATATAGAAGCATCAAGAAATAATCAAGCATTGAGGACAACACTTGTTTGAAGGAGAGGGGCATGTTAAGTCCCTATATTAATAGTGTAGTCCCTTATTATGTTAGTGTAGCCCCCCTTATTGTTATTGTTGTACCCCTGTAACCCCCATATTGTTATTATTGTGCCCTTACATTATTATTGTTAGGTCGGCTAGGGTTACATTGTGGCCCCACTAGGATTACATTATGGCCCCATGGACTCCTATATATAGAAAGGATGTTTTTCCATTTGCATCATCCAAGAATTGTTCATTCATGTAATTTATTGGAGGTTACCCCCTCGAAGTGGCTTATTTCTAAGGTGTTGATATCTCTTTTCTTCTATTTTTGGAGTTGGTTTCACAACAGTGTCCCAATAGATACACACATGTAGGTATGCACTAGCTCAAGAGGTTCATTTGATCTATATGCAACTCCCTTTGAAAAACATTCACGGTATTTCTTTCCCAAGATGCAACACTTACAAGTACTTACAAGTTCTTTGATGGGAGGTAACCCTTTAACCATCTATTTATGCTGCAACAATCTTAAACCAAAATAGTTTAGGTGTCCAAACTAAAAGTTCCATAACCAGTAATCATTAGAAGACGCGATTGTAAAGGAACTAACTTTATCAATGTAATAAATAACTAGAGGAAAGAGTCTATTCCTCGTCATATTCACATTTTCTACAAGGTTTTTTCTTAGGGGATTTTCATATATAACACACTCTTGTCACTGAAGGATAACTCTATATCCCTTTTGTGTCAATTGACCAAAAATTATCAAATTATGTTTGATACCATAGACATATTATACCTCCTAGATTATCTTTGGCTCCCCTTGCTTGGTTAGAATGGTGACCACTCATTTTCCATATGCATCCACAGTCTTGTGAGACCCCAAATTTACCTTTGTCTTCAAAGGTTGATCCAAATTTGTAACTAAATTCTTGTCTCCTGTCATGTTCTTACTCCAACCACTTTCGAATAGCCATACATTATCAAATGGTTTGTTCATGTTATGTCAAGCAAGGAAAATGGAGTTAGTATCATCTGTAATGACATTAGCTCTCTGGTTTCTTTGATTAACTATCCTATTCCTGCAATCATGATAATAATGACCAAATTTATCGGAATAATAACGTCTCACTTTGATTTTTCAACTCTTTTATTATTGTGAAATATTTTGTTATTGCTTCCACTTTCATGTGCATGCTCTTCTAGGCCATCTCTCTGACCACCATGTCTTGTGCCTTATCCTCTGCCTCTCTATTTACCTCAGCCTCAACCTCTATCTATTGAAATAGAAACCTAGCTTTTGAAAGTAGTTTCTAAAGTGGAATCCTCATTTATATCTATCCTTTCCTCATGGGATACAAGTGATCCCATTAACTCATCAACTGTCAATTTTTGCAAAGCCTTGGATTCTTCTATGGATACTACCACATCGTCAAATTTGGTAGACAACTATCTGAGGACCAAATCAACCATTGTTTTCTCTTTAATATCTTCACCATAATTTTTTAAATGGTCTACGATAGTCATGACCTAATTCATGAATGAATCGATGTCCTATGTATCATTCATATGAAAACTCTCAAAATCTATTCTATTATTTTGTAGCTTAACAATATTGAATTTAGCCATACCTTTATAGCTTGTTGCAAAAGTCTCTCATGTTTTCTTTACTAAAGACATGGTCATAATCTTCTGGAACACTACTCGGTCCACTCCCTGTTGGATAAGCTGCAACGTTTTTTCATTCTCTTTTTTTCCTTCCCTATAAACACTGGAAATTGGGTCTAGAAATTTGAGAAAGCCATCTTTCTTCAAAAAATACCTTTCAAATTATAAAACCTTATTTTGATTTTATAAACCCTTTTCAATAAACCCCAAGTTTTTTTTTTGTAAAAGTTAAGCAGATTTATATTGATTTTTTGGATAAAAAATACAAAGTTCCGCGGGAGTCAATGTGACCTCCCTGAGTTGGCTTTACATCATTGCCTGGGCATAGCATTCAACGAATGTATTGGCTAAAGATGTATGGTGCTGGTCAATAGAATCTAGGGGAAATTCAAGTTGATATGGCGTGCATAGAAGGTCAAGTCAACAAAGAGATGGGTGTGTTGCACTTCCTCAAGACTATGAGCGAACAATTATTCGATGCAGCTTGAGTGTGCAGAGACGGGTGTGCAGGGATGTGGCATAAACAGAGATTGCTCGAGCCTGTTGGAAAAATTCTCCCCTTGACGTGTCCTTCTTGTGTTCGATCCTGCAATGGCTGAGATTGACATACCCTTCCTGTGGCAGAAACCATCGAATGCCTTGTGGTTGAGTCCTATGTTTGCAGATCTGACTTCTGGATTTTTTTGCAGTTTTCTTTGAGTTCTCCCTCCGCCAGATCTTGCCAAAGGCTCTGATACTCTGCCATCTTGGAATCGATCCCTGCATTTTCCAAGGCATCAGCCATCTTGTTTGCTTTTCTGTGAACTTCTTAGAATGTGATCCCTTGCATGTTGTAGAGTTGGCCTTGCAGGTCCTTCAGGATTGTCGATAGTCTCCAGCTTGGGGTCACTTTTTCCACCCGCGCGCCCATCTGGAGTTTCCTTATCAGCCTTATTATGATCTCTAAGTCACCTTCAACTACCAGAGGTAGAAGTCTGTAGCGACCAGCCAGAGTGAGGCCATGGATGAGAGTGATTAGTTCTGCAACGTTATTGGTGTTTACTCAGAGATTGCCATGATAGATGAGATGAATTGTGCCTGTGTGATCCCTTACTGCTCCCCCATAGCCTACCATTCCCGGGTTTTTTTTTGATGCCCTGTCGGAGTTTGAATGTGTTAAAAGAGGGCAAATTCCATTTGTCCTACATTGTTCCTGTTGAGGCCTAGTTCCTCCCAGCAAGGTTGATCATGGTTTGAAGATTCAGGATCTATATAATTCTTGCATCATTCAGATATGTGCTACCCTCTATTTGCAATATGCCCATGGCATTGATCGTCTCTGTGATGAGTTGTCACACTTTCCCTATCAACACATTTACTGCCATTGCTGAGTTCTTGAATATTCTTGTGTTTTTCTCTTTCCACAGGATCCAAGCTATTTCTCCCGGAATTAGATTTCAGGCGTTGTTGACCAAGGGATTGGAGGATATGGAAGATCTCCACTTGCTGAGTGAGAGTTGGATGGAGTTTCTGTCTCTGTCAGATCGTTTGAAGACCATGGCCATGTCATCCCATAGAGAGCAAGCCGTGGGACAGGTGTTGAGTATGTGATCGAGAGTTTCCGGACCATTCTCGCAGAGCATACATCATGAAGGGCCTACAAAGCTTCGTTTCTGAATATTTTCCCATGTGAGTGCCTTCTTATGCATGACCAACCAGGAGAATAGTGTGATTTTTGGACATGTTTCTTTGTTCCAAAGGGTTTTCCATTTGTGGTCTAGTTACGGATCCGAGGAGGCAGCCAAGATCTGATATGCTTCTTTGAGGTTGAACGTTCCTTTGGGGTTTCTTTCCCATCTCAAGATGTCCTCTTTATTGGATTTTAGGATTCTTATTTTTTCCAAGTCTTGTAGAAGATGGTCTACATTCATTGGGCCTGCTTGGGTATGTCATTGTTCTTTGGATAACCACTTTTTCCATGTGGTTGCCTTGCTCGCAATTTTCCAGTAGTATGCTACCGTAACCTTTCCTTCCTCCTACATAGCTCTTTTAAGAGTGTTCCAGTTTGGGTGTTCCAGGGGTGGAAGCTGCTGCCAAGCATCTTCCCAGAATAGGGCAGTGTTGCCTTGGTGCACTTCCCAGAAGCTATACTGCTGAACAATATTTCTATTTTCCCAGGCTTTGTTCTAGATGGGGGATCCTTGAGTGGTGCCTGTAAGCCTGATGAGGTCTTTGTCCCTGATTTGAGTTGTATACTTCGCTTTCCACAAGGTGCCCCAGAGGGAGTTAGGATTTTCTACCCATCTCCACCATATTTTTGCTACTACGGCCTTGCTTAATATCTCGGGGTCTCTGAGGCCCAAACCTCCCTCCATTTTTGGTTTGCAGATGTCTGTCCATTTTAGGAGGGACCATTTGGATTTCTTAGAGGCTCCATTCCAGAGGAAGGATCGCTGAATGCTTCGGATGGATTTATAAACCGCCTTAGGGGCTGCAAGTGCTGAAAACATATATGTTGGCATGGTTTGAAGGACAAACTTGACCAATATCATTCTGCTGGCCATGTTTAAGGCCTGGTGGGTTTAGGTGCTTAGCCTGGCTCTCATTTTGTTGAGGAGGGCTTCCCAGTTGGCAGATTTGTAGGAATATTCTGAGAGTGGTATACCAAGGTATTTGGTTGGAAGGGGGTTCTTTTGAATATTTAGAATTCTGCTAAGATTTCTCTGCACAGGAATCGATGTGTTGAAGAAAAATAGTTTGGATTTGGTTAGATTGATTTCCATACCTGAGGCCTCTGAGAAAGACTTTAACACTTTGTTGATGGTTCGAGCTTCCTGCACTGTGGGGTCGCCCATGAGCATTGTATCAACCACGAATTGCTGATGCATTACTGTGGGTCCTTGGTGTACCGGTTTGATGCCTTTGAGTTGATTCTACTATTTTGCCTTGGCTAATGATATTCCCAGCCATTCTGCCATAATGACAAAGAGAAAAGGAGACAGGGGATCTCCTTGCCTTATACTTGTGGATGGAATGAAGGGTTGAAGGGGTCTTCCATTCAGTAGGATTGAAAAGAAAGCACCTGAGACCACTTCCATTATCCAATTTTTCCATTGCTAAATAAATCCAAAATCCTGGAGGATTGCTCTCAAATAGTGCCAGCTGATTTTATCAAAGGCCTTTCAAAGGTCAAGCTGGATAAGCATGCCTGGAGTCCTTTTTGTTTTGAGAGAATGAAACACTTCCTAGGTGAGGATTATGTTGTCAATGATCTGCCTACCTTCGACGTAGCCAGTTTTCTCCTGAGAAATGATTGAGGGGAGGACGGATTTAAGTCTGCTAGCCATCAGTTTGGAAAGGATTTTATAAAGGACATTACAAAGGGCTATGGGGCAAAACTTGTCGGGGGAGTCAGCTTGGTCTGATTTGGGAATTAAGGTGAGGAATGTGGCATTGATGGCAGGTAACACTTTCTTGGTTCTGTGAAATTTCCTTACTAGGATGAGAAGGTCAGCTTTAATAATGGACCAACAAGCTTTAAAAAATTCGATTGTAAATCCGTCTGGTCCGAGAGCCTTGTTCATGGCCATGGTGAAGATTGTTTCTTCAATCTCCTGCTCAGTAAATTCTCTTAGAAGGAGGGATTTTTTCTCCTCTGTAACTAAGCTGGGAATGGCAACAATTATTTCATTAATGGCTTGGGTTCTATCTTGGATGGGATCGCTGAGAAGAGAGGTGAAATAAGAGTGAAGTTCAGATCCTATATGCTCCCTTGTATAGACTTGATCGCCATCAACTTTTTTGAGGGAGAGGATGCGATTATATGCTCTATGCTAGATGGTTGAATTGTGGAAGAAACTGGTATTGTGTTCTCCCTGTTTTAACCATTCCACCCTCGATTTCTGTCTCCACAACAACTCTTCTTGTTTTAATCGTTCTTCCCATTGCCTTTACAGATTCGATTCTTGAGCTTTTCTTTCATCATTGGGCCCTTCTTTGATCAATTATTGTTGGAGGTTCACCATTTTTTCCTCGAGTTCTTTTTTGGCTTGAAATATGTCGCCAAAAGTGTTTTTGTTCCAGCGTTTGAGGTTAGTTTTTATTGCTTTGAGCTTCTGCTGGAATATGTACATGATATTGTCGCTCCTTATGGTGGCTTGAGTCTACCAACTTTGTATGTTTTGCATGAATGATGGGTGCCATGTCCAGAAGGCTTCGAATCTGAAGGGTCTGTTGTGGGGCTTATCCAAATTGGTGAAGTGGATCTGCACTGGCTAGTGATCAGATCCTCTGATAGGTAGAATGCTGGCCTCCATGTCAATATTTTGCAGCAGAATGGATTCCGACATGAGAAACCTATTGAGCCTTGATGCTATCTGCCTGTTTCCTCCTTGCTTATTATTCCAGGTATGCAGACCATTGAATGTGGGGATGTCAATGAGTTTGGATTCAGCAATAAGTTGTTGAATGCTTCTGAGTCCTTATCCAATCTTCGTAAGCCTCCCTTTTTCTCCGCTATATTGGTGATCATATTGTAGTCTCCGCCCAAAATCCAATGATTTTCCCCATGGTGTTGTCTAACTTCGTCCAGGTCTAGCAGAATCTCCAGCATTTCCTGGATTCATTGGGGTCCATACACGTTGGTGATGCAGATCGATTGCCCTAAATCTGGCATGTTGAAAATGACCAATAACGAGTGCTTGGTGGATAGAGCATTCTGAAAGAAGAATTTTCTTTTCCAGAACGTGAGTAGCCCTCCTGCTTGCCCGATGCAATCTATGCTTATGCATTTATGGCTATTGGAAACGATTTTTTTGAGCATTTCTGTGCCTTTGGGAGAGCATTTGGATTCTTTCAGAAGTATGATGTCTGGGTGCTGCAAGAATAAGTGGTTTTTCAGGATCCTTCTTTTGGTGGTGCCGTTGAGCCCCCTGATGTTCCAGGTTGTGATTTTCATTGAG
Organism: Pinus albicaulis; assembly: GCA_034641835.2. NCBI lineage: Eukaryota > Viridiplantae > Streptophyta > Pinopsida > Pinales > Pinaceae > Pinus > Pinus albicaulis. Next base: position 592,795,991 of record CM076579.1, read on the forward strand.
CTACCTTTGGAACAGATAGGACCAAGGCCCTAATTTTTCCTTCATTGATTAGGCATCTGCCTAGCTCTTGTATTTGTTGTCTTGTGGATTTGCGCCATATTTTTCTGCCTGGTCCTTGTGGCTTGTATTGATCCAGATCTAGGTTGGCTTGAATGCCTATTTGGATGCTACTTCCCCATTGCCTTTTGGCTGCATTCTGGTTGATGTATTCCAGCTGCAGGTATGCCATTTATATCTTCTCCAAGTGTTCTTGGGGAATGGCATCTACTCCCAGTTTGGACCATTACTCATTGAATTTTTGGAGATCTAGATCACCTAGGATTTCCTCTAGAGGATTGCTTGGAATGGTTGTGGAGGGCTGGTCAGTTTGCATTTCTGTGCATTGAGGGGTTTGCAGTGAGGTGTGGCTGGTATTATTTTGGATAGGAGAGGATTTTGATTTGTGTTGCGCTGCCTGGGCATGGATCGAATCAGAGGTTGTGCTTGGAGCATTGGTTGTAATCAAGGATTGACTTAATAATGTTGGATCTAGATCAGTGGGGGCCTGAGAGACTATAGGGTGCTCTGATGAGTCAATATTACTCAGAACTTCAAAGCTGTTTTGTTGGGTGGAGGAATTATTAGTGGGGGTAGTATTGGTGGGGGGTTTCGGAGGCTTTTTTCCTTTCTTCCCTTTGTTCTTTCTGGAGACGGAGGTGAAACCAAGTGTTGGAGTAGCCACTTGTTCCTGTTGGGCCTGAGGCTGTGGTTGATTAGCAGGGCAGCCATGACTGAGATGTCCATGCTGTCGGCATGTTCGGCATCTAAATGGGATATTTTCGTAATCAATGGTTTGCTTCCATTGCACGCCTTTATGGATCAGCTCCATATGGCCTGGGAGGGTTCCTGAAATATCCAGGTAAACACAGATTCTACCATAGGCTATGTACTTACGTTGTGATGTGAGATCTGAGGCTTTGATGAAGACTCCTAGCTGGTTTCCTATGGCCTCCAAGATGCGCTCGTTCAAGTAATCCACAGGCAGAGAGTGAAGGTGAATCCATACTGGAACGTTTTTGAAATATTCCTGTTTTGGAGTGAAGTTTGGCCTCCAATACGTTATGTATAATCCTCCAGAGTTTTAGAAGTACGGGCCTCCTTCGAAGATGCGATCTCTGTCGTCCCTGTGAGCAAAGATTACGGTGAAAAAGCTTCTCGATCCTAGCTGAAGATCGTAGTCCCCTTTGGGTTTCCATTTCTAGTTTATCCACCAGCAGAGAGCCTTGTCATTAAGTCGAACCCCCATGAATCTGCAGATCAGGGCATGCTTACTCATGTGGTCTCTGTATTCGTCGATCCATGGATCTTCAATGATTAGTCTGGATATTTTCTCTGAGATGGGCTTGCATGGGGGCGGATCTTGCACGCTGTGTTGACTTGGAGTGTGCCCCACAGACGCAGATCCTTTTGGCACCGATTCATTTTTGTTTCCCCCAGATCTGGAGCTGGATGGGATGTTGGAGGTGTCCTAGGGGATGCTGCTGAAAATGAAAGGCCTTAAGGTAGGGGGGTCGACCGCCCCCCCTGAGGTGTTCATGAGGTGAATCAGGTGAGATTGCCGCTGAGAGATCTATCTTACCCTACATGGATTGGATGGCAGGGCTGTAGAGCCGAGATCAGGGATCTGCAGAGTTTCAACCTAATCGCCACTCCTCAGAAGCCCGCGTGCATGGAAATCTGGGGGTCAAATCTTTCAATAAACCCCAAGTTATATATATATAACTTAATAAAAACTTTTTAAGAAACCTTTCCTTTTATAAAATTTCCAGAAAATTTATCAACCCTTGATTATCTGTTTATATAAAAAAAGCTTTTATAATAAGCCTCTTATAATAGTGATTTCAATTCGAGTGCTTCCTCTTAATAATAAATGAGTCCATTTAAATATTACGAATAAATCCACTCATCGTATATAAAAAAAGATTTAAAAAACCCTCTCACCATATAAACCAAATTGAACATTGAATCTAGACTTCTTTAAAAAAAATATGCACATTTCTCTATTAACTCTCTTGTTGTGATGATGTCTTGCGTGCTAACGCTCTATATGATAAGGAAGCGCGATAAGTTTTCCGCTTGTAATGAGGTGCTTACTGACATCCTCCTACATTATAACACCATGTTTACAACTTGCAAGGTGTGTTATATCATTAATAAAGGAAAAAATATATCTTCTCTCACATGGATTGCTGCTAATCCATTCTCCCTAGCTCTTTGTAACCTCACCCTGATACCAATTTGTTGGAAAGGTATACGAGTAAAGGCACAACATAACACAAAAAATCACACACACAATAACAAAATTTGTGGCTCTTTTATTGATCCCACAAACTTGATGATTACAATGAAGTCGATGAGGGATATTTAAACATTTTCGATGAGATACTCGCCTAAAATAACTTTACATTCAACCACATACTAAATTCTACTTTACTCAAAATAAGAATTAAATGGAGTTAACTCAACTTGACTCTATAATTTTAGATAACTCTCCATGCGGGAGTAATGAGATTTCTTAACACAATACTCACTGCCAAAAAAACTGATAAATATAAAATATACACCCTATGCCCCAGAAACCACATGTATGTTACAATTCTTTGTGCCACAGTGAACCAAAATATAATTTTACCTCCATGTCTATGAAGTGGATCTCCCACTGGTATTTACTATTCATGTCAGCTAATAAAGGGTCTATCCTCATTACAGTTGGAATTTTTGAAATTTTTTTTGTTCTCCTGCGAAAAAACACCTAGTTCTACGTCCCACTTAATCAATTGATAGACAAACCACAACTTTTAAACCTTCTCGTATTATAATCCTGCAAGTGATCCAAAAAATAAAACACCCAAAGATGTAGAGAATTTGGGAAAATGGTCCTGAATATGGGGCCTCATCCAATCTTTATTGAATAGTCAACTATACCCAACACCTATGGCAAGGGGCACCATCAAAATCAACCAATCGAAATGGAACCTATGAAATTTTTGAGAGAGATAGGTCCAAAATAAAAGTTATCTCATGACTTATATCGATGATCAATCAGGCAATTATACTCCAACATAATTTTTCTTCCAACATCCCAATTTATCACACACCCATAATCCATTAATAGAAATAAAGACAAATGAAAATTGGTAAATTACCTTGCCAACTGCATTAACTGGTTTTTTTATTGTTGAATTCAAACCATCCCACATTTGTGTTCCTAATCTGCAAGCCCCATCATTTGTAAATGGACATGTGATATTTCCATGGATCACACAATGGATCACCAAGTCCTTCTTCTCGATACCAGAGCCACATGCAGATCATCACCACTTGATGTTTCAATGAGATATAGATATTTCCAAACTACTGCAGAGCGCCTCCATTAAGACATTTGCAAATCCATGAAAATATATATTGTATTGATATTGTTCCCATTTTATAAGAGGTTCTTTGTGTCTTTACCAACAACTAAAATTACCTCCACTGTTAGTATGAATCTTTTGTCGAAGTGTACGAAAAAAGACCACTTTAGCTACGCATAACTTATAGCCCTAACATCAAATGTGGCTGCCAATATCTTCAGATCTGCAGTTAGTTGATCAAGACAAGTGCTGCAAAAAACCAGATCTATGCATAGAGAGACGTTAAGTAGTAAAAATAAGGTTTTTCTCCATACATCCAATAGACAAGACAAGAAAAATAATTTTGAAATAATTTTTGTATTAAGGGCACCTGGGAGGAAAACAAGAAGGTGTTTCCAGTTCTCCTCAATGGGATGGGTTCTTGGAAGTCCTCAGCACTTCAGATCTAGCATTTCTCTCTCTTGTTGGTGTAGAAAACCCAGACAAAGATAGAACTCAAAGGGAGCTCACACAGCAAATAATGGAAACTATAACAATGATAATGGCTCAAAGTCAAACCAAGAGTTTAGATCCAGAGTGATCTAATAGACAACAAAAGGTGAAGAATGATAGGAAAACCCCTCCTATTTATAACAAAATATTGGGTCATTCTAGATCTTTGTGCATGATTAAAATAACATTAACCAAATCTAGATCCACCTTTTATGGAATATTTTATTATATTTGTTGGAGGGAAAAGGTATTTGACTTGGGTCAAATCCCTTTATTTGTGAATAATAAATAAATAAATGATTTATTTATCATTTTAAGGAAGTAGTTGAAGGATAATCAAATAAATAATGATTTATTTAATTATTTATGGGTGATTTAGTCATATTTAACAAGGAATATTATTTAAATAAGATTTAAATAATTATTCCTAGAAAATAATAATATAAATAAAGATTTATCTAATTAATTTCTTTGTTTTGGGTTAAACATGACCGGGAAAATCAAACAAATATAGGTTTGTTTAATATTTCCTTTTGGGGTTTCCTGTTTAGACCATAAACAACCTAATAAATGTGTTTTATTAAGTTATTTTACATAGTGAAAGTAATTTTACTTAGGGTAAAATTGGTCTTACGTGGTGTACTTGGGTCCATATAATGATAGTAGGTTAGATGACCAAAAAATGGTGTAACAGATTGCCCCCCAGCGTGCGAGTATTAGGAGAAAATCGTATGACTGAAGTACGTTGTAAGAACTCAATCACCAGACATCAAAAGGGAAGTCAGAGAGAGAAATGTGAGGTAGACTAATGTGTTGAAGAACTAGACCCTGAGGAGACGAGACTTACAGGTGCAACAAGTCTCTTTTTATGAGAGGGTACTTGTGCTAAAGGCGGCGGGGGAGGCATACCTATGCTCGCCGAGATAAAGTACAAAAGAATAGTGTGTCCAGTAAACAAGGGACCGAACCATAAAGTATAGCCGTCATAAACATGAGCCAGATAGAAATACAATGAGGGATCCCATATACATGTTGTGCCTGGGATAACAGCCAGGACTTATACAATAATATCTGAGTACATGAGATACAAATACAACCCAAATGCTCCCTACAAGCGGGGAAGGGCTCACAAAATCTGACTGATACATGCAAATCAAAGAGGCGCTACAAGCAGCTAAGGCCGACATCATCAAATATATGGAGTTGCATCGAAGGCTGCAATGAAGAGGTCATCTGGGCATGTGGGGGGCTACCTATAGGGCCACCCCCTCATGAGGGCTAAGACATCTCACACACACCCAGGCATCACCAATAGCTGATGCTGCATCACTGGACCATCAAGAATATGGATCTCGATCATGCTGAAAGGAGTTGAAGTGGAGAAACAATCAAGTCAAAGGGAAATGAGAGATCCCTTTGCTTGATCTGAGGCACCGAACAAGAGTGGAAGCTGGAACCAAGGTACACGGCTCTCTAGACCTGTCCTCTGGAATGAAGGAGCTAATGCCGATAGAAGAAGGTCCGCCATAGGTGAGGCAATGAGAGATCCTCAACTAAGGCACAAGAGAAAATAGTAGAGCGACTGACAGAATAATACCAACAATGATGATGGAATGGAGGGGACTGAGTAGCAAATGGACGACTTCCCTTGCTAGAGCATAAAGGACATGAATGACATGGCAGCGGCTGACACAGTATCATGAGGGATAGGGGACAGTGGGACTGATGGTCATAATGTGCGACACAAGAGAGAGACCAAGCAATGAAGGATGGAGGACTATAGCAGGGTACAAAGGGACTCGGGATATACTCCATGAATGTGATGATGACTCAACTTGGATGCTCTAAACAAGGGCGACTCGATGGTGCTGCCACACAGAAAAGGTCCCATGGGGGACCAGGAAAACATGAGTACAAAATGGTATCTCATGATGAAAATCGACACGAACAAAGACAAGTATGGAGGCAAAGTGGTGCCCCAAGTACAAGTGTTGTAAGTGAGGAAACTCAATTTTGGGGGGAGGTGAAGTGACCCATCATAAAAAAAATGTGTCCTAGATAAGTATCAAATCACGAGAAACTAATAGATACCCATTGAGGGCTCAGTGAGAGCTTTCCAACGGTGCAGACAGTTTGTCAAACGGAGCTACGGTGTGGTCACAGCAGGTGAAAGAAAAAACAAGGGTTTTCTTTTAATAAGGCAGTCTTCCCTCCAAATTCACTCATTTTCTAGTGTGGTTGTGGTGAATGTAGAGAGGAGGGAAGGCCCTAAATCTTTCGGCAGGCGTAGCAGACAAACCGACCATTGGAATCGAGATCCGTCAGTTGCAGGTAAGAGGCCTAACCTTACTCTTTCATTTTGATGGATTGAAAGTTCAGATTAGGGCCCAAAATCTCAGGAACAGACCCTCTTTCACCTCTACGGCCGGGTCGCACTTTTTGGGCCAAAAACTGCGACCTGGGAAGCAGGTTTTGAGCCAGAAACTGCGACCTGTCCCAGGAATGGGCAGAAAAGTGCGACCTGGAGGGTCAATGAGATTGGAGTGTTGTTTTAGGGCTGAGATGTGACTTTTTGTGATTGGTTACAGTGTTTCCTATCTGTATATTGACAAAGATGATTTGTTTGTGCAGATATTGCAGATATATGGGTCAACTGGAGAGAGAGAGACCTGGGTACATTACAGTCAGAGATCCAGGCAGATCAGGGTGTCCGTCATGTATTGGCTAGATTTGGGGTTCTGAAGTTTTTGGAGAACCCTTTGATGAGAGCAGGGGAGCCCTTGTTGGCCCGGATTGTCAGTTATTGGGATCTAGAGCATGAGGTCTTTTTAGTGCAAGGGCACAGGATCGAATTGACGGTCCAGGATCTATATTTCCTGACTAGTCTCCCACCACTTGGGATGGTGGGAAATACGCAGCCAGTGTTACCGCGGGGGTAGAAAATCATAGAGTTTGTGGAGCGACATTGTCGACTGGGTCTCCAAGTCAAAGGGACTCAGATACCGATCGAGGAGCTAGAGAGATTAGAGACCCGTGCAGTGGCCGCAGCAGTGCTGCGGATCCTGGGCAACCAGGCGCTTCATCACATCACTGGGGGGCAGATGATGATTGTGGAGAGTGTGTTGAGTGGGACCTACTATGGGTGGGCCCAAATGTTGTTGGTGTCGTTAAAACGACAACTATCGCTTTGCAAGCGGCAAGTGAACCACGATTGCTCGTATGGGACTTTATTGTGCTCCTTCTTTTTTGAGAAGATCCCGACCTTACGACCTTGTATACAACTCCCAGATGGGGGCCCGAGAGAGCCCAAGATGCGCCGGTGGGGGAGACTACTGTGCAGAGGAGGAGGAGGGGCGGTCAGATGGGTGTTTTGACCTGAGTTCTTTGCCCATTGGGATCAGATGCCATTATACATAGACGACTATCCCTATAGTGGGATGAGTTATTGTGGGGATCCGGACCTACCACTTCCGCCTGGTCGAGTATGGGGACCCGATGGTAAGTGACAAGTGACTACTCTTTTTTGGGCATGTTAAAGTTATTGAACAGTAGATAGGGTACTGATTCATGTACTTTTGGTATGCAGATATAGCTCCGGTAAAACTGGCCGGATATATGGGACGACCGGCAGCATCAGGAGCTGCAGGCCCGAGTGGATCGAGAGCGGCGCATAATGAGGATGCAGTCGCCCTCCTGGAGGACATCCGCCGCAGATGCAAGAGGTTGCTGACCGGTGTTTCATAGCGCGGGTGGAAAGACTTAGACGAGCAGTGCATAGAGCCATGTATTGGTCTACCCTCAGAATGGCGAGGGGTCATGCGGCGCATGGCGATGACCGGTCAAGGGATACGTGATCTACAGGCTGCAGGAGCAGAGCCATTGGCTTTGGATCCGCTAGATAACGATTAGGTGTGGGACACGTGGTGCCCCCTAGTGTGTATGTAGGGACAGGTGGTGCCCCCAGTTTTGAGTTTTTTGTAACATGCTATGGGCATGTCATATGTATCAGAGTAGATGGACTCTAAACGCATGTTTTGCGACACATATTATGGATATGCATCTTTGTAATGATTATGATTGTTACTATCTTGTTTAAAATACGTGTGATAAATGAAAATCCATAACATGGTTTGCAATGCTATCTACATAGTGATTTTGTTCTCGAGGTATATGGTTGAAAGTTATGGTTTCTGTTGAGTCTCAAATCTGCATTTTTCCTATACAACTTTCTAGACTTTTTCCATTTACCTGGACCTCCTAAGCCATCAATATCATTGCATATTAATCATAAAAGAGCATTTAAAGTGGTTTTTAACTATGTTTTGTGTCCGCTGTTTGAATTAGACTTTTGCTCATTAAGCTGCGGAATCTTGTCACTTTCCGCAGCTGCTGCAACTTTCCGCAACCATTTTGTTAAAGTCTATATTGCAGGTGTCTTCAGGAAAATCGAGCCACATGGGCAAATTGGAAATGACATGGACATGGATCGAGTCCTATTGGCTCAGTCGAATTCACCTAAGAAGGTTGTGGTCAAAGATAGTCAAGTGGTGGTCAACCAAAGAGTCCCACGGTGACAGAACTCTGTTTTTCACCACGTGAAGATTTGCGTGGCCGTTTCTAAATCACGGGAGACATATCAAAACCTGTAAACGGCTCCATAAGTCGAATCCAACAACCACTCTCCATAGATTTAATCTTCACGGCAGCCATGATGCTATATTTCTGGACGTGGTGGTCCACGTGTCTTGTATCAGCGCAGAATGTAGGAAATTAGTTATGACATTCTCTGTTATAAATAATGCGTTCTCATACGCATAGTAGTTAGCTACTGTAATGTAATTTGCTGGATAGAAAGCCCACTGTGCCGTGACATTATTTCTTTGTTATGACTGCATTTTAAATATATGAGAAGACTCTGTTCATAAGCATAATTCGTGTTTGATAGCTGCTTCCTGAGGATTGTGCAGAGGGCCCCTGCACACGCCGAGGTTTTGTGTATTATTGTATAGTTTCATGCTTCATTTCCTTACGTTCATTGTGCCATAGTCATTCACATGTATATATTACATTTCTTATGGTATTAACGTTTTGTTTCTGTTCATAATTTTTCATACTTTATACTGCTGTTAACTGATCAGTGTTTTGTTCCAGATTATAGTAGGCAGCCCGGGCATTTGCACATAGTTTACAATGACTAATGACATGGAATCAATCTTGTCCTTCTGCTGATTTTTTTTTCTTAGTTTTGTTTTTTTTAATTCCAGCACTGTTTTTATTCATTTCAGTTTTGTACATTTGCTTTACTAGTTAGTTAGATATTAAACTGCTCATGTCATTATCAGTTACCTCCGAAAGCCATAGCGAGACTAATGGTGAGGGATTGAAGTATGAGTGTGTAGTTTGATATTAGTTTATTTTTCTGCAAGTTAGATATTAAATTACTCATGTCATTATCAGTTACCTCCGAAAGCCATAGCGAGACTAATGGTGAGGGATTGAAGTATGAGTGTGTAGTTTGATATTAGTTTATTTTTCTACAAGTTAGATATTAAATTGCTCATGTCATTATTAGTTACCTCCGAAAGCCATAGCGAGACTAATGGTGAGGGATTGAAGTATGAGTGTGTAATTTGATATTAGTTTATTTTTCTGCAAATTAGATATCAGATTTCTCAAGTTGTTTATGACTACCTCCGAAAGCCATAGCGAGACTAATGGCGAGGGGTTAGAATATGAGTTGATGTAATTTGGTTTTAGCTTTACTTTGCTTGCAATTCTTGGATTTCTTTGAGTACCGTTTCTTTTGTATTTAGACAGCACCAAGGGTAGTGAGTTTCATGATCAATAGTTCACTGTTTGTTTAACTAGTATAGTGGCACGTTTTCATTTTCTTTTAGGAATTAATTTTTTCATTATATGTTTCAAAATCCTTTTGAAGTTTGAAGTTTGGGAAATCATTATAAAGGATGTCATTAGCTTGAACATTCATAACCATACTTGTTTTTTTAGAATTTCCACCTCACATTAGGAAACCAACCAAAATAAATAAAAACCCAAAAACGACAAAAAACTAAGAGATAAGTTATCTTGCACATATAGTGTGCCACACTTCGTCATCTTATGAATCCCAGATTGAAAAATTAATGTAGAAATTTAGGACACACTAAATTGACCAAACATTTTGGCGCCGTTTCCGGGGAAGTGTAACTAGGTAGCCAATTTCTTAAAAAAAAAGGGGAAAATTGATAACTTCTTGAAGTATGCTCTCCTCTTGCACCTAGTGTGATCTGGAGGATCAGAAAAGAGAGTTATTGGTTCAATAATTTCTTAAGTATGCTCTTTTCTTGCACTTAGTGTGACCTGGAAGATCAGAAAGAGAATTATTAGCCCAACTTAAAGATAAAAAAATGACATGCATAGAGCAAGAGATTTTAGGGGAAGGTTTATAGCTAGAGCCAAGAGTTCGATTTTCACAACTCCATCTTCTTCAAGGCATAGACAAGATTCACCACCATCTACCCCTAGCCTTAAGATTCTTGGAATTCAAGGAGCAGGTGAATTAGAGGATTCTCCTACACCATCTACCAAATCTCATTTAGAAGAGGACCCTTTCCTTACTTCTACAAGAGAGTATATTGTAATTAAAGAAGTAGAATCACCTGAAGAAGAAAAGGAAGAGACTCCCTCTCATCCTCCCTTGATAGAAGAACCAGAGGACTTTGAGGACTCTAAAGAAACTATCATGGCAGAGGAAATAATAGATAGATTTTGAGGTAGAGGTAGAGGTAGAGGAGGAGGAAACAATGGAGACAAAAATGGTGGAGGTGAAGGTAATAATGGAAGAAATAGGGAAGGAGACAACTTGTTTGGATTCCCTATAGTTGATGAGGAAACTCATACAACGATGAAAAACATTTCACCATCTGTCCTCCCCAAATTTTATGGATTGCGAAGTGAGGATCCTGAAACATTTCTGTTTGAATTTGAAGTCGTGTGCCCAACCTATGACTATATGGAAGATTCTCAAAAACTCAAACTGTTTCCTTCAACATTGAAGGGAGCCGCTTTGAAATGGTTCATGGGAGTAGCCACCCAATCTATTAGGACTTGGAATGATATGAAACAAACATTTTTGGACAGATACCTGGACTATTGTATGCCCACCAATCACAAGGATGAGGTATTTAAAATGATGCAAAAAGAAGATCAAAATTTGGAAGATTTACTTGAAAGATTTCAATACAACTTAAAAAGAGCAAAAATGAGCAACTTAGATGATGAAACTTTGAAAGCCCTTATATTAAAAGCCATCAGAGATGAATGGATAGATATTTTAAACATGATGGGGAAAGGAGATATTTCTCAACTTCCACTTCGTGACATAACAGAACTATGTGTCCATCTCTCAAGAGGAAAATCTAAAACAGGAAAAGGGCCTAGGGATCCTTCTCTTATTAGGGCTAACAAATCTGCAACTGGATCAGTAAGTAGGGAAGATATTGGTAATATGCTTGATGAATTCAAAACTGATATCTTAGGGAGCCTTGGTGAACAACTAGAGACCCTTAAAATTCAAAACAAGCAGAAAGCAGAAACAGATGCTCTAGCCATCTTTTGTCTGAAATGTAGGAAGAAACATGCTTTAAGGGAATGTCCCTTGGATGCAAAAGTTGTAGAAACATGTATGATTTTCTCAGAAAATCATGAGACCAAGGATTGTCCTTCAATTCCTGGACTCAAAGCTGTCTTTCAAGAAGATCCAAATTCAGTAGAATCTCTCTGTTTTGTTGCAAGAAGACCTTGGCAGGGGCAACAAACTTAAGGGTTTAACAACCCTATGAATTCTCAACCCCCACCAAATTGGAATCCTTGCCAACAACCTTGGCCCCAACCTCAAAATTCATATCAGCCATGGATACAAGGTATGCAAAATCCTTATGGGAGATTTTCTCAATTTTATCAATATCCTCTATCTTTTCAAAATCAACAAGCTCCACAACTTCCAAACCCAAATCCATAACTTTCATTGCCATTTCCACAACAAAAACCTTCTCAACAAAATCTAAATCCTCAACTCATGCTTCCATTCAAAAAAAAGAAAAATCAACTTCCAGCTTAGCCATTGCCAAATCCTAACAATAAAAATCCTCAGAATACTTACATGATAGAAGGACAACAATTTCCTACCTATATGATTGTTCCTATCAATGATGTACAACTCAGGTCTGGTAGAGTTTTAGAAAAACCTTATATAGATGTTGAAGAGCAAGATACCTCTGAGGAGGACTCTCTTAAAGCCTATAATGGTTCTGAGGAAGCATCTCTTCAAAACTCAAACATTCAAAAAGAGAAAGAAAAGTTAACACCCACAACTCCTATAGTTGAGCAACCTGCATCTTCATCCACACCTCCTTTCCCTGAAATATTACAAATTGATAAAAGGGTGGAAAAACAAATCTTGTTTCCTAACTATGATTTTCTAGATGAATTAAAGAATGTTTGTATCAAGATTCCTTTGCTACAAGCCATTCGAGAGATTCCTATTCTAGAAAAAACAATAAAGGAGTTGAGTTTCAAAAGACCAGGAAGGAAACTAAAAGACACAAGAAGAATCCACCTGGTAGGAAAGATTGTAGATATTATGATGGGAAAAATTACCATGCAGAAGTATGTAGATCCAAGAAGTCCAATTGTCAAGACACATATAAATGGGATAGAAATTCCAAACACATTGATTGACTTAGGGGTTGCTATCAACATTATGAGTAGACAGACTATGGAACAGTTAAAACTTCCTAACCTTCTTTTTACACCTACTTTATTGCAACTTGCAGATCGATCGGTTATTAAACCAGATGGTGTATTAGAAGATATTTCAGTCTCCTTAGATTCTTGGGAATATCCAGTAGATTTTATGATTTTGACTCCCAAAAGTAATCTAGGAGGACATCCACTTATCTTAGGAAGACCTTGGCTAGCCACAGCTGATGCTTTTATTAGTTGTAGATCTGGAGACATGTACATTTCTAATGGTAATTCGACAAAGAAATTCAATTTTTATCCTCCAGCAAGAGAAATCACAGAAGTAGGAGACAATGAATGGGTCGATGATGAGGACATTATACAACCTGTCTTTACCATTTCTGAAATCAGTGAGGATAGTCAAATTCTGAACACATTAGAAAATTTTGAGACATCTTCAGAATATGACCCCACACAATTTCAGTTGGAATCTGACATAGAATATTTATCATCAAGACAAATGTCTCTTTACTCTATGGAAGAGTTTGGTAGTTCTACTATTGAGATTTTTCCAGGAAAAACATTGAATATCAACAAACATTTGGAAGAATCACAACAAAAAGAACTAACCAAAATATTGCAAAAACATTCTACTGCATTTGCATGGGAGTATACTGACATGAAAGGTATTGATCCTAAGACTTGCATCCATCATATCTATATTGAGGAAAACATTAGACCAATCAGACAACCTCAAAGAAGGATGAATCCAAATCTTAGGGAGATAGTGAAAGAAGAGCTCCAAAAACTTCTCAATGTAAACTTCATTTATCCAATTTCAGATAGCCGATGGGTTTCTCCTTTGGTTATAGTACCTAAAAAGAATGGTAAATGGAGGGTATGCATTGATTACAGGGAATTGAACAAAGCAAATTTGAAGCATCACTTTCCTTTGCCCTTTATTGATCAGGTATTAGATACATTAGTAGGAAAAAAGTAATTTTCATTCTTGGATGGTTTTAGTGGCTATAATCAAATTCAGGTAGCACTTGAAGATCAAGATAAGCCCACATTTACCTGTCCATGGGGAACTTTTGCTTATCGAGTGCTTCCTTTTGGGTTATGTAATGCACCCGCAACATTCCAAAGAGCAGTACTAGGAATTTTTTCTGATCTAATCCATGATTGTGTAGAGGTTTATATGGATGATTTTACAGTTTATGGTAATTCATTTGAAGAGGCATTAGAAAATTTGGAAAAAAGTTCTTATAAGATGTAAAGAAACAAACCTTTCATTAAGCCATGAAAAATGCTTTATGATGTTTACTGAAGGGATTGTTTTAGGACATCATATTTCAGGAGATGGGATTAACGTTGATAGATCAAAAGTTGAAGTCATCTCCAAGTTGCCTATTCCAAATTGTCAAAGAGATGTTAGAAGTTTTCTAGGATTTACTGGTTACTATAGAAGATTTATAGAAAACTTCACTAAAATAGCATCTCCACTCTTCAAATTGCTTACAAAAGATTGTGAATTCAAATGGGATCTTGATTGTCAATCAGCCTTTGAAACTTTGAAAACAAGAATATCTGAAGCACCTATCTTGAGAGGACCAAATTGGAAACTCCCTTTCCATATTTCTACAGATGCTTCAGATACAGCTCTAGGAGCTATGTTGGGTCAAAAAGATTTAGTCCCTTATGCCATTTACTATACCAGTAAAAATTTGACTCCCACAGAGTTGAACTATACTGTAACTGAAAAAGAGTTTTTAGTTGTTGTTCATGCAATCAATAAGTTTAGACATTATATAACAGGCTATGAAACTTTTATTCATACTGATCATTCTGCGATTAGATATCTAATGAACAAACTTGTTACTAATGGCAGAGTGACAAGATGGCTCCTACTTTTGCAGGAATTCAATATTACTGTGTTGGATAGACCAGGGAAACAAAATACAGTAGCTGATTTCTTGTCTAGGATTCAGAATACTAAAAAAGATTCTCCTGTAGAGGATAAGTTTCCTGATGAATACTTGTTTGCAGTAACTACTAAAAATCCTTGGTATGCAGATATTGCTAACTATTTGGTTACAGGGAAACTTCCTCCACATTTATTTCCAAGTGAAAAAAGAAAAATTATTCAGGAGAGTTCAAAATATTCATGGATTTCTAACGAATTATTTAAAACAGGGCCAGATCTTGTGATCAGAAGATGTGTCAGGGAAGATGAAATGCCTGATATCCTCAAGGCATGTCAAGATGAACCATGCGGCGGACACTTTGCTGACAAAAGGACAGCCTATAAAATCCTCTCTTTAGGATATTATTGGCCTTCCCTCTTCAAAGATGCAAAACAATATGTCAAAAGGTGTGACAGCTACCAAAGAGTAGGGAAACCTACCCTTTCAAATGAAATGCCATTACAACCACAGGTACTCATTGAACCCTTTGAAAAATGGGCTTTAGATTTCATTGGACCTATTAACCCACCATCTAAGCAAAAGAAGTATATATTTGTTTGTACTGATTATGTTACTAAATGGGTAGAAGCCAAAGCATTAGTATCTACTACTGAAAAATTCAGTTGTTCATTTTCTTTATGAGGATATTTTTACTCGCTTTGGTGTTCCAAGAGAAATTGTGACAGATCAGGGAAGCCAATTCACATCCAATCTGGTGGAGAAGTTGATGGAAGAATACAAAATCAAGCACAGAAGATCTACTCCTTACCATCCGCAAGCAAATGGTCAAGTGGAGTCCACAAATAAAGTTCTTGAAAGTATCATCACCAAAACTGTTCATCTACATAGAAGAGATTGGGCAGAAAGGCTTCCTGGAGCCTTGTGGGCCTACAAAACTACATGGAGAAATACAACAGGACATTCTCCCTATGAACTTTTTTATGGGAAAGAAGTCTTGCTCCCCATTGAGTTCCAAGTCAAGACCTTCAAGATAGCAGTTCAGTTGGGGATGGACTTATCAGAAGCCCAAAAACATAGAATGGAGTAATTGAATGAGCTAGATGAGATCAGACAAGAAGCAATTCTAAGAACTGATCTAGTTCAATATCAAAGAGCTAAATGGCATGACAAATACATCAAAGAGAATAAGTTTCAAGAAGGAGATTGGGCATTGCTATTTGACTCCAAGTTTAAAGATTTTAAAGGAAAATTTCAGACTCATTGGCTTGGGCCATATGAGATTGACAAGATCTTTAGCAATGGAGCGGTAAGAATCAAGACCATTGATGAATTTCAAACTCCTCTTATTGTGAATGGCCACAGATTAAAAGTCTATCATAAGCCACTCTTAAAAGAGGAATTTGTCAAAATGTTTCAAGAAAATTCTGCAATCAGGCTGGTACAGAAGAATTCTTCTTCTCCACCAGCCTAGCCTTTGTTCTTTTAGTTTTCAAGTAATATATATATATATATATATATATATATATATATATATATATATATATATATATATATATATATATATATATATATATATATATATATATATATATATAAGCCTGAAAACCAATCACTGATTGGCAGTTTTATACAGAAAATGTAGGGTGAAAATCAGGAGCACCTAACACCCTATATTTTCCAAAAAAAAATTCTCTCTCTCTCATTTCACAAGTTTTATGACAACCCACTCCATTTCATTTCACTTCATTCCATTTCATTCCACTTCATTCTACTTCACTTCATTTCATCTATTTCATTTCATTTCACCAATAAAAATTTTCTTTCATGACCATTTCCATTCAGTCAGTTATCATCCATCTATTTCCATTCACCCAAATAATTACTGTGTCAGTTTCCGCAGCTGACACCAGTTTCCGCAGCCAGAAGCAGTTTCTGCAGCTACCACTCTGTTTTTCAAAAATTCACAGTCAGATGTTAGTTCAACAATCATGAAATCAAATGCAGGTATGAAGACATATTATGAAGACATGGGGCATTCAAAGACATCAATGAGGAGAAACTAATTGAAGACCAATGAAAAATGGCAAGAATTCCAAGGTATGAGTAAAAATTTATTTCAAATAGCATTCAAGCACATTTTTACATAGTTATAAACCATAGCTCCATTATATGCAATGATTTCGTTGATAACTCCGTAGCCATCCCACGATCTCTATACGATTCCCCCACAATCCTTGCATTCATTTCTAAACGGCCTCATAATCAAGCCTCCGGTCTTCACTAGTGTTCGGCTATACGTTGATACTCCACCTGTAATTAAGGAACGTGGTTGATTTGACTACGGCTTCTCTTAGCCGCACAAAATCCATAGCCGTTGCATAAACGTGCTTGCATCTACTCTGCAGCCACCCAATTTTAAATATTTCCAGATGTGTTTTACTTCCCCTACTATTCTATTGATCTTATGGCTGCATTTCCATCGTGCTCACATAAGCCTTCACCCCATTTTGTTCTCTATTCCACTTCATACCGTGTACCTATTCCCTGATATCCGCTTACAGTCACTGGCCTCCTTCATAAACCCTGATCATTTCTGCCATCTTACCTCCGCTAAACCCTCCTCATGCAGACGAGTTCTAAAAGTACAGAAGGAAGGATGGGTCAGTTGTTGAGAACAGAACCAGAGGGACCCAAATTTATGGAAGGATACCCGCAAGTCAAAGACATACTGAAAAGGCAAAATGGCTTCGGTTTATTCAAAAGTTTAAAGGCTACCATAAGGAGGTAACAAAAGCTTTTGCGAGGTCTTTCAACGGTCTGGAGGTGGATATTGGGGACCTCAAATTTTCAGTTACTGAGGCATCCATAGCAGCTGCTACAGAACTTCCTCAAGAAGGTGAACGCTGGTTCAAGAACAAGAGCATTAGTGACGAAGCCTGGAGAGTGATCCTACGTAACCCAGGTATGGATGTCACCATTTTTAAAAAGGGAATTCCTGTTCATGCTTTAAAAGAAGAGTGGGCCAGTTTACTGTTAGTTATTCAAAAAATTATCACCTGTGAGGGACGTTTTGGGTCAATGTACATGTATCATACCCGACTATTGATGAATTTCCTAGACAAACAGGCCCTCAATCTGCCATACTTTTTACTAAACAGTTTGAAAAAGATGTCTGTAACCGTCCAGAAGCATCTAGGGGACGTAGAACCAAATTTATATCACCATGGTCTCGTGAAAATTTTGATAGAAAAACAATTAAAGGAGAAAAAGGACACCTGGGAGCAGTTTTTAATTAGAAATTTCTTTGAAGAACCTCAAGAAACCCCTGAAGGAAGTACATCAAAAAGAAGTAGAAGAAAGAGAACAAATGATAAAACTCAAAGCACTCCTACTAACACAGTTGAAAGAACTAGTAGAGAAGAAAGACTGTCAAAAAGGAAGAAGGAAAAGACTGAGGATAAAAAGCCAATAAAATCAAAAGAGAAAAGAAGCATTGAGGCTGTGCATCAAACCCCTTCCTTAGAAGAAGACCATCAAGTATTGTCTGAGAGACTAGTTCACCTTCAGGGACAGTCAGCTATGGCCAAAAAGAGAGGAAAGGAAAAACAAAAGGAAAAAGACAGTAGTCCATAGTATGTAAGAAGAAGTAGCAGGCTTAAAGGAAAGTAGAGGAAAGCACAAACAAAAGGACCCCATTTTATTGATTTGGGAGAAGGAACACCTGAAAAACTCCAGCTGACCATAGTCCATCTCATTCTCAGCCAGACGTTGAACATAGTCCACCTCATTCTCAGTCAAATGTTGAAACTAATCCTCAAGATGTTGATATGAGTCCTTTTCGGCCAGATTTTGAAGTCAATTCTCCTCCACAGCATTTTGGGGACAGCCCAAGGAAAACGACACCCGAGATAGATCCAAAGCATCAAGAAGTGTATGACTATATAGAATCCTTAGAAAGAACAGCCACGGGTCCCAGCACTTCATCCATTCAACCTCACACAGCACAAGAAGCATTAGTCCAATCGTTGAAACAAGAAGTCTTTGAGTTGGAGGTTTTAAATCTACATATTAAAAATGAAAATGAAGCATTAAAGGAGCAAAATAGATTGGACAATATCATTCATGACAATACCATGCTACATCTGGGACTATGGCAGAAAAAGAACAGGAAATTGAAGAAGAAATGCCAGAAGTTAAGTAGAGCACTGATTAATATCAAATTTAGATGCTTGATGAAGAAGCCCAGGATGTTAGCTGCACCAAGGAAGAGGAGAAGAGGACTGGATGTATTGGTAGAGGTATCAAGGCATATTAATTGAAGAAGGATGATCAAAATTTTGGTTGCATGAGGACATGCAACACCTTCACAGTGGGGGTATGTTGAGTCTCAAATCTGCATTTTTCCTATACACCTTTCTAGACTTTTTCCATTTACCTGGACCTCCTAAGCCATCAATATCATTGCATATTAATCATAAAACAGAATTTAAAGTGGTTTTTAACTATGTTTTGTGTCTTCTGTTTGAATTAGATTTTTTCTCATTGAGCTGCGGAATCTTGTCACTTTCCGCAGCTGCTGCAACTTTCCGCAGCCATTTTGTTAAATTCTATATTGCAGGTGTCTTCAGGCAAATCGAGCCACATGGGCAAGTTAGAAATAACATGGACATGGATCGAGTCCTATTGGTTCAGTCAAATTCACCTAAGAAGGCTGTGGTCAAAGATAGTCAAGCGGTGGTCAACTAAAGAGCCCCACGGTGACAAAACTCTGTTTTTCACCACGTGAAGATTTGTGTGTCCGTTTCTAAATCACGGGAGACATATCAACACCTGTAAATGGCTCCATAAGCCGAATCCAACGACCACTCTCCATAGATTTAATCTTCACGGCAGCAATGATGCTATATTTCTGGACGTGGTGGTTCACGTGTCTTGTATCAGCGCAGAATGTAGGAAATTAGTTATGGCATTCTCTGTTATAAATAATGCGTTCTCATACGCATAGTAGTTAGCTACTGTAATGTAATTTGCTGGATAGAAAGCCCACTGTGCCATGACATTATTTATTTGTTATGACTGCGTTTTAAATATATGAGAAGACTCTGTTCATAAGCATAATTCGTGTTTGATAGCTGCTTCTCGAGGATTGTGCAAAGGGCCCCTACACATGCCGAGGTTTTGTGTATTATTGTATAGTTTCATGCTTCATTTCCTTACGTTCATTGTTCCATAGTCATTCACATGTATATATTACATTTCTTATGGTATTAACGTTTTGTTTCTATTCATAATTTTTCATACTTTATACTGTTTCTAACTGATCAGTGTTTTGTTCCAGATTATAGTAGGCAGCCCGGGCATTTGCACATAGTTTACAATGACTAATGACATGGAATCAATCTTGTCCTTCTGCTGATTTTTTTTTCTTAGTTTTGTTTTTTTTAATTCCAGCACTATTTTAATTCATTTCAGTTTTGTACATTTTCTTTACTAGTTAGTTAGATATTAAACTGCTCATGCCATTATCAGTTACCTCCGAAAGCCATAGCGAGACTAATGGTGAGGGATTGAAGTATGAGTGTGTAGTTTGATATTAGTTTATTTTTTTGCAAGTTAGATATTAAATTGCTCATGTCATTATCAGTTACCTCCAAAAGCCATAGCGAGACTAATGGTGAGGGATTGAATTATGAATGTGTAGTTTGATATTAGTTTATTTTTCTACAAGTTAGATATTAAATTGCTCATGTCATTATCAGTTACCTCCGAAAGCCATAGCAAAACTAATGGTGAGGGATTGAATTATGAATGTGTAGTTTGATATTAGTTCATTTTCTTTCTGCAAATTAGATATCAGATTGCTCAAGTTGTTTATGATTACCTCCGAAAGCCATAGCGAGACTAATGGCGAGGGGTCAGAATATGAGTTGATGTAATTTGGTTTTAGCTTTACTTTGCTTGCAATTCTTGGATTTCTTTGAGTATAGTTTCTTTTGTATTTAGACAGCAGCAAGGGTAGTGAGTTTCATGATCAATAGTGTTGGCAATATGATGCAGAGTGTTGTCCTTGATATCAACCCACTGAATGAAGATGAAGACATGCGACTGTTGACATGTGTTGTACTTGATGGCAATCCACCTGATGAAGTTATTCTTGACGTGATGGACTTGGTAAATGATGTTTGTTAGCAATATGATGATGAATGTTGTCCTTGAAAGGCAACCCTCTTGATGAAGATAATGGCAACTTACTTGATGAAGTTGTGCTTAATAGAATATGTTCTTGATGAATTAAATCTGATGTATCTACAGTGTGTACAGAAAGCAATGAAGAAAGGAATTCAGCATGTGCTAAATCTTGATGAAAAGAGTATGTCTCTAGGCATACGCGGATCTGCCTAGGGGAAGTCGCGTATGCACGTGGGAATAAACGTTCCAAGTCGCGTATGGGAAAAAGCGCTCTTAAAAGTGCAAAACCAGGGGTAACCACCATGGAATTGACCCATTGTATTGGGTAATGATTCGTCTAAATGACCCCGTCCAGGAATACCATCGGAAGTAATGTAGTTTTGGGCTCATGGTATTGAAAAAGGGGCTCATGGTATTGAAAAAGGGTAAACCTATATAAAGGGAAGAAATTCATTGTGCAAATGATGAGTGTGGGTGCAAGATGTCCGAGCTTGAATGAATACTTCTCTGTGAAGTATATCTGTATGGAAAGGGTAAAGGTTTGATGATAGATCTGAATCTATGATGCACCTATGAATAAATGATGAAGCGGGATATCTAGATCTGAAATGTATTTGTATCTGCTAGATCTGTTTATGGAGTGATTAGATCTGTGATGAGGCGAACATCTGTCTGATGTAAAGGGTTGAATCTGAACTAAATATCTGATCTGAAGAAGTATGCTGCTCTATAATGATTAAAGATCTATACGCTACTTCGCCGCGGAGGAAGCGCGTATATATGGGGCTTCGCTGAAGAGAAAGCGCGTATGCGCAATCAAATATACACTGAGGTATACGCTGGTTTGTGTGGACGGAAGTGCGTATATACGAGACATCAGAGAAAGGAAAGCGCGTATGAAAACTAGGGTTTGCTGAAGTAAAGGGTATGAAATATCTGATCTATTCTGCTGTGTTTCTGCTATCTGATCTGTGTTGATAAGTATCTGTTGGTGATGTATGTTTGTGCTTAAAAGTATGGAAAGGGTCCAGTATGAAAATATGATGAAACGTGGCCTGCAAATGTTGTTCTATTGAAGTTGTTGGATCCAGTGTGAAAATTGATGAAACGTGATCCAAGGTGGTGCTGAAGGTTGTAGCCTTCAGTCAGGGGGTTGTAGCTCCCTTCCAGGTGAGGCTGGTAAACGAGATCGGGGGGTCGTAGCTCCCTTCCGGGAGAGGCTGGTAAACGAGTCAGGGGGTTGGAGCTCCCTTCCAGGAGAGGCTGGTAAACGAGCGCAGGTGGGTGCCTGCGTGCTGGTAGGAGTCTGCACCAGCACATATGTTGTAAGATGTTTTCTCTATAATAAAATATTGAAGGCTGAGCAACTGAAGCGGTGGTTTTCTCCCGACTTGGGTTTCCACCTAAAAATCCTGGTGTTCATGTGTGATGCTTTGTGTGATGGTTTCTTCTGTTCTTACTGCACATGTTTACTGTTTATATAACATCTAATCAATGAATGATGGAATGATATAAGTGAAGAAATAATGGCATAATTAGATCTCTGTGTATACGCGAGTTTTATGAAGGATATCCGCGTGCATACGCTAGTTGGCTTCAGCAAAGTAGCGTATGGGTTTTAGAGCATGAAAAATTAAAAAGTTTTAGTTTGCCCTAAATACTGATTCACCCCCCCCTCTCAGTATTTTTCCCAACAATTGGTATCAGAGGAGTAATGTCTATAAAGCCACCTCTATTCAATGGAAGCAATCTGATATTCTGGAAGGTACGAACAAAAGCATATCTGCAAAGTCTTGGTGCAGATGTATGGGCAATCATGGAAGAAGGTTATCAATACCCGACAAGTATTCCTACTGATGCAGCTGAAAGGAAGAAGTATGAAATCAATGCCAAAGCAGTGAATGTCTTATTAGGAAGCATGTTTGAATCAGAATTTGCTAAAGTGATGCAGCTACATTCAGCAAAAGAAATATGGGACAAAATCATTCTGAGCTATGAAGGAGACACAAAGGTAAAAAGTGCAAAACTCCAAACTCTTAGAATTGAATATGAAAATTTGAAGATGCATAGTGATTAGAGTGTTGCCAGTTTCTTTCTTCGTCTGGATGATATTGTAAATCGAATGAGAAATTTGGGTGAAACCATAACTGATACTACTCTGGTGGAAAAGGTCTTAAGATCCTTGACTTCGAAATTTGACTCTAAAGTTTCGGCTATTGAAGAAAGGCAAGATCTGCAAACTCTTACTATTGTTCAATTACATGGTATTCTGACTGCTTTTGAAATGAGACAAGGAGGTCCTTCTCAAATCAGAGAAGCTGCTTTTAAGGTATCTGCAAGAGGAAAAGAAAAGGAAGTTGTCAAAGAATCCAACTATATATCTGATGAAGAAGAAGCGAATTTCGTGAGAAAACTCCAACTAGGAACTGGAAGATTCAAAGGCAAGCTTCTCTTCAAATGTTTTGAGTGTGGAAAAGTTGGTCACTATGCTGCTAAATGTCCTTATAAAGAAAAACATGGTAAAGGAAAACAATTTGAAAAGAGGAAGAGTTATTATGCAAATGAAGATGATGATGAAGTGTCCAGTGAAGATGAAGAAGATTCTAACCAAGCTCTACAAGTGCTCATGGCAAAGAAGCAAAAGAAGAAGGTTACTCGAGGAAAGGAGATACCTCAGAAATCATGTATAGAAAAAATTGAAGAAGATGAAACGGATTCTGACGAAGCTCTACAAGTGCTCATGGCAAAGAGGAAAAAGAAGAAGGCTACTCGAAGCAAGGAGATATCTCAGAAAATTGAAGAAGATGAATCTGATAGTGATTTGGGCCCTTGCAATCTTCTTTGTGCAAGCAACACACCTAAACAGTACTGCAACGGAGTCACTATAGGAAAACAAGTGTCTCTTCACTTCCTGTGAGCCTGGACAATACCACGGAAAGGTTGCTTTGTTCACCTCCGTATGCAACAAGCCTTTCTCTTCTTCCACCCTTTATTTACTTATTTTATGATACTTTGCTTCAACATTTATTATTTTCAATGTGCGGAATATGGATAAAGGCTTATTGAGAGAATAGGAGGTTTCCCCTTCATATAAGTATTTATATAACCTTTGATATTAGTTTGATCTCTTTATATTTTCCTCTTATCCTTCTCTACTTTATTGAATCAACAAGAAGTATACCTTTTACTTATAATAACAAGATAAGGAAAGAGGACCCTGGAATTGATATAGGCTTTATACGTCAACCAAAGGAATTTCGTTCGATTGAATCATATGTTCCATTTTGACGTCATTGACTTTAAAGATATGTAAACTTAAGAGAGAGAAGGGGTAATAGATTAGCCAAGCATTGTTCGTCATGACAATTTCCATTTTCAAGTTTTGCCACATTGTGTTTTGAGCCAAAGAGAATCATATTTCATGTGAAGTATTACTAAACAAAACAAAAGGAAAATGCATGACAATATAACAAAAAAAAAAACAAAGAACAAATAAAATGGATGTGAAACATAAAACAACATGCATAATATACAATAAGAAAACAAACAAATGCAAAGACTCAATGGAAAGAAAGATAAATGGTGGATTCAATGCAAGGGAAAATAAATTCAACTAATTCTAATCCTAACCTAATCATCTAGAAGGTCATGGATAAGTGTAATAATATTACCAATGTAGCCATCATTGTTCCCGACTTATAACAAAAAATATACGAGCAATTAAAATTAATATAAAACAATGTGAAATAGAAAATATAAGAAATTTGAAAACTTGCACAACTAAATGAAGGTCCTGTTTGTTAAAAAATAATTTTCCATACTAACCAGCTTGACCCATTTTCAAACTTTAACTTGTTATTTGAAATATCAATCACACTAACCTTGCAGGCTTATTTTGAATACATGTTCATCTATGTTTTTCAATTCCTGCAAACATTAGAAAATATTGAAACTTGTTATTTACAACGGACCTCACGAGGTAATATTTCTCTAACCATTGAAAATTTTTATCACTATATTCATAACAACCACTTCGAAGACCTTGAGATTGATGAGAAGGTGAATTATCAGCTAAATATTAAAATTACAAAGAGAATATCTAGTATAATTATCAAATTGGTCGATTAACATATAATATTCTTGAGCCTCTGATGGTTCCATTTGTATTCTATTACATGTAAAGTCAACAACAAGAAAGTTTAGGGCATTCAAAACAATTGTTTAAATTGTGAATCGAGGAAAACAATCAAGATACTAAATTGACAAGAGATTAGAAAGATGTGTCAAATCAAACCCAATACTTATATCAGCACAATGGATTTGGTCATCTGAATGATTGAATTAATTAAAATTACTCTAAAAGTGGAAATTTCCATGGGTATGATTAGCTTCATGATAAGCACAAAAGAGATAATGAGATGATCAAATTCGAAAGAGTTTAATAGAGAAAAATCCTTCAACCCAAAATTACCTTTATCTTGATAATCAAAATGACAAGCTTTGGAACCATAAGGCTCCATCAAAGATGTTCTCTCCAAAGGAAATAACCAAACAAGAATATTTCAATTGATAAAAAATTATATCTTGGAGATCAGATTGAAAATATCAAAATTCCTTTAAGAACGAACTCATAACCAATGGATGAATGTTAAGGAAAGAAATATATGTGAAAAAATGGATCCAACTTAGTTCATAGATGTCAAAAGGATTGTTAGAACTAGACATAACCCTAAACATAGGTTGAATTTCCTCGAATTCCTTATAGGGCTTTGAACTTTTTGGTGGTGGATCATCAAATGTGGGTGGATTAGAAAAATCGATAGGTAGGCATGCACCACTACCAACAGTCATATGAACGAAAATATCGCTAGTGCCACTATTTTGAGATTTAATATTAAACACATCAAATCCTTAATGGATAGAAAAATTAAATAAATCAATCCCTTGATAATTTAGTGTTGGAACATATTCATCCTTACTTACGAAACATCTAGAGTTGAGTAGATCAAGAATAATAGATTCAAACTTTTCATCCTCTAATCATAGTATCACAACATCCTATACTTGAGTGCAACCATGATCAATTGAATAAATATCAAAAGGATTTAGGGAGGCTGCCTGTGTGACAAACTTATCTAACATATCTGGGTACAATGAATAGAGTGCTATAGGTGAAGATAGATTGAAAGACTTGGGTGGAGGAGCATCAGTTCCACTTAAGTCATATTGAGCTTGAAAGAACAGTGGATCAACATCATTCTCATCAGTATAATTATAAAATATAGGAATTAGGGGAATTTTGAGGTCTAAAATGGGCCTCCTAAGGAAATTATAAAATAATAGTGGAAATAATAAAATAAGATTTGATTACATCATTAAATTTTAGAGGGGAAAAAGAAAAAAACTACTTTTTCAACTTGTATTTTGAACTTATCTCCTTAAGGTTTTACTCGAATTTCGAGCAGGAATACTCATTGGATGAAAATTTTAATTCCGCATTCAAGAAGTACCCATATTGCATACTTTTGATGGACTCTACTAGACGAAATATGAGAAATATATAAAAAAACGTGATTGCAATCACGTTTTTTCATGTATTTCTCATTTTTTGTGTAGTAGGGTCCATAAAAGATATGAAACATGGGTAATCCTTGGATGAAGAATTAAATTTTTCATCCAACGAGTACTCCCGCTCGAAATTTAAGTAAAACCTTAGGGAGATAAGTTGAAAAATTAGTTTTATTATTTTATTATTTTTTAATCTTTTTACTTTTTTACTCCAAGAATGGTAAATCATCCCCCATGGTTTACATCATCATCTTGAATCCTATTAGTTCTTATAAATTTTATTTTGGTTGTACATTTTTCTTAGCGGGCCCGTTTTAGGCCTAAAAATTGCCCTAATGCATACCAATATGACACTCATATTGACCAGGATCTTCCCAAGATTGAAAACTCACCACTTCGGATTTGTCATCCAAATATGTATGAATTAAATAAAATTTAAGACCATTCTAAATTTAAAGGACATCCCAATTAACAAATGGAGATTTCAAACTATGAGAAATAGATTATGAACCGATACCCTACAAATAAAATCCCTCAGAAGCGAATATATCATCCTATATTCTTGAATTTTAACCACCATATCTGTTGATGGAAGCAGGGATTTCATGGTGACTGTTATCCAAAGTCTCAACTCTGATCCGAGGTTCAGAATCATTTGACAAGTTATCAAGGTTAAAGCATCAGAGATTGGCTCAAAAGGAAATATTATCATCTTGAAAGAGGGAGGAAAGATAAGACATAACTTCAACACTTTTCTCCTCTACATGTAAAATACAACTACCTCATTCTTCATTATCACTTCAAACAACAAGTTGAACACCATTATGAGTTGAATTTGGTGAAACCGGTGGATCATGAAACAAGTAATCATGAAACATGGATGATGGAGGTTTAAGGGTATCAGAAATTGAATAAAATTCAAGACTTGAATTTTTCATTTTAGGCTCCATGTAATTACTGAACCATTCCAATTTTTTATTACTAGGATGTGGGTCATAAGAATTGGATGTAGGTTGAATGGATAGATCAAAAAATTGATTTGAAAATTTCCCATATTTAACGTCATCACAAGGGGGCATGAAAATTGGTATTGGAAAAGTAAAAGGAACAAAAGGAATAGTATATTCCTCCTTGGAATATTGAGGTATCCCATGATTTGAAAATTTTGGGGAGAGAGAATCATCCTAATGGTTTGGATTCAAAATATCTAAAAGAGAGTAGGACCAAATACATAATTTTTTCTATAATTAAATCAAAATCAATAACTCCATCGGGAAATTAACAGCAAAGGTGAATAAACGGATTTATAAATTCCTCTACAGAATCACCGGGTTCCAATCTAAGAAAATCAATTCTATCACATACATATTTAAAATCATACCTTTCAAAGGCCTCACAAAGCTCCTTAACAAGTGGCTTGAGTGAATGAATAGAATAAATAGGTAATATATGCCACCATTTCTTAACTCGACCTTAAAATGTGAGCGTGAACAACCTAGCCATGACATATTTACAATGTATTCCATTGGAGATATAAAAGTGCATAAATTCAAGAAAATTTTCAAGGACAATGAGTTTACTCTCACCATCAAACTTATATTGAGACTGTTTAGAATGCAGCAAGATGATGGAGCTTAGTGAAATGAAGTCGCCTTCACTAAGTGGGCCCGCAGGCAAATTCTGGCGCAAAGTCTATTTTTAGACTATGTCTATTTTTAGACATACGGAGCATAATTTGGGAATTCCAGTTAGAGATTCTTGAAGTATGCGACATGTTGGTAAAAATAGATGAGACCCTTATTTTTAGGACCCAGGCTATTTTTAGACTGTATCTCCTAAAAATATGGAAGTCAAATATTATTTACCCTTAATAATATTTTGACTATAAATAGCAGTTTACTCTCTTGGAGCACTTCAGTTCGAGTCATGGAGGTGGCTCATGCAACTGACAGAGGAATCACGTGGTTCCTAGGGTTTGATGGCATCTTGCATGGTTGACTTCAGTTGGACTTCAGTGGCGGAAGTTTTGGAGGAGTTAATGAGACAGATAGTGGAGTTGTGTTCTGTTTATCTTAGTTGAACTAGTTGAGATTAGTTTAACTAGCTAATCAATTAGTTATGAGTGGAGTGAATTAAATATTATTTAATTCATTAATTATTAACTCATTAGTCAACTCAAGAACACTTCAGTTCACTACAGTGCATGATCAGTTCAGTGGAGACCAGTGAAAGAGGTAGATGAAAGGGTGAGTTAAGCTATCAGTTGGAGGATCAGTTTTGCATAGGATTTGCATTACACTTGGAGGAATTGTCCATGACAATTGCGCAGTCAAGCCAAGGGGATTTGAACCTTGGATCTCTACATATACAGGCCATGATTGCGCGATAG
Source organism: Pinus albicaulis (assembly GCA_034641835.2). Taxonomy (NCBI): domain Eukaryota; kingdom Viridiplantae; phylum Streptophyta; class Pinopsida; order Pinales; family Pinaceae; genus Pinus; species Pinus albicaulis. The sequence goes on from CM076579.1 coordinate 592,824,691, forward strand.
AGGCAAGGCAATCAGCAGTGAGTTTTGAACCAGTGACTTGTTCAAAACTGAGTTAGATTGTGTGTGACTTTATGAGAAAGTACTGAGTACTTGTGAGGAGTATTGTACTTGTTTGGTTACATGATTTCTCCATTATAATATACACAATAGCTGCGGGGTTTTCAGCTATAGGCTTTCCCCATACATGCTGAGTTAATGTGTGATTGATTTGATGTGAGATTGCTTCTATTATTTCCGCATGTGACAATTAATTGTAGAAGAAGGTTATGTGTTATGCATGCAATTCGAAATTGATGTATGATCGGGTTAATCTTCAGTGAATAAGTGATTTATTCAGCTAATTTCTACAGAGACAAGTCGTGAATGATTTTCACGGGGATGGTAAAATCAAGCTCCTTAGAAAAACATCTCGGGATTATGATTTGGGATAGAGACATTTAAGATAAGAGACTCAAAATATACTCAAATGGAACATACTGTAATCATCCCTCCTTCTAGCACCAAAATTTTGGCGGTGTTTGATACCTCCAACATACAGTTGAAATTCAACAAGAAAATGCACCACATAGTACTATGGGATTCCAGTCACACATGGTTGAAGAATTTAGCGACATATTAGTGCTAAATGTGGGCATCTTGAATTTATTTGTCCCTTAAATAAATTGGACAATAAATTGTAATCTTATCTCATAACAATTTGTAATAGTTAACTAAGTGAGATAGACTCAGTTAACTCAAGAATTTCAAGTTGAGGGTCAATTGTGAGGCATGTAGAGTGATTCTATTAATTTAGGGGTCCAGTTATAGTTGTAACACTAGTGTGGTGTGAGTGTAATCAGTTAACTCAAATTAATTGAGTTAAAATCAATTTAACTAGTTCTAATTGAGTGATGAGTTTGTGGGAGGTCAAGTGAATTAAATTAGATTTAATTCACAAGTAGTGATCTACCAAGTAATTTATGATTTGATATTATTATTTGCATGCATGTCAAATTTGAGGGAGACCCAGTTGAGAAAACGGTTAAAGGGAAGTAAACTATCAGTTGTATTATTAGCGAACTGCCTAAGTGTAGTTATAAAGCCATAGGATGCCCATGAAGGATTCCGCAGTTAAGGAAAGTTGAAATTTCTATTTTAATAGGAATTATTTTTCCTAGGGATTGCATGAGGAAGGCAGGCTGAAGGTGGGTTGAAAATTGGCTATGTCTTTTTGCAATGTTTCCTAAACTAGTGTGAGATGAATGGTAGAGTGTATGAGGTTCTTCTGGGTGCACATGCCTTGTATGGTTTGATGATTCCTTGGCTGATTATAAAATAGAGATGGAGGGGTTTTGAGTAGTTTATTTCCCCAGGAAAACCTTGTGCTGTGTGATTGATTTACTTCTTTCTCTTACTTGCATGTAATTGAGAGATTGTGATGTATATTCTGCAAATATTATAGAAGGATTCAATATATTGTTTTAGTACATTGCATGATTAGATTGAATCCATTGGTGTAATTTCTACATGTCTCCATGATGTGAAGTTTCAATTAGACCTCACATTATTTGGAGTAGGAACCCCATCTGGAGTATCATCCCATCCACCATAACCCAAAGTTTCGTCTTGGTTTCAAGAGATAACATAAGAAATTATATACATAAACCTAGAATAAGAAAGTAAGTTGAAATTGTGAAACACTGATTCCAATGTGTAAAAGGAGACCTTCACAAGCATGAGAAAAAAAAGTGAGTCCCTGGTTAGAAGTAAGAATACTAACCTAAGAGAGATGCATGAGAGCATAAAATGATTCGTTATAAAAAAAATTCACATAATGATTATAAGGAGAAAACAAAAAACATGGAACAAGATAAGTATAAAGCCACTGAAATAGTTCAATTTCTCCAGTACATATGAACATAACATAGAGTGTAAACATCACAAAAATGGACCTAAAAATTTTGAATTACATGTGTGAAAATGTGTTGGAACATTTATTTTAAATTAGGCGAAATATCCAAGTACACAATTACAAGGATGAGACACTAGTTCCAGTAGTGGTACATTAAATCACTTGCTTCTCCAAAATATTAGTTTTCTCTCCTATGCCAAGAATAGAAGGAAAGGTTATCTCTCCAAAGCTTAAGCCGCCAAAAGCCCTTTCCTTGATTTAGTAGGTTTCTTTTATAACAAGATGAATGGCCTTTCATCTCCCCTTCACTCTTGGTTTACTCTCATGGCTCTTGGACTTCTAATATTTCCTTTGAACTTCTAAAGAAACCTTGAAATTATAAATGACCTTTGGACTTCTCTATGTGAATTTTATCTTATTATGACTCAGTGAATTTTCATATTCCACAAATGGCTCTTGGACTTACACACATTACATTTTGTCATTTTCTTGAGAATACATCATTGCATTCCACATGATGATGTGGCATGACACATGGAGACACATTGACCATTATGATGACACTTGTACAAGATAGAACTTAACAATGATGACATGGAATTCATGATCAAGTGGGAATGCAATGTTTCCTTCCTTGTTACATCATATTTAATTCCTGATGGTAGATATCATATATGCTTCATCTTCATGAAATATCCACTTTTTTTCCTATATCCACCCTCCAAAATTTCTCTGATCAATATTGGAATCCTTTGAGTCATCATGCAATGTCTTATTTCTATCTCGGTCCATGATCTTCTTCATGTATTCATGATAGATCTCTTAGTGATTTTTCTCTGCAAATGTTTGTTCATTCTTTCCCCTTGATATGTGTTCTTGAGAATCACCTTGTCATGATTGGGAGGTATTCCTTCCAATCAAAATCATTCATGACAAAGCAATATAATTGTTAAAAACATATATTATATCACTACCTAGCTCAAGGAATAATATACTCATGATAGGCCCATGAGAGGGCTAAATTAAGAAGGCTTGATTAAGATCACACAATTAAACTCATAATTAGCTTAGGAAGGTTCCACTATTTAGTTTTACAATGTTATTCACTATGAGGAGGATCTCTCCTTAGTCTAGCGGAGTGGGGGAATCTTAAGGGACAAGGTGGAAAGCTTTTTTCTTCAAGGTTGTGTCATGCACTCCAAAGAAAAGACAGGAAAGATTAAAAGGTTAGTTTAACTAGTGAAGGGTGAGTGGAGGAATCCTTTAGCCTTCCCTACTCTTTCATGCACACAAAGAATGGGTAGGGCACATGAGCGCATTGGGAAGCTTGCAAAATGTGAACAACCTTGAAAGTGACACATGACAGAGTGAATATGACATGAAAATTCCACTTATTAAAGTGAAATAAAGAAAAAATTATAGTTTTGAATAAGAAAGCGACACTTGTGAAAGCAAACTTGTGCAAAAGACGCCAATTGATAAAGCTCACTGAAGTACATTTATAATGGCAACCAAAGTGGGGAGAAATATCAATGAAACAACCACTTATTGTCATAGAGAGTTGAACATTAAAGAATTGCGATCTTGATGAGCGATGATATTCCTGTTCAAGCCTACATAAAGGACTTGTGCTCAAAGAATCATCGAAGACTCAACATGTGTGTGTTCAAGTGAATTGATAGTTTGAAACTAGGAAGAATACTTTAATGCTTCATAAAAAATTAAATAACCATGGAGTAATCACAGGATGAAAAATCGTAATATCCTAAGTAGGATCCAAAATTCAAGTGTGATAAAAAAACTGTAGGACGTTGATCGCAACAAGAACAAGTTCCAACCCAAAATTATCAAATAGATTATGTGGAAATTTATAGTCAACATGGAATTGTGAATGGTCCAATACTAAGCATGGTTATTATTTAGGTTCTGAGAAATTGGCATGAAGATCTTATCATTCAATTTTTTTTACTATATATCTAATGATGATGCATAATAGGTGTTCGATGGAATCATATTAACATATATAATATCAAACAATGATCACATTGTTTCTCATCTAATGAAAACTAAAATTAATGAAGGATATTCTAGCTCTCCATTGTCAATTAATTCCTTGACTTGTCAAGAAACAGCTAATATCATAGAAAATAGTGTTTTCCTTTCCTTAACATTTTCACACATACCTAGGCAGTGATGTGATGAAGACACCAACAAAACCTTTAGTTCATCATGTCAATTTAACTCGATCTAATCTCAAACTAGAATTGAAAACAAAGGATCCAAATCTCATTTTGATGACATGGCTAAAATTAAAGGTGATCACCCATTAGGGGAATTTTGAGGTCTAAAATTTGCCTCCTAAGGAAATTATAAAATGATAGTGGAAATAATAAAATAATATTTGATTACATCATCAAATTTTAGAGGGAAAAAAGTAAAAACTATTTTTTCAACTCATATTTTCAACGTATCTCCCTATGGTTTTACTCAAATTTCCAGCAGAAACACTCGTTGGATGCAAAATTTAATTTCTCATCGAAGGAGTACTCAGGTTGCATACTTTTGATGGATCCTGCTACACAAAAAATGAGAAATACATGAAAAATGTGATTGCAAACACATTTTTTCATGTATTTCTCATTTTTCATGTAGCAGGGTCCATCGAAAGTATGTAACATAGGTACTCCTTGGATGAGGAATTAAATTTTTGTATCCAATGAGTACTTCCACTCAAAATTTGAGTAAAACCGTAGGGAGATAAGTTGAAAACGTAGTTTTATTATTTTATTATTTTATATTTTTTTTAATTTTTTACTCCAAAAATAGTGAATCATCCCCCATGGTTGACATCATCATATTGAATCATATTGGTTCTTATAAATTTTTTTTTTGTTGTACATGTTTCTTAGGAGGCCCATTTTAGACCTCAAAATTCCCCTAATGCATATTGCAGTGAAATATATTTAATGCAGTTTGAGAATGGTAAAATCCTTGAAGATATCAATTCATAAAAATGTGGATATGATTCAAAATTACTAAGGTTAACTTATTTTCAATCAGATCAACAGTTAGTCATATGGTTGATCCAAATATTTCAATAGAACAATGTCCTTGTATTGATGCCACAATTTTTAGTTGTTATGAATAATATAGGAATTGACATGGTTCTTGATATATGCTATCAATGTGTCTTATGTTATGTTATTATTGACTCTAGAGGTTTGGAAACTATTGGTCCATAAAATTTTATTGGAAAACAAGATTTGGAACTTTTTTTAGTGCTTAAACTCCACATTAAATGATGCATACAATATTCACACTTGCAATTAAGCCATTAATTGCACATTTTTTCACCTAAAAGAAGATCTATAAGGCTAAAACAACACAATATGATTTATCAACAGAGTACATCATTGTGGTGTTGTACATGAGATCACTTTTTTTCATAAAGACAATGTAATCGAGGAACATTAAGAGTACCATTTTGAGGTTGTTTGTAGTATGATCATTACAAGGTTGGTGAGGGATATTAAATAGCTATCACTAAAGTGTAAAACATATTATACTAAATTTTCAGTGTTGGTGTGGTTCATAAATGGACACAATGAGTGATATTTTAGATTTTTGTTCAGCTTCTTTGTATGGGATCCTATGATTACAAAAGGCTCAAACATATGTCATTTTTTGAATAGATCACTCCAGGCCTAATAAATGAATATATAATAGGGCACACTCTTTCATATTCTACCAGAAGTTACTTAAACAACAACAATTATATGAGGTAATATTATTACTCAATGAAAGGATGCTAGAAGCATAGACAAGGGTTTGATTTGGCAACATCAAAATTATTGTGTTGTTGATTTTGTGTTCTAATACTATTTTTTCAAGGTTGTTGTATATGCTTTTGTTTTGTGAAACCAGCTCCAAAAATAGAAGAAAAGAGATATCAACGCCTTAGAAATAAGCCACTTTGAGGGGGAAACCTCCAATATATTACATGAATGAACAATTATTGGATGATACAAATTACAAAACCTCCTTTCTATATATAGGAGTCCATGGGGCCACAATGTAATCCTATCCGACCTAACAATAATAATTTAAGGGCACAATAATAGCAATATGGGGGTTACAGGGGTACAATAATAACAATAAGAGGGTTACAATAACAACAATAATGGACTATACTAGTAATATAGGGACCTAACATGCCCCTCTCCTTCAAAAAAGTGTTGTCCTCAATGCTTGAGTAGCTTTGGGTGCTTCTGTATAAAATTCTCATCCTCCCATGTAGAATCTTTGGTGTGTAAGTTCTTCCACTTAATGAGATACTCTGAAATTGATCGATTCTGTAGTTGTCGAGTTCTTGTTTCGGTGACTGCTTCAGGTTCCAATATGATTTTTCCTTCCTCATCAAGTTCTGGAAATATTGTTGAACTCGAATATTTTCTCCTATAACCTTATTTAAGCATGAAACATGGAAAACTGGATGCACTCGTGAAGAAGCAGGAAGCTCCAATTTTTATGCCATAGTACCAATCTTTTACAACACCTTGTAAGGACCATAGTACTTTAGCGATAATTTATTATCCTTCTTAGCTTGCTTGAGGGATATTTGTTTGTATGGTTGTAGCTGTAAAAATATCTAGTCTCCTACATCAAAACTTCTCTCACTGCGATGTTGATCTGCCTGTTGTTTCATTCGATTTTGTGCCAAATTTATGTTATCCTTTAAGAGTTGGAGAACTTCTTGTTGATGATCGATGTGATCTTACACTACTTGAACCTTCAAATTTTCTTTTAAATATGATGTGATGGATGGTGGATGATATCCATAAAGTGAAATAAATGGGGTCATTTTTGCTGTAGTATGGAAGGAAGTGTTATACCACCATTCAGCAAGGGGTAACCACTTGACCCATTGTGTTTGTTTATCAGATACAAAAAAATGAAGATATCCTTCCAAACACTTATTTACTATCTTAGTTTGACCATCGGATTGAGGATGATAAGATGAGTTATGAGCTAATTGAGTACCCAAACAAGAAAATAACTCTGTCCAAAACTGTCCAGTAAAAATGGTATCTCTGTCGCTCACAATAAACCTTGGGTTCCCATGTAGCTTTTGAATTGTGTCCATAAATGTCATAGCAATTGTACTTGCTTTAAATGGATGAGATAATACACAAAAGTGTGCATACTTGGTAAATCTATCAACTACCACCATGATGACACTCTTTCCTTCGGACTTAGGTAAACCTATGATAAAATCCATTGAAATCTCCTCCCAACGTTGACTTGGAATAGATAAAGGTTGTAGAAGTCCCGGGGTCTTAATTGTTTCCACTTTATTCTGCTGGCAAACCAAACATTCCGCCACAAACTTTTGAATATCAGATTTAAGGCCATCCCAAAAAAATTCTTTCTTCACCCTGTGGTAATTTTTTAAAAATCTTGAGTGTCCTCCTAAAGGAGAAGTGTGCAATTCCAGAAGAATCTTTTGTTTTAGTTGGGAATTCTTGCAAATATATAAGCGATCTTTGTACCATAAGGAATCATTTTTCCAACTAAATGTATCAGATGTACTAGGATCTTGTTGTAACTTTTGAATGAGTGTCCACACTTCTTCATCCTTCTTCCATTCATCCCTTGCTTCGGTTATCCAATCTGGTTGGATAATAGAAATGGCACAAATCAATGCTTCCACCTCTTCATTCTTTCTTGAGAGTGCATCTGCAACAACATTTAGCTTCCCTTTTTGTAGATTATTTCAAAGTCATAACCCAACATCTTTGTGACCCATTTTTGCTGCTCTTCTAAAGATAGTCTTTGTTCCAAAAAGTGTTTAAGACTATCATGATCAGTTTTTACCTTGAAGTGTCTTCCCATTAGGTAAGCTCGCCATTTCTTTAGTGCATGTAGTATTGCTAACATTTCCTTCTCATAAATAGGTTTCTGTAAATACTTTCCTTTGATTGGACGATTTTCAAAAGCAATGGGTCTTCCTTCCTGCATTAAAACTGCACCAATTCCATTTCCTGAGGCATCACATTCCACAATAAAGGTTTTTGTGAAGTCCGGCGTAGCTAAGACCGGTGCTAGGCACATTGCCTCTTTAAGATGTTCAAAGGCCTTAGTTGCTTCAGGAGTCCATGAAAATGCATCTTTCTTCAATAATGTTGTTAGAGGTGCTGCTATTCTCCCATAATTCTTAACAAACTTGCGATAATACCCTGTTAACCCGAGAAATCTTCGCAACTGCTTTATGGTTGTGGGGACTTTCCATTCCTTAATGGCTTTAATTTTGTTAGGGTCTACCTTAACACCCTCGTGAGATACAATATGACCCAGATATTCCACCTCTTGTACTCCAAAGAAACATTTTGATGTTTTTGCATATAATTGTTTCTCCTGCAATAGCTTGAGCACCCTGTCAACATGTTCAACATGATCCTTCCAAGACCTGCTGTAGATTAGTATATCATCAAAAAATACTAGCACAAATTTTCTAAGGAAGGGTTTGAAAATGGAATTCATTAACCCTCGAAATGTAGAAGGTGCATTGGTAAGGCCAAAAGGCATGACCAAAAATTCATAATGACCCTCATGAGTTCGAAATGCTGTTTTTGGAATATCTTCAGTCTTCATTCTAATTTGATGATATCCTAAATGAAGATTCAACTTGGTAAAATAAATTGCTCCATGTAATTCATCCAATAATTCATCAATCACAGGAATGGGAAATTTATCTTTAATGGTGAGCTTATTGAGCTCCCTATAATCCGGACACATTCGCCATGATCCATCCTTCTTGTGTACCAATACTACAGGCGCAGAGAAAGAACTTCGACTAGGTTGAATTATACCCGCCTCTAACATTTCTGCAATCATACGTTCAATTTCACTCTTTTGGAAGTAAGGATATCTATAAGGCCTGATGTTTGGAGGAACACTTCCTGGAATCAAATGAATAGCATGATCATGATCACGAATAGGTGGGAGTCCTTTGGGAGTTTCAAACACCTTGGAATGATTGTCCAATACTTGTTGGAGATCTACAAAAATAGATGATTTTGATGTTGGAACTTCTAGTGAGCATAATTGTGCAATTACGCCTCGCTGTTCTTTCTTTAGAAGCTTTGTCATGACATTAGAGCTTATTATCCTTCCTGGCTTCCCCGCAATACCCCGTAATTCAACTTCCTTTCCTTCTGAAAAAAATTTCAAGAAAAGTTCTTGAAAATTAAAAGCTACCGTCCTCAAAGATTGTAACCATTGTACTCCTAGTACAACATCAGCACCTCCCATAGGAATGGCAAGCATTGGACTAGTCAATACATATTCCCCCATGGTTAGCTTGATATTATGGCATTTTCCAGAGCAATTTATAGTTCCTCCATTTGCAACCATCACTTGACATTCTCGTGCTGGGTATAGGAAACAATTTAATTCCTTGGCTACCTTACAATGAATAAAATTATGGGTGCTACCTGAATCAATCAACACTATTACTCTTTTCTTCTTGATATGTCCTTCTATCTTGAGAGTTTGAGGAGTGGTAATTCCTGCCAGTGCATTACACGATATGGTCGGATTCATTTCTTCCTCTTCTAGGGTTGGTTCCCGGTGTATATCCTCTTCTTGTTCATTTTCTTCTTCCTCTTCACAATCTATGTAAAATAATTTCTTCTCAGCACACTTATGACCTTTAGTGTATTTTCTATCACAACCGTAGCAAAGCCCTTTTGCTCTTTTTTCTTACAATTTTTGTGGTGTCAGCCTTGTAGGTTGTGGAAATCTAGGCGTAGCAACACTTCCTTCTTTATAGAAGTGAGTGGTAGGCTTCCTTGTCGCCATAATTTTACATTCAATTTTTCTTGCCAACCTGAATGCCTTCTCCAATGAATAAGGTTCCAAAACGCGAACTTCATGTTGGATGTTATCCTTTAAAGTGCCTATGAAGAGATCAATCCTGTGTTCCTCTGGAATATCAGTTACCCTTATATTCAATTTTTGGAAGTCCTCAATGTGGTGCCCCACTAAACCCTTTTGTTTGAGATTTATCAATTGGCTAAAGAAGGTGTTGCTCTTTGTATCCTCATAATGTGCTATCATTTCCTCCGTAAAAATTGACCAAGTGACAATTTTTTTACGGGAGAAAAGCCATCGATATCATACAAATGTATTTTGTTCTAAATGTAAAGTTGCAATGCGTACCTTTTGTGTGTTTTGCACATTATGGAGATCAAAATATTGCTCCATCCGTAGTATCCATGTTACAGGATCCTTTCCATCAAACTTCCTCATATCCATTTTTGGAATATGGTGGTTCTTCCCTCCAACATTAGAGTTTATGAAATCACGATTAACATTTATTTTTTTCTCATCATGAGTTTCCTCTACTATATTTTCACCATTAGGAAAATTTTCTTATATAAACTTTGTCAAACCTTCCATGTCTGTTTTTAGATCATTCTTCATGTTTTCCATTTTAGCTTCCATGTCATCTATCTTAGATTCCATGCCAGCTTCCATGCCATCCATATTAGCTTCCATGCCATTCTTCAAACCATCCATGCCTTTATTCAAACCATCCATCTTGGTTTCTATGCCTTTCTTCAAAAATTCCATGTCATTTTTTGTTGCTCTTTGTGAGAGTGAAATTTGTTGCACTTGCTCTTGTAATTTTGATATGTCATGTTTCCATTCTTCGTCTTCATGAGTCATAATAGAGCCTTATAAAGGCTTAATGGGTATTGAATTCTTTCTAGGGGCCATTTGAGAATCCGATATTGATATATATTCTATAATATGCCTCTAGAATCAATTCAACTTGATTCTTCAAATAAGACTTATGCAATATGGAAAAAAAAAATACACACCTTTTACTTGCTTTTCAGGAGATCAATATTGAAATTGAATTATCTATATACTTGCAGATCCTCAATATCTAAAATTTGGCCCTATAGTAGTCCTCTGAATCTTCTTTCAAATGCCACAAGTCTGACTTGATTTGGATTCTTCTAGACAAATTTATGTCCAATCTCCCACAATGACCTAATTATGGACTAGTTTAGTAGAGCAAACTTGTACGACTTGCCACATGTCAATGTTTTCTCCTTTGGCTCTGAGATTTATAGACAGGAAACTAAATTTTGTGTACTTCCAGTCACTTTTTACAGAATTCCAATTTGATGCTCATACAAAGAGTTATGAAGCTTTTCCCACAATCACCTCTTTGAGATGAAATTCGGGAGCTCGAAAAAGACCTAACTTCCCCATATCATATCTCCAAAAATTTTGCGAATCAAGCTCTGAAATTTTGCGACGATGTTCCTCAGGATTTTTACTTTGGGCTCTAGAAATTTTAGCTTCTGAACCTTCGTGTAACAAACTTTATAGCACAAATTCCGCGATGACCTTTTTAAGTGAAATTCAGGATCCTGAAAAAAGACCTAATGTCCGCAGATCATATCTTTGAAAATATTGCAAAACAAGTGAGCTGAAATTTTGCGATGATGTTTCTCAGGATTTCGGCTTCGCCCTCTAAAAATTTCAACTTCTGAACCTCAGTAGAAAAAAATTTATAGCGAAAATTCCACGATGACCTGTTTAGAGCAGTGAAACAATAGAATCCAAAGCTTTGATACCAAATGTTGTGAAACCAACTCCAAAAATAGAAGAAAAGAGATATCAACGCCTTGGAAATAAGCCACTTCAAAGGGGAAACCTCCAATACATGACATGAATGAAAAATTCTTGGATGACACAAATTACAAAACCTCCTTTCTATATATAGGAGTCCATGGGGCCATAATGTAATCCTAGTGAGGCCACAACGTAATCCTATCTGACCTAACAATAATAATTTAAAGGGACAATAATAACAATATGGGGGTTACAGAGGTACAATAATAACAATAAGGGGGTTACAATAACAACAATAAGGGACTATACTAGTAATATAGGGACCTAACATTTTGACTCAATATTTTTGGTGGCCCCTCCTATCTCTCACATAACTAAGTTGAAAAAGGTAAATAAATAGAGCTGTATGAAATTAAAATTACCTCAATCTTCACTATATCCATGGGGACTCAATTTCATGGCCTAACATATTGGTTTAATTATTTATTCAATGGAAGTGTTGTATAACGATGAATAACTACTACACATAAATCTCCAAATACAAACTAGTATCACTTTCGTTTTGTCTTTTCTCAACCTATTTATGTAATGGACTCCATATGGTTTCCCATAGTGTACAAAACTATATTGTGTATCTCAATATGTCAGCTAAGATGTGGAGTGTCGGTGTTGGTAACAGATCAATTTACTCAACAACTATTGTAGCAACAGGAATGGGGGCTTCCATTACAGCAAGTTGATGGAACAATCCTTTTTTAGTTCCCCATACACACTTCTCTGATTTTGCAACTGCACCAATAATATTCATATAATAATTTCCAACAATAATCTATATTTCTACAAACACAATAGAAGTTTTAATGAACTCATGCTTGGAAACCTCATTATTTCCTTTGTCTTGTTGTAAATATTATCTTTTCATAATTATGAAAATTGGAAAATTCCATGGGACATGTACAAGTCATTAGGAGTGCAATAGGTCATGAGGTAGTTAAATAGTCACATGGAAGGTAGAGAGTCACCTACACATTTGCATAAATATATTCTCATTAGGGAAAATTTTAGGGGCGAAATTTTGCTAATAGGATATTTTTTTACATTTTCTAAAAAAATATTCGCTCTGTTGGTTAGAAATTCACCTATTTTTTTACATATATGTGATTAAATGGATTATATTCTCCAAAAATATAGCAATTTTATAGTAAATTGCATGTTTTCTATCGAATATTCACAGGAATTCTATATGTATGACATTTAGAATAGAAATAATCGCCTATAATACCATACTTAGGAATAATATTTGAATCCTTAAAGAATATCTTTATCCTGATGTCTCTAGATTGGGGGATTTTAGCATTTAGGTAGAATTTGGCACTTATATTGGTGGGAGCACTCTTTCTCTTGGTTTTCTGTAGATTTAGTTGTAGTAAGGCTAGTGGATTTCTTTTTAAAGATGATAAAAGCATCAAACCTTTGGCTATTGGATTTTGATAGACATGTGATACATGTAATTTGTTTTTTAGCATTATTAGTGATAAACTCTTGACTTTTGGAAATATTCTAATGCACTTTCATGATGTTTGTAATGGATATCCAATACTTCTATTGTGTGTGCATGTTTTCTTTCACATGAGTTATATGTTGATGACATAATTTATGGCTCATGAAGCATATGCTTTCTAATCGATATTTTCTCTTTTATTCTATGCATTACACTAGTTATTAGTTGTGAACTACTTTTAAATTATTTTGCTATTTTACTCTTGTATGTCTTAGATGTTTTAGATAGCTAACTCCTTGAGATTCACTTGGTCTTATTGTTCTGATATTATACTCTTATACATTGTGTTTCAATTCTATCATCCATGAGTGGATCCATACTCACATTCTAGGTATTTCACACATGTTATAATTAATATATCTTCAGCCAAAACCAAAGATAAAACACACAAACATGGTGGTATTTGGGAAGACATACCAAATGGTACGCTTATCCCAAATGGTGTGACGTCTAATTGGGAAGTCATTCCGGGGAGATATCCTTACAACTGTTGGAAGTGCATTTCACCCATCAACATGAAAATTAGTCAATATAGATTATACTTCCACTTATAATCTCCATATAGCTTTAAGTCAATATATTTCACTCTATATATTAATTTAGAGAAGGAATGGATAGGATTTAGAAGATAGAAGTAGATTAGGGACTATCGGTGATTGAGAGTAGTTGAGAATGTTCTTGAGAATTAGAAATGTAAATATGTAGCTTCATATAATCACTGTTGTGTACTAAATCTCCACTTAATTCATTTATGATGATATTTGTGTAATGTTCAATTTTTTTTGAGTTGACGAATTATTGTGATTTTATAATATATATTGTGGAATAATGCATCACTAGATTTATTATAAAACCTATTTAGTTGTAAGCATATATGAATGCATGAGAGATGGTGATTGATTATAGATATATATATATATATATATATATATATATATATATATATATATATATATATATATATATATATATATATATATATATATATATATATATTTCATGTACACTAGTACAACTTCTTGAGGTGCCATACATTGAAGTACATTAACAATTACTTAACTATTAGTTGAATAATTTTGGAAAATAACTTGCATAAGTAATTATCGAACTACTTTAAATTTTTTCCCCAACTTCCTCAGCTTGATTAATTGGTTTCAATCATACATTAAATGAGTGTGATGGTTTTTAAGTATTTATGGAAAATATTTGTATTTTAGTATTTAAGAAAAATATTTATATTTTATTTCCAAAATTGAATTGGAAAATATGAAAACACATAACAACTATTGTTATTTTTTATTATTATTATGTCACTGCCATTGACATCTAGTGGCGGTGGTGGTCTATTTTTTTGTGTACTACTTAATTTTTCTGCATTCCTATAGTATAGTTTGACCTTGGACATAGACCCTCCACCAGCACTAGAGATAGGGCTATAGAGTCAAGGCCATACATCATCTCTTGACCTGAAAGCTTTGAAATCTCTTCTAGTGTCCTGACCCTAGACATATAATTTGTGATCTAAGTCACCTTTGGCGGATCTTATTCCATTGTCGTGACATATATTCTCTATCTAGAAATCTATATAGCTAGTAGAAATTTATGTGCTGGGGTGTTGGCGTCACCTATCGAAAACAAAACAAATAGCACATAGACAGGGATGATAAATTATGACTTTTTATTATAATAATAGTAGTTTAACGTCACCACCTGTGATATCATAATTTCAATGTCAGAGATATTCTGAATATTGGCGAAATGAAATGGTGCATTCTTTGCTATCTACTAGGTTAGATCTTACCCCTCTGTTGAAGCAACATGGCTCTATGGGGGTGTCAATCTAGTCCCAAGGCTAAGATCCCTACGTCCATCAAAAAGATATGTGCTCTGTGTTAAGTGTTCTTTACATTGAGTTGATCTTCCAGTATATACAATGTTTAAATCTATCTTAAATTAAGAGTATGGATATGTAATTTGGTTGATTTATAATTTATGTTGTGTAGTTGTGAATTTTGACAAGAATTGAAAACTAAAAATAAGTGGAGCAGAGGATTTCTCTCCTCAATATTACGAATCAGTTAAATAAGATTACATTAGAGACATCAACATTAAATGACTATAGTGAGACTGAACTAAAACTGGACTAATTGAAACTGAACCAGGACACTTGGATGGACGATTTTGACACCTAGCAGGTGGTTGGAATTAGATTCTCCAACACTCCCCCTTAATTACAACCACACAAAAAATAATTAATGTACTTGCTAGTCTATGTCTCAATGAGGCTTACAATTTAAACTAAATTTAGCTTTTTTCTTGTCTTCTTCCCTTTCCTGTAGCCTCTAAATTGTTTCAGGTTTTTCTCTTTGTTGTATCCTTGAAACCTATGTTTCTTCATTTACTGGTGCAGGTATTCTATTGTTCTAGGCTATCTAGGCATGTCCTGGACTTCTTCAAGAAATGAATTGTATGTGGGTTGGTGCCACATATTGCCTTTTGTAATGTGTTTTTTATCATCAATCTGCTACAACATAAGAAGAGAATAATCTTTTATCTCTTCAAAACTCCAATACCTGAAAATTTCATTGACGTGTTCGTCATGAATGTTGTCTTCAAAATTCATATCTACAGCTTCTGTGTAGACCTCATCTAGACATGGTGTTGAAAGCCATGTTTCAAGGAATTTTAACTCTTCTTCATAATCGTTTTGTGTACCTGCACATTGGAAATCAATGGTAAGTGTAAAAAAATCTCCAAAACCACATTGGTTTTGTTCCTTCTGCTATGCAACGAGAAATTTCTCTAGTTGTGCTTCCTTCTTTGCTTCTTCCTCTGTCTTTATTTTCTCTTTATGGGATTCCTTCTCCGCATCTCCCTCTATCTTTGTTTCAGTCTCTATCTTTATCTTTGTCTCTTCTTCACTAACCTGTGCTCCTGCAAACAAGTTGTCTTTCACTGACTCAAGTGGTTTTTATCATCGAATAACATCATCTCTATATTATTTTTTTGTTACATCATCTCCAACCAATCATTATTAGCCAAAAATTCTTTATCAAAGTTTACATCAATAATATTAATCACTAGATTTACCATAGTACTTTTACTCTCGTCAGAAAACTCAGTTGGTAGATTCACCAAATCATCATTAGAAAGCTCTGTTGCTGAAATCACCAAATCATCATCAACAAACTCTGTTGCTAGAATCACCAAGTCGTCATTAGCAAGTTCTATTGTTGGACTCATCAAATTGTCTTCAACAAGCTGTGTTGTTGGATTCACCAAATTTTTGTCCACTTTTAGCTGTGTACAGTGGGGTTCATCATCATCTTTGTGCTCCTTCTATGTTGCTTCTGCAATTTCTTCGCAGAACTCATCCACTTGTGGCTGAGTCTTTTCATTTCGTTATAGATTTGTTGCTATAGATCCACCTTCATCTTCAACTTCAATTCTCCCCTTGCACCAAAACACCTCTCAAGGGTATCCCAAGCCTCCTTGGTTGTCTTGGCATATGAAATCATGGGAAGAATGATGTCATCCACTGCTTTTTTTATGCATTTTAATGCAAATGTGTCTTTTTGCCTCTTCACTTTCAAATCTAAAAAGATCTCAAACATCTCCTGTTGTCACTTTAGCCTCTTGGATTTTCCCATTGTTGAGTAGTGGCTCATTATGACTCAACAAGTAACACAAACTGTACACATGATGTTGTTGCTTGACTTACACAAAAAAAAACCTTCTTACAAAATTTTTTCTTTAAAATATTGCAATGCCCACAATCAATTTTATAAGAATTTTAAACATTGCATGAACCAAGTTTAATCCATACCTTGAAGCCCTCTATCTTTATAACAAATTTAATTTTTTCTTTTATATATATAAAAAATTTAAAAAAAAAAATTATTCGCAATACTTCTTTTAAGAATTAATTTAAAACAAATCCCTTTTTCCAAATCATGTGGAGCATATTTAAAAGATTACATATCCCTTTATAAATAAATTGAATCTCATTGCACATTTAAAAAAACATTAAAGAATTAAAATAATTCCATTTAAAATAGTAGCATTATACGATGTCGACCATTGAGTAATATTATAGTTTGCATGAGATTTTCCTTTTTCAAGGATTTCAATAATGCACCATGAGCAGTTAGGAGGGCCCCTGAGATGGAAATCATGAACCGTTAGGAGGGTGCGTGAGATGGAAGTCGGTTTAAGGAATCTCTACTAACTTGATATTTTGCACTGGAGTCAAGCGTTACTAATGCTTTGGACTAACACATATTCATATCTCTAGAGCCCTCTTATAATGCACTGGTTTTATTGCGCAGTGTATGTTACCCTCGTTTCAATTTTATAAAAAATTTGAATTTGAGCTAACTTTTCTTCGATCTGTTTCGTCTGTGCCTTCACTGGCTTAGCGGTAGCTGGCTTCTTTATTTTTAGTGTTGTTTCTTAGCAGGAGGTGTCTTCAAACTTATATTTTTTTCTCAAAGATTCTTATGCAGGCTCGCCTCTTTTCTCTGCTATTCTAATTTTACTCAGGTTGCTGTTCTCTTTGGGAGTTGACAAGGATTGAAAAACTAAAACACGAACTGGAGCAGAGAATTCACCGTTCACAATATTACGAATAGATTAAATAGATTACATTGGAAACATCAGCAATAAATAACTGGATATAAACTTGACTAAACTAGACTGACTGAAACTAAATTGGGACACTTGGATTGACGGATTTGACACCTAGCAGGTGGTTGAGATTACGTTCTTTAACACTCCCCTTTAATTCCAACCACATAAAAAAAAGTAATTAAGATACCTGTTGGTCTATGTCTCAGCGAGGCTTGCAATTTAAAAAAAAAAATTGATTTCAACTAGATTTGGTTTTCTTCTTCTCTTCTTCCAAATTCTGTAGCCTCTAAATTGTTTCATATTTTTTTCTTTGCTGTATCCTTGAGAACTCTGTTTCTTAATTTTCTTGTGTAGGTCTTATATTGTTTGAGGTTGTCTATGCATGTTCTAGACATCTTCAAGAAATGTGGGCTGCTGCCACATATTGTCTTCTGTAGTGTGGTTTTCATCATCAATCTGCTGCAACATAGGATTAGAATAATATCTTATCTCTTCAAAATTCCAATGCATGAAAATTTCATTGACATGTTCATCATGCATGTCATCTTCATCATTCATATCTACATCTTCTGTGTAAATCTCATCCATGACAAGGATTTAAAAACTAAAACATGAACTGGAGTAGAGAATTCACTCTTCACAATATTACGAATAGATTAAATAGATTACATTGGAAACATCAACAATAAATAACTGGAGATAAAATCGACTAAACTGGACTGACTGAAACTAAACTGGGACACTTGGACTGACAGATTCGACACCTAGTAGGTTTTTGAGATTACGTTCTTTAACAAGAGTCTTATGCAAGCTAGCTCTGATACCATGACAAAATTGAAAACTAAAAATAAGTGAAGCAGAGGATTGTTCTTCTCAATATTACTAATGAGTTAAATAATATTACATTGGAGACATCAACATTAAATGACTTCAATGAGACTGAACTAAAACTGGACTAAGTGAAATTGAACTTACCTTACGAGTACATACATTGCTTATCTAAAGTGGAGATGAGCCCCGACCTTGCAACAACATTGATAGTTGTGTTGTTCTGTTACAAGTTTTGCAAAATTTGTGATAGTTTTGTTGTTGCATTCCTGCTTCAGGCGAAATTCACGTGGTGGAAAGTCTTGGGGTTGGCTTCTTTCATACCAATGACTTCTTCCTGCTTGTATCAGGTATTTATTTAAACTGATCTGTAAGAAGCCATAGAATTTTTACAACTTCTAGATTCAATGAAAAAAGATCAATAGACACAGAGTTATTGAGTTCAAATAGATTTTGAGAAGCCAATGTTGAGTTTAAACAGATTTTGAGAAGCACTCTTGAGCTGTATATCTAAAAAAAAAATGTATCTTCTTTTATATCCTTTTATATTCAATTAAAGTAAATACATTTACTTGAAATAAGCTATACATTCTTTTATATTCAATGAAATTAATACATTTGTTGGTAATAAACGATACAGATTTATAGTTTATTTCATAACTAAGATACTGACTCGTCTATATTTTAAAGATTCCGCAATTTATTTCATAACTCACCTGCTCACTCGCAAAACTTTTGAAGATTGGTGGTTTATTTCAAAACAAAGTTTCTTCCTTGTAGAAATTTTAAATATTTCACTCTTTCATCACTGATCTAACTGAGCTATTGCTCAGATACTTCTGAGCATTAAAATAATAGAATTTTAAAATATTTCACAATTTATTTCATAACAAGGTTGCTCACTCATAAAAATTTATCTAAACATTAAAACAATAGAACTTTTAAATATTTGACAGTTTCTTTCGTGGCAGAGCCACTCAATATAAAAAAAAATTCAACATTTAACACTTTATTTCATTAAAATGGATGAGGTCATTCAAAATCTGCAAGAATCTAAGAAGGATATGGAGATATTTGATGCTAAGGTGCCAAGCTCTCCTTATTCCGTTCTTAATGATGTGGAATTCCATAAGCCTGATGTTGATGATCATGACTCGTCACATCCCTTTGTCACACCCAATTTTGAAAACCATATTACTAGTATTGGGTCTCGATTAGAAATGGTATATATTGGAGGAGGACTTGGGAAGAATGTACATGGAATTGTTTGTCCGATTAACCCTATAGTGTAGACATCAAGAGGAGGTCTCGGGTACGATCTTGTTGTTGCCTCATCGCCTACATCCAATTGTGAGGTGCTTGAAGTAAATGCTATTGTTAATTGTGATAAAAAATATTGATGACATGGATAGTAATGTCATTCGAGATGAAAATTTTGTGGCGCCCAAATTTGAGTCTTAAAAATAAAAAATGAGCTATCTTCACATCCTCATGAGCTCAGATATATCGTTAGGTTTTCCATTACACCAAAACAGACAAGCCTTAGTAAACTTCCAAACCATTATCATTTCCTTCTGAGTGGTCCTGGAGTAGATCCCAGAGTGGCGGTTAGTCAATGTGATCAATTCCCAACGAGGTCAGTGTGAAAATCAAACTCCCCTCGTCAAACGAAAATCAGGGAATTGAACATGGGCCAAGGATCTAATACCATGTAATATTATTCAATTACTCATAATGTTATATTAATGTACATAGAAAGTCTCCATTGTATAATGATGGAGGAGGCCTAGTGTCGGTTA
Source organism: Pinus albicaulis (assembly GCA_034641835.2). Lineage (NCBI taxonomy): Eukaryota > Viridiplantae > Streptophyta > Pinopsida > Pinales > Pinaceae > Pinus > Pinus albicaulis. Next base: position 592,845,050 of record CM076579.1, read on the forward strand.
AGGTATCTATAACAACTAGAAATATGAAAGTCCCTATGTGAGCTTACAACTCACCATACTTAAGTCATAGGGAAATGAAGGGTTGGAAAAGAAAAACTCCAACAATATATTCTACGTCAGAAATATACTTATACTACCAATATTGTTAATATCCATCATGTCACTTGCAAGAATTGATTTTGGGTGGCCAATATTCCATTATTTCCTCCCAACCATCCAAACTAACTCCAATTAACTTTCTTAGATTTAACTATATTTCAACATTTTTTAAAATATTATTCAAAATAAAATTAATTAATTTTTTTTAATTTTAAAATTATTATAAATAAATTATATATATATATATATAATTCAAAATGCTAAAATATTATCAATATACATGTTATTTAAGTTTATATATATTAATAAAATATATACTACTTAAATATATTTTTCTTTTCACTTTTTGTAATTAATAATAAACAAATAAATAATTTATATTAAAAAATAGATTATTATAAATGTTGAATAATTTTTAAATGAAAATAAATGTAATTCAGCTTTATAAAATATCATGAAGTGTATGTTATTTAAATACACACACACACACATATATATGAGGTAACATTATATATATCTTATATGAGAAATACACATAAACTATTAATAACGTCAATTATTAATGTCCATTATGTTCTTCTCGAGAATTGAACCTAAGAGATATATTTCATTCTTTCCTCAAATTACCCAAAGTAACCCCAATGAAAAAATTTGTATTATTGTATAAATTATTGCATATATTTTGAGATAAAAATAAACTTTAAAAAAAATTATGAAAAGTTTTAGTACTCTGAATTTAGCCTTGCATTGAAAATAACATTTTCTTTGTTTCAAGATTGCAAATTTTGAAAAATTTTGCATGTTTCTATTCTTGCAAAATAAACAAAAGTCACATGGTGGCAATGTGAAAGAGTAGTGACATTGCTATGAGGTGGCTCTTGTTATATTATAATATTGTATATTATTATTACTCTTCCCAAAAAAATCTAGAGTGAGGATGAGGTAAGTGACCATTAATGAAAATGGCTGATAAAATTTGCGGAGGAGAAATGAAATTGGACATCTTGAGGAGCATAAGTGGGGTTGAGTGGGGAATTTTTTTGGAAAGAAAATATTTTGATCCACGAAAACAAAGATTGGGAATTGTGAGAGGAAGATTGGTTATTGAGCTAAGAGGAAATTTTTGGAAGGTTGAGATATTGCTAAGATAGGTGTTGTTAAATATATTTGGGAATGAAGGGCTAATAATCCTCAAAAGGTTTCCTAGAGCTAAAGAGTCAAAGAGCCTATTAATGGTTGGATGGATGGTTAAAAATTTGGTGGGTTAGACTAATTTACTAGAAAATTACAACTAATCTATAAGGATATGTACTAAATCAAAAATATTAAAATGTATTCCTCCTTATCATAAAAGTTGTTATAAAATTTTAAATTTTATTAATTTCTAGATGAATTATGGTAATATGAAGTAAAGTTTTATAGCAATTGTTTTACACTAATCTATATGGCTCTGTTGTAATTCCGAGATCCTCCTTACATAAAATTTAATTTTTTTTTTAGAATAGTGGAATATCTCTCTCTCTCTCTCTCTCTCTCTCTCTCTATATATATATATATATATATATATATATATATATATATTAAATTGTATGAAGATGATGGCCCAAAAAGTGGAAATGGATTTACCATAAACGTGTGTTCCTAGGAATGTGCATGCATTCCTAGGCATCCAAGTTAAAAAATGTCTATGTTTCCAACCAGGATACTAATTAGGCTACCAACTTGGCATGGCTCAATAATGTATGCATTTTCTTAGCAAAGTTCATGTGTTATTAGGAACATGCATGCACTTTTGTTGTGACCATTATATTATGCACCCAAAACCCCATTTTTAACTAATTTAGGACCGCATGACACATTTTTAGGTGTCATTAAGAAAAAATGATGATTCCTTTTCTATGTTGAGTGTTAATTAAACACCATACATTGTGTGTAGGTTTCATGTAAGAATTCTAACATGTTTTTTAATTTGTTTAAAATTGGGAACAATACCTCAATAATACCCTAAATGCAATTATCATATTGTATTTGAGGGAAATTAGTGACTATGGAATCTAGTTAGAACCAATTTGTCATCACCAAAGCAAAATTTAGAAAAAATGGATCCCAACCAAGAACAATGAAATCCAAATGGTGAAATTGATCCATTCTTATCTACTTTGAGGTCAATATACAAAGATATCCAAAACACTAGAGAACCATCATGATTGTTTCTTTCATGTTCATTAAACTCTATTGCATCATTCACCTCCAATGCCCAAATCCAGTTGACCAATATTTCTAATTATAGGGATATGTATGAACATTATAAAACACATCTATATAAAGAGGAAATTATAAAACTTAAGTTTACAAAACAAGATTTGTTGTCCTTTTTCCCCAACCCAAGAAACAACCAACCTTTACTAACCAATCAAAAACACATTTTTTTGGACTAGTGTACCTACCAACCATTTCAAAAAAATTAGATGGATAATTGACTTACAGTATTTGATAAACCTCATTGTAATATGGGTGAGGTCCCTCTATATTTCTTGAGGAAGTTATGGGAAAATTTTGGGCTATGAATTTATGTCAACTATGTTGACATGGGAGAATTGCAAGGGGTGAGTCGTGCATCTGCTAAAGATAGACAAAATTCTAGGCGCAACCTAACACTAGTTCCTCACTAACCCCTCGTCCTAGCATCCTCCAAGCATGGTTAGCATTATTGAAACCTAGATAGAAATAACCACATGGACTCACACCCTAGTGTAACATGACAACTTGGTAGCATTCTCGTGCTAGGAGCCCTTAACAACTAACGTTGCATGAGGGGTTAAACCATCCAATTATTTAGCAATGTTTGAGCACCAAAGGTCATAGATGTACCCATTTTAGAGAGACTTCCTATGATTAAATGGATGGCAATAAGTAATATATTTTTATGAAAGAAGTTATTATCTTGACTACATATGTCACGTTTTATTTATCTTCAAGTTCCATGTTTTATTTATCTTCAAGTTCCATACTAAATCAATTAATAAATTCAACTTTATATTATATCAAATCAGAATCAATAATAAAAGTTGCAAATTATTTGCATAACAAATATTCTAACCAACCTAGCAAATTTTACTCCTCATTATTCTTTTTTGAACAATTTTTTTTTTACAAATTTTGTTCACCCTTAATTTTTTTTTTAAATGAGAATTTTGCTTAAAATTGTAAACCAAATTCTGGAATTTACATATTTTAAATTTATATATGAAAGGTTAATTTTATTAATATGTTCAATACACTAATAATAAGATTTTTTTATGTGTTGAATGTAGTAATATGTTCAATAAAATAATATGATTTAAGTAATGTAAAATCACAATTTTATTAATTATTATTAGGAAAAAAAATTTAATTTATATTGTGTAATTTAAGCATAAAGCCTAAAAAGACTTTCCTCCGCTAGAAATTCGAGAATTGTCGCTTTCTTAGTTTTCGGGTGTTGGGTGGTGGTTTATTAAGAGAAAATCCTCACGATTCACGATGAGATCATTGAGGGGTTGCCTAAACCATGTTAAGCCATCGACCTCTCTTTTCAGTAACAAAAATACCATCCAACTTTTATAAATACCTTGGTGTTTGTTTATAGATATGTGAGCAATTTGTTTTTATATATAAGTGATGAGCAAAATCTTCAAAGCACTTTGATTGTGAAAAGTTTAATATAAATTTATAATTTAAATAAATCCTTAACACATATATCACATATTAGACAAATTAAATTCAAAAATAAATAAATAAAATTCCAAAAATTCACTCTACTAATATAATTATAAAAATCCCAGTTTTCAACGTCGCTTTGAATCTTTCCAATTTTGAAGTGGGCCGAGAAAGTCGGTGGCCTGTCATTCTCGTCGAGCGCAATCAAATTTCCAATTTTGGAGTGGGCCGAGAAAGTCGGTGGCCTGTCATTCTCGTCCAAGTTTACCTCCCCGGTATGTCGAAGGGCTAATTTTGAAGGCCACAAATGCACCAAAGACAAAACCGGAGAGGAGAGGAGATGCTTAGTCTCTATGAAATTAGACACTGTTTGAGGTCCCCCCTTGCCTGCTGTAGCAAATAGGGAGCGGTGGCGGAACGTTCCTCTTAAGAAGGAAGGATGGATCTTCCGGCACCGCCGTCTCATGACCAGGTTCCGAGATCGATTCTCATCCGTCGCTGGTGATGGACGAGACCCAGGAAGCCGAGACAAAGCCCCCTCTGGAATCATCATTACGAATAGTGAGGAGGCGGAGGTACTTAGTCGACTTTGTCGATTCCAAGCCGAGTCGAACCTATTAGGCTAATGCCTCTCAATTCCTGTAGGTTCTCTTTTATCAATTCAGTTGTTGCTGGAGTTTTCATGACCATGTGAAATTTAATAGAATTTGCAAGATATTTTAAATTTAAATCGAAAAATGATCTATCAACCAATGAAATAGAGTCTAGAAACCTGTCAAGTCTGAATTCTTATAACCTGATGTAAGAATGGGATTAAAAAAATCAAATATTTAACTTCAAGAAAACATATGTCCATTGTCCATTGATTAAGTATTTCATTTTAAGAAAAGAATTTTATATAGCTCTAAAAATATTTTGAAAATCTTCTAAATATGATCAAAGTTAACTATATGTTTAATTTTAATTTATAAAGTTATTTTCCCACCAAAAACTATTTTTTTTTATTTATTTATATTAATTGTATATATAAATACATTGATGATTGGTGTAAGATAGAAATATCATAAAAAAATATATAAAATGAAGAGTTATTTTATTTAGATTAAATCTCTCAAATTCAACTAATTAATAACCAAACAACGTATACAACAATTCATTTATTGATGATGGACATCATTCAATATGCACAAGACAAGTAGGAGTTAAACCTCATATTGCCTAGCATATTTTTATTGGCCAATTATTTTTCCCCTCCTTAGAATGATCCTTGTCCTCCTTCTACTTTATCCACTTGATTACCGTTTCTTCATGTCTATGTTCTCCAAGTATTTTTCCTGTACATGAGCCTGATCGATTGATCTGGGCTTAAATAATATCACTTGCTTCCCCAAAGGGTTGTGTAGACCCCTAGGACACTTAAGTAGTACATTTGGGTTCTTTGGGGATATACCCAACATTATGACCATATTTCTAAACTTCATGGCATATTCCTATACACTCTACTCTTGTTTTTGTCTCAAGTAGTGCCATTGGCTCCACTCATCCTCTACATACCTGATAAGGTAAAATTATAACTTTATGAGTGTTTGAAAGCCATCCAAATTAGCCACTAGACGACTTCCCTCCAACCTCAAGGTCTCCATGTGGATTTCCCAGCAAGCCAAGGCACGACCCTCTAATTTCAACCACACAAATGAAATCTTTTATTCCTCTTGAACTATACGATGAGCAATGAAATAAAATTATAATTGATAAAATCAATGTTTTAGCTTCAAAGTGTTGATCTTACATTGGTACATCTTTATATCAACCTTCGCTTCCATTTTGAATATGGAATGTGAAAGATTCATGACACTCGAACTAGGTTTATCTCTTTCGAATCCTTTCTTCAGTTAATTCTCCATTTGGTTCTCATCTCCTAATCCGTGCTCTGATTTTTCCTTTGTATTAGAACCTCAATCTTCTTTGAATAGCCCAAGCTTATTTCTGAGGGATGACATTAGTATATTCACATTATGGCTAATATTTGCAACTTTTGATTGAAGCAGTGAAAACCTCTCCTCTGCGGGATCAATAAAAATTATTTCTAAATTTTCCAGCGATGACTAGGGTTTTCAAACTTTTGGCTTAGCCAATCTAGATTCCCCATAAATCTGCACAAGATACCCAAAGAAATTTTCCCTAATACTAATATGATATCTAAACTATAATAGATATTCGACTCGGTAATTCATCACAACAAATATGATAAAACTATACTAAAAAATATGAAATCTACACTAGTAGGGTTTATTAATTTCCCTCTAGATTTCTAGATCTATAGAATATTGTTTATTGTGTATGCATGAAAATTAAAATTTATGCAAAAATAGAAAACAACTAAATAAAAGCTCACAAACACATTTGACATAAGATTTATCCTAAGAAATCTTTTTGGGAAAAAACCTAGATGGAAAGTAAGACTAATTTACTTTCTTTCTTTGAATAGAAATTGGATAAATAATCAAATAAGTTTTTAAAAGTATTTTTTTTCAGAAATTATTATTAAATTTAATTTTGATAATAATATTTCTAATCATAAAATAAGATTAAATATCCTTCTATAATAAGCATAGACTAAATATATTTCAAATGAAAAATATTTTTAAATCCAATTTTCTCTCATATGTGTTGTTGATAAATGTTTTAATATCAATAATATTAATATTTTAATGCTTCAGTAATATATTTTAATGCTTCAGTAATATTGAAAAATTTCAAAGTAGGATAATCTTTAATCCCAATTTGACTATTAACTTTTGAAAAATAATGTGCTACTTTTTCGCTACTCTCTTACTTTTCTTAAATATGGGAGCTTTTGGGAAAACACTTAATGCGTTTTTTTAAATTATAATAATTTTAATTTCCTAGGAAGATATTATGCCGTATTTAGATTTTATGGAAGAGAATTAAGAAGATATTATGGGAAAATAAGATATTATGGAAGAGAATCATTATAATAGGTTGATTATTTATTATTGGTTTTAAATGGATTAAATAACCTATCGAGTAAGATATAGAGATATATTTTTAATATAGGTTGAACATTTATGGTTGCTTCCCATATGAATGAACAAGAATTTATGGTATGTAATTACTTTCAAAATTATGAATAAAATTTCATTATATTTGTTTCGGAAGGGCACATGGAGATAATAGCACCACATCCCCACACACCATCCATAGAGGCACCGTTAGAGAATCCAATAGGAAAGATATTGTCTAGGGGTTTAAAAGTCCAACAACACCTGGTGCTATTAGATTTCTGAGGGCCAATCTCCATAAAGTAATCAACGATTCTGAGGGTAGTAGCTGTCAAATTTGGGACAACATTCTCAAAGATGCATGGATTTCGAAAACCCTAGGTATTCTTTTATACTCCAAGTGGCAAGAAGATTAGCTTCGAAGACATGAAAACACAAAATATATATCCACCCAAAGATTAATATAGAGAAAATATGTTACTTCCTCCGAGAGGGAGAGGGCAAAGGAGCAATCCACAAAAATGTGACTCGTGTCCTCATTAGCATATCTACGGAGAGGGCAACAAATTGGACCCCGGAAGCCTCGCTTGGCGAGGTTGTCCGAAGTTAGGGTGTGGTTTTGGAAAACAAGCCATGTGAAACATTTGCACAAAGAAACAATGGTTTTGTACATGTGCATGTTTGTAGAGGAAGAATAATATTATATTATCATGTTAAAGGGACAAAATGTTATTATAGTTTTCACATTATTAAATTTCTTTAATGCAATAGTGGATGATAATTTTATAGTACAATTATTATTTCGGTTATGTGTTATTTTCCTTTCTCTATATATCTTTTTATGGTGGATATTTAGATCTATATTAATGAAATTTATTAAAATTTCTTTTTAATTTTATATTAATGATATTTTTCATTAATTTTTTTATTTATATTTGATTTTGTGAAATATAATTTGTATTTAAAAGTTTTATAATAATTTTTTTTCGTTAAGATTTAGTAAATGGGTCAATTTAGTATTCATATAATATCAAGTGATTTTAGTTTAGGTGTAACTTTTAGTCCCATGAACCATAAACAAGTAATGCATTGAATATGAGAAGTTTCACTCACATTTATTTTACATATTTAATGGAGAAATTAATATGGGACTTTTCACTCACCTAAAGCTACTACCATGAAGGGATTGAAATTGAAGGATATAAAGGTGGGTTTTGAGCCATTTATATGTGTGCCTAAGTAGCTAAATCATGGGAATTGAACCTTGCCCAATTATTAAAAAAATCTGGCTTTCTAATATTACATCCAATATGAAATTTTTTATAATAAAAATATCTGTAACACACGGATTCATCCTTAAATTATTTTCAAAAAGAATTATGCATTTATTTTTTTAAGTAAAATAGATAACAAGTAAGTTAATCCAGTAACGAACATGATTTATTTTCTTTTTGAATAAAGAATTATTTATGATGTGGTTTCCATACAACTCATGGTAAATATTTCCAAGATTCCAGAGTAGTTAGACAAAAGTAGTTAAAGATAGTTACCTTTTCTTCAGAGGATAAAAAGAAAATCCCATTGAGGAAAATGAGTTATGTGAAATAGGAAGAGAGCTAGAAGGCTTGAGGGTGGGAGTAATCCAGAGTTGGTTGGAGCCAGTGGAACTCTGCAACATGAAACTGGAGAGAAGACTAGACAGAGGGTCTTGAGGTCTACTATGGTGAGGAGCACGGGGGGAGTTGAGGACGCAATTGTCTCTCTCAAGTTTGGGAGGTTATCATCAAATTGCTAATGTGAGATAAGTAACTTAAATTGGTGTTAAGAAATACATGGAGATAGGGTCTTGAGGTTTACTATGGTGGAGCACAGGGGGGGGTTGAGGACGCAATTGTCTCTCTCAAGGTTGGGAGGCTATCATCAACTTGCTATTGTGAGATAAGTAACTTAAATTGGTGTTAAAAAAGACATTAAAGGCTCGATATGAATTCTGATTATATAATTGCTTGTCTCTGTAACTGTGGAATTCATAACAGTAGATCAATATATGTATATTTTGTTCACAGAGTAGTAAAAAAAGATTGTGTATGGCAGAGAAAGATTTATTTACTTAAGTTACTGTATGAAAATTTATTTCTTTATAGAATGACTTGAGTGCATTGTTCATGGAAAGGACATCTGTGTGTGCAGAGATATTCTAAGGAAGTAAACAAAACTGATATGAAGGAAAGAAGACCGTGGGTTGGAAATATGTAGGGGAATTATAAAATTAACTAAGAAAACTAGAATAGAGGATTGAAAGGACTGTTAGTCTATCTGAGGATGGCCCCCAGATTGTACAGTCTATCCTCCCAGCTACAATAAGACTATACATGGACTATGGGTTACAAAAAGTTAACCGAGTTAAGTCTGGACATTAGTAAACCCCTATAACTGAAGAAAATATTAACATTTATAAAAGAGGAACAAATTGTGAAAACAACTGTTTATTATACTGAGTATAAATACAAGACTTGTACAATCTATCAGAGCACAGAACTATCATTCTAAAGAAAACAACTAATAGTTTGTACTATAAATACTAGAAGCTTTCAAGGGCAACATAAGAACATAGGAAATAAAACCAGAGAAAAGAGATATTTGCAATTGATATGTTATTTAAGAAAACATGTAAGTAGAACTATTACAATGACAGAGAAAGCAAACAACATGCAAGTAATCTGTGAGATGAAATAAATAAGATAACAACAAGATAATCCATATTTCTATAAGACCTGCATAAATGTAGAGTAATTAATTGTACAGGAACCATGGGAACCCAAAAAGGAAAATTTCGAATGGAAGAGCAAATATCCATAAGTTATAAACAAACAAAATGAAAACATTAAATCATTCATTGCTCGAATTCATGTAAAGCTTGAGATAAGAAAATTAAGATTCCAAAAGAAAACATGATTGTATCATAACTCAACAGTATATCAAAATCTATTAGAATAACAAAGTGGAGAACTCCTCCAGATATGAACATGTAAATACTGGTGAATAATTCAAATTTCTAAATGCATGGAGAAATACACCCAAAATAATATCAAAGTAACTGATACATTAAGACAGCTAGAGGTTGGAGTAGCTGTTAATCACAGTGAAAGAGCCCTAGCGACTTCAGGATAACAATGCATAATATTCCTCGTGCACAGCTTAGGGTTTTAACCCGAACCCGAGAGAATTTAGATGTCAGAATACCCTCAAAGTAAACCAGCACTACATGAAAGATGGAAGACAAACAATTGCACTGTGAAGGAAAATCACGCTGAACCCATTTCATAATGACAAGTTACAAGTTAGAAGAATACCTGTAAATACAAAGTTTGAGTCAGGGTTTGGAAATTATTCCACAGTTAATAAATAATTAATTATAATACTGCAAAGACCGACGCTGAATAAGAAAACTTACTTTAGGTCTGCGACTGGAGTCGGTGCTATAAGCCTGAGACGGAAAAGAAGAAACCTTGCTTAGCAAGAGAAGAAACCCTGTGTCAAGAAAATACTAATTAATACATTCATCAGACATAGAACTGCTTTATCAAAACTTACATGTTTCAACCGCATCGGAGGAGAATAGCTAAACCCTCTTGTCGAAGTGATGTAGAACTCCATGGTGAGCTGCAGACATCGAACCAAAAGTTTTTCCAAACTTCTGTGAAGCACACGAAGCTATTAATCAAGTATCCACCAAGCCGCAACTACAAAACGAATTAACCTAATGATCGTGAATGAATGAAAAGACACGGAATAAGCCACAAAAGTATTCTTTGCAATGGATTATCATATAGGGTAACATGTTTAACCTTACCTGTTACCCGCCGCAAATGAAGAACAGAGGAGGCACCAACAAACACACAGAGTTGCAAAGCTAGTGTTGCTCTCGCAAGGTTCACACAGTGGAAAACACATAGGGTTTGAGGGGGTAGGTCTATACCCTAACCCATCTAGGTCTTTTCTCAACCATTGATGAGCAGAGAATCCAACGGTGGAAAGAAGCACAAACGTCAACATAGAGTCCAAAGGACCACGAGAAAATCCAGTGCGAGGGTAAGGTGGAGAAATAACTTGGTACTAATCAATAAATGATGAGCTAATCCATGAATTATGTAATTAAGCATTTTGAATCGCATGTAAACCCCATAGCGCCATCGAGATACTATGTGATTGCAATGCAACACAATAATAATTAAAACCAAAGTTTGTTTTCTCTATCCAGGTGGGTCGAATCATTATGTTTAATTCGTAAATCAAAATTGTTATATTATAATTATCCAATTTAAGTACCAAATTGGTGTATGATACCCCCTTGTTTGTGAGGCAAGCCAATGATTTGACTACTAAGTCTACAAAGGCATACATACTCTACCCCTCTCTGATTTTGAACCTATGACCTTTTAGGAGGAAACACATGTTCTTAATCACTAGGCCCACTCAAGTTATATGGAGTTTGTGTCAACAAATAGCCTAACCATAAGATAGACTATAATAAAAAGTAAATAAAAATATTTATCTAATTATATTTTCATGTTTCAAAATTTATTATTTTAATGTATTTCTATGGTACTAAACATTATTAATACATAATATTTAAGAGAAGTAAATAGTATTATTACAATATCAATGAATAAAATAGGATTATATGTTTTTATGTTGTACATATTTTAATTAATATTACAAAATAATACTTATATGAGGGAACTTGTGATGAAATGTGTTTAATATTATTTATTTTAAATATATTTTTATGTAATTGAGTTTTGACAATATTACAATACAACTTAATAATTTAATTTTTCGAAAGAAAAAATAGTTTTATATTTTATATCTAAAAATATTATAATATAATATATTCAATTTTTAATCTCATATAATAATACTATAATATTTTTTCCTTAATTATTTTTAAAAAATTATTAAAAAATCTAAAATTCAATATTTTTATTTATTTTGTTTTTTGAATATTTTCGTTAAAAAAACAATTGAAATAATCCGCTTACATAAACAAAACCGTCAATAGAAATGTTAAACTTTAGTGGAGAATAGAGAGCGTCCCACTACCATTTCGCCATTCTCCAAATAAATTTGACATAAAAACATGATTTATTTTAAATTATACGATGGCTTTGAGTTGTTAACCAATAAAGCTCTTTCTAAGCATTCAGCTCTTTCTATGCGTTCCATATTTTTGCAACTTTGAGGGTTGTTGACCTAACCATCTCCGCACAAAGTTCTCATGAAAATGCCCTACTTTTATAAATCTGAGATTTTGGAATCTTTAGGTTGCAGTGGACCAAATTAAACAAAAAAATAAATATATTAAATAAGTAGTTTGATAGAGGAAGAGAGAGTTATTTAAATAGGACGGGTTTAAAATTAGCTAAAAATGTTATTTTTAATTGGACTTTGGAGAATTTTTTTGTTGTCAAAGAAATCTGATAATAGTGTTTGAATTATTTTTTTATAATAAAAATTGATTCAATACCATAAAAATAAAAACTTTATAAACATTTAAAATTCTAAAATTTAATCATTATAAAATTGATTTAATATCATAAAAATTAGACATCCAAAATTTAACACCTATAACTCAAATTTCTTAAAATTTTTATTAAATTTTAATAAAAATCATACCAAAATTTCCAATATTATCTAAATAAAATTATAGCCTCCAAATAGTCCTACATAACGTTCATACCTATTTTTAGTAAATATTGTTCGTATCTATTTTAGTATTTTATGGGATATGCTTTTGGAGCACAACTGTTCAATCGATATGATCGATTGTCACATTGTTCGTGTGGGGTCAATTACATGGCTTGTGGGCGTTCCATGTTTTGCCGCGTAATAGTTACAGGGTTTTGCTGAGTTAAAAATGATATGCTTTTTGAACATAAAGTCTTCCACTGATTTGATAGATTGTCTCATTGATTCCATTAAGCCTACCTTTTTCGGATGGGTGGGCTCCTTCATCTCTTTAGCATCATCTATGATAATAGCATGCATTGGCCATTATTAAAGCTTCCACAGGTAATGTATTTAAACTATTATTATTTCAATTTATGGACAACGAAATGACGTGTACAACAAACGCGTCGTTGGTCACGGAAATTCGAAACGAAACGATGACGTCATCATGAAGACGTTGCAAGGACTTCTTGTTGCCTGCCAACGTCAGGCGTTATATGTCAGAGTTGACGGAGAAGATTGCCAATATAGAGACTATAGGAAAAGCCGACTCTGCAGTTTTCGGAAATCTTTAAATCTTCTCTGTTTTTTATTTTTTGCAACGGCAGATTTCCTTGAAAATTCCGAGAAGAGATTTTGGAATTATAGAATTTAATTATTGATAATGCATTTGTTTCAGGATTTTGAAAAAAATGAATATTGCAAAAATACTATTGGTATATTTCCAATAGTGTTTATTTCCTTTTTTTTATTTTAAAAAGTTTTAATTGATTTTTTTTAAAGCCTGACTACATGTTAAATTAGAGTAATCGCGAGAACACTTATTTCCTTTTTTTTTATCAAAAATAAAATATTAAAAAGTTTCAGTTAATTTTTTGGATACGTTTAATATTATCATCATCAATATAATTTCCCTAATCTAAAAAAAATTTAATAGATTTAGGTTATTTCAAATACGATGATTTTCAAAAAAATTAAAATAATACGTTTTATTCCATTTATGTGATATAACCATATTTTCCCATTTATATATGCAAAATTCAAATAAAAAAATACTCTAACGCAACTTAAAATAAATACATAAAAAATAATCACTAATCCAAATTAAAATAAAACTTAATGTATTTAGACTCATTCAAATACCATGGTTTTTAAAAATTTAAAAATACTATTTTTTATTAAATATATATATATATATATATATATATATATATATATATTTATAAAAAATTAAATTAAAAAATATACACTAATCCAAATTAAGTCTTCATTAGGAATCGGGATGCTCTCGAGCCCAGCAACTCTATCCTCTCAGCAGCTACGTTTTCCATAGCCACTGCGGATTTCCTCGTCTGTTGGTGCCGTCGTCGAAGGTTTGGAGATGGTGTCTTGACTCTCTCCGCGCGTGAAGTGTTCCGCCTTGATCTTTTGTTTTGTTTCACTAGTCGCCATAGGTTTTTTAGGCCCATTTTCTATTTATTGGTGCATTGGTGTCGTGGAGAAAGAGATTTTATTGAGAATCTTGGTGTAGGTTCAAAAACTTTCGGGGGTCCTTTTCTTCTCCCCAAAATTGCGAAGAAACTAGTAAAACTCTTTCTTTCGGATCCATGCAAAAGAGCCTTAGCCTTAACAGAAAAAATATCCAAAATTTGTGGAATCCTTGATCACAAAACAGTGGGTTGCTAAGCAAGGTTATAAGACCTTCTTTGCAATACGAAGGGGTTTCTATGTTTTTTTATTTCTCAATAAAATGCACAATTAGAGAAATTTTGAGGTAACAAATGGGTGTTTGATAATTTAATCGACTTAAATTACTTACAAGATTTATCAACCAAGGCTAGTAAGATGATGAAATGTATATGCACTGTATATGCTAGAAATCCTTGTCACTCACACAAAAATTCTAAACTAGCAATTGCACTACATGTTGCAAAGGAAACGCCGTAAGGATGTAGCATAAGAAAGAATAACATAAATGAAAGAAGTAACAAATTTATGTAATTTTGTTTCTTTATTGGCATTTTTCTAAGAAAAATTCAAAAATCATTTATTTTCCCATCTAACCAAGAGTAACAATCAAATATGCTAGTGAGAAGAATTATAACAACTTTTAAAAGTAAGAACTCTCTTCCTTGGTGATAGTACATTTTGGTTTTCAAAGGAACTTATTTTTGTGATATTTTCACTCCACACTTTGGTCATTCTATGAACCATCTTCATTTTCAATGTCATCATTAGTATTATTGTTATGATCACCATCATCATCATCAATATTATAGCAATAACATTGAAACTCTAAATACAAATAATATGTTTTTTTATGATTAAAATTAACCACTTATTTATGTAATTAAAGTAATAATATTTAAAATTTAATGTAAAATAACATAATGTCTAGCATATACTATGTTGGATATTTATTCCAAAATATTTTTCACACCTTCTCAATGATATTTATAATAATAATGATATTTAGACATTATGAGTAAAGATAATACATTTTTATAGGTATAATTAATTTAAAAAAATTAATGATTATCTATATTTATATAAAAACAAAATTAAGTAATAATATGTAGAATTATTAGAAAAAAAACACTTCAATATTACAAAGGATTATATCAATAATAACAATTATGTTATATTTTTTAAAAATCCAATTTCAATGAATTTAAATGATGCAAACCAATACATTGAATTAAATCAAAATTAAAAAATAAATTCTACTTAAAAATTGATAAGACAAAAAAACAAAAAATAAAAAAATAACATTTGGTTTTATCAATCTCTCTATTCCTAATACCTCAAATCTTCCCAAAAGAATCTACCGTAGAAAAACTCAAATCTACATTTAAATACTCACATAAGAGAAATAAAATTTCATTCAAGCTTGTGTGACCGGTCTCTTAAATTGAGTGGTTAACCTGAAATTAAAAGAAAAAACCTGAGATCTATATCTAAATAATTAGAAAAAAGAATAAAATTTCATTCAAACTTGTGTGAGGTCTCTTAAATCCAGTGGTTAAGATGAAATCCAATGGTTAAAGGGTCGAAACAAAACACAGGACATTTACACCGATTCACTCAATTGCGTCAATATGGAAGAAAGTAATAACATGTAAAAGGAAAGAAGGCTCAAGCCAATAAACAACTATGAACCTTCGCTGCCAAAGAAACTAATAACATGTGTAAAAGAAAAAGAAGGCTGAAGCCAGTAAACCAAGATGATCTTTCGCTGCCTCTCCAGCTCTTGAACATTAATCTTCGGGAGTATGGAGTAGATAAAAATGGTGGAAGGTCAAATATAAGAATCCTCCAATAGGGCACATGAGATGAGGATATGGACAGGTCCACCTATTGGTCAAGAGAAATAGTTATACAGCCTACAGCTGAAACGAAAGTATTGCTTCAAAAACGAAACTGGGTGAGAACTTGCCCTGCAGTAAAGATTGCGGGTTTATTTGAACAATTTTTTTCCACAAATATATTTGACTAATAATTGATGAGACAAAAAGCTAAAAATAAAAAACAACACTGGGTTGTATTAATCTCTCTATTCCTATGTCAATATGTTCTAATATACCTCAAATCTACCCTAAAAAGGGAAGATTTACATGTAAATACTCACCAAAGAGAAATAAAATTTGAGAAATTTTCACACCAATGAATTAAACTAATAGACTAATAAAAATGAATTAAACTAATAGACTAATAAATATTAAAAACTGGTCACCAACAGAATATTACAATTATTTCCAGAATTGCTACTACATAATCTTAATACAATAATTCTGAATTAGTAGAATTAATGTTTTGAACTATTCATTAGATAGCCGAGTAACAAAAATTTTCACACTGATTCGCTCAATTACGTCAAGATGAAAGAAACTAATAACGTTTGTAAAAGGAAAGAAGGCTCAAGCCAGTAAACGACCATGAACCCTCACTGCCTCTCCAACTCTTGTACATTAATCTTTCGGAGTATGGAGCAGACGAAAATGGTGGAAGGCCAAATATAACAATCCTCCAGTATATGGAGAGGTCCACCTATTGGCCAAGAGAAATAATTATACAGCGAACAGCCGAAAGTAAAGTATTGCTTCGAAAAAAAAATTGGGCAGATGTATAAAGATTGTTGGTTTATTTAAACAGTTCATTTCCCAAAAATATATTTCTGGTTCAACGCTTAAAATAAGAGCTTTTCCTGCAGCCAGGCAGTGGTTGCGCCAAATAAGATTATATCCGAGCGGGAGGATCCTCCCCTCCATGGGGTTGTCTCCATAAAATGACAAGCTCCCATGTGAAAATACACACTCATTCAAATACATATACTTGTCAAAACACTGTCATCTATGTCCCTACACCCACCACGCCCACTGGCCCCAAATTTTTTTTTTTTCCCAGAAATGGAAACAGAAAATGGCAATCATATGGAAACAAAGATTTGGATTACAATCAATAACACTAAGCAAAAGCATCGTTCGCACTCTGGCAACCCCTACACATTAGAGAAACAGGGAAATTAAAAAAAAACACAAAATTCCTATTGTAGCATTCCACAATTGCTCCTTCACAGCGGTCTGTACCTCGCTATCGATTACGAAACCACTTCACAACAACATTTGCATTCAATTAAAGTCACTGAAATGAAAATAGGATAAAAGGTGGATATACATTGGAAATTCTCATGTGTTGGTTAAATTTAAAAAAAAAAAAAATGAAACTTTAAAGTTGGACAAGAAATTGAATGGTACAAGTATTAATCATACTTAAAAAAATAGTGTCACATGAGCTTTTCACTTAATGTGGGAATATGGTTGATCAAGCCTTGACTATAATGATGAAAATTAGCTTCCGTAAATGTTTCGAATATATAGGGGAAATTTAGACAAACGAACGAAAACTCCCTATCCTACATTAAGTACATGCAGGCAGACTTACCCATATATCATATGTAAAGCAGCCAACACTAAGTACTTGCAAACTGACATATACATGTTATCTTGTCAGCATGGCTACTTTCAAGCATGGATGGAAGAAGGATCAAAGCCTGGAACACAAATTTTAAAGAGGGATAAAAGGTAAACCGAGGTGTGAACTGAAAAAGATCACTGAAACCTTCTTTCTAAATAGAATCATAGAGATACAAACCCACAGATATTGCATGTTATTACTTATTAGTGCATGCATCAAATGTTTCAATCAATCATAAAACTGTGGTTGGATGAACTAAAACTCCTTAACTATTTAGCCACATCACTCGGAGCAAGGAAAAGTCTCTAGAACTGTAACACCATAGATTCAGCTCTGGCAGGATTGGCATCATATGACAAAAAAGCAGTTCAGTAGAAAAATTTACACAGATCTGTTGTAGAAGGGAAATTTGATATGGAAATGGACGTGCATGTTATATTAGTGTCATGACTATCAATGACAACCCAAAATAGAGCACTCAAAAAAGGTAAAAACAGAATGCTGCTTTCTTAAGCAGAGACTCTGCACATTCCATGCAGGTATTGAAACCTTCTTTGCTATACACATCTAGACACCCATAGACATTGCATGCTATCTATGCACATCTAGACACCCATATGGCATAGACATTCTATGCTATCCAACGACTATAAATAGGGCAGCTCGACCTCATTTCAGAGACAGATTTTCGGTCAAGGTTTGAAGGTAGAAAGTGGTGTGAAATTCATCAAGAAGAATCCTTATAACCAGCGAGGAGAAGAGAAGGAAGAGCCAAGTATTTGGCATAGTTTTGGGACTGTTTTGGGTCCAAGTAAACTCCACACATGCAAGATTGCAGACCTGCCTATGGCAGGAAGAAGGCTGAAATATTGCAGTCACTATAAGAGAGTACTTAGGGTGAAGAACAAGGAAGATATCAATCCGAGTTGTAAAGTAAGCAGTCTCAACTTAAAGCGAAGGGAATCAAGGCTCCAAAGTTGATTATTCACACGTGCTATGGTTTCTAAAGGAAGCCAAGAAGTTGTAGGTCTGAATCAGAGAAAAAGGAAGTTGAAATCTAAAGTATAGCCATGGTACCAAGGTATAAAGGAAGGCAAGCAAGCAGTTGGACCAAGTGTTGACTTGGGCATGAAAGAGAAGTAGTGAAAGGGAACTTGTGTCTTGGTCTTGGAGAGTCAAATAGGTCAAGGGTCTTGGTCTTGGTATTCATCAATTGAAGTCTCTATAAGAAGAATAATTCGTTTCGGTTTTCCTCTCAAGTGGGAGAGGTTTTAGCCCTGGTTGATCGCCTATATTATGTGTCTTTTGTCTCTTTATGGTTTATGCATTGGTATTTGTTTAATGAGGAACACTATAATAACCTTAGTAAAAGAAGATCCTAACCTAAAAAGGAAAAAGGCATTCACAAGCAGGTATCTAACCAAGAGAAATCACCTAATCTTGATGCCCTAGATTTCTCAACACACCTAAGGATAATCCCTTGACCAACGTTAATGCACTGACATTTCTGACCCCTAAATTTTGGGCTGTTAATGCATTTATCATTTGTGCACCAACTTGACACTTCATGGTCTAGTCATGATCTAAGGCAGTTTTGATAATTTAAATGGCTTGTAATGTCCATTGCTTGTATTCGTGGTGGCTAGTAGTTACACTTGTAGTGCATTTTCTTTATTCTTTAAACGACATGACATATTGCTAAATTTTTAATAGTTAAAAAGAAGCATTTGAATATATATATATATATATATAGTTTGGTCAAACTACCTATCCCACCAGCTACATCAAGATGCTGCATTCCTGCAAATGGACTCAATTTTGAGACAAGTCTGCAAAAGCCAGATCACATAAGAAGAAATAAATTTTTTCATATATCCAAAGACAAACTGAGCAGAGATTTGAGGAATTGAAATTCAATGGTTTTAATTATAACAAATAAATATGAACCTATCCTTCCAAAGTCGGTGAAGACCAACATTCATTATGTCATTCATGATGTCATATTTTGAGGCAACACTACTGAAAACATCACCAACCATTCTGCTTTTCTCCGCTTCAGGCACATCTTTAAAGCCTGCACATAGAAGCATGAAAAATGCTTCAGCACAATGTAACTTTATAGTTTTCATACCCAAGAACTACAACAAAAGAACAATGAGGAGCACATTACATGGAATTTCACAACAAAAAAATAGATTAGCTGTGCCAATGACATCTAGGCATGACATATATAGTATTGTCGGTAACTAGATCTCACTCCTCTGTGATTAAAATCACGAAAATTTCTATTTAGTGACATCTAGATGAACATTGCTTCCAAATACCAAGCAATGACACACGTGTTCAATCTAACTGCACCAATAGCTGCATTCCACAGCCCAAGTGTTTATATGTCTGTGACAGTTGGGGTGACATATTTCTTGTATATGATAATTCTTCTAAAGTATACGTCTAGGCTAAGATGGTTGATCTTACACTCATGAAATTGTTAATAAGTAACACAAGCCCATCATAACTGATAATTGGTTATGCCAGAGGTATAAAAAAAAACGAGGTGTCAATATCAATTCCATGTGTCCATATCCATGCTGAGGTGTTAAAACAATGAAAATGGCACATCAAGGTTTTTGAAGACTCCTGGCAGATAACAAATCCAGGGTCTTTAGAAAACACGAATGCTGGAAACCTTAACTCTAAACTTCATAAGTTTTACTAAAACAACAAATACCGAGACCACAGTGAAACCTTGGTTGATAAGTGCAGAAAAACAATAAAACTAAACAATAACAATATTAAAAATAGATCGCTCAGAAACAGTGACAAAGTGAATCAATTTAAACCCTGAAAAAACTCAGTACCAGAACAACGAAAAAACATAAAAAATCAAAGTGGCAACAAGAACAATAAATGAGAAGGATATTGCATCTGAATACTTCAAAAGCAGAATGGTTGTTTTGAAATGATAGAATTTAGCCATCTTCCCTAGCTCTTATTTTTCATTCTATGTTATTGTTTGGAAGACGGGCCAGATCAATTTCCTCAAGAGATGCATCAAGCACTCCCTTCTTCGGTGTACCTCATAAATACTATGTTACCGTGAGTCCCAATTTTTGTGATAACATTAATAGATTCCAATTTCAATCCTGAATTTTCTTCATATTTTCAAATTAAAAGAATTTTGAATGGTAAAATGTATTTCATTTTTTTATTGCTCTATTTCTTCTTTTTGTATTCCAACAATGTATATTTTTTACTGGTGTGTACATGCATGCAAAATAGAACTGAACACCTTGAGGCACAGATGGAAGCAAATTATAATTTGTATTTCAAAGTTAGCTGAAGCAAAGGACATACCTGAACATTACTTTCTTCCATGAGAATCTCCTTGGCCTTTTCACACAATTCTTAAAAAAATATATATTTTCTTCAATACAGAATTTAATCCATTATCATAACCTACTATATATCATATTTATGATTTTTGCACCTAAGCCCAAACAATCTCAATGGTATGTTATATATATATATATATATATATATATATATATATTGGTCAAACTACCTGTCCCACCAGCTACATCAAGATGATGCATTCCTGCAAATGGACTCAATTTTGAGACAAGTCTGCAAAAGCCAGATCACACAAGAAGAAATAAATTTTTTCATGCATCCAAAGACAAACTGAGCAGAGATTTGAGGAATTGAAATTCAATGGTTTTAATTATAACAAATAAATATGAACCTATCCTTCCAAAGCCGGTGAAGACCAACACTCATTATGTCATTCATGATGTCATATTTTGAGGCAACACTACTGAAAACATCACCAACCATTCTTCTTTTCTCCCCTTCAAGCACATCTTTAAAACCTGCACATAGAAGAATGAAAAATGCTTCAGAAAAATGTAACTTTATAGTTGCCATACCCAAGAACTACAACAAAAGAATAATGAGGAGCACATTACATGGAATTTCAGAACAAAAAATAGATTAGTTGTCCCAATGACATCTAGGCATGACATATATAGTATTTTCGGTAACCGGATCTGACTCCTCTATGATTAAAATCACGACAATTGCTATTTAGTGACATCTAGATGAACATTGCTTCCAAATTACAAGCAATGACACACCTGTTCAATCTAACTGCACCAACAGCTGCATTCCACAGCACAAGTGTTTATATGTTTGTGACAATTGGGGTGACATATTTCTTGTATATGATAATTCTTCTAAAGTATACGTCTAGGCTAAGATGGTTGATCTTATACTCATGAAATTGTTAATAAGTAACACAAGCCCATCATAACTGATAATTGGTTATGCCAGAGGTATAAAAAAAAACAAGGTGTCAATATCAATTCCATTTGTCAATCTCCATGCTGAGGTGTGAAAACAATGAGAATGGCACATCAAGGTTTTTGAAGACTCCTGGCAGATAACAAATCCAGGGTCTTTAGAAAACACGGATGCTGGAACCCTTAACTCTAAACTTCATAAGTTTTACTAAAACAACAAATACTGATACCACAGTGAAACCTTGGTTGATAAGTGGAGAAAAACAATAAAACTGAACAATAACAAGATTAAAAATAGATCGGTCAGAAAAAGTGACAAAGTGAATCAATTTAAACCCTGAAAAAAATCAGTACCAGAACAACGAAAAAACATAAAAAATCAAAGTGGCAACAAGAACAATAAATGAGAAGGATATTTCATCTGAATACTTCAAAAACTCAGTACCAGAACAACGAAAAAACATAAAAAATCAAAGTGGCAACAAGAACAATAAATGAGAAGGATATTGCATCTGAATACTTCAGAAGCAGAATGGCTGTTTTGAAATGATAGAATTTAGCCATCTTCCCCAACTCTTATTTTTCATTCTATGCTATTGTTTTGAAGACGGGCCAGATCAATTTCCTCAAGAGATGCATCAAGCACTCCCTTCTTCGGTGTACCTCGTAAATACTATGTTACCGTGAGTCCCAATTTTTGTGATAACATTAATAGATTCCAATTTCAATCTTGAATTTTCTTCATATTTTCAGATTAAAAGAATTTTGAATGGTAAAATGTATTTCATTTTTTTATTGTTCTATTTCTTCTTTTTGTATTCCAACAGCGTATATTTTTTACTGGTGTGTACATGCATGAAAAATAGAACTGAACACCTTGAGGCACAGATGAAAGCAAATTATAATTTGTATTTCAAAGTTAGCTGAAGCAAAGGACATACCTGAAAATTACTTTCTTCCATGAGAATCTCCTTGGCCTTTTCACACAATTCTTAAAAAAATATATATTTTCTTCAATACAAAATTTAATCCATTATCATAACCTACTATATATCATCTTTATGATTTTTGCACCTAAGCCTAAACAATCTCAATGGTATGTTTTAGATATATATATATATATATATATATATATATATATATATATATATTTATAGTTTGGTCAAACTACCTGTCCCACCAGCTACATGAAGATGCTGCATTCCTGCAAATGGACTCAATTTTGAGACAAGTCTACAAAAGCCAGATCACACAAGAAGAAATAAATTTTTTCATGCATCCAAAGACAAACCGAGCAGAGATTTGAGGAATTGAAATTCAATGGTTTTAATTATAACAAATAAATATGAACCTATCCTTCCAAAGCCCGTGAAGACCAACACTCATTATGTCATTCATGATGTCATATTTTGAGGCAACACTACTGAAAACATCACCAACCATTCTGCCTTTCTCCGCTTCAGGCACATCTTTAAAGCCTGCACATAGAAGCATGAAAAATGCTTCAGCACAATGTAACTTTATAGTTGCCATACCCAAGAACGACAACAAAATAATAATGAGGAGCACATTACATGGAATTTCACAAAAAAAAAATAGATTAGTTGTGCCAATGACATCTAGGCATGACATATATAGTATTTTCGGTAACTGGATCTGACTCCTCTGTTATTAAAATCACGACAATTGCTATTTAGTGACATCTAGATGAACATTGCTTCCAAATTCCAAGAAATGACACACCTGTTCAATCTAACTGCACCAACAGCTGCATTCCACAGCCCAAGTGTTTATATGTTTGTGACAGTTGGGGTGATATATTTCTTGTATATGATAATTCTTCTAAAGTATACGTCTAGGCTAAGATGGTTGATTTTACACTCATGAAATTGTTAATAAGTAACACAAGCCCATCATAACTGATAATTGGTTGTGCCAGAGGTATAAAAAAAAAACGAGGTGTCAATATCAATTCCATGTGTCAATCTCCATGCTGAGGTGTGAAAACAATGAGAATGGCACATAAAGGTTTTTGAAGACTCCTGGCAGATAACAAATCTAGGGTCTTTAGCAAACACAGATGCTGGAACCCTTAACTCTAAACTTCATAAATTTTACTAAAACGACAAATACCGAGACCACAGTGAAACCTTGGTTGATAAGTGCAGAAAAACAATAAAACTGAACAATAACAAGATTAAAAATAGATCGGTCGGAAAAAGTGACAAAGTGAATCAATTTAAACCCTGAAAAAACTCAGTACCAGAACAACGAAAAAACATAAAAAATCAAAGTGGCAACAAGAACAATAAATGAAAAGGATATTTCATCTGAATACTTCAAAAACTCAGTACCGGAACAACGAAAAAACATAAAAAATCAAGTGGCAACAAGAACAATAAATGAGAAGGATATTGCATCTGAATACTTCAAAAGCAGAATTTTTTTTTTGAAATGATAGAATTTATCCATCTTCCCCAGCTCTTATTTTTCATTCTATGTTATTGTTTTGAAGACGGGCCAAATCAGTTTCCTCAAGAGATGCATCAAGCACTCCCTTCTTCGGTGTACCTCGTAAATACTATGTTACAGTGAGTCCCAATTTTTGTGATAACATTAATAGATTCCAATTTCAATCTTGAATTTTCTGCATATTTTTAGATTAAAAGAATTTTGAATGGTAAAATGTATTTCATTTTTTTATTGTTCGATTTCTTCTTTTTGTATTCCAACAGCGTATATTTTTTACCGGTGTGTACATGCATGCAAAATAGAACTGAACAACTTGAGGCACAGATTAAAGCAAATTATAATTTGTATTTCAAAGTTAACTGAAGCAAAGGACATACCTGAACATTACTTTCTTCCATGAGAATCTCCTTGGCCTTTTCACACAATTCTTAAAAAAATATATATTTTCTTCAATACAAAATTTAATCCATTATCATAACCTACTATATATCACCTTTATGATTTCTGCACCTAAGCCCAAACAATCTCAATGGCATGTTTTATATATATATATATATATATATAGTTTGGTCAAACTACCTGTCCCACCAGCTACATCAAGATGCTGCATTCCTGCAAATGGACTCAATTTTGAGACAAGTCTGCAAAAGCCAGATCACACAAGAAGAAATAAATTTTTTCATGCATCCAAAGACAAACTGAGCAGAGATTTGAGGAATTGAAATTCAATGGTTTTAATTATAACAAATAAATATGAACCTATCCTTCCAAAGTCGGTGAAGACCAACACTCATTATGTCATTCATGATGTCATTTTTGAGGAAACACTACTGAAAACATCACCAACCATTCTGATTTTCTCCGCTTCAGGCACATCTTTAAAGCCTGCACATAGAAGCATGAAAAATGCTTCAGCACAATGTAACTTTATAGTTGCCATACCCAAGAACTACAACAAAAGAATAATGAGGAGCACATTACATGGAATTTCACAACAAAAAATAGATTAGTTGTGCCAATGACATCTAGGCATGACATATATAGTATTGTCAGTAACTGGATCTGACTCCTCTGTGATTAAAATCACGACAATTGCTATTTAGTGACATCTAGATGAACATTGCTTCCAAATTCCAAGCAATGACACACCTGTTCAATCTAACTGCACCAACAGCTGCATTCCACAGCCCAAGTGTTTATATGTTTGTGACAGTTGGGGTGACATATTTCTTGTATATGATAATTCTTCTAAAGTATATGTCTAGGCTAAGATGGTTGATCTTACACTCATGAAATTATTAATAAGTAACACAAGCCCATCATAACTGATAATTGGTTATTCCAAAGGTATAAAAAAAATGAGGTGTCAATAACAATTCCATGTGTCAATCTCCATGCTGAGGTGTGAAAACAATGAGAATGACACATCAAGGCTTTTGAAGACTCCTAGCAGATAACAAATCCAGGGTCTTTAGAAAACACGGATGCTGGAACCCTTAACTCTAAACTTCATAAGTTTTACTAAAACAAAAAATAACGAGACCACAGTGAAACCTCGGTTGATAAGTGCAGAAAAACAATAAAACTGAACAATAACAAGATTAAAAATAGATCGGTCAGAAAAAGTGACAAAGTGAATCAATTTAAACCCTGAAAAAACTCAGTACCAGAACAACGAGAAAACATAAAAAATAAAAGTGGCAACAAGAACAATAAATGAGAAGGATATTGCATCTGAATACTTCAAAAACTCAGTACCAGAACAACGAAAAAACATAAAAAATCAAAGTGGCAACAAGAACAATAAATGAGAAGGATATTGCATCTGAATACTTCAAAAGCAGAATGGCTGTTTTGAAATGATAGAATTTAGCCATCTTCCCCAACTCTTATTTTTCATTCTATGTTATTTTTTTGAAGATGGGCGAGATCAATTTCCTCAAGAGATGCATCAAGCACTCCCTTCTTCGGTGTACCTCATAAATACTATGTTACCGTGAGTCCCAATTTTTGTGATAACATTAATAGATTCCAATTTCAATCTTGAATTTTCTTCATATTTTCATATTAAAAGAATTTTGAATGGTAAAATATATTTCATTTGTTTATTGTTCTATTTCTTCTTTTTGCATTCCAACAGCGTATATTTTTTTACTGGTGTTACATGCATGCAAAATAGAACTGAACACCTTGAGGCACAGATGAAAGAAAATTATAATTTGTATTTCAAGGTTAGCTGAAGCAAAGGACATACCTGAACATTACTTTCTTCCATGAGAATCTCCTTGGCCTTTCCACACAATCCTCTGACCTGCAACCATGAGAAAAAAATTCTTAAAAAAAATATGTTTTCTTCAATATAGAATTTTATCCATTATCATAACCTACTATATATCATCTTTATGATTTCTGCACCTAAGCCCAAACAATCTCAATGGTATGTTTTATATATATATATATATATATATATATATATATATATATATATATATATATATATATATATATATATATATATATAGTTTTGGTCAAACTACTGTAAGGCCCATTACATCAAGATCTTTTGCATTCTAACACGAAATGGACTGAATTTTGAGACAAGTCTGCAAAAGCCAGATCACACAAGAAGAAATAAATTTTTTCATGCATCCAAAGACAAACTGAGCAAAGATTTGAGGAATTGAAATTCAATGGTTTTAATTATAACAAATAAATATGAACCTATCCTTCCAAAGTCGGTGAAGAACAACACTCATTATGTCATTCATGATGTCATATTTTGAGGCAACACTACTGAAAACATCACCAACCATTCTGCTTTTCTCCGCTTCAAGCACATCTTTAAAGCCTGCACATAGAAGCATGAAAAATGCTTCAGCACAATGTAACTTTATAGTTTCCATACCCAAGAACTACAATAAAAGAATAATGAGGAGCACATTAAATGGAATTTCACAACAAAAAAATAGATTAGTTGTGCCAATGACATCTAGGCATGACATATATAGTATTGTCGGTAACTGGATCTGACTCCTCTGTGATTAAAATCACGACAATTGCTATTTAGTGACATCTAGATGAACATTTCTTCCAAATTCCAAGCAATGACACACCTGTTCAATCTAACTGCACCAACAGCTGCATTCCACAGCCCAAGTGTTTATATGTTTGTGACAGTTGGGGTGACATATTTCTTATATATGATAATTCTTCTAAAGTATACGTCTAGGCTAAGATGGTTGATCTTACACTCATGAAATTGTTAATAAGTAACACAAGCCCATCATAACTGATAATTGGTTATGCCAGAGGTATAAAAAAAAACGAGGTGTCAATATAAATTCCATTTGTCAATCTCCATGCTGAGGTGTGAAAACAAGGAGAATGGTACATCAAGGCTTTTGAAGACTCCTGGCAGATAACAAATCCAGGGTCTTTAGAAAACACGGATGCTGGAACCCTTAACTCTAAACTTCATAAGTTTTACTAAAGCAACAAATGCCGAGACCACAATGAAACCTTGGTTGATAAGCGCAGAAAAACGATAAAACTGAACAATAACAAGATTAAAAATAGATCGGTCAGAAACAATGACAAAGTGAATCGATTTAGACCCTGAAAAAACTCAGTACCAGAACAACGAAAAAACATAAAAAATAAAAGTGGCAACAAGAACAATAAATGAGAAGGATATTGCATCTGAATACTTCAAAAGCAGAATGGCTATTTTGAAATGATAGAATTTAGCCATCTTCCCCAGCTTTTATTTTTCATTCGATGTTATTGTTTTGAAGACGGGCTAGATCAATTTCCTCAAGAGATGCATCAAGAAAAAAAGGCTCAAGCCAGTAAACAAGGATGATCTTTCGCTATCTCTCCAGCTCCTCAACATTAAGTAGATAAAAATGGTGGAAGGTCCAATATAAGAATCCTCCAATAGGGCACATTAGATGAGGATATGGACAGGTCCACCTATTGGTCAAGAGAAATAGTTATACAGCCTACAGCTGAAACGAAAGTATTGCTTCGAAAACGAAACTGGGTGAGAACTTGCCCTGTAGTAATGATTGCGGGTTTATTTGAACATTTTTTTTCCACAAATATATTTGACTAATAATTGATGAGACAAAAAGCTAAAAATAAAAAACAACACTGGGTTGTATTAATCTCTCTATTCCTATGTCAATATGTTCTAATATACCTCAAATCTACCCTAAAAAGGGAATATTTACATGTAAGTACTCACCAAAGAGAAATAAAATTTGAGAAATTTTCACACCAATGAATTAAACTAATAGAATAATAAATATTACAAACTGGTCACCAACAGAATATTACAATTATTTCCAGAATTGCTACTACATAATCTTAATACAATAATTCTGAATTAGTAGAATTAATGTTTTGAACTATTCATTAGATAGCCGAGTAACAAAAAATTTCACACTGATTCGCTCAATTACGTCAAGATGAAAGAAACTAATAACGTTTGTAAAAGGAAAGAAGGCTCAAGCCAGTAAACGACCATGAACCCTCACTGCCTCTCCAACTCTTGTACATTAATCTTTGGGAGTATGGAGCAGATAAAAATGGTGGAAGGCCAAATATAACAATCCTCCAGTATATGGAGAGGTCCACCTATTGGCCAAGAGAAATAATTATACAGCGAACAGTCGAAAGTAAAGCATTGCTTCGAAACAAAAATTGGGCGGATGTATAAAGATTGCTGGTTTATTTAAACAGTTCATTTCCCAAAAATATATTTCTGGTTCAACGCTTAAAATAAGAGCTTTTCCTGCAGCCAGGCAGTGGTTGCGCCAAATAAGATTATATCCGAGCAGGAGGATCCTCCCCTCCATGGGGTTGTCTCCATAAAATGAAAATCTCCCATGTGAAAATACACACTCATTCAAATACATATGCCTGTCAAAACACTGTCATCTATGTCCCTACACCCACCACGCCCACTCGCCCCAATTTTTTTTTTTTCCCAAAAATGGAAACAGAAAATGGCAATCATATGGAAAAAAAGGTTTGGATTACAATCAATAACACTAAGCAAAAGCATTGTTCGGATTCTGGCAACCCCTACACATTAGAGAAACAGGGAAATTAAAAAAAAACACAAAATGTCCTATTGTAGCATTCCACAATTGCTCCTTCACAGCGGTCTGTACCTCGCTATCGATACGTTTGTATATTGGTGCAAGAATATTGAAAGTGGTGAATGAAACAGAAGAATCACAGGAGTTTATATTCTCATCATCCTCAAGAAAAACAGCAGTAGCATTGCCATCATTTCCCCCAATACCATGTATTCCTCTCATCAATATCCTCTGCTGTGCTCTATACATATTTGAACAATCGATATTCAGAGGCTGTTTTTTCTCCCCAAAGGCACTATTCTTATCAAAGGTTCCCATGCCCACAACAACTGTATTTGATTTAAACCCCAAATCTTCCTCCAGCATTGCCGCGATCAAAATATGGGATCCGATGAAAAACCCAAGAGCTAGAATTATAGGGGAGGAACTATAAATAGGATTTTAAGGACCAACACTAAGCAAGCCTCTGTATTGACAATTGAATGCGCCAGCATTTGAATAGAATTATAAATAGGAATAACAATAATCACAGAATTTTGGAATCAAATTCTATTATGTTCGATGAAAAAGTAGATGCCCGCACAAAAAGCAGAATTGAAACCCTGCCCACCAAAAATTATAAAACCCAGGATCCCACCAAGCTATATTCTCATTCCACACTGACACCATTCACCGAAAGCAGAACTTATACGCAGCAAAAGAAACCAACAGAAGTAAAATGAACACATGTAAACCATCCCAACTAATCAGGCAAGCAAAGAGCCTTGTTATTGACCTCAATATATCCACACGCAGTTACCGATTTGAAACAGAGGCATGTTTTCCATTTGCGGAAGGAACCAGAGCATTACACCTATATGAAAAAAAAAATATTACCAATGATGCTTCTCCCTTTTCAGCAACAAGGAGGGGTAGAGATTGTAACCATTGCATTTTCCAGCAGCAATGAAGCGCAGGCATTGCTTTTCTGAAATTCCAGAAGCTTCTCTAAAATCCGAAAATGTTCAGGTGAAGGGTCGCTCAATGCCCTACTTTTTACATTTTCTCTTTTCATAACTACATTGTAAACTAAATTTTCTATCAAGGGTTGAAAATGTTTTAATCGTCTAACATATAATCTAAGGGTTTCATATTATGACACGATGCACATCAGGAAAGTTGTTTTCAAATAATAACGCCTTACGACGTAATTAAATTGAATTATCAAAATGCAATGTCTTCTATAAATAAATTAGTTATTCCTAGGAAATGAGATTAACTCTACAATGGTGATCACACTCTCTTGCTTTCAAATAAAATTCCACACTTTATTTTAAAATATAAATTTCACACTTTGTATAAATGTAAATCAATCTCACACACATTTGGAGGAATGAAAAATATTCTTACTTAAGAAAACTCATACTTAAAGGAAATTACGAATTTGTATGAATACAAACAACACTTCCATGAATAAGAATCACCCTTCACACTTTTAATGAAAATTTATCTTTACACTCTTAAAGAACTATGTTTCCATGAAAATCCTATCTAGCTTAGTGTTCAATTCTTCTCCTATCCATGTGCATTCGAAATCTATGAATGAAAGAAATAATTAGTAAAATGATCATAACCTTAATTCTGAAGAAATTTTAAATACAAATTAATTCAACATAAATTGAAAACACAATTGGAAAACGAATTACTAAGTAGTTAAAATTAAATAAAAAACCTTACTATCTCGGGTGGGGGGCTTCACGAGAAGCAGGAAATCACTATAATGTTATCGACCAAGCACTTAATCATGCATCAATGCTTACTGAGAAAACAGAATAATTTTTTAAAACAAAGTATAAATAAAAGAGTTTTCAATTTTGATGTCGTTGTTTTCATTTCTGCCGAGAGGCATATTTATAGAGCTCACGGCAATTAATTGTTCATAGCTATAAGGCTAAACGTAATCAACAAAAACTATTTTTAACCTTGAAAGATAACATCATATAATTCTCTCAGGATTTTCTATTATCAAAGCGAATCATGGGGCACAAATCTCGTTCTCGCTCACTTGTTGCTAGCTACGGTGGTTGACCTTGCCTTTGACAACATTACGAGGACTTGTTTCTATCGATATAGCTCATGACAGCAGGAGGAAATCGTTGCGTGCATCGATTGCCACCTATCCATATATTTTTATCTTCAACTCGCATCTTGGAACCTGTCAAACCATGGAATTGGCTGCATAATTGCATATTAGCTGCATAATCATTATAATTTGGTAGCTAAAGTAAACATTAAACTAGAAAATAAATAAAATTATCATTTTATGAAATAAGAGACAATTTTATACTTTCCACGTCATTACTCCTGTAACTTGGTGCCCAATGTGTTGCTATGAAGATCAAAAAGAAAGAAATGGGGTGAAAAAGGGTGTAAAAAAGAAGCGATTGTGGGATTCAACATTCCCCCACACAGAGGCCATTGCATATCCTCATGCAAAATTTTAAAATTTGTGCCCTTTTTTTGTCACTGAACCTCCTCTGATAATTGAGCAAGGACATCTAGATTAGTCCTTTCTTCCTTCCTAATAGTAATTGACATCCTTGGTCTCTTCATCAAAATTTTATACTGTAGGCTTATGAATTTTCTCTTAAGGGATTTGTTATTTCTTTGAGCTTCTTATTATTTTCATACCACAGACCAAGATGTAGAAGAATGTTGTCATTCTTGGTTTTCTTTATTTCATTCCGTGCTTTCAATGTTTCATGCTCTTCTTTTAAGTGCTCGTTTAATGTCTCCAATTCATAAATATATTTCTTAAGGGTATTTATGATTAGAGGTTCTTTTGGAATATCAGAATGAATTTATTTGTTTGAAAAGGATGTAGTAGCCTTTCCTGTAGCGTTATTCTCCAAAGATTCTATATAATCATATATTTCCTATTGGACTGGGTAAATTTTAGGTGTTCCTCTTGTTGGACTAGAGATGAGTGACACAGATGTAGGTGATGGAACCTTGAATTCCATTTATTCCTCTAGATTGACCAATTCTGGGGATTTCCATCACTATTCCTGTGTAATTTTATTAAGCCTTGGGTTTCTTTTTAAGGTTGATGGAGTTTTAGAAGATGATTTAGTAATAGGAACTCTCTTTTTCCCCTGCTCTGTTTTCTCTTATTCTTCTTTTCCTTCATATTTGTTTTCCTCTTTACAGGCTTTATTTCTTCTAACATTATTTTCTTTAAGGTTTTCTAATACAACCACAAGAGGAACGTCATATTCTCAGGGCTTCTCTTTTTGTGGAGGTAAGTCATCACTAGGGTTTTTAGGTAACCTTCTTCTACTTCTCTTGATTTTGCTACTGGCTTCTTCCTATTTCTCCTCTTCGAAGTGGTTTCTCACCAAGAAAATTTCCCAATCATCTCCTATAGTTTTGAGGTGGCCTTCAATCAACATCATTATCAAACTGCGATGATATATGGTATTCAGAATGGACTGCATTGTTCTTTGAGTGATATTAGTCATTTTCTTCTAACTATGGAGTAAGAAATAAGTGAAATTGATATCATTCCCCTCAAATAAATGCATCATTAAACATATGTGATAGAGAAACATGTTACCAAATCTTCCTTCACAAGTAATAAATTTTTGAATGACCAAGAGTGAATTTCTGCATTTATTTTTAAGGGTTTTAACTAGAATTTCTTTCTTAAATATTGAAGTGTCTATACCTAGGTTTATGAGAAATATTTTCCATCCACTTTCTTCAATTCCTCTATTTTTGAACCATCTTTCACAAACCCTAGGTAGCTCGGTTACTTCTGCTATAAATGATTATGTTAACATTGTCTTCACATCCCCGATTTCTTCCTCAACTCCATCGAATGCTCGAGCAAAAGACTTGGTAAGTTCTTTCTCATGGTCGTTAAATTTCTCTATAAACTCCAGACATTGTGGCTGTTGTAGCATCTGTCTAACTTGTAGATAACCAGGGAAAATTTTCGGCTAGAAAATTATTTTAAGGTTTCGAAACCTTGGCGAATCTTACTAGTCCCTAATATGCAAACTATAAAATGTTTGGCAATATGTTTGTAAAATATTCAAATTTATAATAATTTCAAATAGTATCTATAAAAATTTGGTGATTTTAAAGGTAAGATAACTTTGGACGAATCATTCTTAGAAAAATGGAAACCAGCAAATATTTTGTTTTGGAAAAAACATGGAAAATTAGTCCACCTATGAATATTAGCCCCTAAAATTTTCCTTGTGGATAACCCTCCATGAATTTCTTCCCATCCGGCTCTCTCCTCAAAATAACCCTCATGTGGGAGAAGTTTTCATGCTTAATTTCTTCCTTTGATAGGTTTATGGAGTGAAAATGGCTTTGAGAAACAAATTGTAAATGAGAGAGGTATTACTAATGAACATGGTTTATGGAGTGAAAGAGTTTCAGGAAAAAAAGTATGAATGAGGGAGAAATTGCCAATGAAACAAGGTTTATGTAATTGAGTCGCAACGAAATGATGAACGATGAATTTTGAACTATGATTCGTTTATGGCGAAACTTGTTGACAAGAGGAAATATTTATGGTTAATTTTGAAGTCGAAAGAACAGTAATGATTCTTTTAAATGGTGGTAGCAATGTCTACTTTTATTTCATAATCTAATGTTTTCTTACCTTTATTATTGAATTTAACATTTATATAACTTTAGATTCATGATTGTAATGTTTTTATTGATAGGTTTTCCTTAGATGCCTTTAGCTGTAAGCTT
Source organism: Pinus albicaulis (assembly GCA_034641835.2). Classification (NCBI taxonomy): domain Eukaryota; kingdom Viridiplantae; phylum Streptophyta; class Pinopsida; order Pinales; family Pinaceae; genus Pinus; species Pinus albicaulis. The sequence goes on from CM076579.1 coordinate 592,879,202, forward strand.
GATCATCTTTCTTCTGGCGCTCTAATCTTCAATTGTCTTGATCGGATCTTGCGAAGTCAACTACAAAATTTAGTTAAAGCTGCAGATTTTCATCAATTCCATAGCTCCTTACTTTCAAAATAAAAGGAGGGTAACAAAGAAGATTGGATTACAATAGTGTTTAGAAATAAAATCCAGGGAGCCAAGAGTGCTTGGCTTTCATCCTAAATTTTATGTATAAACATACCAATAGTGTTCATTTCACTTAATTTTTTGTATAAATATGCCAATAGTGTTCGTCAATGTTTTGGATTTAATATATATATATATATATATATATATATATATATATATATATATATATATATATATATATATATATATAGTACATTATTATTATTATCATAAGAATTATAATAATAATTTTTAATAATTATTAGTATATTATAATAATATGATAATATTTTTGATATTATCAATACTATAGTAAATCCAAGGGATTAATAATATTATAAACCCAACAGATTAGTAAAACCAAAGGATTAATATTATAAAAATATGCTAATAATATACATTGTTTATGTTTTGTTGGACTTCTTCAACAAGGGTGCAACCAAATAATCCATCTATAAGCTTATTGATCTTTGTTATTATAATATGGTGTAGGGAAGATCATATTATTCATGTTGAAAGTGTTTCAAATGTATTTTGTGAATAGATCTGAGATTTTTTTATCACAAGTTGCTTGGCTATGAGAAATCGGTGTTATGGTCGTTCCAAGGTTGTTTTGTTTCCTTAGCCGCCATAGGATTTTTAGGCCCATTTTCTATTTGTTGGTGCATTGGTGCCATGGAGGAAGAGGCTTCATTCAGAACTCTTGTGCAGGCTCAAGAACCTTGGGGGTCTTCTTATTCCCCCCCAAAAATGTGTGAGGAAACTAGATAAGATCCCTATAGTAAAACTCTCTCCTTCGGATCCATGCAAAAGAGCCTTAGCCCTATCTGAAAAAGTGCTAGTACACAAGTTTATGGGCTTCTGGCCTAACCCAAAATCTATGGAGTCCTGGATCACAAAACAACGCGCTGGTAATCTTCAAGGTCATGAGACCTTATTTGTAGTAGGAAGGGGCTTATACGTATTTTTATTTCTTAATAACATGTATAATTAGAGAAATTTTGAGGTAAAAAATGGGCCTCAAAACAAAAAAGTACAACAAAAAATCAAGTTCGTAAGAATTAATCAGATTAAATATCACAATGTCAACCATGGAGGATGATTCACAATTTTTAGATTAAAAAGATTAAAAAAAAAAAAACTAGTTTTTTGAACTTATCTCCCAATTATTTTACTCAAATTTTGAGGAAACGTGCTTGTTGGATGAAGAATTTAATTTTTATTCGAAGGAGTACCTATGTTGCATACTTTCGATGGACCCTACTACACAAAAATGTGAAATACATGCAAATTTGTGATTGTACTCCATGTTGCATACTTTTTATGGACCCTACGACATGAAAAATGTGAAATACATGAAAAAAGATGATTAAAATCACATTTTTTCATGTATTTCACATTGTTAAAAATACAACTTGAAAAGGTAGTTTTTTCTTTTTTCCTTCCAAAATTCAATGAGGTAATATAATATTATATTATTATTTCTACTATTATTTTATAATATTCCTTAGTAGGTCCATTTTAGAGCTCAATATTTCTCTAATGAGAAATTTGATTTTTAGATCGGGGCTACAATTCATGGGGACTAGAGGCCTCGTTATCACTAGAGACACTCCAGATTTCAACCTATATTCTAAGATTAATTTTGTGTTGGTGCGGATTTTGCTGCAACACCACCCTCTCCATATTTGGGATCTTGATGCACTGAAATACATCGGAAACAAGTTCATTCAATTTCTCCATCCTTTGTTTTTGGGCTTTAAATAGATCAAGAACAAATTTGACTGTTGTCTAGAAAGTCTTTGTTTGGAACTTAATAGGAAATAGGTCTTGCTTCCCATAAACAATTTCATAAGGAGTATATCCTATGTTGTTTTTCCATGTGGTACGGCATGCCCATAAATCTTCTGACAAATTTTCTACCCAATATCTTCTATGTAGATGCATAGCCTTGGTAAGAATTGCTTCAATCACTTTATTGGTGGATTCCACTAGTCCATTTTCTTATAGATGATATGGAGTGGATTTTCGATGTTTGATTTTATATTCCTCCATTGTATTTTGTACCAACATGGATGTAAATTAAGTGCCTTGATCTGTCACTATTTTCCTTGGGACACTAAAACGAGTAAAAATATCCTAAAAAATAAATGAAACTACAACATTTTTGGTAGCAAAAGGAGGTGCTTTAGCTTCTACCCATTTTGTAACATAATCAGTGCAAACAAGAATGTACCCATCAATTCTTGTGACAACAAAATTTCCTCCACATGGTTCATCATGACAAGCTTTCAATATTTATAGTACTTCATCTTCTCTAACACATCTTTGAATGATTAGGCGAGCTCCTATTTTGTACAATTCTTCATTTATCCATGAGTAAGATGCACTAGTTTGAAGTACATTTCTATTTTCATGAGGATATAAGTATGATGATAACTTCCCTGTAGCCACATAATTAGCAATATTTGCAATCTAAGGAGATTTAATAGATACTGAAAAAATATATTCATTAAGAAAATCATACTCTACAGGAGTAGCATTATTATCATTTTGGATTCTAGATAAGAAATCAACAACTGTGTTTTGTTTTCCAGGTCTATCCAAAATAGTAATATTGAATTCTTGCAACATTAGTAACCATCTTGTAATTATTACCTTTGTAATTGATTTTATTCATTATATATATAATTGCAGAATTATATGTGTGAATAAAGGTTTCATATCCAGTGATATAATTTTTGAATTTGTTGATGGCATGTTAAACTCCTAAAAACTCCTTTTCAGTGATGGTGTAGTTTAACTAAGCATGAGTCAAATTTTTACATGTATAGTAAATGTCATAAGGAGTTAAGTATTTTTGTCCTAACACAACTCCCAAAGCTGTATCTGAGGCATGAATTGAGATGTGAAAAGGTAATTTCCATTTTGGTCCTCTCAAGATGGGTGCTTTGGAAATATTTTCTTTGAATGTTTTAAAACCTTTATGTAAATCAGAATTCCATGTGAACTCATAATATTTTGTAAGTAATTTAAAACATGGAGAGGAAATCTTTGTAAATTTTTCTATAAATATTTTGTATTAACTAGTAAATCCAAGAAAAATTCTACATCCTTTTGACAAGTAGGAACTGACAACTTATAAATGACTTCTACTTTTAATGCTTCCACCTTAATTCCATCCCCTAAAATATCGTGGCCTAAAAAAATTCCCTCTGTAAACATCATAAAACATTTTGCATGGCTTAATGAGAGATTTATTTCTTTACACCTAATGAGAACTTTTTCCAAATTTTTAAGAGCTTCTTCAAAAGTGTTTCCTTAGAAAGTAAAATCTTCAATGTATACTTCCACACAATCATGAATTAGATTAGAGAAAATACCTAGAACTGCACTTTGGAATGTTGCAGGTGAATTACATAACCCAAAATGAAGTACTTGATAAGAATAGGTTCCCATGGACATGAAAAAATTATTTTATATTGATATTTTAGTGCTACTTGGATTTGATTATATCCACTAGAACCATCCAAGAATGAAAAATACTTCTTTCATGCCAATGTATCAAGAAATTTATCTATAAAAGGGAGTGGAAAAGGATATTTTAAGGTAGATTTATTTAGTTCTCTGTAATCAATGCCTACTCTCCATTTTCCATTATTTTTTGAAACAATAACTAATGGTAACACCCATTGACTATCATATTTAGGATAAAGAAATTCACATTTAACAATTTTTGCAGTTTTTCTTTAACAATTTCGCTTAAGTTTGGATTCATCGTCCTTTGAGCTTGTCTAATTAGTATGGAATTTTCTTCAATCCATATATGATGCATACAAGTATAGGGATCAATTCCTTTCATATAGATTTTCCCCCATGCATAAGCAGATGAATCTTCTTGTATCAATTTTACTAATTATTTTTTTTAAGATTCTTTTAGATTATCATTAATATTAAAAGTTTTTCTTGGAAAATTTTATATTAAAGAATTGCCAAATTTCTCCATAGATTGTAAAAAAATCAGGCGAGATGATAGATATTCAATATTACATTTCTCTTGAAAATTTTGACTAGATTCACAATATGAAGATGATTAATTATTTTCCATTAAATTTAAAATTTGATCTTCTTCATATATTTGTGAAGTATAATTTTTTTTTCATATATCAATATCATCATCTATCCATTCTTCAATTGATACTTCTATAATTGTTTTCGCTGGAGGATACAAGTGAATTTATTTGTTGAACATCCATAGAGATAAACATATCACCAGATCTCTAACTTATAAAAACATGAACTGTAGCTAACCATGGTCTACCTAGGATCAATGGATGCCCTCCTAAATTATTCTTGGGTGTTAAGATCATAAATTCAATAGGGTATTCCCAACAATCCAAAGATACAAAGACATCTTCTTATACACCATCATGTTTTATAATAGATCTATTTTCTAACTGTAATAATGTGGGTGTATATTCAATATAATTATGAAGTTTCAATTGATCCATAGTTTATTTACTCATGATGTTTATGGATGCTCCTAAATTAATCAATATATTTGGTATCTCGACACCATTGATGTGTTTTTTTAGAATGGAACTTCCTAGATATATAGATTTCTGAACTATTATTTTTCCCATCATGGTATTCGTAATTTTTCCAACTAATTGAATTATTTTGACTTCTTTTCATTTTCTTCCAGGTATTTTAATGGTTAACTCCCTAATTGTATTTTAAAATATTGGTATTTCCTTGATAGCTTGTAGAAAAGGAATTTTTATGCAAACATTCTTTAACTAATCCATTATATCATAATGAGGCAACATAATCTGTTTCTTTATCCCCTCAATTTTCAATATTTCAAGAAAAGGTGGATTTTTCACAGAAACTAAAGGTTGTTCTACACTAGTTGTTGAATTTATTAGAATATCATCAGTATGTACAATGGTGGTTTATTTTTGAGAATTTTCTCCCTAAAGAAGAGGTTTATCTTCCTTAGAGATGTTTTCTTTTTCAGGTTCCTGAATAACAACAGATGGTTACTTCTTTTCCAATACTCTACTAGATCTAAGTCGAACATTGTTTAGATATATTGGAGTTATTATGTAATTTTGGAAATTATGTCCTACCACATTGTAGACAGGTTGTTTATTGTTTGGATTTGGAAGTGCATGAGTAAGCAGTTGGTTTTGTTTTTGTGTAAATGGTAATGAAAGTTGTGGATTTGGATTTTTAGGTTGAGGTGGTTGAGCAGGCCAAGGGAAATATTGTGGTGGAAAAGTAGGGTAAGGTTGATGATATTGAGGGTACTGAGGATATTTTCCATAAGGATGTTAGGTCCCTATATTACTAGTATAGTCCCTTATTGTTGTTAGTGTAACCCCCTTATTGTTATTATTGTACCCTTGTAACCCCCATATTGTTATTATTGTGCCCTTAAATTATTATTGTTAGGTCAGATAGGATTACATTGTGGCCCTACTAGGATTACATTATGGCCCCATGGACTCCTATATATAGAAAGGAGGTTTTGTAATTTGAATCATCCAAGAATTGTTCATTCATGTAATGTATTGGAGGTTTCCCCCTCGAAGTGGCTTATTTATAAGGCTTTGATATCTCTTTTACTCTATTTTTGGAGTTGGTTTCACAACATTTGGTATCAGAGCTTTGAGATTCTATGGTTTCACTGCTCCAAACATGTTAGCATGGAATCTTCACTATAACGTTTTTTCTACGAAGGTTTAGAATCTGAAATTTTTAGAGTGCGAAGAAAAAATCCTGAGGAACATGGTCAAGCAATTTTAGAGCTTGATTGGCAATATTTTCGGAGATATGATCTATGCAAGTTATGTCATTTTGCAGGCTCATGAATTTAACCTAAACAGGTCATCGTGGTATTTTAGTAATAACTTGTTTTATACGAAGGTTCAGAAGCTGAAATTTTTAGAGTGCGAAGCCACAGTCCTAAGGAACATCGTAAAAAAATTTCAGATATTGGTTCGCAATATTTTCGAATATATGATTTGTGGAAGTTAGGGCTTTTTTAGGCTTCTGAATTTCATCTCAAAGAGGTGATCGTGGGAAAATATTCATAGCTCTCTCTCTAAGCATCGAATTGGAATGCTATAAAAAGTGGCCATAAGTGCACAGACTGTAGTTTTTGATCTATCAAGTTTAGAGGCAAAGGAGGAAACGATGACACGTGGCAAGTCGTACAAGTTTTCTCTACTGAACCAGTCCAAAATTAGGTCATTGTGGGAGATTGGACATAATTTTACCTTGAAGAATCCAAATCAGATCAGACCTATGGCATTTGAAAGAAGCTTCAGATGGATACTACAGGGCTAAATTTTAGATATTAAGGATCCACAATTATAGAGATAATTCAATTTCAATATCGAACTCCTCAAAAGCAAGTAAAAGGTGTGTATTTTTTTTTTTAGAATTTCATAAGTCTTGTTTGAAGAATCAAGTTGAATTGATTACAAGGGCATATTGTAGAATAGATATCAGTATTGGATTCTAAAATGGCCCCTAAAAAGAATTCAACACCCATTAAGCCTTCAAAAATCTCTACTATGACTCATGAAGACGAATAATGGAAACATGACATATCAAAATTACAAGAGAAAGTGCAACAAATTTCGCTCTCGCAAAGAGCAACAAAAAATGACATGGAATTTTTGAAGAAAGGCATGAAATCTAAGATGGATGGTTTGAAGAATGGCATGGAATCTAAGATAAATGGAATGGAAGCTGGCATGGAATCTAAAATGGAAAACATGAATACTGATCTAAAATCAGACATGGAAGGTTTGACAAAGTTGATACAATAAATGTTTCCTAATGGTGAAAAGATAGTAGAGGAAACTCATGATGAGAAAGAAATAAATATTAATCATGATTTCATAAAATCTAATGTTGGCGGGAAGAACCACCATATTCCAAAAATGGATATGAGGAAGTTTGATGGAAAGGATCATGTAACATGGATACTACAGATGGAGAAATATTTTGATCTCCATAATGTGCAAAACACACAAAAAGTATGCATTGCAGCTTTACATTTAGAGAAAAATACATTTGTATGGTATCGATGGCTTTGCTCCCATACAAAAATTTTCACTTGGTAAATTTTTACGGAGGAAATGGTAGCATATTATGAGGATACAAGAAAAATACATTTGTATGGTATCGATGGCTTTGCTCCCATACAAAAATTTTCACTTGGTCAATTTTTACAGAGGAAATGGTAGCATATTATGAGGATAGAAAGAGCGACAACTTATTTAGCCAATTGATAATTCTCAAACAAAATGGTTTAATTGGGGAGCACATTGAGATTTCCAAAAATTGAATATAAGGGTAACTGATATTCCAGAGGAACACAAGATTGATCTCTTCATAGGTACTTTAAACGATAACATCCAACATGAAGTTTTCATATTAGAACCTGATTCATTAGAGAAGGCATTCAGGTTGGCAAGAAAAAATGAATGTAAAATTATGGCGACAAGGAAGCCTACCAATCACTTCTATAAAGAGGGAAGTGTTGCTACTCCTAGATTCCCACAACCTAAAAGGTTGACACCACAAAAATTGGAAGAAAAAAGAGAAAAAGGGCTTTGCTACAGTTGTGATAGAAAATACAGTAAAGGTCATAAGTGTGCTGAGAAGAAATTATTTTACATAGATTGTGAAGAGAAAGAAGAAAATGAACAAGAGGATATACACTAGGAACCAACCCAAGAAGAGGAAGAAATGAGTCCAACTATATCGTGTAATGCATTGGCAGGAATTACCACTCCTCAAACTCTCAAGATAGAAGGACATATAAAAAATAAAAAGGTAATAGTGTTGATTGATTCAGGTAGTACCCATAATTTTGTTCATTGTAACTTTAGCCAAGGAATTAAATTGTTTCCTATACCCAACACCAGAATGTCAAGTGATGGTTGAAAATGGAGGAACTAGAAATTGCTCTCGAAAATGGCATAATATCAAGCTAACCATGGGGTAATATGTATTGAATATTCCAATGCTTTCCATTCCTATGGGAGGTGTTGATGTTGTACTAGGAGTATAATGGTTTCAATCTTTGGCGACGATAGCTTTTAATTTTCAAGAACTTTTCTTGAAATTTTTTTCAGAAGGAAAGGAAGTCAAATTACAGGGTATTGCAGGGATGCCGGGAAAGAAAATAAGCTCTAATGTCATGAAAAAGCTTCTAAAGAAAGAACAACGAGGCATAATTGCACAATAATGCTCACTAGAAGTTCTAACATCAAAATCATCTATTTCTGCAAATCTCCAAAAAGTCTTGGACAATCATTCCAAGGTTTTTGAAACTCCAAAAGGAATCCCACCTATTCGTGATCATGATCATGTTATTCGTTTGATTCCAAGAAGTGTTCCTCCAAACATCAGGCCTTATAGATATCCTTATGTCCAAAAGAGCGAAATTGAACGTATGATTGCAGAAATGTTAGAGGCGCATATAATTCAACCTAGTAAAAGTTCTTTCTCTGCTCTTGTAGTATTGGTACACAAGAAGGATGGATCATGGTGCATGTGTCCAGATTATAGGGAGCTGAATAATATCACCATTAAAGATAAATTTCCCATTCCTGTGATTGATGAATTATTGGATGAATTACATGGAGAAATTTATTTTACCAAATTGGATCTTCGTTCAGGGTATCATCAAATTAGAATGAAGACTGAAGATATTCCGAAAAAAACATTTCAAACTCATGAGGGTCATGATGAATTTTTGTTCATGCCTTTTGGCCTTACCAATGCACCTTCTACATTTCAAGGGTTCATGAATTCCATTTTCAAACCCTTCCTTAGAAAATTTGAGCTAGTATTTTTTGATGATATACTAATCTACAGTATGTCTTAGAAGGATCATGTTCAACATGCTGACAGGGTGCTCAAACTATTGCAGGAGAAATAATTATATGAAAAAAAATCCAAATGTTTCTTTGGAGTACAAGAGGTGGAATATCTGGGTCATATTGTATCTCATGAGGGTGTTAAGGTACACCCTAACAAAATTAAATCCATTAAGGAATGGAAATTCCCCACAACCATAAAGCAGTTGCGAGGATTTCTCGGGTTAATAGGGTATTATGGATTTTTTTTTAAAGAATTATGGGAGAATAACAACACCTATAACAACATTATTGAAGAAAGATGAATTTTCATGGACTCTTGAAGCAACTAAGGCCTTTGAACATCTTAAAGACACAATGTTCCTAACACCAGTCTTAGCTACGCCAGACTTCACAAAAACCTTTATTGTGGAATGTGATGCCTCGGGAAATGGAATTGGTGTTGTTTTAATGCAAGAAGGAAGACTCGTTGCTTTTGAAAGTCGTCCAATCAAAGGAAAGTATTTACAAAAACCTATTTATGAGAAGGAAATGTTAGCAATACTGCATGCACTAAAGAAATGGAGAACTTACCTAATGGGAAGACACTTGAAGGTAAAAACTGATCATGATAGTCTTAAACACTTTTTGGAACAAAGACTATCTTCAGAAGAGCAGCAAAAATGGGTCACAAAGAGGTTGGGTTATGACTTTGAAATAATATACAAAAAATGGAAGCTAAATGTTGTTGCAGATGCACTCTCAAGAAATAATGAAGAGGTGAAAGCATTGCTTTGTGCCATTTCTATTATCCAACCAGATTGGATAACGAAGCAAGAGATGAATGGAAGAAGGAAGAAGAAGTGTGGAAACTCATTCAAAAGTTGCAGCAAGATCCTAGTACATCTGATACATTTAGTTGGAAAAATTATTCCTTATGGTACACATATCACTTATATCTTTGTAAGAATTCCCAACTAAAACAAAAGATTCTTTTGGAATTGCACACTTCTCCTTTAGGAGGACACTCAGGATTTTTAAAAATTTACCACAGGGTGGAGAAAGATTTTTTTTGGGATGGCCTTAAATTTGATATTCAAAGGTTTGTGGCGGAATGTTTGGTTTTCCAGTAGAATAAAGTTGAGACAATTAAGACCTTGGGTCTTCTACAACTTTTATCCATTCCAGGTCAACGTTGGGAGGATATTTCAATGGATTTTATCACTAGTTTACCTAAGTCCGAAGGAAAGAGTGTCATCATGGTGGTAGTTGATAGACTTACCAAGTATGTACACTTTTGTGAATTATCTCATGCATTTAAAGAAAGTAGAGTTGCTACTACATTTATGGACACAATTCAAAAGCTACATGGAAACCCAAGGGTTATTATGAGTGACAGAGATTCCATTTTTACTAGAAATTTTTGGATGGAGTTATTTTCTTGTTTGGGTACTCAATTAACTCATAGCTCATCTTATCATCCTCAATCCGATGGTCAAACTGAGATAGTAAATAAATGTTTGGAAGGATATCTTCGTTGTTTTGTATCTGATAAACAAACACAATGGGTCAAGTGGTTACCTCTTGCTGAATGGTGGTATAACACTTCCTTCCATACTGCAGCAAAAATGGCCCCATTTATGGCACTTTATGGATATCATCCACCATCCATCACATCATCTTTAAGGGAAAATTCGAAGGTTCAAGCAGTGGAAGATCACATCGAGCACCAGCAAGAAGTTCTCCAACTCTTAAAGGATAACCTGAATTTGGCACAAAATCGAATGAAACAACAGGCAGATCAACATCGCAGCGAGAGAAGTTTTGATGTAGGAGATTGGGTATTTTTACGGCTACAACCATACAAACAAATGTCCCTCAAGCAAACTAAGAAGGATAATAAATTATCACCAAAGTACTATGGTCCTTACAAGGTGTTGCAAAAGATTGGTACTATGGCATACAAATTGGAGCTTCCTGCTTCTTCGCGAGTACATCCAGTTTTCCATGTTTCATGCTTAAATAAGGTTATAGGTGAAAATCTTCCAGTTCAAACAATATTGCCAGAACTTGATGAGGAGGGAAAAATCATATTGGAACCGGAAGCGGTCACGGAAACAAGAACTCGACAACTACGGAATCGATCAATTTCAGAGTATCTCATCAAGTGGAAGAACTTACCCACTGAAGATTCTACATGGGAGGATGAGAATTTTATACACAAGCACCCAGAGCTACTCAAGCGTTGAGGACAACACTTTTTTGAAGGAGAGGGGCATGTTAGGTCCCTATATTACTAGTATAGTTCCTTATTGTCGTTAGTGTAACCCCCTTATTGTTATTATTGTACCCTTGTAACCCCCATATTGTTATTATTGTGCCCTTAAATTATTATTTTTAAGTCAGCTAGGATTACATTGTGGCCCTACTAGGATTACATTATGGCTCCATGGACTCCTATATATAGAAAGGAGGTTTTTTAATTTGAATCATCCAAGAATTGTTCGTTCATGTAATGTATTGGAGGTTTCCCCCTCGAACTAGCTTATTTCTAAGGCGTTGATATCTCTTTTCTTATATTTTTGGAGCTGGTTTCACAACAAAGGATTTTTCCATCCTTGTGCCCAAGGTTGAGGCCAAGGTTTCCAAGGCACGAGTGTAGTCCAATTGTTTAGTGATGGTTGTGCATATGTTTGGGTGTTAAATCCTTGATTTTTCCATGGTCTCTTAGCAATAAAACAAAGAGGATCAACCTGATTTGGTGCTACTTCCTCTTGGTAGAAAACTTTAAGACCCGATATTGAAGGAAATTATTTGGTATCATGATTTTCTGCACATATGACATAGGTTTCTATGGTTTTTAAATCAAGAGGACATTCTCTCAAGGCATGTTTCTTTCTAAATTTCGTATAAAAAATAGATAATGCAAAATTTTTAGCTTTTTTCTTGTTTTGTACCTTAAGGGTGTCTATTTGTTCTTTAAGACTCCCTAAAATATCTGTTTTAAATTTGTCAAGCAAATTTCCTATTTCAGCTCTACTTATTGTCTAAGTTGTAGATTTACTAATCCCAGACATAGCAAAATCTCTTGGATTTTTCCCAATGATTAATTTACCTCTTGAAATATGTATGCATAACTCACAAATTTCTCCAAATGATAATTGAGAAATATATCCTTTACCCATCAAATTTAGAAGATCAATCCGCTCATCTCTGATAGATTTTATACATAAGCACCTAGAGCTACTCAAGCGTTGAGGACAACACTTTTTTGAAGGAGAGGGGCATGGTAGGTCCCTATATTACTAGTATAGTTCCTTATTGTTGTTAGTGTAACCCCCTTATTTTTATTATTGTACCCTTGTAACCCCCATATTGTTATTATTGTGCCCTTAAATTATTATTGTCAGGTCGGCTAGGATTACATTGTGGCCCTACTAGGATTACATTATGGCCCCATGGACTCCTATATATAGAAAGGAGGTTTTTTAATTTGAATCATCCAAGAATTGTTCATTCATGTAATGTATTGGAGGTTGCCCCCTCGAAGCAGCTTATTTCTAAGGTGTTGATATCTCTTTTCTTCTATTTTTGGAGCTAGTTTCACAACAAAGGATTTTTCCATCCTTGTGCCCAAGGTTGAGGCCAAGGTTTCCAAGGCATGGGTGTAGTCCAATTGTTTAGAGATGGTTGTGCATATGTTTGGGTGTTAAATCCTTAATTTTTCCATGGTTTCTTAGCAATAAAACAAAGAGGATCAACCTGATTTGGTGCTACTTCCTCTTGGTAGAAAACTTTAAGACCCAATATTGAAGGAAATTATTTGGTATCATGATTTTCTGCACATATGACATAGGTTTCTATGGTTTTTAAATCAAGAGGACATTCTCTCAAGGCATGCTTCTTTCTAAATTTTGTACAAAAATTAGATAATGAAATTTTTTTAGCTTTTTGCTTGTTTTGTACCTTAAGGGTGTCTATTTGTTCTTTAAGACTCCCTAAAATATCTGTTTTAAATTTGTCAAGCAAATTTCCTATTTCAGCTCTACTTACTATCTAAGCTGTAGATTTATTAATCCCAGACATAGCAAAATCTCTTGGATTTTTCCCGGTTATTGATTTACCTCTTGAAATATGTATGCATAACTCACAAATTTCTCCAAATTATAATTGAGAAATATATCCTTTACCCATCAAATTTAGAAGATCAATCCACTCATCTCTGATAGATTTTAGTAAGAGAGCTCTAAAACTTTCTTCATCTAGATTATGTATTTTAGCCCTTTTTATATTATAAGAAAATATTTCATTGAAATCTTTAAGATTTTCATCTTCTTTTTCCATCATTTTGAAGACTTAATATTTAAAATTATGGGGCACACAATAATCCTTGTATTTCTCTAAGAATGTATTTTTCATTTGTTCCCATGTTCTAATAAATTTTGATCCTAAGCCCATAAACCATTTTAATGTTGCATCCTTAAGAGTAGCTGGAAACAATTTCAAGTTTTGAGTATCGAGAAAATAGTCATAAGATCTACATAAGACTTCGAACTCAAAGAGAAATGTTTCAAGATACTCACTTATTAATCAATAGAAATTAGGGGGGATATAGGGTGATATATGTTTGATTGTAACTATGGTATATTCATCAAAGATGGGAAATCTAAAAGGTTTTGGATCTCCTCTACCACCTCCTCTTCCTCTTCCTCCAACTCTTCAACCTCCAATCCTACCTCCTCTTCCACCTCGAATCCTACATTATTCACCATTCATGTTGTGTACTTATCCTTCTCCTTCTTCGACCATTGTAGATTACTCAGAGCTAATGTAAGGTTCCAAAATTGGATTTCCTAGTTCCTCTGGTTTTTTTATCAATGGAATATTAAAGTATGTTTCTTCTTCTTCTTATTCACTTTGGACTTCAAGCTCTTGTGATAGAAGTTTCTCTCGAGAAGAGGATAGAAAAATTACTCCTTATACTGGGGATGTAGGATATTCTTCTTCTATTATTGCCTCAGTTGACGAAGTTGGTGAATCTCTAGGTGGGATTTCAGATGTAAGTACCTCTGTTTCTTCCTGTAATGGATGTAATATGAGTTTGGGTGGATAGTGTGCCACTAAGAGGTCATGGTGGGGTGAGTGGTGATGTTCGAATTAAACATCTACTTCCACCTACAAATATATGTTTATAATCTCTTTCCCTATGCATATCATTTTTGTTTTTGTTTTTATATATTTTTTAATTAAATGATAAAGATAAAATAATTCTATATACACCTCCCTGACAATTATGCCAAAATGTTTGGTAATTTAATTGACCTTAAACTACTTACAATAATTCTCAAAAAGGGCTAGTAAGATGATAAAATGTTTATGCACTGTATGTGCTAGAAGTTCTTGTAACTCAGAAAATATTGTAAATTAAATTGAATTATCGAAATACACGTCTTCTATAAATAAATTATTTATTCCTAGGAAATGAGATTAACTCTATAACGATGATAATCTTCTCTTTCTTTCAAATAAAACTACTTTCAAATAAAATTCTATACTTGTTTTTTAAAATAGAAATTTCACACTTTGTATAAATGTAAATCAATATCACACTCATTTACAAGAATGAAAACTACTCTTACTTAATAAATCTCACACTGAAAGGAAATTATGCATTTGTATGAATGGAAGCCACACTTGCATGAATAAGAATCACTCTTCATAATTTTAATGAAAATTACTCTTCACACTCATAAAGAACTCTGTTTGCATGAAGACCCTATCTAGCTTAGTGTTAAGTTCTGCTCCTATCCATGTGCATCCAAAATTTCTGAATGAAATAAATAATTAATAAGATTATCTTAACCTTAATTATGAAGAAATTGTAAATATAAATTAAATGAAAAAAAAATGAGAACATAATCGGAAAAATAATTACTTAGCAGCTAAATGAAATTAAAATCCTTACTATCTTGAGGGGGCCCTTCATGAGAAGCAGGAAATCACTATAAATCTATCGGCTAGGCACTTTATCATGCATCGATTCTCACTGATAAAATGCAATAATTTTTTAAAACAATGTATCAATAGCAGAGTTTTCAGTCTTGATGTTGTTTCTTTCATTTCTGTCAAGAGGCATATTTATAGAGCAGATGGTAATTAATTGTTGAGATATATACGCCTAAAACTAATCAACATAAACTATTTTTAACTTTGAAACATAAAATCATATAATTCGCTCATGATTTTCTATTATCAAAGAAAATAATGAGGCACTAATCTCGTTCTCACTCACCTGTTGTCGACTACGAAGGTTGACCTTTCCTTTGAACACATTAATAGGACCTATTTCCATAGATATAGCTCATGAGAGTAGCAAGAAATATTTGTGTGTATTGATTGCCACCTATCCATATATTTCACTCTCCAGTTTTCTTGTTGGAACATATCGAACCATGGACTTGGATGAAAAATCATGTATTAGCTGCAGAATCATTATAATTCATTAGCTGTAGTAAACATTAAACTAAATAATAAAGAGCATAATAATTTTATGAAATCACAGACAATTGCATATATGGTAGATCATTCTTCCTGTAACTTGATGCCCAATGTGTTGTTATGAAGATAAAAAAGAAAGATATGGGGTGAAAAATGGTGTCAAAAGGAAGCAATTGTGAGATTCAAAAATGGGCCTCAAAACGAAAAAAATTACAACAAAAAATAAAATTTATAATAAGTAATAAGATTCAATATGATGATTTCAATCATGGGGGATGATTTACATTTTTGGAATAAAAAAAAACTACTTTTAAACTTGTATTTTCACCTTATCTCCCAATGACTTTACTCAAATTTCGAGCGAGAGCACTGGTTGGATGAAGAATTTATTTTTTCTTAGAATGAGTAGTTGTTGTTGTGGGTTAGTCACACAGGTGTATGAAATCGCACAAGCTTATGGAGTGTGGTATACTCTCTAAAATATTGGTAACAGGGAAAAAGTGGGGGAGATCAAAAGCATAACACTTAATGGAAATAGTATGTTGAAGTATGCTCTGGTTAAACTAAAACTAAAAACACAAATATACAGAAGCTGTATAGAGAGTTCCAAATGATAAAAATGCAAACGATGGCTCGATGGCCTATTCTTATTAAATGTTCGAAATGGGGAAGAAATTTTACCCACTTGCCAAAGGGCCCCTAGGCAATGGCTCTAGGTCCCGATGCAAAGATGTTGCCTTCCAAGCTCTACCTCTGATGCAGTCTCACACTCTCTCTCTACTATGGTGGAATAAGATGTTGGGTGGCCAACTATCGAGTCCTCTTTAGATCCAGCTCCTGGTCACACACAATGCTGGTGTTTCTTGGGAAACTTTGGCTAGCATAACACTATGATCACCATTTCTTCATCTCTTGGTGGGTTTATATAGGTGAGTTTCAAATCCTCCTTCCCTTCCTTGGTACATGATGGATGGTGACCCAAGGGAGAGGTATGATTCCATTGTGTGCCCCAAATATTCCATTGGTTTCTCACATAGTGTCTAAGGAGGCACTGGTGGCTATCCTTAGGTGGCTTTCACATAAGGAGTAACTATCCTTTGCTTGGTGTGGTCCCAGAAAGTGACTTTTTCCATTTCTAGGAATGCACACTTATCGAGAAAAAGGAGCGCAGAAGGCGCTCCTCTCGAAGGATAAAGCGCACATTTGAGCATTTATGACTAGTTCAAATATGATTTTATCAAAACCTTAGGGATTTTAAATACTTCTTTGATTCCATAATGTGTTCCTGCCCTATAAATCCTTAGGCTCGACATTAATTGATGTCATCTTCTACTGTACGATTTTCTAGTGTTAACAATTGCCCCCTAATGTAAGAGGTCTAGGAAGAATTGTATAGCCGAAATACATTATAGTTTATTTTCTATATCATACGCAGAGAGAGAGAGAGAAAGAGGTCTATGTGTTTTTGGAATTGACAACTCCTTGCACCATTCCCAAGATAACCATGGCCTAAGGATTCCCCTACAATCAGATAAAAATATACAACATATTTACAAAATTTCAACGAGGCGAGCATGTCCCATGCTCATGATGCTATGGATAGTTAAACAAAATTGACATATACATGTGCTGTCTGTGCCACTACTGTGCTAGTGGTGCTAGTGGTTGTTGACAACATCTGCTGACGCCCTCAGGGGCGTTTTTTCTTTGACGATAGGTGAAATGTGGTACCCATATGCATAATCTTGGTATGGCATATCACTGTGCCATGTACACATATGTACTCGCCGGGACATTCCCGTGTAAAAATTGTTGTCAGAGATGCTTATGGAGGCATGGGTCTTCGACGGATCTAATCAAAGTGCAGTGGTTGCAAGGTACGATACCATCATGACATGAAAGCTTTTGTTGTGGTTGAATGTGTTGTGAAACCAGCTCCAAAAATAGAAGAAAGGAGATATCAACACCTCAGAAATAAGCCACTTCGAGGGGGCAACCTCCAATACATTACATGAATGAACAATTCTTGGATGATACAAATTACAAAACCTCCTTTCTATATATAGGAGTCCATGGGGCCATAATGTAATCCTAGTGGGGCCACAATGTAATCCTAGCTGACCTAACAATAATAATTTAAGGGCACAATAATAACAATAAGGGGGTTACAATAACAACAATAAGGGACTATACTAGAAATATAGGGACCTAACAAGCCCATCTCCTTCAAAAAGGTGTTGTCCTCAATGCTTGAGTAGCTCTGGGTGCTTCTGTATAAATTATCATCCTCCCATATAGAATATTCACTGGGTAAGTTCTTCAAATTGATGAGATACTCTAAAATTGATTGATTCCGTAGCTGTCAAGTTCTGGTTTCTGTGACCGCTTCAGGTTCCAATATGATTTTTCCTTCCTCATCAAGTTCTAGCAATATTGATCCAAGTAGATATTGGTGGTCACCCGCATATTCCACTTGGGGCCCCACCGTTGTCTCTTTCAGTTTTTTCAGTTTCGACACAACTTACTATTTTTAGCAGATTTTCGGGTCGTGAACTTCCGGAGCCGTTTTGAGGCCCTAAACGACGTTTTTTGGGAAAATGGAGAGCAACATGGGTCCATGGACCAATTTTTCTCATTCAACATTTGTATTCCTCGGACAGATATTTATAACGAGGTATGGTACACGTCAAACGGAGATCGTATGCCAAAGTTACGCCCCTGGGAAGTTGAAACACCAATTTACCCAAACAGGGCCCATAGTTTTGGTGCTTCATCTCCTAGGGTTAGGGTTTTGGCTGTTTAGGATTTCCCATTGTTTCTAAATAACAGATAGGCCCTCGAGCCTTATTGTAACTCAGTTCAGAGGCCTGTAGCTGCCACATCTCTTCTCAGAGATAGCTACTAGCGCCCTAGCTAGTTTTATTTTCATTCTGTCTGTAAGCAAATTTGAGTTCTTTGATATTAATGAAATGAAGTGTTATTTCCACTGCATCTCTGTATTTATGGTTATATTTTTATTCTGTTGCGTTCCTGCATAAATCCGGATCAAATATTGTTTTAACTTGAAGATTTTCACCTATAACCTTCTTTAAGCATGAAACATGGAAAATTGGATGCACTCGTGAAGAAGCAGGGAGCTCGATTTTGTATGCCATAGTACCAATATTTTGCAACACCTTGTAAGGACCATAGTACTTTGGGAATAATTTATTATCCTTCTTAGCTTTCTTGAGGGACATTTGTTTGTATGGTTGTAGCCATAAAAATACCCAGTCTCCTACATCAAAACTTCTCTTGTTGCGATGTTGATCTGCCTGTTGTTTCATTCGATTTTGTGCCAAATTCAGGTTATACTTTAGGATTTGGAGAACTTCTTGTTGATTTTTGATGTGATCTTCCACTGCTTGAACCTTCAATTTTTCTCTTAAATATGATGTGATGGATGGTGGATGATATCCATAAAGTGCCATAAATAGGGTCATTTTTGCTGCAGTATGGAAGGACGTGTTATACCACCATTCAGCGAGAAGTAACCACTTGACCCATTGTTCTTGTTTATCAGATACAAAACAACGAAGATATCCTTCCAAACATTTATTTACTATCTCAGTTTGACCATCGGATTGAGGATGATAAGATGAGATGTGAGCTAATTAAGTACCCAAATAGGAAAATAACTTCGTCTAAAAATTTCTAGTAAAAATGGGATCTCTGTCGCTCACAATAACCCTTGGGCTCCCATGTAGCTTTTGAATTGTGTCCATAAATGTAGTAGCAACTGTACTTTATTTAAATGGATGAGATAATGCACAAAAGTGTGCATACTTGGTAAGTCTATCAACTACCACCATGATGACACTCTTTCCTTCGGACTTAGGTAAACCTGTGATAAAATCCATTGAAATCTCCTCCCAATGTTGACTTGGAATGGATAAAGGTTGTAGAAGGCCCGGTGTCTTAATTGTCTCAACTTTATTTTGTTGGAAAACCAAAAATTCCACCACAAACTTTTGAATATCAAATTTAAGGCCATCCCAAAAACATTCTTTCTTCACCCTGTGGTAAGTTTTTAAAAATTTTGGGTGTCCTCCTAAAGGAGAAGTGTGCAATTCCAAAAGAATATTTTGTTATAGTTGGGAATTCTTACAAAGATATAAGCGATCTTTGTACCATAAGGAATAATTTTTCCAACTAAATGTATTAGATTTAGTAGGATCTTGCTGCAACTTTTGAATGAGTATCCACACTTCTTCGTCCTTCTTCCATTCATCTCTTGCTTCGGTTATCCAATCTGGTTGGATAATAGAAATGGCACAAAGCAATGCTTCCACCTCTTCATTCATTCTTCAAAGTGCATCTGCAACAACATTTAGCTTTCCTTTTTTGTAGATTATTTCAAAGTCATAACCCAACATCTTTGTGACTCATTTTTGCTGCTCTTCTGAAGATAGTTTTTGTTCCGAAAAGTGTTTAAGACTATCATGATCAATTTTTACCTTGAAGTGTCTTCCCATTAGGTAAGTTCACCATTTCTTTAGTGCATGCAGTATTGCTAACATTTCCTTCTCATAAGTAGGTTTCTATAAATACTTTCCTTTGATTGGACAAATTTCAAAAGCAATGGGTCCTCCTTCTTGCATTAAAACAACACCAATAAAGGTTTTTTTGAAGTTTGGCGTAGCTAAGACCGGTGCTAGGCACATTTCCTCTTTAAGATGTTCAAAGGCCTTAGTTGCTTAAAGAGTCCTTGAAAATGCATCTTTCTTCAATAATGTTGTTAAAGGTGTTGCTATTCTCCCATAATTCTTAACAAACTTGCGATAATACCCTGTTAACCCGAGAAATCCTCGCAACTCCTTTATGTTTGTGGGACTTTCCATTCATTAATGGATTTAATTTTGTTAGGGTCTACCTTAACATCCTCGTGAGATAGAATATGACCCAGATATTCCACCTCTTATACTCCAAAGAAACATTTGGATGTTTTTGCATATAATTGTTTCTCCTGCAATAGTTTGAGCACCTTGTCAACATGTTGAACATGATTCTTCCAAGACCTATTGTAGATTATTATATCATTAAAAAATACTAGAAAATTTTTTCTAAGGAAGGGTATGAAAATGGAATTCATCAACCCTTGAAATGTAGAAGGTGCATTGGTAAGGCCAAAAGGCATGACCAAAAATTCATAATGACCCTCATGAGTTCGATTTTTTTTTTCGAAATACCTTCATTCTTAATTCTAATTTGATGATATCCTGAACGAGTATCCAACTTGGTAAAATAAATTTCTCCATGTAATTCATCCAATAATTCATCCAATGCTACAGGAGCAGAGAAAGAACTTTTACCAAGTTGAATTATACCCACCTCTAACATTTCTGCAATCATAGGTTCAATTTCGCTCTTTTGGACATAAGGATATCTATAAGGCCTGATGTTTGGAGGAACGCTTCCTGGAATCAAATGAATAGCATGATAATGATCACGAATAGGAGGAAGTCCTTTGGGAGTTTCAAACACCTTGGAGTGATTGTCCAAGAGTTTTTGAAGATCTACAGAAATAGATGATTATGATGTTGGAAATTCTAGTGAGCATAATTGTGCAATTACACCTTGCTGTTATTTATTTAGAAATTTTTTCATGACATTAGAGCTTATTATATTTCCTGGCTTCCCAGAATTACCCCGTAATTCGACTTCCTTTCCTTCTGAAAAAATTTCAAGAAAGTTCTTGAAATTTAAAAATTACCGTCCCCAAAGATTGTAACCATTGTAATCCTAGTACAACATCAGCACCTCCCATAGGAATGGAAAGCATTGGACTATTTAATACATATTCCCCCATGGTTAGCTCGATATTATGGCATTTTCCAAAGAAATTTATAGTTCCTCCATTTACAACCATCATTTGACATTCTGGTGCTAGGTATAGGAAAAAATTCAATTCCTTGGTGTTGGCTGATAAAAGGTGCTTCTTAAAACTCCTAATTATCTCACATTAATCATCAATCCAGGTAAGTCCTCTACTTTCGAGAGTGTACACAGTATGTGGCTGCTATTATTTAAAGAATAATGGTTTGTAGCATAGATCTTAACACAAATGTAAATGATAATATCTAACAGACTCTAATGGAAATTATTAAAGAAACATCAAAATGTGGTCTTCTATTGAAATCAAAGCTTACATCAATCCAGATAACAATATCATCAGTTGAGAGCATAGTAGAAATAACTCACTTCTACTTTAGCTGATTAAATATAAATTCTATTAAATCTATTGTGAATGCAATCAAGACAAGGGTAATATCATTCCGAGAGTCCGAAAGCAGTAATCAAAATCTTGCAGAATATAATGCGCTTATTTAAGGAATCTCACAAAGCATAAAAAGATGAATCATAAGAGGAATGTAATCAATCCAATAGTAATGAAAAACATAAACAGAATGTAAATCAAGATGTATGGAACAACTCAAATAAAATAGATTCACATGGACAAGAAATTATCAAACCAATTAAGCGCTGTAAAATATCAGAAGATGAGACAAGGAAGCAGCAAAACTCCACCAGAGGCCGGGCCATTAGCCACCAATAGGTACTACTACGTTACTTCAAATACGACGAGAGAACAAAAACTCAATTATGTATTAATCATTGAATTGAAGTAACAATACAATAAGTTGTGCTCTCCAAAACACAGTATGCAGTTATGTTTTAAAGATTAGAAAATAACAGAGATTCTCCCCGTCCTTCCTATCATCACTTTCTTTTATAGTCAGGTGGAGATAAAAATTAAACAGTAAATATGATCCCTAACCAATTCCTAACTTAAGACACATCCCGCTCTGATCTTCTTCATGTATTCTTAATTTTGGCTATAACCAATGTGCTTCTTTCTCCATTGGTCGGATTATACGGTTCTAATTTTGTTTTGTCGGGTTCCTTTGTTCCAATGCTAGGGAACAACAATCGTCCCTTACCATTTCCCTGTATAAAGAAAGATAGAAGTTAGTTAAATCATAGCAGCACATGATTCCTTCATTATCCTTAATAGTTCTAGCATATTAGGATATTAGGATATGAAAGAGATAAGAATTATGGAAAAAAATGGTGAATTCAATAGTAAATACATACCCATTTTGTGACTCGACATACTCCCCTACTTACTCTGTTTCATGTCCTCATGAAAAAAAAAAATTCTGATGAAGGGCAGTTAAAGAGTAAGCTGGAGAAGGAATATCATAGATCGGTCTGAAACCATGGTGCTGGGCTAAGAGTGCAAAAGAAGTTCTTTCCTCTCCCTCGAGTAATTCATAGGTGGCCCGGTAACCTTTAGGAGGGTACCAAATGATGGGGCTACGAAATCAACAGCCTAACCGAAAGGGTCCTCTCAAAATGAGATTGCTATAGGTGGTAACACGGGCTGCATTTGCTTTAAAATTTCTGTAGTTAAATGGCTCTCTGTCCTGCACACTACGGGTAGAGACCACGCACCTTATTTTGGATGCAGTCATTGCACATTATTGAAAGGATTGGAAGTATGACACTCCATTCTGTATAATTCCTTTATGAATAAGCCCCAAGACTTGAATTACCCCTACTCTTTTCATCAAACTCCTTTGATTAGCAAGCATTTGCAAAGGGTGCTTGGGTTTGCTTCTTACCCAAAGGTCCAACCCATGCTCTTGCCTTTGGAAGGCACAATGAGCTTTGAGCCACTTGATTTGATTGACTGCAAATGAGATAAAGGCCTTGAACTGGATGTCTCCCATGAAAGAGCTGGGATTATTATCTACCTCATCTGCTAATATAAGATTGTGCAAGTAGAATTCACAGAGCAATATTTTAACCTTTATACCATGTTGTTTGCAACAACTGATAAAATATTCAACAATGTTTAATTAAATCAATTTTCCAGCCCTTACAGCTTTGATTTTCAATAACAGATATCGCTTTAAGAAAAACAAAGCGTAATTATTGGCAGGAGCCCTACATGTCAAAACATCTGTGTACAATGAGCAGATAGAATCTATCTGAGCTATGGTCTTATCCAATGTAAACTTGATTTTTTCTATTTTCTCTTATTCTTGCCTGCATCTGTAGAAGGTCTCACTCTCTGTTGTATTCATTTCCTAGAGATTTTTCTGCAATGCTTGATATTTTTTTTCGTGGAACATTTTCTTGTTCCATCTGTTCTAACGCAAGCTGTGCCTGAGCTAATTCTTCTTGAAGATTCGTAATAGTGGGGTCATTGTACAATATGATGTCTTTAGCTAATAAACTGGTCTTGGTGCCCACATTATGGGAGAAGATGTCCTTTGTCTGAGTTTCCTTATTATTAGAGGTCCAAGCCTCTGTCTGAGTTGTTGTTTCTATGAAGATTACATGTCGTTCTTCTCAAATAATGGCAGGTTGAGGGGACATGGGCTCAGTTTGAGTCCCGGTAGTCTTCTCTTCATATATTTTTGTTTGGACTGCCTCATTGGTTGTCTCTGAAGTTCTATCTAGTGCCTTTTCCATGGTGATTTCCTTGATCTTTCTCCTAAGTCTTTTCACTGTTTTACACAACTTATGCCATTACTTCCTAAGCTTTTTCAACTTAGCTCTATAGTTTCCTAGTGGAACCACTATCTTGCTGTCAGTCTCATGAATAGCTTTTGCTTCCAATGATCCTGGTTAGTCATCCTAGCTTCGTCCTAATAGGACCATGTCTCTGGACTGAGTTTCGGCTTCCTGAAGCACTTCTGTTTCTACTTCTTCTTCGTGGCCTATACTTTTTGTAGTTAGGCTTATCTGGCTATTTTCCACCAGAAGCGTGTCACCAGATTGGTGCACTATTTCCTGACTAGCTTCTTCATTTATTTCAGCTTCAAGGATTTCTTCCCTTAAAGGAGATAGATGTTCAGTATTGCCGGTATTCTCGGGAGATTGGATTGTTTCTTCGTTTAGGTTAAGCGGGTTTTCCTACTGCATATAATCACTCATATTAGCCAAAACTTGGGAAAATTCAAAATCATACAATAAATCGCCTTGGGGCCTCATACTTGGTGTCAGAGTGAGTCCTAATTCATTAATTTGTTCCTCCTTGGACTGTCATGTTTCTTCACTGGGGTTTTCTTGGCCTTCACCTTCTAGCTGCAAGGGTTGTTCTATAATTGGGATTGATATCTCTATGGGTTGGCTAGTGCTACCTTGAGGGTTTTCGGTTGCCCCTAGCCTTGAACTTATCCTTGCGGACCATCTGTGTTTGAGAGGTATATTTCTTAAAAGGGGAGTTCTTTTCCTTTTCTGAACTGGGATAGGGGCAGGCAAGGCTAAGCCTTCTTCTCGAGTTGATACTAAATCATCCCAGCTTAGTTGCTGCTGAGCGTGATTATGGCTAATTATCAGTCTAATCAGGAAGTGGTGGCTTACCACTGTTTCTACATGTTGGGACTGTCTCAACCTCTTAGTAGTGTCATGCAATAAATATTTCAACAATGCTGGTAAATTAACAGAGCATTTTTGTTTTAAAACTGCCAGACGTTTAAGTTGGGTGGCCTTATCACATATTTTTTCCCATCACAGGTGATGTAGTTCTGGAAAATTCTCGCTAATTCTCTCCATGTATATCCAAGAGAAGATGGTCGAACACCTTTGCATTTCTTGACCAGCTCCTGTCCTCCATCTCTGAAGATTTCAATGACATCCGGCAACTTCAATCGCTTGCCAGTCCACACAGGTCCTTCTGCTGGTAAACCAGATACTTCTACTATCACTGCGTTTGATACAAAGATTTGTCTTCTGCTTACCATAGTTTTTTCATTTCGCAAGTTCCGTAAAAACTCAATGGAAATTTCTTCGTTGGATGCCTGAAATTGTGTGAAATAGACTATCCACCCAGCTTGAGCTAAAATTTCCCTAGCTGCATCAGAAACAACTAGTACTAGCGGTTCTCTGCGTACAGATCTTCCTCCCATGGCGTTGAAACTCTGCAATTGATAAAAGTAGCAGGGAGAACGCAGGGACACACAAAGCGAAATAATGGAATAGCAAATGGTTATGTGATATTTTATAAATGTAGATATCGTTATTGAGAACATTATCATACCACATGCTTCTGTAATCCTAGAAAATCATATTGTTCTTGCAAAATCAAATGAAAAAGTGATAGCGCACTTAAAAGTACAGTAGAGGTCCCTGCCCCTCTTCAAAATGATAGGTTGTCCTCAACTGAAATAAATGAAAAGGTAAGGTGCAGGCAACAAAGTACAGTGGTAATTAAGTAATGAGGTACGCGTAGTCATGACAAGATTATAACCTATATTGGAGAAATAATATCAAGGCTCATACCGTGATTTAGAAATAAGTGATAAGTTATCGTGATATAATGTATGAAAGGAAAAGGAACAACATGCGAAAAAACACAAGAAATCAAAACTTTTAGTGCCATTATTCCACTCAAACATTGTGATTGATTAAAAATATATTCATGCATAAAGGTTAAAGGTATGTTGGGATTACAATTTCTCCATAGAAAAAAAAATTATAAGAAGAGGGTATGAGAGATTATTTATGTAGAGTAAAGCTTCAATGCCATCAACAGAGCTTTAGCTTCCCGCAGGCATCCATAGCCTCGACAGATTTTCTTTTAACCTTTGGGAACCATGGTCCTCTATGTATAATTGGGGAAGTGTTTGATGGTGTGCATAGTAGAGACCAATGTGGTGGTTTGGTGACCAGGTGAACACATTTCCATTCACTGGGAAGTAGCGAAGGTGGTCAGACCGGCTCATGATGAGACCTCATGTTTCCAAGGATGATTATTACATCTATTGGATCATAACCCTGGTGTGGTAGCCATAATGGGAATGCCAATTCGCTCCTTCCTTATGATCTTGTTAGGCTGGCTCATGACGAGACCCACTATTCTCCATCTGTGGAAAAAGAGTCATAAACTCATAAGTGAAACATACTCTTCTTTTATTTTTATTATTTTTAAATTCAGTCCCCCATTTATACATAGTGGGTGATTCACCACTCCTTAAGAGTAGATATGGCGGAAGAAGTTTTGAGATATCAATATATAAATAAATATACCCCTCATCTTATTGATAATATATAGAGAAAGTTATATAAGCAAGGGGAAACCAGCGTGATAAAGATAATCAATCAATGTGTGTCAGAGTGGAACTGAGGACAGTAAAATGAAATAGATAATGTGTCATTTTCTCTTTTATTTAGATTATCATGAAATATTATTATTAAAGATGATAATATACACGGTATTTTTCTTGGTCTATTGATCTTCCATACATATTATATCTTGCATGCCATTACGTTCTCAAAAATATTCACCCGATGTTGTTTTAAAAAAGAAAAATCCACACAAAGCGTGTTGTTCCTTAAAGGGAACAACAGCTATTCCCTACAGGGAACAACAAAAAAAAATAATGCACACATAATTGTTGTTCCTTAGAATGAACAACAGTTGTTCCCTGTAGGGAATAGCAAAAAAAAAAAAAATACACGCAGAAAAAATTGTTGTTCCTTGTAAGGAACAGCAGTTGTTCCTTGTAGGGAACAACAAAAATACATACGAAAAAAATTGTTGTTCCCTATAATGAATAGCAGTTGTTCCTTGTAGTGAACAACACAAATACATACGAAAAAAATTGATGTTCCCTGTAAGGAACAATAGTTGTTCCCTGTAAGGAACAATAGTTGTTCCCTATACGGAACAACAAAAATACATATGAAAGAAAAAAAATTGTTTTTCCCTGTAAGGAACAACAGCTGTTCCCTATAGGGAATAGCAAAAATACATACGAATTTTTTTTTTCGTTCCCTATAAGGAACAACAGCTGTTCCCTGTAAGGAACAACAGAAATACATACAAAATTTTTTTTGTTCCTTAGAGGGAACAATAGCTGTTCCCTGTAGGGAACAACAAAATGAAATATACAAAAGTAATGTTCTTTTTAGGAAACGGTCAATGTATGTAAAGTAAATTTGCTGTTCCTTGTAGGAAACAACAAAAGAAAAGAAAAATTAACTATTTGTCAAACAAATCCAGTCAATCAAAAAAACAAATTTATGTACAGAATTCAAAAAAGAATACATCTCACTGAGCTAGTGCTGTGGAAGGGTTACCCTCAGCAAGAATTTGTATTGTGGAATCTTCTCATATCTGCTGGTAAAAGGATTCCCTTGTAAGCAGTTTGTGATAGAGGTGTACTCGATGTCCATTTGATTTAAAAGAGTTGCTAGACTGATCAACGGTTGTTAATGTAAGGGTACCATTGTCATGCACCTCTTGT
Organism: Pinus albicaulis; assembly: GCA_034641835.2. NCBI lineage: Eukaryota > Viridiplantae > Streptophyta > Pinopsida > Pinales > Pinaceae > Pinus > Pinus albicaulis. Next base: position 592,907,034 of record CM076579.1, read on the forward strand.
ATCTCATAGGGGCCTAACCATCTGGTTTGAAGTTTTCCTGGAAAATCATGGAACCTAGAATCATAAAAAAGTGCCCAATCACCTTCATGGAAGGTTTTTTTCTTGATGAGGGAATCATGCCATTTTTCTCTTTGTTGTTGGATTAGTGTAGTATGCTGAAGGGCTGATAGCCAGATTTCATCTAATTCATTTATCTGCCATATTCGATTAATCTAGGCTTCAGTTAAATCCATTCCTACTGCCTGGCCTGTCCTTAGCATTTGTATCTCAAATTCAATAGGAAAGATAGGTTCCTTACCAAATACCAGTTGATATGGGGAGTATCCAGTAGTGTTCCTCCATGTTGTATGATATGCCCACAAGGCTTCTGGTAGTCGAGTAGCCTAATCTCGTCTGTGTGACGAGACCGTATTTGTTAGGATAGCTTCAATTACCTTGTTGGTGATTTCTACCTGCCCATTAGCTTGCGGTTGATATGGAGAGGTAATCCTGTGAATAACATGATGATTTTTCAGTACAGCAGCAATCTTGTGGCCCATAAATTGCAGTCCTCCATCAGTGATTACTTCTCTGGGTAACCCATATCATACAAAAAATTCAAAAATGAAATGTATTACGGTTTCTTCTGTGGCCCTAGGGAATGCAATCGCTTCCACCCACTTGGTCACATATTCTGTTGCAACCAACATGTATGATTCCTGATTGGATGATGGGTTAATCGGCCCAACAAAATCTAGTGGCCAACGCTTGAAAGGTTCTATAATCAACTGTGGATGCAGGGGCATCTCATTAGATTGGCCAGGGCGGCCCATCCGTTGGTAGCTATCACAGGCTTGGACAAATTTCTTAGCATCCTTAAATATTGTGGACGAATAATAGCCCATTTGTAAGATTTTATGTCCAGTTCTGCGGTCTGCAAAATGTCCACCGCATGGTCCGTTGTGGCAAGATTTTAAGATGTCATAGATTTCATCTTCCCTGATACACCTGTGGATGTGCATATTAGCCCCTGTGTGAAAAAGATATCCTCCAATCCAGGAGAACCGAGTGTTGCATTGTACTATGGATTTCCTTTCTCTGGATGTTAGATGTTTAGGTAGCTTTCCTAATGCTAAGAAGTTTGCCACATCTGCATACCATGGTGTTTTTATGGTAACAACGAAAAAGTGTTCATCTGGAAACTAATCTTCCACTGCTATTGCATCATCTGTTCTTGGTAGTCAGGAAAGGAAATTAGCTTCAAGGTTTTCCTTCCCTTGTCGATCCCTTATAGTTATATCAAATTCCTGTAAAAGACGCAACCAACGTGTCACTCTTCGATTCGTAACTGGTTTATTAGCTAAATATTTAATGGCAGAGTGGTCCATATACAGAATTACAGGGTATCCAATTATATAGTGTCTCAATTTGTTAATAGCATAAATGACTGCTAAAAAATCCTTCTCTGTTACTGTGTAATTTAACTTAGCAGGAGTTAAGTTCTTGCTAATGTAGTATATAGCATATGGTTTCTTTTCTTCCTGTTGGCCAAGAACTGCTCCAATGGCTATATCTAATGCATCTGATGAGATTTGGAAGGGTATATCCCAGTTTGGTCCTCGTAGTACTGGTGTTGTAGATACGAGCTGTTTCAAATCTGAAAAAGCAGTATCACATTTTTCAGTCCATATGAAATCAATGTTTCCTGTTAAGGCATATAGTGGTCCATAAATCTGTGAAAAATTCTTGATAAATCTACGATAATATCCAACAAATCCTAAAAAAACTACGCACCTCTGTTTGAGTGTAGGGAGTAGCTAATAAAATAATTACCTGTATCTTTTCCGGATCTACCTGTATTCCAGCTGCTGAAATGTAATGTCCCAAGATCAGGCCTTCTTTTATCATCATATGGCACTTTTCGTGACTTAAACATAGGCTAATAACAATACACCATTCCAGAACTTTTTCTAATTTCTATAATTCTTGGTCAAAGTCATCTCCATAGGGTGTAAAATCATCCATGTATACCTCTAATCCTTCATTTATCAGGTTTGTGAAAATACTGAGTATGGCTCGTTGAAATGTGGTGGTGTATTGCACAATCCAAAAGGTAATACACTGTAGGAAAATTTTCTCCAGGGATAGGTAAAGGTAGTCTTGTCCTGGTCCTCTGGAGCAATATGGATTTGATTGTAGCCACTGAAGCCATCCAGGAAAGAAAAAAATTTCTTTCCTGCTAGTGTATCCAGAACCTGATCAATAAATGGAAGGGGAAAGTGGTCTTTTTGCGTGGCCTTGTTGAGTTCTCTATAGTCAGCACATATTCGCCATTTCCCATTCTTTTTAGGAACTAAAACTAATGGAGAGACCCATTTACTGTCATATATAGGATAAATAAAATTAACATCTAACATTTTTTGAAGTTCTTCTTTAACAATGTCTTTTAAATGAGGATTTAATCTTCGTTGAGGTTTTTGAATGGTTTTTGCATATTTTTCAATGTAGATATGGTGCATGCATAGCTGGGGATCAATCCCATTCATGTCTGAGTATTCCCAAGCAAAATATTTTTTATATTTTAAAAGAACTTGAGTAAGTTTTTGCTATTGGTCATGACTCAGATTAAAGTTAATGTTTAGGGTTTTCCCTGGCTCGATTTCTATAGGTTTACTGTGATAAACAATGGCTTTTGGTATCGTGTGGTCCCTGATTTCTTTGAGGGGATCCTCTTCAATTTCGTTATCAATAACTGCTTCAATCATGTGACATTTGAAGCTTGATGTGGAGGTAGGATGATTGATAAAGGTATTAATAACATCATCTTCTATTTGATTTTTAAATTCAAGGGCATCTACCACAGTTAATGGTGATCGAATGTTTTTTGTGAAATATGTTGCGGGTTGTTTCTTGGTTTGTACAATAGTCAGCCTTGGCTGAGCAAGGGGATATAAGGCTAAATTTTTTAAATCTATTCCCCTAGTTATTGTCATATTGCCTGTCCGGTAGCTGATATAAGCATCAATAGTTTCTAGCCAAGGTCTTCCTAGTATTAAAGGATGCCCATCAAGCCGACTTCTGGGATTAATGATAAAGAAATTTGCTGGGTATTTCCAAGAATCTACAGACACCATTACATCCTGTAATTTCCCCTCTGGTTTGACAATTGAGCGGTCATCCAGTTCTAGTAGAGTCGTGGTTGGATCGAAGGTTGTGATGCCAAGATTTTGACAGGTTGTTGTCGTGAGAATATTAATGGCTGCTCCTAAATCGACTAATGCATTGGGAAAGGAACAACCATTTATCTGGACTGTAACAATGGGGTTTCCAGGATCTTCATATTTCACTAGCATTTCTCTGCCTAATAATAAATCAGACAGAGTTCCAACAACATGGACGGTGGGGTTTATTCTTGATTTCCTCACAGGGTTCTTTATACACAACTCTTTGATAGTTTTAGCATATGTTGGAATGTCCTAGATAGCCTAGAGGAGGGGGATTTTTATACAAGGGAGGAATCAAATCAATCATTTTCAAGTTTGGTGGAATTAGAGATGAGTTGTTTGAATACTTGAAAGAAAGGTTTGTCACAAGCCTAGTTATGAGAATTGAATTTTCAAAGGTCATTTTGGGTATACCAAGTGGATATATTGTTCAGGATATGGTTCCTGTGGTTCTTCCAAAGATTGTAGTTTTACAACAGCGTTATCGCCATGCATTAGCTACTTTGCATGAATTGGAAACATAGTTGAATAGAATTTTTCCAGTTTTGTTGCTGGAATGGTGTTACAAGGCTCCATCGTTTGTGTTTCTTCACTCATATAGAAAGGAACTGGTTACTGTGATGCAATTCTATGAATTCGAGACATGATCTAATACTAGAGGAACTATTTAAAACTAGCAGATTTATGTATTAACCTAGAATTTGTTGCTCTTACCCAACTATTTGAATTGTTAAGTTGATCAATCAATAAAGAAAATTAAAAAAAAACAAATATCCATGGACATCAGCCATTTTCATAATTTATGCTACCGTTTCCAACGAAGTCTCAAATACATCCAGCTCCTCAGTGGCTTCCAAAGAATGTTTCAATATTCCAAGCATATTTTCTTATTTTATTTTTTTGCATGCATCATCATCTTCAAAGAAAATTTACACTACATTATTCTCAATGAAGTAAAATATTTTCAAAAAAAAATTGTCTCCTCATAGTCTTCTTCTCATAAAGTGGAAGTATATCCAGGTATTTTATCCACAAAGGTTTTGTTCCCAGAAGGCCACTTTTGATTGCATGGCATAGAAGACGAAAAATTATTCCCACAATAGCAACAAAAACTTGCTCTAATGATTCACTAAAAATAATTTGAGAAAAGAGAGATTGACAAGTACTGAAAGAAAACTCTAATAGTTGTATTATTAAGAATGTATTTCCTTTATATTTTATATAAATTTACATCAAGGTCACTTTTCCCTGAGTTAGCTGAATTTTTTTTATCACGCTGAGAACAAAAGAATCCTGATATAATAACATCTATGTTTCCCAAATTCACTTTCAAACCAATTTTTTTTTGGATTTGACACAGAAAGTTGGTTGTATAATTGGTTGCTAAAGGAGTAATAGATAAACATTCAATGTATCCAATATCATGAGCTAAAATTTCATGAAATTTGTCAGATTTTTCTTCAACAAATACCTCCAATCTTCTACACATGGTTGTAATAACATCATAGCTAGAATTGAATGCAATAATTGGCATAGATGCAACATCTTCAACTTGGACATCAGCAATCTAATCTTGCAATGCTAAGTCCAAAACCTCAAAAGTGTTTTCACTCATTACTTTAATCCCTACCTTAGGCAACATACTCATAATTTGGAAATTTTTCTTCTTGATGATATCATATTCGATGTCAATATCAAAAAACAACCATGAAAGTTTTAAAAATGACAAAAGTGTTTTTGTGTTCACAAATATTTCTCTGTTTCTTGTATTTTGAAATTTCTGAGAAAACACACTTAACATTGAGCAACTCTTTAGTTGTACTTTCAAAAATGCATCTAGGGAATATGGCATATAAAGTATGAAGGAAAGCACCCATAGTCAAATCATAAATAGTGGTCCATTGAATGCACAAGATTCTTGATAGGAATTATTTCTGCGTCCAATGATGATGATGCTAAATGTATAAAGTTGAAAAAAGGCCTCCATAACGTATTGTCCCCTTAAGCAAGTAAAATACAAGATGCAGACATGAACGATGAGCTAATAAGGCCTTGTACATGAAGCCTTTTTTCGACAAGGCATCTGTTAAGCAATTTCAACATCCAAGAGGAAAATGGTTGCTAGTGTACCTCTCCTATAACATCAATTAGAATACCCACATTTTCTAGTGACTTGGAGAAAGTAGGAAGGTCACAGAAAGGTGTTGGAGAGCTGTAGATATAAAATTTAGTAAAGGGCATGTCAAAGCATGTTTTAGAAAAAGCAGTAGAAACCGTGAAGCTCGATTCAGTTGCGTAAAATGATGCAACAGATAATAGGTATGCCACAGGAAATTACATAAATTCCATTTTCTCGAATAGGAATTCATGACCAACCTAGATACTAAGGAAGCATGTCTGGTTGCCCACATGTAAAATGAATCTCTCTCAAAATTGAGACGTGTGACTCCTTCACCCAAAACATAGAATGGTCCACTAGATAAGTAAGTCATTGGCATAAATGGACTAGATAAATAAGTTTCTGTGCGCTGTGAAAAAAGAGTTTTGGACAAATTTTGGAAATTTTATATAGACAAAGGTAACTCTCAAGCATGGAAAGAGAAGAGTGATGCACGTCTTCTAGATCCCAATGAGTTATGAAAAAAAAGAACTAAAGAAAATTTCATGAAAAAAATAAAAAAATAAAAAAAATAAAAGCAAGAGAAAGTTCATGTAGGCTAAGAAATCCAAAACAACATGAAGAAGCCCCATACTACTTTGACTTCATCAGATGTGGAAATTAAAATAGTGTACGAGGGTTGTTTCTAGCTAAACACATCACTGCTTACAAATCAACAAATTTATACAACCTGTAGAAAATATTTGAGAATAGTTTGATGTTTCTATACACACTGGAAGAGGCCAAGCCACTAGCGAATAGTTGATAATTGCCAATAAAATATACTCAACATTTAGAAAAAATAAGGTAACATGAAATATAGTAGCAGTCCCACATGCATTCATAGTGTTCAATGATCAATTTTTCTACATATGTGAATATTCTACAACTTTCTCTCAGATCTATTTTAGTGTGTTCAAGTCTCACTTGCATCTCCAACGATAATTCAAAAACCTTTTTTAGATATTTTCATCAAGGAAAACAATTGATATATTGGCCAAACATATGATTATAAGCCACTCACAATTTCAACAAATATTTGAAGGGTCATTACTCCTTTGAGTAATTTGCTAGTCAATAGGGAGGACACCTTATATGAGAGTAAGTCACCTTGCACACATTTCCAAGCTATTATGATGAGGATTTCCACTCATTGATAGTTAATTCATCTTCTCCTTTGTAGATTTTACTTCTACCATGGAATTTTACAAATGGAGCCTTCTGCATTGAATATTGATGGAAATCTCTACTCATGATGCCACAAGTGCCACTTTATTGGAGTTTTGCATGGTCTTTGTGCATTCAAGGTTTGAAGAAAGAATCCACTTTGGAGGAGGCCACACATGCTTCTAAGGAGGATTCATTCATTGTTCGTGAAGGTAGATACATGGTCAACTACTTGGAGGAGGAACCATACTTTGTGGTGCCATTTTGGAGGATTTTTGCAAAACCAACTCCATTATCATGTTATCGTCGACTTGTATCATGGAGCTAGTTCATTGAGAGCATTATTGTAGTCTTTTTCTAAAATATTTTCATGATTTTTCTTGGAGTAGAAAGGGTATCTCAACATCCTATTTCTATCTTTACTGTAGAGTTGTCGAGGAGGTTTGAAGGGTAATAATTTAATGTATTCCTTGCATAAAATATTGAAACTAGGAAAAGGTTGCAGTAATAGTTGTGAGCATGCTTACAATTCTTTAGTTACAAAAAAATACACTATGGTTGCTAAAAATAAGTGGTGGCCACAAAATTTCAAGGGTTGGGAATAGCACCAGCCATTCAAAAATGCAAGAAGGAGATACAAACATTGACGATCATTTTCCAAAACATTGAATAGGTGAAAAGATAAAGCTTCCTGGACAATACTGTTTAAAATTTTTTGATGTATTATTTGGTAGGGGCTGGAATGAATTAGATTTCCCCTTATTTGCTGAATATGATCATCAATGTTTGTAATCACAACCTTAGCACTTGTCAAGAAGTTCTGTACTCTAAATTTGTTATCCTTGTTACTTGGTAGAATGCCTTTCATTCACATTGTAGATGGGAGCCTTTTGAAGGAAAGGGAGATTCATATTTAGTGTGGTTATTGTTTTTTCAAAAAAAAAATCTTTGCATAATTCCAACACAGACTATGAAGTTTGTGGTATATGAATTTAGTATATAGTGCTACCTAATAGGGAAAATTTATGAGCTAGTGTAGTCTGGTATTTGAAGATGCCTCATACAGTTTGTCGAAGGAGGTTGTTAGAGACTATGGTATTTTACTAGCTGATTGACTATTCTTGTACATCCAAAAGTTTTTCATAAGAACTCCAGGTTTGGTTTTCTCTTTTACTAGTTGATTGACTAACCCTTTACATCCCAAAGTTTTTTGAGTTAATAATTCCAGCAAGTAACTAGATCTGATCTGTTCGCTTAGATAGTTGGTTTTAAGATAACTTAACATCCTAGTTGTATCTTTATTCAATAAATTTGTAATATGATAGGTGGTAAAGTGCCAGCATGGTGGTTCAAAGAAATTTTAACACAGACTATTAGATTGGACATTTTGATAACATGCATTTTCATTAGTTTTCATGATTTCCACTAATATTCCATTTCTCATTTTCTTGGTTAACTAGAGGATGGCTAGAAGTTGATGGCTTTAGATCACTTACATGTATTAATTTTAAAATTTTTAAATTTAATTGTCAACTAAAGCCAACTTAATATTTAGTATTTCCCAAGCCATATGCCTAAAATTGGGCATGGTAAAATTCATGAGTTCAGATCCTTTGGCATAATTTCAATTCTTGAAACAATTATTCTGCTCGAATCCTATGAATAAATTCAAAATGGAAATTCCTACATCCTATAAATAGCAGTATGCATACATGATATTATTTACCACATGCCTATCATGAGTCCTTCAATGATTATCTGTAGCCATTTTCACATAGATACCAACAGAGAAAACAGTTTGACATAGCATTCACGACACTGCTCTAAATAATTGGAAATTTCTACCATTAAATGAGGTATTCCACAGTATATTATTTTCTGGAAATTTAAATATCAACAATATATATTTAAGGTATTAGAGAAATAATGTACCTATAAATTTAAAATGTCTAGCTCATCTAGAGAGGAAAAAAGTATAAGAGAAGCCTCAACACATTTCAGCAAATTGCAATACTGAAAGTAGTACGACCGTACCTCAGTCCCAGATTTTAGCTCAAGTATCTTCTTTGCCATAGCCGTAGCTGCTACTATTCCAATTGTTTCCCATTCTGAAGATCTATCACCTCCCTGCATTTTATAGAAATGTAGTTATAACATATAAATCACTAAGTTGTGTCTTCAAAATAAAGAATAATTTAAAGAGAGGCATACTACTCAGCAAATAGGCATGCTTAAGAATACCTGAACTGAAAGAACACAATATTTGAATTCATATGTGGTATCTGCATGAGATGGTCGATAAGCTAATGGGATTTCACTGTAATCCTGTCAATTTCATTAAAATAGAATCAAGAAAGAGTGGATTTGGAATTTCAAAATCTTGTGTGTTGTAAAAGACTATCTCAATTACTTTGTAAAACAAAATGTTGAAATGTATGACAAAATCATGTTCTCTATTCAGAGTATAAACTCTATAACCAAGCACTCATGATTTTAGTAGACATAATCATCATAGAGTGAACTGTCCCTGAGAACTTTTATGGTTTATCCAATTACTTATCACATACTATTACTATAATGACATATGGTTAGACTTACCAGGACCACATATTATTCTTGGAGGTCATAATCATTTTTAAAGTTCATCTATTGTTATACAAATTTTTTCATTATGCAAAAGTCACTTCGAGGTTATATAGTACCATCATTCTGAACTCCTCTGCTAACTAGCCACAAAAAATATTGTTTCAAATCCTAAGGTGTTTCTGCCTCTCATTTTCTTTAAGGATCAAGAATGCTTGATTCATAGTCAATCTCGAATAAGGGTGTTTCCATTATAGACTTACATAATATTCATTCTCTTATTGTAATAGTACCGATGATGCCTGAAGGTGTTGTTATCACTACTTTGGATGTTGCACTTTTCAGAATAAAATGATCTGCTTCAGACACCCTACAAATTATGAAGGAGAGGTCCTCGACTAGATCATGATAGTCATGATGGGCTTTGAATGTTGTTCAATATCTTAGCTTTTCTACCTTTTATAAGACTAATGTCCTGTAATGTGAATAAATGTGAAACTTCTATTCTTGAAAGGATATGTGAATTGGATATCGCTAATCTTACCTATACCCAGCCTTACACTATCTCAACTATTGCAATAAATTCATTCTACCATCCAATGAAGAAATTGATGATAATGAATGTTTTACTTTTGTAGGTGACAATACACTTACTTCAACTGATGACAATTCCTTCAAATGAGAAACGACATAAATCAAACTAATTTGATGTACCTTTGATGTTCTGAAGATGTATGTTGTCTGCCTTGTCATTATGAAGATCAAAATTTTGAAGATGTCACAATAGGTTACTGCTTACAATTCAAGTCCTTGTAGAGCTAATATTTGAGATGGTCTTATTGGGAACTGAGTCTTGATCAAGACTTCTGTTGTAAAGCCTTGGACTAGAGAAGTCTTCTTACAAGTTTATACTCATTCTAAATCAGATGTATACTTAGACAACTAGCCTTTCAAACAGTAAAATATTCATGCATGAAACTTAAGTGAGTTAAGCCAATGAATTTTTTTTTCTTTAGGCCCTATTTCTGATAAAAAATATTTCTCATACTTATGTTCAATAGTCTTGTTCAAAGAGTAGAGGAGAGGCCACAACTTTCCAACAGCTGCTTATGAGAATCTTAAACAATAACAAACTATAATTTGGTTCAGAATTTCAAATCAAATTTAAGAGAATTCAGTCTAGATAAATCTCAGTTTGTATTGAGGTTGTTTCAAGTGAACAATTTGCAAGCTAGGTCGTTTTCTTCTAGGGTAGAAGAGAGTGATTAAATAAATCCTAAAACTTGAACAGAAGAACCTTTGTACCTATATTTGTAATCTTCCATTAAAAGTCAAATAAGAATGGCTTGCAATCTTTGAAACTTGGATCAACATGAGCTGAAGTCATTCTTGAAACTCCGACACGCATGAAGTCTCATCAATGTATAGTTATGACTCATATAGCCAGGTGTCAAATAGTTGTCAAGAAATTCCTGTAGAATAATCCCTTAGAGTCATTAATACACCTTCATGTATCCAACGAATCCCACACCACAATAGGACTATTACTTCTCCAAAGGCCAAAATATTTCAGAGCATACCCACTTGAAGTGACAGGCATACGAAATGAACAATCCAAGATAAAAAAAAACCTTTTGTCCTTAAGGAGGTCCGAATGAATACTTTAGAATTGCCGGTAAGTTTAACATTTCATTCTTATAGTGGTACTACAACAATACTCCTTGTTTTTTAGAGTATAAGAATCAAGTCAATACTAGGCCTCTTGTTTGATTAGGCCAGACTTCGATGAACTCAATTCCTGCTTAAAATTTCAAGTTTCCCCTTATTCTAACATACAAATAATTGCTAGTCTCCTATGCAAAATCATGTCACTATGAAACCTCAACGTTTAATAAAAAAATTCTTAGTCAATGTAACGATATCAGAGGAAAAAGATCTCCTGTGCTATCTCTAATTTCATCTACATACCTAATGAGTCATGCCTTCAAGGTAGAATATCTCACTTCTTAATTGCATTGCATTCCCTTCTTGCTTGGGCTTGTTATCACCTGTGCTCTGATATACATGGATTGAAATTATAGAATACACTACGGAAATTGGGTACCAAGACACAAGGCTTAAATGTGTCAACAGCTAAACCTTTAATTCTAAATAGAAAAATTACACTACTTCCAATGCCTTGAAAGAGTTACACCTCTACTATATTTCACTCTCAATACCTCTACTAGAAGCCTCCATCATACCCAGTTCATTTGATAGATAGTTGAGTAGTTCTCAGGTGCAGCCAGACATCTTCTGCATTGAATATTGATGGAAATTTCTACTCATGATGCCACAAGTGCCACGTTATTGGAGTTTTGCATGGTGTTTGTGAATTCATTCAAGGTTTGAAGAAGGAATCCACTTTGGAGGAAGCCACACATGCTTCTATGGAGGATTCATTCATTGTTCGTGAAGGTAGATACACGGTCAACCACTTAGAGGAAGAACCTTACTTTGTGGTGCCACTTTTGGAGGATTGTTGAAAAAACAAATTCATTATCATGTTATCATTGACTTGTATCATGGAGCTAATTGATTGAGAGCATTATTGCAGTATTTTTCTAAAATATTTTCATGATTTTTCATGGAGTAGAAAGGGGATCTCAACATCTTATTGCTATCTTTATTATAGAGTTTTTGAGGAGGCTTGAATGGTAATATTATATTGTATTCCTTGCATAGAATACTGAAACTAGGAAAATACTGAAACGAGGAAAATGTTGCAGTAATGGTTGTGAGCATGCTTACAGTGCTTCAGTTAAAACAAATGACACTATGGCTGCTAAAAGGAAGTGGTGGAAATAAAATTTCAAGGGTTGGGAATAGCAGTAGCCAATCAAAAAGGCAAGAAGGAGATACAAACATTGAAGATCATTTTCCAAAACATTCAATAGGTTAAAAGATAAAGCTTCCTCGAAAATATGGTTTAAAATTTTTTGATGTATTATTTGGTAGGGGCTGGCATGCATTAGATGTCCCCTTATTCGTTGCAACTGATCAATCAATGGTTTCAATCACAGCCTTAGTACTTGTCAAGAAGTTCTGTACTCTAAAGTTGTTATCCTTGTTACTTGGTAGAATGCCTTTCATTCACATTGTAGATGGGAGCCTTTTGAAGAAAAGGGAGATTAATATTTAGTGTGGTTATTTTTTTTTTTCAAAAACAAAAGCTTTGTAGAATTCTATTACAGACTATGAAGTGTGTGGTATATAAATTCAGTAGATAGTGCTACTTAATAGGGAAAATTTGTGAGCTAGTGTAGTCTGGTATTTGAAGATGCCTCATATAGTTTGTTGAAGGAGGTTGTCAGTGACTATGGTCTTTTACTAGCTAATTGACTACTCCTATACATCTTAAAGTTTTTCATAATCATTCCAAGTTTGGTTTTCTCTTTTACTAGTTGATTGACTACCCCTTTACATCCCAAAGTTTTTTGAGTTAATAATTCCAGAAAGTAGCTAGATCTGATATGTTCTCTTAGGTAGTTGGTTTTAGGATAACTTAACATCCTAGTTGTATATTTATTCAATAGATTTGTAATATGATAGGTGGTAAATTTCCAGGATGGTGGTTTGAAAGAAATTTTAAGACATACTATCACATTGGGCATTTTGATAACATGCATTTCCATTAGTTTTCATGACTTCCACTCATATTCCATTGCTCATTCTGTTGGTTAAATAGACGATGGATAGAATTTTATGGCCTTAGAGCACTTACATGTCTTAATTTTTAAATTATGTAATTTAAGTGTCAACGAAATCCAACTTAATATTTAGTATTTCCCAGGCCACATGTCTAAAATTGGGCATGGTAAAATTCATGAGTTCAGATCCTTTGGCATGATTTCAATTCTTGAAACAATTATTCTGCTTGGATCCTATGAATAACTACAAAATGGATATTCCTACATCCTAGCAATATCAATATGCATACATGATATTGTTTACCATGTGCCTATCATGAGTCCTTTAGTGATTATCTGTAGCCATTTTCACATAGATACCAACAAAGAAAATAGTTTGACATAGCATTCACGTCACTTCTTTCAATAATTGGAAATTTATGCAATTAAGTGAGGTATTCCACACTATTTTATTTTCTAGAAATTTAAAGGTCAAAAATATATATTTAAGGTAGTAGAGAAATAATTTTCTCAGAAATAAAAAATGTCTAGTTCATCTAGAGAGGAAAAAAGTATACGAGAAGACTCAACACATTTCTATAAATTGCAATACTGAAAGTAGTATGACCGTACCTCAGTCCCAGCTTTTAGCTCAAGTATCTTCTTTGCCATAGCCTCAGCTACTACTCTTCCAATTGTTTCATGTGCTGAAGATCTGCCACCTCTCTGCATTTTATAGAAATGTAGTTATAAAACATAAATCACTAAGTTGCATCTTCAAAAGCAAGAAGCATTTAAATATATGCATACTACTAAGCAAATAGGCATGCGTAAGCATACTTGAACTAAACGAACACCATATCTAAAGTCATATGTGGAATCCGCATGAGATGGCTGATAAGCTAATGAAATTTCACTGTAATCCTATCAAGTTCAGTAAAATGCAATCAAGAAACAATGTATTTGGAATTTCAAAAGCTCATGTGTTGTAAACAACTATCTCAATTACTTTTTAAAACACAATGTCGAAATGTATGACACAATCTTGTTCTCTATTTAGAGTATAAGCTCTGTAACCAAGCACTCATGATTTTATTAGACATAATCATCATAGAGTGAACTGTCCCCAAGAAATTTTATGATTTATCCAATTACTTATCACATACTATCACTATAATGACATATGGTTAGACTTACCAGGACCACATATTATTCCTAGAGGTCTTAATCATGTTTAAAATTCATCTATTTTTATACAAATTTGTTCATGAAGAAAGTTGTCATTATGCAAAAGTCACTTCTAGGTGATATAGTACCATCATTTTGAACTCCTCTGCTAACTATCCACAAAAAAATGTTGTTTCATATCATAAGGTGTTTCTGCCTCTCATTTTTTTTAAGGATAAAAAATTATTGATTCATAGTCAATATCGAATAAGGGTGTTTCCATTATATACTTACATAATATTCATGAATACAAAGTCTCCAGCCAAAGATTAATTTCAATTGTTTCTTCTTATAACACACGGGTACACAAAGAAGACTAACAAAAATTTAAAAATAAAACGTATCATTTAAAACCTAGCGAACTCGGGAAAGCTATAAATTAACTAAATCTAGCTATAATCACAAAATGCTGAAGATTAAAACCTGAATGCACCAAGATCATGTGAAAATGTTGAACGGGAGCATCAAACTTTTAACCAGTCTCAAGTTCCAAGCCCCCCGCCCCAAAGGCATTCAGTATGTTGAAGCAGTGCATGGGGGAGAACCAATTCTGATCCCAGGCAATATTTGAATGAATAAATTCGTTTGTGTCGCCTATAAGAGATGCTTTATACCATACACAACTGAAGGGTCGAATCCGCTTCGATCAATCCGATCAAAGGTACTGCTTGCGCATTGTCGTTATCCTAAAAATCACTCTCTTCTTTATTTATCACTCGGGAAAGCTTATATCGAGGTGTATCAAAACCTTGAGCGATATATTAATAAGACCGACCTTACCTACCTTCTTTAATTAATACTTGAAGCAATATATATAATTAACTGTTGCTGAGCCTAGATCTGATATACCAATCAGAAATTTGTAAGCAAGATGTCAATTTCATTAAATAAATGGATTGCAAAAGAAATAGAGTTTGATAGAATTACATCATCATTGGTTTCTGCCTTGTCACTTCCAGAAGCATCTTGATCGTCCTCTGGGTTGGATGCATCGGCCCGCTGATTGTCTTCTTCGTCTTCACATTGTAGTCTATCGTAGGCTGAGTTACATCTTCGATCGCTTCCCGATCTTCCTCTACCTCGTTGGGGCTCGATTCTTCATTCTGTGGTCGTTCTTCCTCGGAGGAAGCCAGGTCGTCTGATGAACTTTTACCACGCTTTCCCCTGGCTAGGCTCGGCTCAGCTACCCAGGATAGATCCCAAAATATGTATGGAAATCCCGAGCTCAAATTCAAAACCCTTGAACTAGTGAGGGTTTTAAAATTTGACTAATAAATAAATATATCCTTCCTAATGCATTTTTTTTCACCTTCTCACGATATTTGAGAGAGGGAAGGGTTCCCGCCAATGTTTGGAAATTCCTGCCATTGTGGATTGGATTTCCTTACAATGAGGGTCACTAGAGAAATCCTTGTTGGTACACTCTCGTAGGGAAAAGGTTCTCAATGAGGCAATGATCGTGGGTGTATTTGTAGCATTGTAGTTTTAAATATATATAATTAGTTTATATGTGTAGATATATTGTTTATGTATTATTAGTTTAGATATGTATATATATTGTTGATATTGCTAAGTAGGTTTAAAGATATATCATTATTCCTAGATGTTGAGATATTTCATCTATACAATATTATAATTATAGTATTGTTTTTGTTTCAATTTTTGTCAAGTTGAATATATGTAAATGTAGTTAATGATTTTAATGGAGGGTATTAAAAGATCAATTTGAGGAAACCGTAAAATTTTGAGGATCATGAAATCAATACAAGGATCTTCATAGGGTTAAGGGGTGTCAAGGTGCTATAATATTGTATTGAAAGAACTAGATAACAATTTAGGAAGTATCGATACAAATTGCACATATGCATATGTTGTGGTGCAAATGTAACAATGTTTTTGAAATTCGTTTGTAAGGCATGACAATGGTCAAGTTTGCCATGTTTTTTAGAAGTATGCATGTGTATGTAATGGTGGAGTAAATGACTTATGTTAGGAGGGATGAGGTTGAACCCCAAAAAATGCAACCATGGAGATCAATCTAGGAACGTTGGTGGTGTGGGTCAATGAGAATTGGGCTATTTAACTTGCTTTGACATAAATTTATTTTTTTATTGAAATTTTTTTGATGAACACAAGAAAGTGGCAATTAATTGATTTTAGACATTGCAGTGTGGTAGAAGAATCTTCAAATTTATAAAAGCACCACTTTAACTCGACAATTACAACTAAGTGGTATTTATTCTACTAAACTCACTCTAGACTTTGACCTAACCCTATCTTAAATAAACAACCCCCTTAAGAAGCCATTTGGCCCATGAGAGGTGAACATGTCACATGGCAATCTAGGGTAATAATAACAGACTATTTTCACCCACCAAGCAATAAGCAAGCCCCCATCAATGTTATGCATTACTTTAAATGGGTTGAGTATCATTTGATGCCTCTAACAATCGTATTGAATTTTTAGGTGTAGAATTCAGAATCTCCACAGTCATCATTTTTCTGTAAACATTTCGAGTCTAAATCAAGACTCATCATTAGGAAAAACCTGAAAAGAAGAGAGTAGATTAGGTTAAATAAATAGAGGAAAAGGTAGAAAGGAAAAAAGAGCCGACCAATTTCTGCTAATTTGTAAAAGGTTGATATATTTTAATTAATTAATTTTTTATTTTCTTATGTTTGTTTATATATCCATATTTAATTAAATCTATGAATTTAAAATATTTATTTATATCCATTTTTAATTCTAACTATGTCCTTTTATATTTTCTAATTTTATCTAAGATATTTCAATATATTAATTTATTAAATTTTTTTATGTTATAATTAATAATTAATAATAGTAATACGGAATAAGTAACGGAGATTATATGGTTATTTGAAGAAGCTAATTTATGTTTTAATTGTAATCTACTAGATGTGACATTATGTTACGGGTTTAAATACTATTAACTTGATAAAGTAATTTATTTAATTTAAAAAGTAGCTACTATATTTTGGGTAGAATTATTAAAGATATGCTAGTTTTTATATAAGATGTGATATTTTTTAAGATTGTTTTTTATACTTTTATTAAAATTCTTTAGTTACTTTTAAGATTAGATTTTAAGGTTTTATTAGGTTAGTTATTATGTTAATTATTATTAAAAGATTAGATTTTAAGGGTTTTTAATAGGTTAGTTATTATGTTCCTTATTATTAAAAAAAAAAATTATAGTTACTTTTAAGATTAGATTTTAATGGCTATAATAGGTTAGTTATTATGTTCATTATTATTAAAATAAAGGTTAGTTATTGTAAAGAGATTAAGGAAGGATTTCAAGAAAAGGGAGGGTGAGGAGAGGGCTTTAAAAAGAAGGATAACGGGAAGAGGGAAGAATAAAGGGAGGATCAACGGAGCGAGAGCTAAGGACTAAGAAGGAAGGGGATGAAAAGGGTTAAGGTAAAGGAGACCACTAACTTAAGGGAAAATCTTGTTATCAGGAAAGAACGTGTATCCAGTTCCTACTAACTTCTAGGCCTCCATCTCTTTTTAGGTTACGAGGGTGCTTGATAATTTCTAGGGCTTTACGAACCTTACATTTAAAATGGTGTTTTTCTTTGGTAATGACCAATGGATCTTCCAGGCATATGTGGTGACATGTTTCATTGGATTGTTATACTAAATCTGATGTTTTAGTTCTTCCAAGCCTGATATCCGCACCATGCTCTTTAAGTCTTATTTTGAAGGTCCTACCAGTTTCCCCAATGTAGCATTCTTCGCATGAACAATTAATTTTGTAAACACCTTTTTTATGGAGGTGGTCGGGGTCATCCTTGACCAATTTCATCCTCTGTATAATTGTCAATAGAGGTTTGAAGGATGCTCTAATGTCCTTCCTTGCTAGAACTTTGGCTATCTTGTTCGTGACTCCTTGAATGTAGGGAAGGTATGATTTTGCTATAGAGGAATTGTCAGCTGTACTTATTTTATTTCCAAATCTGGCTCTTTGAATAGCTCTGTTGATGTCTCTATTACTGTATCCCAAGTTTACGAAAGATTTTATTAGATGTTCAATTTCTTCTTCAACATGTGTATTGTCTGATATTCTGAAAGCTCGTGTGAAAAGAGTCAGCAGAACCCCTGCCTTCTGGGCAAGGTAGTGTTGTGAATCTGCATGAAGATCATTTTCAGTGTGTGATTTCTTTCTAAACACTTTGTGCCCAAGGGATCCATCTTCATTTCTAGAGAGGAGAATGTCAAGGAATGGTATGCAGTTGTTTTCTTCACCTTCCATTTTGAAATGGATATATTTGGATATGCTATTAAGGTGGTCTAGGAACTTTTTTAATTCCTCCTCTCCATACGGCCAATTGACATTGGTGTCATCCATGAATCTTATCCAAAATTTAGGTTTCAATGGGTAAGAGTCCAAAGCTTTCTTTTCAAATTTTTCCATGAAGAGGTTTGCTACTATAGGTGACAACGGAGATCCCATAGCCACTCCAAATGTTTGTTCAAATGTTTCTCCTTGGAAGGTTAAGAAGGTAGAGCGGAGACATATTTCAACAAGCTTTGCAGTCTGAGGGTCTGCTACTTCTTTTACTACCTGGACACCCTCACCTAGTGGGATTTTAGTGAAAAATTGGACAACATCAAAGCTAACAATTCTGTCTCCAGGATCCAGCTTGGCTTTTTTAATAAAATCCACATAATGGTTGGAGTCTCTAATGAAAGAACAGGTTTTACCAACGAGAGGGGCGAGGGTACCAGCTAAAAATTTGTCCAATTTCTATGTTGGTTCACATATAGTTTTGACGATGGGTCGCAAAGGGGCACCAAATTCATGGATTTTGGGGGCACCATAAATGCACGGCATGATTTCACCTTTTGGGTATAGTCGCTTATTTAATTTTTCATCAATATTAGACTCCTTAATGACTCGTATTGAATGTATATGATGTTAAATAAGTTAATAAACAAAACATGCCTTCAATAATGGTAACAAGACTTACACACTATATATTGCATCGAACAATCAAATGAGGCTTTAATATGAGTAACCAACCATACATGTAGTTTATCAAGTTGACCAAACTAACATGCTTCTACTAGTGATAACCAAAAGGTACATGTTGGTAATTGGGTGACCAATGTGGTATACCTCAACATTTGTAATTGAACATAAATTTTGTTGATGGGGTTGACCAACCTAACATACCTCTTGCAATTGTAGTTAAACATGCATGTTGATAGGGTTAATCTCCAATATAGTGTTAATAAAAAATAGATGTTAATAACCAACCTAACACGTCACTAACAATGACAATGGAATGTGCATGTCAGCAAATAAACTAATCGACATGACATATTGCTCATTAAGAGGATTGAAATGACAAATAACTCGCTAAGTTGACCAACTTGATAAACTATTGGTTTTGTCATTGAAATAACACGCCTTTAATGAACACAACCAAATGTGCATGATGTTGAACAAGTAAACCAACCTAACATACCTTTAACAATAATAAAAATATGTGTAAGTTGTGGATTTGGAAAACCAAACTAGCATACCTATGATAATCGTAATCGACTGTACATTCCTATTGTGATCAACCCTTCAGGAGTTCCCTTGCTTTCGTGCAAAATTAAGCGTGTCATGCAAATCTTAGACTAACTTTGATACATATAAAAATTAATTTTGTATTTACTTATTAGAATTGTGTTATAAATTATTTCCCCTTTAAATTTCACGAGTTTGAATCCAAAGGAAATTAAGGTATGTATACCTCCATGGATTAAATAGTTAAATCATTACATGAAGGGTAGCCATTGTCCCATGAACAAGGGAGTCTCACATGCCAATTTAACATCTAAATATATTATAACTTTATATTAAATACTATTATTATTTTCTTGTGTTAATATGAGTTTTTTTAATATTTAATATACAGTTAAGTAGATTACCCATTGAATAATTAATGAAGTATTTAATATTGGATGAGAGAGTTGTAAGATTGAAATTTTTATACCTCGTGTTAATTTGGGTGTTTGTATCATTTCAATACAAAATTAGGTTTCATACATATCCATGGATCAATTAAATGCATTTACACATTCCAAGCAAAGACATTCAATAGTTGGGTTAGAACTAGCGGGGGGGAGGATTTCATTATCATATTCATCTAGGGGCTTCCAGACTAGAGAAATTAGGGCATGTGTTTGATTTATGGGCTAATGTTTAAAAGCATGATATGAGGAGATTAGGAGTTAGTGTAATTCATTCTTATGGAAAGGTCCTGAACCTCTTCCTTTATTTCTTAAAGTAAACTTGAAATAATTGATTACAAATATATGATACAGATAATGTGTAAACCATTCACAACATCACGACATTAAACATTTACACGAGATGCAACTTAATTCATGTTCAATAGATTTTTTCCTTTAAAAAATCAATATATGGTACCATGATATAATATAGTGATTCACCAACATGGGCCACTGTTGGCTCGAGGTGTCCTAACCTAGGTTCGAATGTTCAAGGTTTGCCAACAAAACCCTATACTACTGGCCCTTTCGGTAGTGACCTACTTGCAGAGGCAAAAGTCTCACCCGAAGTAGTATGGGTGGGTGCTGGAAGCAGGTTTCCGCACCCTGGGAGAGGGTAGGTAAGTCAAGTAGAGTTGCGTTCACCCTGATTGTGACCCAATCCTGTATTACAGAGCCTAGATTCCCTTTGCATCCACGTGCGTAACAACAATATTACTCATAGAAATCAACAGATCAAGAATTCATATAACAATACACAACTATTTCAGATACTCTTGTATGAAGAAAGTCTAACAAACCCAGATCACAACATAAATAAGTAGACAAGTATGTTCACAACTTAAACCAATAACACAACATCATATACTAAG
Organism: Pinus albicaulis; assembly: GCA_034641835.2. Taxonomy (NCBI): domain Eukaryota; kingdom Viridiplantae; phylum Streptophyta; class Pinopsida; order Pinales; family Pinaceae; genus Pinus; species Pinus albicaulis. The sequence continues at coordinate 592,927,943 of CM076579.1, forward strand.
TAATCAAGACATCACAGATTCATATCATAGTAATTCCAGTGGATTTAGATAGGCAATTATAATTCTACATTCATTAATCTTTCAGATATACTTACAAACCCCAAAAATCCAACCTGCGTACACAGTAGAAGGGTCCGCACATAGTAGGACAGAGGCCCTTCGTGCACACAGCAGGACAGAGGCCCTTCGCGCACATAGCAGCAGGAGTCCTTACCCAAATACCCTGACCAGATCTATCAATTCGCACTTAGAAACAATCTCTTATCATTCTTAGCTTGTCCTACAACTCAAAAAGGTTCAACTACTTATACTATTTTAGCCTATGCATCCAATGGTCTGCAAATTGTGGTTTACAGACTCTTGGTCTACCCTTGACCCATTTACAATTATTTCAGGGATTTGACCCACCCTAAAACCCCTGCGTTAGACTAAATATAATAAAAAATATACAAAATGGACCAGTTTCGTAGCTTTGTAGGAGACCCTGTTCCAACAATCCCCCAACACAATCTTGTGACTCGTCCCGACTCACGGTGATGGTAGGTTCTCCACCTACATGCGTAGCATAGTGAGGGCGATGATTAGTGGAGGTATAACCTCTTGACTCTAGGCTACGACACTCTGTGCGAGGTCCATCAGCCTTTGGTATGTTGGCCCTTCGGTGGTCGTACTGACGTTTTTCAGTGTCTGGTTGAGTTGTGTGACCACGCCATCGGCATCGTGTGAGAGCTGGAGCATTGTGGAAGCCCATGGATTTAATTGTTCCTCAAGGACGTGCTTTTGGTACTGAATTTTCTCAATCGTGTCCAGAAGAGTGCTTTTGGTCCGCAACTGTGCTAACTGTTGCACATGAACCAAGGTGGGCAAGGCAGCCTTGACTTTTGCGAAAGCTTCTTCCTACTGTCGTAAGTCCTGATTGACCTTTCAGAGGACCGGGTTGAACTGGACCATGGTCCAGAGCTGCATGGCTGATTCGAGAAGCTGGGCGCCCTGAGAAATCTTCTCTGTGATGGAGTTCGTAGTTTCAGCCACCAGCACAGCGCACTGGGCTTGAACCTCCGACAGCGTGGCGGGTTGAAATGTAGCTTGTAAGTTAGATATTTTCTTCTCCAGTTGTGCCTTGATGGTCTGCATTTCCTTCCGAGATGATTTTATTGCTACAACCATTCTTTCTACCTTGGCCCGAGCTGTAACTGCGACCGGGACTCCGTCCAAAATCCCTCTGCAGAGTTGGTGGATCGCTATCTCAAGCTCCACCTGATGCGATATAGCAAGGTATTTTTCTGCGTTTTTCTATTAAAGGGCCCGCTTGGCCATACCGAGCTATTGATGTACCTCCAAGTCTCGCCGGTGGGTCTCTCAAATTACGGCAGCGTGGAGACCTTGTAATGCCTTAGTAGGAAACTTAGCCAGGTCCAAGTGGACCCTTGTATCAACTTGGAGTTGGGTTCTTATAAGGGAAGTTCTAGGTAAGGAGCAGAGGTGGCTTCCTCTTGGTGCGAGCATGGTACTATTGATTTCCAAGGGATCTCGTTTCTAATTTACGCTGGTCTGCATCATATATGCCTTCCCCTGGAGGGCGCGGAGCTCGTTCTGGAAGGTGTCAATTGTAGCCTTCTGTTGTGTCTCTATGGCTACCCATATTTCCTCTATGGCCAATTTAATTGCGTCTGTGATCTGTTAGAGGTCACCGTTAGTCATTGTGGCAGTCACATCATATTCCTAGAGCTAGGTGCGCTGCTTTTTTCGAGGCCCAATACGAGGCTCACTTGGCCTCTTGGTATTCTGGAGAGAGGTGGTAGCTAGGTTATTTTTCCATGGCACACTTAGTTCGAGCTGTGAATTGGCCCCGACATCCTTATTGGCGACCTGTAGCAACTGTGTGTTCCTTTCCGCGGCTACGCCCGCGCCCCTCACACTTGGTTATGGGATTATCTTGGGGTCTATAGTGGAGGGTACTGCTGGGGCACAGGTCCCTTTGGTGCTCTTTTTGCGAAGACTACGACCACTCCTCCACTCAGGGAGCCATAGTGAAATTATCCTATCGATTTCTTTGTCCCCTGACCCAATAATGATTGCCTCTTGTTTGGGCTCTATAGGTACCAAAGATTTTGTGGGCCTAGGAGCTGTTATCTTAGTAGGAATAGGGACTCTTGGTTCCGGGGGCCTATCGGCAGCAGGAGTGGGTCGCTTTGCCATGAGTAGGATGCAGCAAGCCCAAAAAATCGTGGAGCATAAAAAAACTACATATAGGTTATGGGCATAATACCGAAATGTTGTCTAAGCTAGTTGTCCTACTTTATAGTGCCTATGGTCATCCAACGGTAGGGTAAGTTTCATTCAGAGCTTACCATCAAGTAAACGGTAAAAAATCTCAAGGAATCGCTTCATTAATTGCCAATTTCCCGCTCCGCTTAACCGTAACTTCTCCTCTTTACCTGATTTTAATGTTCCCCCTATCACTTTTCACTCCCTATGTGTACTCTACGTACCTGCTGAGCTTGGACTACACATCCATGCCTCTTGCAGATCCCCTCCCAACACAGGCTTGTTCCTAAGGTACTCTAAAACCAAAGACATGTTTTCCCCACAGGTGTCCTCCCAGCCACACCGGATCACTTGCAGGAATGAGTATTTTAGAGGCGTTATAAGTATCACGCATTCCCAAACAAACTTTTTGTAATACCCTGCATGGCTGAGGAGTGACCACAATTGTTTCCTTGTTGTAAGAGTTTCCACATATATGATAACTCTGCCTTCTGTGTTCCTATTCAACGTAAGATACATCCTATTACATCCCTCTCGCCGCCTAAGCGAATCTGTAGTCGTGAGCACCCCTTCCAATTCTGAGTTAAACGTAGCTCACGGATCATCCTTACTATCTGTTGGGCCTGGGCTATGGTAATTGGTCATGCTTGGTACCTTTGTTTCCCATGTGGGTATTTCTGGCACGAGTAATAGGTGCGATTCGCCCTACTCCCTAGTGTCAATGTCTCGCAGGGCTGCATCAAGTGCCATAGTCCGGCCTACTAACCAAAATTTTCCCAGGAACTCTTCTTTTAACGTCCTCTAGTGGTAGGTGCACCGATGGAGCTCTGCATCTAAGTACCATGAAGATGAAATTGGTCGTAGGTCATGAATCAGTAGGTGAACCCATTCCTTAGTCGTCTTGTCGCACCACTGTTTTTCCCATACCAACATATATTCGCGTGGATCTTCTGATCCAAGGAATTTATTGACCCATAGGACGGTCGGGGCTTTAAATTGCAGGATCATCATATCCCAACATGCCTCCCAATCCTGTAATGCCTCCTCATGTGTCTCCCACCAGCACGAAGGTATTCCATGCAGGTCTAGCTTAAGGGCCCATAGCCTTCGTCCCTTGGGAATCTTTGCCTCGAATACTCACAAAAATTCCTTAATGCTACCAGAACCATCACAGTATGGTAGGTCTCTTACCTTCGAGAAAATGCAGCGGAATTCCCTGGTGACTTGAAGACATCTCAGCGCTGAGACATCATGCAACCGGTTTTTCCAATTCTCCATCTCCCCGTCAGAATCAGATAAGAACTCACTATCCTTTTTCCAGCAGAGTATGCCTTCTGCCATGGGGTTGATCCAATCCTTGTCCCACACATTCAACTTGTAAATGTGGTCCATCTCCTCTTCATCGTGCACTAGCTCTGTATATTGTTCACCTTCCGCAGGATATAATGGTACTATCACCCTTGTGTCGTTATTCTCAAACACCATGATCCTCTTTTTGAGGTTGATGATACCACCCATATCTATGGCCCAGTCCAATCCCAACAGCGTAGGGTAGGGGTCCTCATCTTCTACAATTTCTATCACTTCAAAGTCTGCTCGGGCTTCTACTCCTGCGATATCCACCGCGATTTTAGACAACCTTCCTAGCGGGATGATTCTCTGTTGATTTGCCATGCACAGCTGAATCGTGGACCATTCCAAATTAGGCTCTCCCATTCGTTTCCAAGTATTCTTAGGTAGCACATTCTCATTCGACCCTAGGTCCAAAATAACCTGGCTCATGTCGTAGTCACCGATCTATGCAGACAACCGCATTTCTCTTCCAGAGTGTTTCTTATACCTGTATAGCTTGTGCACATCCTTGACTTTCGGGGTTAGACTGGGTCGTGCTACACATCTATCTATTAATGCCTGGAGTTTCTCCATAGCCTTTGGGTTGCGCAGTAGTTTCATACATGCCTGCAAAAAGGGCTCAACCTCCTCATCTACCTTGAGGTTTGCAGGTGGCCGAGCAGTAGTTTCCTTTGTCTCAGCAAAGTCCTTGCGAGCTATGGTAAATGTTTCTTTCCCCCTTTTTAGGTCTAGGCCTTCTTGTTTGATAGTGGCTTGATGGATCAGAGGTTCCATCACAGCCTCCTCCTCAGGCCCCCTGGTGGCCATCCCGTTGCGTGTCACCACATTCACACTTGGATCTTTGTTTCGCAGCTCAGCCTTAACTCTCTACACATTCTGCCTAGGTGTCGACTGCTTTTCCTACATTTTCGCTATCAAGATTAGGCAATATTCAATCGCATGGTCCAGATATATGAAATATCGATAGGATTTCCTAGTGGGGTTTGGGAAATCCCTTGCAAAGTGTCCTACTTCTCCACAGTTATAGCAGAATAGCTAACCTTGTCCCTGTCCTCCACTTCCACCACGTCCTCCTCCCCTACCCCTTGATGAGGAGACGCCTATACCTACGGGGATCCTTGGTGATGCAAGGTCTGATTGTATTCTGTATAGGTTTCCTCGATCAATAATTAAATAATATATCTATTAGTTATATTCATAATGTCCCACCGATCCGTAGAACCTACACCATTGCTGCTTTACCTCTAGAATGTATGCAACAAAGTGGGGATAGTGGTTAGTATCATGCAGCCTTGTGACGCGAAAATCATCGCACTAGAGCACTGGCCCACTAGGTCCCGTAGCTTCCCTAGTGCACAATGGGTTAGGTCCCCCGGCCTACACATAATCTACTAATAGAGGACAATTATCCTTGGTATGGCCATTCGCCTAGCATCGTATGCACCATCTTTCAGGGCTAGCCTCTACCCCTCGTTCCTTTCGCAGGTTCTGGATCTCTACATGCATCACTTTCAGCTGTCCCTGGATCTGTTGGATGCCCATCTAAGTCTCATCTCGAGGTGAAACTTCTAACTTCATGGCACCTTCCAAGGCCTTCTCCTGTGATTCGAAAGTTTGGTGCCCCATAGCTACACGCAGGTGAGGCAACAACATAGCGATAAACCATTCTGTGTGATGTCGTTCATCATAATAGAATCCCCCTTCTCTAATCACCTTCTTTAGTCACTGATTGGCCTCCCACATAGATTCAAAAGGTCCTTACTTGAAATCCTTTATATCAACCATGATTTGGGAGTAGGACTTAGGTTTTTTGAACTGTTGTTTCAAGGTGTTCTTAATCTCTTCATTGGTTGCATTTGCATTTTAGCCGATGTATCCCATGTACCAGTCCAAAGCTCTTCCTTAGAAAGCAAGGGACAGTTGTGCCCTTATCACCACATCACTAGCCATGTTCTGCACAATCCATACCGATCCTGTGAAAAACCAGAATCGATCCATGTCTTCATCCCCCACACCCTTAAAGGTCGGAAATTTCATTTGCGTAGCCATGTCGTCTTTCGGTAGAGGAGGGTTTGGTGAATTCTTAACTCTAGGTTAATTTGAAAGTGGTGTGGCTGGAGGACTCTATGAAGATGCTTCCCTTACTGGATTGTAGACCAATTGATCTCCCTCTATGTTGGCCCTATAGTAGTTTCCACTCCACGTTGTGCTCCTGTCTCGATCAGAGGTCATTCACTCAGTATGGATACACAGAATACTCTTTTCACATAATAATATCTTGATCAGCAATGGCAACGTCTTCAGAAACTTACCTCGGAACCCCGTGAATAATCTTCACTCTGCTTCAAAGTAGGATAAAAAAAGATCAATGGAAAATTCTGTCACAAATCCCCCTAACACACTGTCCACCTAATGGTCTACTGTGAGAGTGATGGTGTTATCAGTCTTTTATAGCTGTTGGATTAGTTCGGGGGCCGACTCTGTGATCCACTCATCCTTCCAACACTTTTGGAACTCTACCAGTCTTGCGAGCCACTCCTGGAGCTCAATCGCAATCGTTACAAAGAAGATCTCATAGATCTCTATTAAAATGTACTTATTCTTCCACTCTTCGGTTGTCAACCTCTTACTGCGGTTTTCTTTTATGGAAAATTGTTGAACTTTCTATTCAAACCATTCATCAATTTCCTTTCTCTCTGGCTTCCAGTAAGGCCTTGGCATTACCTGATCCCTCTCTCAAAATGCTCCAAGTCCTGGTAACAGAACCATTTGTTGGCTCAAGGGGTCCTGACCCAAGTTCGGATGCTTAAGGTTTTCCAACAAACCCCTATACTACTGGCCCTTTCTGTAGTGACCTGCTTGCGCAGGCCAAATTCTCACCCAAAGTAGTATGGGGGGTGTTGGAACCAGGTTTCCGCACCCTAGGAGAGGGTAGGTAAGTCAAGAAGAGCTGTGTTCACCCTGATTGTGACCCAATCCAGTATCATTGAGCCTAGATTCCCTTTGAATCCACGTGCATAACAACAATTTTACTCACAGAAATCAACAAATCAAGAATTCATATAACAATACACAACTATTTCAGATACTCCTATATGAAGAAATTAGAAAAAACCTAGATCGCAGCATAAATAAGTACACAAGTATGTTCGCAACTTAAACCAATAATACAACAGAATATACTAAGTAATCAAGACATCACAGGTTCATATCACAGTAATTCCAGTGGATTAAGATTGGCAACAATACTTCTGCATTCATTAATCTTTCAGATCTACTTACAAAACCCCAAAAACCCAACCTACACACACAGTAGCAGGGTCCGGACACAACAGGATAGAGGCCCTCTACACACACAATAGTAGGAGTCCTTACCCAAAAACCTTGACAAGATCTATCGATTCACACATAGTAGCAATCTCTTATCATTCTTAGCTTGTCCTACAACTCAAAAAGGTTCAATTACTTATACTATTTTAGGCTATGCATCTAATGGTCCGCAAACCATGGTTTGCAGACTCTTGGTCTACCCTTGACCCATTTACAATGCTTTAGGGGCTTTGACCCACCCCAAAACCCCTGTGTTAGAGTAAATATAATAAAAAATATACAAAATGGACTAGTTTCACAACTTTGTAGGAGACCCTGTTCCAACAACCACCAAAACAAATGACCTAAAGGACAAATGTTATTTATGATGACTATCATCCACCATAAACTATGATTATTAGCCACTCTGACAGCCCTAAGTTTATGGTCACTCATTGAAAATGACTCTAAGAGTTTTTTCGAGCTTCTTAAACTTATTATTTCCCAAAATACTGACAAGGATGTCTCATTGCCATAGAATTTTTTCTGAGTCTTTCATCAAATGATCTGTAACCATTTTTTTATGTTATATATGGACTGACACAATTAAATATTACTGACATAAATTGCTAATTCATATACTTGTGGCCATATTTTTATTCTTGGAATATAATAGTTATTTACATTAATCATTATTAATTTTGTTACCTATTACCTAGTCATATATTTTAATCCTAGACTAAAATAGTCATTTAAGTTAGTCACTTTTTCTTTAGTCACTTATTATCTAGTCATATATTTTTTCCCTGGACTAAATTAGTCATTTAAGTTAGTCTCTTTTATTTTAATCACTTATTATCTAGTCATATATTTTATTCCAAGACTAAATGATTCATTTAAGTTATTCATTTTTGGTTCGGTCACATAAAATTTCTCAAATTTAGTAGTAATTCACTTGAAATAATTGCGGTGATGAACATTTTTATTCACCTAGTCATTAATTTCATCATTTTTTACTAGTGTACACCTAGTGGCACCTCAAATATTCCTCTTCATCATGTGAAAGATATGGTTTTAATTACTGCAGTGACTATTCTATACACCATGGTTCTGGATGAGGTTGGAATGATATTTTAGGACCCTCATGTGATAGATATCTCATATGATCCTCGATGTTTTTTTCAAATTCTTGCTATGATGAGTCAGTTAATATTAATAAAAAATATGGATATATCACTTATATCCTGAGCCCACCTCATTTCACCTCCTTTTTTACTCAAACCCCCTACAATTTGGCTATCCCTCCTGATGATCTATCCTCCCCTACTATCTCCTCATCACATTCTCTTTCCAATTCTTCAAGAGAGGACTCCTCTTCATATAGCCTATATCCTCGATCAAGTGGTTATTTTCATAAACCTTTTGACCATGGGTTGTGTCAAATTCAATCTGCACGTTTAGAGTCTCGGGGGAGGGGTTCAAAATCCCACATTACCTCGGCTAAGGAACATACTAAGGTGGATATGATGACAGGATGTGAAGCTTCAATATTTGGGTTTCATGGAGAAATTATAACCCCCTCCACTATTCCATTATGACGGTACTATATTTCAATTTTTGAGGTTTGGCAAATCTCCCTAAAATACTAGCATTGAAAAAACTTACTGATTCTGAATATTTGGAAATTAATTCTCTTCAAGGGACACATGTTTTGGGCATCACTATTTTACAAAATTTTGAAAATCAATTTTTGGGTTGGCATTTTCTTTTTACTTATGCTATTGGCCGATTGGGGTGTCTGGTGGTGGGTTGGATTAGATGCTCCTTTAAGATTATAAACTCAAGGAGTACTCCAATGAGGCTTTGGGTAGAAAGTTTTTCTAAAGAATTTTCCCATGAGGTTTCACTGCTCAATGTTTACGAACCTTATCTTAACATACGTTCCTTCTGGGAGTCCTTTCTTAACATATCTCTAGTAAATTTTCCACACCTTATTATTAGATGGGATTTTAATGTCTCTTTGGAAGCTACAAAATCTTAGGGGGAAAGGGTTATCTTTGATCCCCCAGAATATTTTTTCTCTAACTCTATGATATTTATTTCATTTATTGAATTATCCCCCTTAAAATTAAGGGCTAATGTTGAAATTCAACAAGAAAATGCACCACATACTAGTGTGGGATTCCAAGTCACACTTCAGTGAGGAATTCAGTGACACATTAGTGCTAATGTGGGTATCCAATTTTTAAATAAATGGAAAATAAACTATAATCTTATTTCATAACAACTTGTAATAGCTAACTAAGTGTGATAGACTTAGTTAGCTCAAGAATTTCAAGTTTAGGGTCAAAGAGTAGGCATGTAGAGTGATTATATTATTTAGAGGGTCGAGTTGCAGTTGTAGCAATAGTGTGGTGTGAGTGCAATCAACTAACTCAAATTAATTGAGTTAAAATCAGTTTAACTAGTTCTAACTGATTAATGAGCTAGTAGAAGATCAAGTGAATTAAAATAGATTTAATTCAAAAGTAGTGATATACCAAGTAACTGATGATTCATTATTAATATATTCATGGATGTCAACTTTGATGACGACCCAGTTGAGACAAAGGTTAAAGGAAAGTAAACTATCAGTTATATTATTAGTGAATTTCCCGAGCACAATTATAAAGCCACATGAAGCCCATGATGGATTGCGCAGTCAAGGAAGGTTGGAATTTCATTTTAATAGGAATTATTTTTGCTATGGATTGTGTGAGAAAAGCAGGCTAAAGGTGGGCAGGAAATTGGCTATGTATTGGTCCATTTTTTCCTAGATCAGTGTGAGACAATTGGTAGAGTGTATGAGGTTGTGGTGACAACACATGCATTGTATTGTTTCGTGATTCCTTGGTTGATTATAAAATAAATATGGAGGGGTTTTGAACATTTTATTTCCCCAAGAAAATATTTTTTTGTGTGATTCATTTACTTATTTCTCTTACTTGCATGTGATTGAGCGATCGTGATATATTTTCCACAAATATTGTAGAAGTATTCAGTACCTTTTTTTAGTACATTGCATGATAGGATTGAATCCATTGGTGTAATTTCTACATGGTACCAGACCGCCAGGAATCACAATAGTGGAGAATAAATTGAGTTTGTGTTGAATAGTATTCAAATTTGTAGATACTTTCTTTGGAGATAGAAGCATATGAAGATGTCGTTCAATGGCTTGAGACTCCAATATGCACTCGATGGAAGTTTGAATTATATTGCATGGAAGCACATGATGGAGGCATTTTTGGAGGATATGGGTTGAAGAAATTCATAGATAATGATATTCTCAAGCCTGCAGCAGCAGATGCCCAATCTCTTGATGCATGGCAGAAGAAGGTAGCAAAGGCAAGGAGGATCTTATTACAGGGAGTTCAAGATCATATTGTCTCGAGTATCTGTGGAAACGAAACTCCATATGCTATGTGGAAGGACATAGATATGTTTCAAAGCAGCAATGACCACAAAAAATTTTCACTCAAGGACAAGCTCAGGAAAATCAAAATGGAGAAGGGTGACACAATACAGAAATACTTGACCAAGTTCACTCAACGTCGAGATGACCTTTGAAGTGTTGGTATTACTATATTTGATGATGACTTGGTGAGCCTAGCACTTCTAGGCCTTCCCAAGAGTTGGCATAGGTACCTGGACTCTGTGAATGGGAAGGAGAAGTTACCATATTGGGTGGGACTAAGGTCAGATTTTGTACAATAAGAGTTTTAGAAAAATACCAGGGATGGATCCTCATCCAAGACTGATGATGAGGAAAATTGTGCCTTCGATCGTAAGGAAAAGAGGGGGAAGGGGAAGAATTCCCATTCCAAATATGAGACAGACAAAGAAGGCAAGAAGCGTGACATGTCCAAGGTGAAATTTTTTCATTGTCATGATCATGGACACTATTCCCCAAATTTTCCACAAAATAAGAAGAGTAACAAGAAGTTTCTGAGATCTGCAGTGGGTGAAGATTTGGCCTCACAGTTGAGTTGGACTTCTCTCTCATCACATGCATGGTGTAAACTATGATGGTATGTATGTGGTACTTGGATAGTGGAGCATCTTTCCACCTGATGAGAAACAAAGAACTCTTTAGTAGCTTGGAGGAGTTGGATCTTCAGATGCACATTGATATAGGTGATGATGGGAGGTATAGTTCTACTAAGATTGGTACAGTTACTTTCCATAGATATTTGTGTAAATCTTACATATTAAAATATGTCATGCATGTACCAGGTTTGAAAAGGAATTTAGTTTCAGTTGCTATGTTGGAGGATCTTCAATATGATGTGGTTTTTAGTGAATGAAAGGCGATACTTCGTTACAAAGCCATGGGAGAGGTAAAGAAGATTTGGGTTCCTATGAAGAACCTCTAAAAACTTGATGTAGATTTCTGTGCAGCATTGAGTAGTAAATCAGGGAAGGTGGTAAGACACCATACAGGTGAGGTATGGCACAGGATATTGGGCCATCTACACCACCGTGCTTTGAGGATCTTGCACCAGATTTCTATAGGTATTCAAAATGGTACTCTTGCACATATCAACACATGCAAGGGATGGACCATGGGGAAGTATACTAAAGCCACCTTTCATGAGAAGGAGAACCGAGTAGCGGAAATCCTTGAGAGAGTTCACTCAGATGTGTGTGGACCATTCTCTACACATTCCACATCAAAGCACAGGTATTATGTGATTTTTGTTGATGAATTTTATATAAAGTGTTAGATATTCTTTATGCAAAAGAAATATCATGCATTCTCCAATTTTTATGAGTTCAAAGCACTTGTAGAGAAAGATACAGGGAAGAAGGTGAAGGCTCTAAGGAGTGACAATGGTGGTGAGTATATCTCTAATGAATTCAAGAAATTATACGTCAAAGAGGGAATTCAAAGAGAATTGATTGCACCTCATAACCCACAACAGAATTGGGTTGTAGAAAGAAGGAACAAAACAATTGCGGGAGAAGCACGAGCTATGTTACATGATCAGGGCCTACCATTTCATCTGTGGGAAGAGGCATGGAACACAATGATATTTGTGTAGAACTGTAGTCCTCATTGGATACTTTGCATGAGTACACTAGAGGATTATTTTTCAGCTAAGAAACCAGATGTTTCATATTTTAAAATTTTTGGCTCACCTATCTATTGCCATGTGACCAAAGATGCCAAGAAGAAACTAGAACCAAAAACAGAGCTTAGGATATTTTTGGGGTACATTGATACTCCCTACAAAGATTGGGTGTATTTTACGGCTAATAGGATGACAGTTGTTAGGAGAGATGTTAAACTTTATGAGGAGAAGTCCATGCAATTGTCCCTTCAGAGGGAGCTTGACTTGCATGCAGATGAGGAACTCTTAGTTCCAAAGGATGAACCTTAGGATGTGGAGCAGCCACAAGCACAGGACAATGGAGTGGTAGAAACCATTGATTCAGATCCATCCACCAGAAATGGTAGGAAGTAAGAGAGGCTGACAGATTGATGGTAGATGCGATACAGCATGTAGGTGCACCTAGATCATAGCGTAGGCAGAGAAGGTCCCCATAGAGGTATATTGGATACATGGCTCTTATGAGTGAGTGTATTGTGAAAAAAACATCCTCTTTTTAGGAAGCAGTGCATCAACCAACATGGGTTGATGCCATGGTTGAGTAGTATGACTCCATTATCAAAAATAGTGCATGGTAAGTGGTCCTAAGATCAGTGGCGAAGTCAATGGCTGGATCCAGGTGGATCTACAAGGCGAAGCAAGCAGCATATCGGAGTGTGGAGAAATACAAGGCTATATTTATGGCCAGAGGATTCTCACTAGTAGAGGGGATTTACTATGAGAAGACTCTTGAATCAATTTCAAGGTACTCATTGATTAGATCTATCCTTGCACTCTCAGTGCAGCTAGGGTGGCAGACACATCAGATGGATGTAAAGATAGCCTTTATCAATGGATTTATGGAGGAAGATGTGTACATGGAGCATCCATAAGGTTTTGAGACCTTTGAGAGGGAGTCACATGTGTGCAGACTCAAGAGAGCATTGTATGGGCTGAAGAAATCACCTCATTCTTGGTACACCATGATTGATGGCTATTTCACTAGGTTGGACTTCATAAAAAGTGAAGATGATGAAAACCTATATCATATTGTGGTTGATTTTAAGCTTTTGATTATTGTACTTTATGTTGATGATCTTATATTGACAGGCGATGAGCATCTCATAACTTCTTGAAAAGAGGATATTGCAAGAGAGTTTGAGATGAAGGACATGGGGCTCTTGCACTATTTTCGTGGCTTGAAAATATGGAAAAGAGATGGGGAGCTATTTGTATCTCAGGGAAAGTATGCCAAGGAGATTCTGAGGAAGTTCCACATGGAGGGCAGCAAACCCATGGAGACTCCTCTTATAGGAAACTAGAGAAAGGAGGATGCTACTTCAGGTGAGGTAGTAGATGCTACTATTTATAGGAAGCTTGTGGGTTCACTTATGTATTTGGTGAGCACACGACCAGAAATATGCTACGTAGTTAACCATCTTATTCAAGATATGGTTAAGACTACCAAGCTCTTTTGGAAGGAGTGGAAGCATGTGTTGAGATATATCAGGGGCACTATAGAGTATGGATTATAGTATATATGGATAGAGGGAGTGAAGCTTCAAGTCTTCACTGATGCAATTGGGCAGGTAATCCATAAGAAAATAAGAGAACATTAGGGGGAATCTTCAGCATAGTATCAATAGTAATTTCTTGGTACAAGAGGAAGAAGAGATTAGTTGCACTCAGCTCAACCAAGGTAGAGTACATGGCAGCTATTTAGGCTGCATGTGAGGCCATATAGATGAGGAAGATAATTGTTGGTTTGTTTCGTTATCAGATGGATCAGACGGTGATACATTGTGATAACCATAATTGCATAAAACTCTCATTTAATCCAGTATTCCATGACAGCTCCAAGCATATTGACATTCGGTATCACCATCTCATATATTGTGTTTAAAGGCACAATATGTTGTTACAGCACATTCCCACAGAGTATTAGGATGCATTTATCTTGAGGAAGGCGCTTGCAAAGAGAAAATTTGAATTCCACAAAGGCGAGATCCAAGTAGCATATAATCCATTTCTTGTTGAGAGGGATTGTTTAAATTCAACAAGAAAATGCACCACATACAAGTGTGGGATTCCAGGTCACACAAGAGTAAGGAATCTAGTGAAACATTAGTGCTAATGTGGGAATCCAATTTTTAAATAAATTGGAAAATAAATTGTAATCGTATATCATAAGAACTTGTAATATTTAACTAAGTGTGATATACTTAGTTAGCTCAAGAATCTTGAGTTTAGGGTGAAAGAGTAGGCATGTAGAGTGATTCTATTATTTAGAGGGTCCAGTTGCAGTTGTTGCACTAGTGTGGTGTGAGTGCAATCAGTTAACTCAAATTAATTGATTTAAAATCAGTTTAACTAGTTCTAACTGAGTGATGAGATAGTGGAAGATCAAGTGAATTAAAATAGATTTAAATCACAAGTATTGATCTACCAAGTAACTGATTATTCACTATTAATATTTTCATGCATGTCAATTATAATGACTACCTAGTTTAGACAAATGTTAAAGGGAATTAAACATTCAGTTGTATTATTAGAAAATTACCCAAGTGCAATTATAAAGCCACAGGAAGCCCACGATGGATTCCACAGTGAAGGAAGGTTGGAATTCCTATTTAATAGGAATTTTTTTTCCTAGGGATTAAATGAGCAAGGCATGCTAAAGGTGGGAAGGAAATTGGCTATGTATTGGTCCAATTTTTCCTAGATCAGTGTGAGACAATTGGTAGAGTGTATGAGGTTATGATGAGCACACATGCATTTTATTGTTTCATGACTCCTTGGTTGATTATACAATAAATATGAAGGGGTTTTGAGAATTTTCTTTCCCGAGGTAAATATTGTGTTGTGCGATTAATTTACTTCTTTCTCTTACTTGCATGTGATTGAACGATCATATTTTATATTCCACAATTATTGTAGAAGGATTCAGTATTTTGTTCGAGTACATTTCATGATCGAATTGAATCCACTGGTGTAATTTGTACAACTAATTGGTGTAATAAGCGGACTGGTCCATCTTGTATTGCAAAATCTATATATTGATTTCTTATTATTGAATGTTTTTTGGGTCTATTTCAAAATATCAAGTAGTGGATTAGATCTGATGGTATTTCTCATCACTCTCCTATTTTTTTGAATTATAAATTTATTTACTCAAACTCGTTGGCCCTTTTAAATTAAAATTTTCATGGTTTAAGGATGTTTATTTCCTTGCATAGTGGGATCTCTACTCTCCTTAGGTTTTCCTTTATTATGGGACATAGTTCGTGAATAACCTTAGATACATCAAGAAAAAAACTAACGAATAGGCTTCTGCTTGGAATTATTCAAAAAAATTGGATCTTAAGTTAATTGAAAATAAAATCAAGACAATTTTCTCATCTAAGGATGAGGTTTTTTCCTCTTAGGCATCTAGGGAACTCCTTTTCTTATTTAAAAATAAGAAGAAACTCATGTTCTATCATAGAGAGGTTGAGTTGCGTGTAAAGAGTAGCGTTTTCTGGATTGAATGTGGAGATAACAATACTAAAATTTTAATTCTTTTGTTAAAGGATTGAAAATGGTGAACACTATTTTGTATCTGAGGGACTCTATTGGGAATGAGGTCTCCTCTTTTCCAGCTTTAGCCGTAGTGGGTGTCAACTATTTCAAAAAATTGTTTTATGCTGAGGAGGAGGATAGTATTGTTGAGGTCATTCAAATGGTTCTCCCCTTTCCTTGTTTCCTAGATGAGGATGACAATTTGGATTTAATGGAAGAAGTATTTGAGGAAGAGCTTAAATATGTCCTTCAAATTTTTCAAAAAGACAAAAGCCTAGGGTCGAATTCTTGGGGTGTCAAATTTTTTCTAGGACTTTATGAAATTTTGGGGAAATATTTGTTGGTTGTGGTGGAGGAATTGAGAAGAATTCAATATATTATTCCAACTTTAAATTCCACTTTTATTTATGTGATCCCAAAGATTGAAAATCCCGCTTCCTTTTCCGATTTTGTGCCAATATTGTTATGTAATGTAGTTTTCAAAGTTATATCCAAAGTGATTTTTCTTTACATCAAACCCACTCTCTCGACCTCCATCTCAAAGGAAAATTTTGGGTTCATGGGGGGATGTAAAATCCATGAATTCATTGGAGTGGCCCAAGAGATCCTTCACAACATTAAGAAGATGCATTTAAAAGGGGGCCATTTTCAAGCTCGAATTACCAAATGCCTATGATGGGGTCAGTTGGGCTTGTTTGCGCATGTTACTAACTCATGTGGGGTTCTTTCTTGAGTTCATAAATTGGGTTATGAGTTGTATTCAAACTACCTCTTTGGAAATGCTTATTAATGGGGCAGCCTCTCCTTTCTTTCATGCACAACCTTTCCTTTGGAAAGGGTGCCCATTATCTCCTCTACTTTTTCTTCTTATGGAGGAAGGTCTGAGTCGATTTCTGGAAGAGGAAAAATCAAATGGATATTTTTATGGATGTCTGTTTTCTCGTTCTCTGGTAATATTTCATATTTTATTGGTGGATGACATCCTAATATTCGGTAATGGTGATCCATGTGAGGTGTCTGTTCTGAAAAACATTCTCAATTTCTTTTGGAAAGACTCTAGGATATTAATAAAATACCAAAAATATTCACTTCTTCTTACTAATATGGGTGTTGACACTATCCAATTTATCTCATCCATTATTCCAATGGATTTCTCGCATCTAAATCAGGGGATAAAATATCTGGGATTTATGTTAAAACCCAACTCATACCAAAAACACTAGTTACTAACTAAGGTTGAAAAGTGCATCAACTCTTGGAGTCACCATTGGCTGCCAAGGGCAGGGCATCTTGTGCTTATTAGATATGTTATTGAGGCTATTATGATATATTGGGATTAATTGGCATGGATCACAAAAGGGGTTTTGGAGTGTGTTCAAAGGATATGATTCAATTTTTTATGGTCTGGGTCTGGTTCAATATCACTCTTCCATGGGATGGTTGGGAGAATATTAAAAAATAGAAAGTTATAGGAGGCTAGGGATTAAATAACATCTTTCATTTTTCTCATCCCCTAGCGACAAAGGGTGGTTGGTGTCTTCTATCATCACAAAGCTTGTGGACCAAGGTCTTCATTGCAAAATATATCTCACCTCTTGTTCCAATTGATTTTCTGAATCCATTGCATTCATGAAGATTTCGAGATCGACGTTCTGAATCCACAACTGTGGTTCATCTTCAGGATAAAAAGGAATAAATATGAACCACATATGTGGGTTTGAAATGTCGATCTCCAAATATACATGAACGTGATGGATCCAGAAAATAATTTGGAACAAGCTAACAACTATAGAAATATTAAAACTGAAAATATCTCACCTCTTTCGGTGGAATATTGGGTCAGCTTGGGAGACAAACCTCGTTAAAAAATTTCCATCTCCTTGCAGGTTTTTATTAATACCTTCAAAAGTATTCAAAGTGGTTTAGTGTGGAGGGTTGTATTGGGCACTCATGTTCATTTGGGCATTGATCCTTGGCTAGTGTGTTAGCGGAACCACCTTCTTCCAACTCATTATTAACATCCCTTAGGGACTGAGGGATATGCAAACTTTCTCATATTATACATCCTACTTCTACATCTATATGGTTTCATGGATAGAAATATATGGCTGATTTGGGCATCCCTATAATGTTTAGTAAACAATGGCACTCCTACATATATGATCTACATTTGGGACACATATGAATTTCTCATAAAGAGGTTGAACTTATCTGGATGGGGGATAAGTGCATTTTTAACTCTCCAAAGCTAGGATATAATTATATATATTATTCTATTCACCCTCCACTGAGTAAATGGTGGTGGTCACAGTTGTGGAAAACTAAATTTCCACCCAAATAATTTTTTTTATTTTGGTGCATTCTGAATGGTAAGGTCCCGACTTGGGATGTATTATAGAAATGCTTTACTATTGGTCTAGGTAGGTGTTATTAATGTTGGCTTGAAGGTGATTTGATTGAACACTTGTTCATGTAATGAATGTTTTGTAAATCCACATGGGAAATTTTTTTCATTATCAACTCTAAGGTCTCATGTTGGCAGGATCAATCTATGGAATATTCCTGGAAATTTTGTTGTTCTCAGCTGGCTTCTTGCACTTTTTTGGCCCTCCCTTTAATTATTTTTTTAGGAATATTGATCACACGCAATATGTTGATCTTAGAGGACCACAACTCTATTCGAATCCATATTGTAGCTGAGTTGTTGGGAATCATATGTCATTTCCCTGAGGATATTGAACCCTATCGATCTTGTTTGATTGCGGAAGTATGCCCAGATAAATATATCCCTTGGTATTTTTTTGATGGTTCCTCCTTGTATATGGGAGGGAATAGTGGGGTTTGGTTTATTCTTAATACATTCCATGTTCACTCCTTTCATGTTTCCATTGGTTTAGTGTCCAAAAAAAAATCGTTGCAAAATTACTTGAATGTCATTTCCTTCTAACTTTTCCTATTGACCATGGAGTGTCACATCTTAATATTTTTGTAGAATAAAAACTTGAGACTTCTTGGATGACCAACTCTAAAATTTGCAGGAATTTCATTTTGCAACCTATTTTTCTTGATTCTATGAATTTAATAAATATGTTCACTCAATGTTCATGTCAATAAATATATAGGGAATTTAATCAAGTTGTTGATGGTCTTTCAAAGGTGGCTCTTGCCTTGGAAAATTAGTTTTGGCAGTTTTTGGATGTGTTCAACAACATTTCTACTATTTATTCTTTCATTCAAGCTCCTACCACACACATCTCGGGGATGTTGAGGAGCCATAGTCTCATATTTACATTGCGCATTAAAGATATTTACAATTTTTTCATTTTTTGTTGTATTTTATTTTGATCAGATAGACTAATATTTTGATGAGAGACGAAAAAATTAAACTAATCTAATGGTTTTGTATGGATGACCCAGGTAATCATGGCATGGATGATATGGGGAAATCATATATGTTTTCCCGAACTTGGTTTTTTAAACTTTGAAGGACATGATGGACTGAATAAACTGCATACACAATATTGTGTTTAAAGAATGTAAATTTTTTTATCCTTAATAAAAATTACAGATTTTTTCCTGTATTAAAATTGCTTAATTTTTCCATTGAAAAACTTTATGTATTTTGTATCCTTCACATGCCCTCGATGCCATATAATACTTATGTCATGAGACTCTAGTTAAAGAAAAATAATTTATTTTACAAGCCTAGTTGTTTTCTAAGTCTATTAAATCAAATATATATTATGTCAGTGATTTATCATCATGATATGCCACACCTGTGTAAACTTTAGGATATTTTTTGAACCATATATTCAATGCCATTACTCCTTCATTCTCTTTCCTAATATGGTTGATAATATTATTCATACATGTGACCATGATATCTTTTATTCTACACAAAAAATATTTTCTCTTATTTAATGCACTAACCATTTATCCCTCATTTTTCAACAAAATTTCAAGCACATGTTATTTAAAACTTATGAAATATTATATTTGTTAAATACTGAAATATCTTATCTTGTCGTGAATTGAAAATAATATGATGTATTGTTGGTATTATATTTTTTAATTGAAACAAATGGGGATTGGGGAAAAAAATAGAGACAGATACCTAGGGATAAGAGACATAAGGCCTAGAGTTTTGGTGCACTTTGATGGATACATGGAATAGTTAAGATAGTATTGAAAACTGTTGTTGTAAATTGAGTTGGTCAACCTATTTTTAAACCCCCACAACCATTTATTCATAACAGAGCCAAGATTGGTATTCCAATTTCCCCTCTTGTTTCAGCTCCAAATATTGTCGTTGCTAATGATGAATGAAAAAATATTATCCAAAAATAACAAATTTTACGATTTGTTCAAGGATGGAAAATAATTTCTTTGCCTCCCCCTCAAACCCCTCCTAAAGCACATGTGTCAAAACAATTGCAGTGTTTCCTCGCACATTATTCCCACTACTAAGTCAATAACATAATCTTCCATACTTGTTATCCAACCTCCTCAACCTACTTCCAACCTTGAGAAACAAAAGGACCAAGCCATAAATCAAATTCCTCTCATGGCTCCTCTCATTCTATTACCTCTCATCCCCGTCACAATCAGCAAGATCAAAAAGCTAAAAGTGCACCAAGAAAAAATATTGAATCACACGAGCCTAAGTGACAATTGGTTTATGCTTTCAAATCAACTCCTTTTATAGATAAACTGTGCTTCCAATTTTTCTACTATTTTAGTTTGTTTCTTGATTTCCGGCACTTATTCTCAGCATAACTATAGTTTTATTACATGATATCATATGCATGGATGGTTGGAAAAAACTGATATTGTGGGATAAAACTGTTTGGGTTTTATGATACATATGCCATATTCTTTGAGTGTATATATGCATGCCTTTTACTAATTATTATGGATGATACTTGGTGTTGGAGATACAAGGGAAATCATGGGAGGCACAAGAAGATTCTACTTTGTCATTTTGTATTTGATGATAATAGTTTGACACATTTCCTCTTTCATTTATACATGGATATTCATAGATACATAGAGATAATGTTATTTTTCTTCATATTAGAGGGATGTGATATTCTATACAACATAATTTATAACAAAATTACTTATTTTGTTGTATTATTCATGGAAGCATATATTTGCATGGTTAATTTTATTTCAAAACTATTTAATTTGAGAAAAAAAATTCGCCCGGAAAGTGAAATACTAAATGGTTTATTTAATGGATTAGGAGGGTCCAACCTACTAGGAAATTCAAACAAAATAATTTAATTTAACTTTTCCTTTAAAAATCCTATCCTTGTATTCTGATGAATACTTGATTAGAAATTAAACTATAAAGAACTTCCAAAGTGGTTAAACTTCCCAACTACTTTGAAGAAACATAAAAGAGTAGGGGGACTATGAAGGAAAGGGAGAGAATACTACGTGCATGGGTATGCATTACATTATTTATAGTTTTGATTCCTTCCTTTTTGTTTATTTTTTTTTTATGAATTACAAGAAGCTGAACCAAATGTGGTAGCATATTATTTTCGAAGGGAAGATATTGTCCAAAAGGAAACTCCACTCAACCTTTGAGCACATATTTTTAGGTAACTTAAATTCTTATGATTTTATTCATTTTTAGGAGGTCTATTATTAATTTAACCAATGCTAACAACCATTAATATTACAAAGAAAACAAGTTGTCCATTATTGATTCTGATCATTCGAAGGTGTTTGAAGTTAGTCTCATAATTTTCCTCTTTCTAGGGTGACTGTATATGAACTCCTTTTCATTGTAGCTACATAGAATCTAATCTGGCCAAAGATTATTCATAGGAATCTGTCATTTTATTGTATTGTACTTGCATACATTTATTTAATAAATCAACATTTTATCCATCTTTTATGATGTATATTTCTTGAATAATTATGTACCTTTTTTTATGTAGTTTGTTATTTTAACTTACAAAATTTAATGCAGTTGAGGCTCAACAGTCTTTAGGGTCGCATGACTAAAAACTGCTTGCTATTTTGTTGCTATTTCATGTTTGATTTTTAATTCCGTACACTAGTTTTTTTATTGATCCTTTATTTCTGATTTTTTTTTATGAAATTTTAGCTATATTTTTTGTAAATATTAACCTTACTTTTATTTTCCATTTTAAATTTCTTCTGTATAAAATTATTTTTATCATAAAAAATTTGTAAAATTCCATTTCAACTGACCATAACATCTATGTAGTCAAGTCCCACTAACACAAATGGTTGAGGATCGACCTCATCAGCAAGGAAACCGAGGATCAAACCTCACGGGGGGTGGTTGTGCCGTATGCTAGCAGAAGGCGGCATGCTAAAAAATCCAGTCAATTAAGGGCTAGTCTGGCCCAGGCTAGGTGAGATCCTCTGGTGACTTTAATGGCTTAGATGCCCCTGGGTCACGGCTACTCAAGCCACAGGTCACCCCTGGATGATCACAGACAACTTGACCAAAAAAAACATAAAATCTATGTAAAAGCCCTGGGTTCAAAATACTTGTAATAAATTTTATAAAGGAAAAATAATAACCAAGTTCATGGGACACGCATCCCAAGCTGAATGTTGGGAAAAACCATAGTGACGGGGATCTCTTGTGATTAATTAATGGCCATGGAAATTTTCAAAGACAATGGAAAAGGCTTTGGAAATACATGAGACATTTATTTTCATTTTATTTATGAAAATAATGAAAAATAGGAGAAAATTTATTAGAGGAAATTTCATCCTAAAAGTGGCCTCCTAAGGAAAAATAATAAAACAAGAGTTATGAATTTTGGAGGGAAAATAAAAAAAAACTATTTTTTATAATTTTATTTTTGGCTTATCTCCTTATAGGTTTACTCAAATTTAAAATGTATACACTTCTTGGATGTGGAATTAAATTATATATCCAACAAGTACCCATTATGCAACTTTTGAGAAGACCCATATTGATAAAAATTCAAGATACATTAAAAAGATGTGTGTTGGACACATTTTTTTAATGTACCTTGATTTTTTATTAATGTGGTTATTCTCAAAAGTATGCATAATGGGTACTTGTTGGATTCAAAAATTAATTTTGCATCCAAGGAGTGTCTACACTTGAAATTTAAGTAAACATATAAGGAGATAAAGAAAAAATATAGTTAAAAAATATAGTTTTTCTTCTTTTCCATCCAAAATATTTAAATGTACCTCTCACTACAAGAAAAAAGCACATTGGTGAGGGTCATGCTTGTGATGGACCTTTAAGGTCCGTCACCAATGTCACATATGGTGACGGTCATTAAAAAACCATCACTGTAAGTGTATATAGTGATGGTCCTTTATGGTCCATCACCAAAGACATTTTCAATGACACTTTTGGTGACGGTCGTTAAAGGCCCATCACTAATTCTCTCTTTGGTGACACTTCTAGTGACGAAATTTTAATGACCCTCACCGATGCTCTTTTTGTTACTTTTGGTGACAGTCAAAAAATGTTCGTCATCATTGATCACTAAAAACCGTCACTATAAGTGTACATAGTGATGGTCCTTTATGGTCCGTCACTAAAGACATTTCACTTTTGGTGAGGGTCGTTAAAGGCCCATCACTAATTCTCTCTTCGGTGACACTTCTAGTGACGAACTTTTAATGACCCTCACCAATGCTATTTTTGTTACTTTTGGTGACAATAAAAAAATGTCCGCCATCATTGATCATTCCAATGAATTTTTGATGATGCTATGTGCCTGTTAATATATTTTTTGTCAAAATATAACGATTTAATACCATTATTGTTGAGCATTTTTTATAATATGTCCAAGGCCATAATGGTTAGGGTCAGTCAATTTTTTAAGAAGTAATAAGCATGTATCATTTCCCTCAAGTAATGACTAGTCGAATAGAGATTTCATATGAGTCAACACATGATTCATATCTATTAAATTTATTATCTAGCAAATTCCATTTAGATAAAGTTCCACTATTGTGTGTAGGAAATATATTATTTAATACATAATCGGGCTCTGAAAATTCTATTAATGAGAAAGACCTAACAATCCTCAACAATCTGGGCACACCTTAAATTACTGCTTTGGCACACACTAACATTTCTTATTACCCCACATGTCTTGGAACATATTTGTACCTAGAACATCTTTTGATGACATTGACGCCCAAGCACATGGTGGCATGCGCTAACACAACATTGAACTCTCCTAGCATGTGTTGGCATGCTGCATATAGTCCCTAGCATGCCCTAGAACACCTTGGTTGAATGCATTGACATACATTAGCACTTGGCACAAAATTCCACCTGGCATGTATTGGGACCTATTATTAGTGTGCCTAGCATGCCCCTTTTCAAAAATATAAAGTCCTGACTTATTAGCCCTCTTATTGGTTCTTCCTTTTGTTTCCTTGACACATATTGATACACCCTGGCACCCTGCGCCACATGCTTAGCACCTAGCATGTATTGGCATATATTGGCACTATTAATTGGTACATGATATAATTAGCACACCCTGGAACACCCAAGCACACTTTGGGAATTCTTAACATGCCTTGATATTCCCTATTATGCCTTACCAATGCTTAGCATACCTTGTCACTCCCTCCTTGGCATGACAACTAACACTGACCATTAACACTAGTCTCTGGCAGTACACATTCCTCGTATTCATTAACTTCCATGAATTTTTACCTAGTGCTCCCTTAATGTTTTTTCCTAGTACTCATTAACACTCATCAACATGCATTATCACTCTCTAGCACACCTTAGCGCTCTTCAACATTCCCTTCCACTTCATAACATGCATAACACTAGTACCTGACACATATTGGCACTTGGCACGTGTTGGCGCTTGGAAAGTCTTAGCATGTATGGAATACGTTGAGATGCCTTGGTATGATTTAGCATGGTTTAATATTAAATTTATTTGTGATGATCAATTGTTGGAAAGTAGATGAGAAGCAACAAAGGAATAATTGTCACTTAGAATGCACTAAGACTTTGCACTTGGAACCTATTGCCGCCTAGTGTAAGTGTGCCTAGCATGCCCCTCTTGGAAAAGGTAAATTGATGACTTATTAACCCTCTTATTTGTTCATTTCCTTGTAGTTTAACCTTTTTCTCCATTTTATTGTCTTGAAAGTCCCTGACATGCATTGACACACCCTTTCACATCTTGGCATGCCTTATCACTTGGCACATCTTAGCATGTTTGACATGTATTCCCACTATCTAGCACATCAAGGGGGTGAAGAGAGATGTAGTCCTAAAGTAGGTCAAGTACGAGGGCCGAGTAAGGGTTGCTAAAGGGAGGTCATGATCATCCTCCAAGAGCAAGATCATCATGTGAGGGTTCAAAATAATGTTGCATACCTTAATGGTTAGTTTGCGCTAGGAAGTAGGATGGCATACTGTTGGTTCTCTTCTGGCAGATCAAGCTTAAGAGAGGTTTCTCATGAGAATCTGGGCACGTGATTTCAATGGTGTCTTTGTCTGAAGGCCACATCAAAGTCTGAAATGTTGAATTTTGCAACAAGAAACAGTGAGATTGGAAACCATAATGGACAAAAAAAAAAATGCACCCACACTTTTGAGGAATTTTCATGCACCAGGAGTGAGGAATTTGGGGCATCTAATTTATTTTTCCCTTAAATAAATTGGACAATAAATTGTAATTTCATCTCATAACAACTTGTTTCAATTAATTAAGTCATGATGATCGAGTTAGCTCAAGAAATTCGAGTTGAGGTCTAATATGAGGCATCTAGAGGGATTCTGATATTTTGGGGTCTAGTTGAAGTTGATGCATTAGTGGGGTGCAAGTGTAATGAGTTAAAATCATTTTAACTAGTTCTAACTGAGTGATGAGCTAGTGAGAGGTCCAGTGAATTAAATTAGATTTAATTCAATGAGTGATCAATCAGATAACTGATAGTTCACTATTAATAGTTGCATGCATGTTAGTTTTGAGGAATACCCAGTTGAGACAGAGGTTCAAGGGAACATAAATATCAGTTTTATTTAGAGAAAGTTTCCCATGTGCAATTATAAAATCATTGGGATGCCATGATGGATTGCACAATCAAGGAAGACTGATTTTCCTAATTAATAAGGAGTTAATTCCCTAGGAATTGCATGAGCAAGGCAGGTTGAATTAAGGATGAGAATTGGCTAAGTACTAGACCGAGTTTGCCTAGATCAATGGGAGACAATTGATAGAGTGCTGGAGAATCTCATGAGAGATTAAGAATTGTATTGTTTCATGATTCCTTGACTTAATACACAATAGAGATAGAGGGGTTTTGATTAGTTTCTTTCCCCAAATACATCATGTTGTTGTGAGATTGATAATTTATTTCTCTTACTTATATATGATTGTGAGATCGTGTTTTGTTTCCGTAAATTGTAGGAAGGATTCAGTATCTTGTTTTAGTAGATTATAAGATCAGATTAAATCTCGTTGGTTAGATTTTCTACATGGTATCAGAGTAGGAATTTTTTGGGTGGAGAGTTTGTAGAGAATATTTGAATATTTTGGTGTAAAAATTTCAAAAACAAATAGAATATTTGGATTCCTTGCGAAAATCTACCCAAATGGAAAAAATCGTTCAAATCGGAGCTCGGATAAGGGAGATATCATCAATTTAAAATCAACTCTTTTTTAGAAACTTTTTGTAACTTTGGGACAATTACACTGTGCGCGAGTCAAGAACCTATATGCACTTGAGGTACCGGATGCATGCAAAGCTTTGAGGAGAAAGGTAGAATTTAGAGACTTGGTGGTTTAGAGGGAGCATAAATTACCTCTCAACATGCATCCTCATGAGTAGTCTCAGAAGGTTGTGGAGTAGCTGCCACAATTGGAGAAGAAAAGAGGAGACCGAGTGGAAGCGTCCACTCAAGCAGAGACCTCCATGAGGGGGAAATTTCGAGCTAGATGGGAAGAGGGAGTAGCCATACCTCGAGGTGTAAGGTGAGTTTATGTGTAGACATAATCCCAAGATAAGAAATTTGGGCAAGGTCCATTGAGATGGTGTGTCTCATGGATCGAACTTGGCTGCGAGGAGCCCACAGTACAATAGTAGTAGGAAGGATTAGTTAGATAGTTTTAGTGTCCCGTAATTTGGCAGATTGGCAATCCAAATGACAGGGTAACATCAGACGAACTTTGGAGTCCTAGGACCTAGCCTTCTTGGACTTAGAGAGGGCTCTCTCTATTATGTGCAAGGATGTGTGCTTGTTTTCTTAGTTTGTTTTTAGATGTTAGGCTAGTTATGAAGTATGTTTTTGGTTTGTTTTGGTTGTTGAGGGAAAACTGATTGAAAGGATAAATAGATATGGAGATGTCAAAACAATTGGGCTATGGGGTCAAATGAGGTCAAGATAGTCTTAATGACGGATAAGGTATGACTGCAGGGCTGATTTGGTCGAGATGAATAGATTCTTTGGGAAAAAATGAAATGGGATGAAAAATAATTTTGTGAATAACGAAGAGGTTCTAAAAATGAATAGTTAATCAACAAGCATTCATAAGTTAGGGCTAACTATAGTCCTCTATGAACAAAACAATAACTAATCAATGCGTAAAATAAACATCGAGGTGATGCATAGAAGTATAAGACCCTCTAACATTGGGAAATCACCTTCAGACTTTGGGAAAACAAATAAGACGGACAAACAACTCAATATATGAAGAGGGAACTCCTAGACATCATATTTTGAGCTATTAGGAACTTTGAAATCAAGAATGCAAAGTTTTAGGAAAACGGCAAGATCGAAACAAGACCTCCTTGGTTCAACTAAGACAATCAACCATTCAAAGAGAGATTTCAGAGACGGAGCTTTGACTAGCCATGAGTAAGCAGGGTGTACCATGAATCATACTTAGCATGCATAACAACCATTAATGAAATAAATAAACAAGTTCTTAGTGATTAAAGAGCAGTTAAGAATTCTTTGATATGACTAAGAAGGAAGAAAACATAGAAGCTGCAAATGAATCAGGAAACTTGAGGTGCTTCCATGGGCATGTCTCAAACTTATCTTTACTGAACTACAACAAGCAAGAAGCATGGAAACATATGTCAAATAGAGGAAACATAAACAAAATAAGAACACTATACCATTCACCAAGCCATGGAATCCTACATACAATCCTTCTCCACCATCCAAGTCAAGAAAGAGATCATCAACATCACAAGATAAGTGTTTCTTCTAATCTCATAGTGCTATTGTATTTCTCTCTAACATCAATTTCTGCCTGCTATTACAATGAATCCTCTTGGAATATATAGGCCAAAGAGGAGGAAAACCAACCAAGGCAACTAGCTAGCTATTGGCTCAAAAACAAATATCTTATCTTGTCCTTGATGCTTTGCAAAGCCCAAAGCACAAAATATCCAATAAAATATCTCAAAATGCTAAAATAGGGAATAAATTTGAATTTTTATGATTGAAAATGCCCCAAAATAGCTTAACGCACATTTCGAGAGGCCACTTCAGCAAACTGCCTTTTTTGGTCAAAATGCCACAAGGGCGCATCAGCAGAAAATTGCCTGTCTTTTGGAAGACTTTTGAAGGTCTTCCCGTTGTCGAAATGAGGTCTGTGATAGCTCGTTGGAAAGAACTAGATGTATATTTTCTGGAAAAACCTTAATTTTCCCAAAATTATGCTTATAAGTATATCAAATACTGAACTGAGTAAAAAAACCCAAAAAATAGGCCTTGCTGATATGTGGGCAGAGTGTCGAAAAAGTGAGTGTTGTTTGCCTCTTTGGGGGACCAAAAAATCTTCAATTGATCTGAAAATTTCTGAGTAGATGCCCATAAATTTAATGCATCCAATGGTACCACTCTCAATATTTTAGGATGCTCCAAACAAAAATGGCGGCGCCCATGGTTTTATGCAATTAGGCCCAAAAATGTCAAAAAACAAGAACATGTCGAAATTTGTTCCATTTTGGTGAGAAATTCCCTCAAGGATTTTTAGAAACATGTCTAGAAGCTCAGGCCAAAATTCAAAGCCCAGAGGTGTCTTTTTCTTCTTTTTCCGTTGGGCACCCTCTTTGGCCGATTTTGAGTTTTTCTTATGCATCCTTCAATTTCCTTTGGGCAAACTGATTTGGCTTTTTGTAGCCATTGCTTCTAATACTCTTCACTGACTTACCAAGACAAAATTTTGAAATGATCATTGGAAATTTTTTTCAACCAAGACACCTTTTACTCCTTGCAAATCAATTTGTTTCTTTGATGCTAGCAAACAAGTATTTGTCAAATGAGAACAAAATCACTTTTTATCACTGTGTTTGAACAAAAGGTTTTAAGAAAGATATGTTTGTGGTTTTTTTTCAAAAGGAATTTCCTTTTGTTTTTGCATGAAAACCCTTCCCCTTTAAACACTGCCCCTTTGTTATCATTGTTTTTAAAAGGTAAACAAGACTTTTTTCAAACTGATACAACCTCTTCCCCAATCACTGTGTTGATCTTTGATTTAGCAAACAAGGTGTGCTCTTTTGAAAACACTGTTAGGACACCTTTTAAACTTATTTGAAGACCTCTACAAACAAACTCATTTTTTCCTTCTATCAACTGTGTGTAGTCTTAGCTATCTCATAACACAAAAAGGACTTTCAAATTTGCACATTAACCCTCTTCTCTTTCACTGTTTCTCTGTGGTTTATTTGAGACAAAAGGGACTCATTTAAAACACTGTTTTAAATACTCTTTCAAACTAATTTAAAACCTTCTAATCAAACTGATGTTTTTCTTTTAGAGAATATGCATATCCCTAGCCATTTATAGAAAGAAAATCTCTTTCAAAGTGACACAATAACCATTCTCTCTTTCACTGTTTTATGGCGTCTGTAATAATAGTAGAAGAATTCCTTCATCCTCTTTATAAAAGTCTCTTGATGCACTTGGGGGTGTATTTCTGCTAAAAACTTGACTTTGGCATCTTTTGAAAAACTGTGTTGCTGGTGGCCCGAGCGCCTGGGCGCTCGGCCGTTCAGGGGTGACCTGGGCCGTTCAAAAATAAGCCTGTAGGGATGAACCAAGAGAGGTGAAAATGATATGCAGAGTTTGATACATGGAGGGTGAGATATTGGTATGAAGAAAAACACTTTGTATATGTATGAGATGATGGATTTAGCAGCGGCCCAAGTGGGCAGGACCACATTCAGCAGTGGCCCGGGCGCCGGGCCATTCAGAGGTGGCCCAGGCCATTTAGGAATGGGCAGTGTAGAGGCTAAGAATGGCACTTTCAATGACTGAAAATGAGAAATGATGAGGGAAAGAGTAGAGGGCAGGTGGTAGAGACCTTTTCCACTTCTCGAGCAGTCAATGGATGGAAAAAGTTTTACGAGCGCCTCGTTCAGGAGTAACACTGGGCGTTCAGGAGCAACACTGGGTGCTGGTCCGTTCAGGAGAAACACCAGGCACCGGGCCATTCAAAGTTGGGCGTTGTAGAGGCTTAAACCTGTTTTTGAAATGGATGCTAACGAAAGATCATGAGCATATGAACCTAAGACGTGTGTAGGGATAGCTTACCCGTGTTTAAATGCTTGGATAAAGTGTTTGAGACCTCGGGCGCCGCGTTCAGAGGCAACACTGGGCTGTTCAGACTTAACAATGTGCGACGAGGGCCGGGCTGTTCAAACATGGCCTGGGCCTTTCAAAATTTGATGGTGCAGCGGTGTTTAAATGTCAAAAAAATGGTGCATATGGAAAACAGAAGATGTTAAAAACATTTGGCATATTGTAACACAG
Source organism: Pinus albicaulis (assembly GCA_034641835.2). Lineage (NCBI taxonomy): Eukaryota > Viridiplantae > Streptophyta > Pinopsida > Pinales > Pinaceae > Pinus > Pinus albicaulis. Next base: position 592,958,348 of record CM076579.1, read on the forward strand.
TTCAGAGGAACATAACTATCAGTTGTATTTATAGAAAATTTCCCATGTGCAATTATAAATTCATTGGGATGCCATGATGGATTGTGTAATCAAGGAAGGCTAATTTTCCTAATTAATATGGAGATAATTCCATAGGAATTGCGTGTGCAAGGTAGGTTGAAGGAAGGTTCCTTGATCTTCACATACTTTCACCGATGGGTGGAGTCCCGGTAGTTTAGGAAGTCACTTGTAGAGTATAGGTCAATGAATAGGTGGGAAGTGACCCTCAAAACCCTTTCCCTAAGATAAAATAAAGAGTGGGACTTTCTTTCCTTTTAAGCAAGGTAATTATCTTCTAGGGAGAGAGGAGGGGGAATGAAGGGTTGAGGGAGAAGAATAAGACTTATGAAGGAAGTTCTCAATCCCTAAAATCCTTTGGGAACTTGGATTCCCAAATGGTCCTTGATGAAAGGCCTTTGACACCAAATGGGACCACATGGGGCCAAGTGGACCCAACCTAGGTTCGGGGATGGAATTTAGCAACCAATGATGTTCCTATCCTGGATAAGGTGATGGGAAAGGATCAGACAAGAATTTTTACTTCAATAGGTCAAATTGATCCTACTAGGTTCTATCCTTGAGAACACCTAGGAAAAACTTGATCCTAGAGCTAGCGCTTGAGGTATCTGGAGATTCCACCGTCGGAATTGGCCCATGTTCTGAGGAGAGTGAGGGCACCCAACAACACAGCTGCCTCTAGGAGATAGAATTTTTCCTCTAGCTAGATTCCTGGGAAATTGTTGCCCTAGGCGACCTAATGGGGCTATACCTAGGGAATGTGAAAATTTCTTAATCTAAGAAACCCTATTGCGGTATCTTGATTTACTTCTCCTACTTGAATTAAGTTACAAGTTAATTTTTGAAATATTCAATAAATTAACGAAGTAAATTGTAAATACAACTAGCAACCTACACATACAGATCAAATACTGAATAACATGCTCATAGACAAAGTGACACACGGATTTTCTAGACAACTATCCCCGGAAAAAACCCAATGTTGGAAAACTGGTGCAGCTAGCTCTGGAGGGTTTTCATTATTATGCAAAATCCAAGTACAACAATCATGTGCACCAAAAATGGTTCACTCAACAGAGAAATAAAAACGGTAGTAGTACGCTGCTCTGAATCCCTCTACGTCATCCTAACTGGCCTGCGTTGGCCTCTGCGCTGCTTAGTAAGGGCCTGTGTCACACCTGAAGGGCTTACACTACCCCTGCGCTACCCTGACTGGGCCTGCGTCAGCCCTGCATGGCTCCTGCTACCTCTGCACTACCCCTGCTAAACTCTGGCTGGACTGCGTGGCTCCTGCTACCCTTGTTGCTCTGGCTGGTTGGAATGCTTAAGCATAAAAAACATAGGTAAGAAAGAAGGCACTGGCCAAAGGAAACGCATAATAGTCAGAAAAATTGAAGAAATGAAATGAAAATAGATCAATGTCCACAAATAAATGAAACAACTCAATGGGACTAGAGAGAAAAAGCTTTGATAACAACAATAAGTGCTTATAGAATCAGCTAAGAGAACAGAGGAGACTAATTCATGAGGTTAAAAATGTTGTATAATTGCTGGCACAAGAAAACTATAGATCAATTGTTAGAGTAAATCTCTGCAGGTACCATTAGTTGGTGATCATCGATAATCATTTCATTTCATCAAATACCCCGATGAATGGACCTTAAAAGCTATTTGCGTAGACAAACCACACAGAAGCTGTGTGATGGAAAAATATTCACACGATATTGAAGAAAACACCTACCAAATAAGGATGAAATTTCAAATGGGGCAAGAAATAATAGAGAGATAGAAATCGAAAAATTTAAAATGCTAGGGAAACCGTGAAAGCAACTAGGTAGCATGGTAGAAAGCACAACAAAGAAAAATATAGAAACGGAAAACCCTACAAATTAGCACCCATCCAAACATCACCACAATTTTTTCTTCAACTCTAAATCTCCAATTTCATCAAATTATATCCTGTATTCAAACTTGATCCTCTCTGTTAGCCATTCTGAAGATAAGGCTAAGAACTTACTACAGAACCATCACCTACATGTAGTCATGATCTTATTATGTGACTAGACAACCTACTTTTGTGAAGACATGGAAAGCTAAACACTCTCAGCCAAGATTTTCCATATAGCCTAGGTTGAGCAACCGCATATACATCACCAGTTTTTTCTCTTCAGATTTGTAACTTAGAAGAGCTTTGTCTGACCACCTTCGGGTTGCTCCTAGAGTCACCCAGGAAAGCCCTCTCAACAACATCCTCTTTCTGTAGTACCTAATTAGTAATTTAATTAACCATAACAGTTTCTTGATCATGCAGGTATTTAAATATATTTCCAATAAGCATAAAGCTTTCATGTTAAACAATCAGGTCAAAAGACTTTAGACTATGATGCAAAAATACAAAGAAACCTCACCAACACTCAAAGGACAAACAAAGTCAAACCTCTACAAAGTATAAATAGATATCTGATAAACTTCATTCCACCACAAAAATGTGCTTAACTAAAGAAATTTCTAATTACTATGCTTTCACGGCAAAGCTTTCAAGGGCAGTGATGTTATAAACATACCCCTACACCTCGTGAACAATCAAAGTGTATAAATAGACCATCATAAGGCTCATTTTAAACATCATTATTATCATTTTATAAATCATTTTTATTAAATCAACAAGAAGAAAGAAAAAATTGCATTCAGTTTCATTGAAGAAAAGTATATGGTAGTTTCATATACTTATTATGAAGCTATCTAGATTTGCAACTTGATTGTAGAGTCAACCAATCAGTTGTTGAAGCCCAATATTGTCTCTTGTGAGAATCAAAGTTACATCAAGCTCTATGAAAATCCAATGTGTCATGACCATTTCAAGCACATTGATATTCAATACAATTTCCTAAGATTCCAAGTTCATTAGGGAGTTAGTAGTGTTGGACCACATTCTGAAAAAGTTGCATATGGTTAATAGTTTGACAAAGCTCCTAACAAAGGGGAAGTTTGACAAGTTGGGGAAGAATCTTGGGTTATTGGAATTTTTTTTTTTTTCTCAAGGGTGTTAGATTACCTAGTTGGTCCGAGTTGGTCTCACCTCAGCCTTGAGAAGTTGAGCAGCACCAGGATTGCAAAGCTAGATTGTGGTACACCAGTCAGAAAGATTCTTAAATACAACTAGAATCTTATAACGACACCTTCGAGGATAGACGAATTAGTTGTTGGGTCACACCCACCAAGTATGGCACACTAGTTGAGGAGATTAACATCATCATCTCAGGTGCATTCATGAGTGCACACTTATGGAATGAGGCACCTTCAGGAGAGGAGTTATATCTACTATGATAATGCACTACTCTAAAAGAAAATCCTTGCCTACAAGGCAAAGTTATGAGGGAGTTGTTCATGCTCAAGGGAGATGCACCACTAACGCTATCATTAGCCTGTTTTCTAACATCACCTTCTCTTAACTTATAAATGAAAAGGATGGGCACAATAGTTAGAAATTTGTAGAAATAGATAATAAGAGTGAGTACTATTAGCTTGTAGGTTGTAGTAGGATCTTTTGTGAGATGACAACTTGCTGTGACATTCTTCTATTTGATTAATAAAGACTTCTATGCAATTGTTGTTGGAGCCTGCTCTTTTTATCCTGAATTCTCAGATTGCAGATTTGTGTAGAGTGGGCCTAATATATTTATTGTTTTAATACATTGTACTTCTTCTCTCTCCCTTTCTCTCCTACCTCGCTCTCTCTTCCCCTCTCTCTCTCTCTCTCTCTTGACCCTCCAATCCTCTCACTATATCCCTCCCTCTATCCTTCTTTCTGCCCCCCTTCCATCTTTGTGTCACTATCTCCCTCTCTTACCCTTCTCTATCTCTCTCACTCCTCTCCCTCTCTCTCTCTCTCCATTCCTTCTCTCCCCTCTCCTTCAGTTTATCTCCATCTCTCCCTTGTGACTCCCCTTGTCTCGCCACCTCTATCAATCTATGTATTTATTATTCCTTCTCATATATATCTAGAGTTGATATATATCATGACATAGTGGGACCTACGATTGGGTTAATTACGCCTTTTTGGCAAGGTTAAAATGGTTAATATTTGATAGACAAGATGTAGATCAAATATTTCATCAAAAAGAGGGAACCATACCCTATCTTCCAGCCTATGCCTATCAGTCGCTTGGCCTCTTCTTTCTCTCACATGAATGTAGTCTTGCTTGACTAGTACAGAAGAAGGTTTCGCATTATCAACTATTTGTTTGGGACAACTTTTAGTCGTTTCAACACTGCTAAATTCTTCAAGCTTATCCTTTAAACCATCTTAGTCTTTTGTACTCTCTTCAACTTTGTAGTCCTTTCCATTCCTCTCAGTCACATATGTTTCCTTAGTCTGTTAAGGGACAAGGTCAACAACATTAGGATGTTTTTGCAATAAACAAGGGTATTTCTAGGACACAGTCAGGTGGAGCAAGAGTATTAGAGCCAAATTTCTCATGAATGTGGGACACTCAAACTTAAGATTTTCTGGAGGAGTCATGAGGTGCAGTCTATTTATTAAGACTTCATCAGATGGCCATTCTCTAGACTTAAATTGTGTGACAACACTGTGGCTGAGTTTGAAACTAGAGATTGAACATACATTTGGTTTGATTACAATAGAAATTTTCATCAATAAATGTAAAGCAATGGCTAACAAATAGTATACATTAATAAATAAAGAAGACATGGCAACAAGCAACAATACTTACAAAATTGTTACATTGAGACGCAAAGAATAAGCAACTATTGTGCACAAACAGAGACCAATGAAACTATCATATTAACCCCTAACCCCTTAAACACAAATTCCCAACCCCTAACCCATTTAACCCCCTAAACCTCTAAACCCCTGACCCATTTAACCCCTAAACCATAAACCTCTAAACCCTTAACCCCTAACCCCTAAACCCTTAACCCCTAACCCATTTAACCCCCTAAACCCCTAGTAAACCCCTAACCCATTTAACCCCCTAAACCCTAAACCTATAAACCCTTAACCCCTAACCCCTTAAACCCTAAACCTTTAAAACCTTAACCCTAACCCTTAAACCCTAATTCAGTTAAAGAAGTTACCGAAATCTATGGGTCCATATGAGCTAGGTTGTGTCTCTCATGGAGGTAAGAGTTGTTATTTTTGCTATGGGTGGATAGGGTTTGTTCTAAGACAATTCGAATAGAAGTATAATGTCATAGTTCAGGAGGTTTCCTAACATGTTCATTCCATAAGGTATGCCCTTAAGACTGTGACAAATATGTGTAGAAGAAGAGGGGTCGGGACCCTTGGAGAGAGGTTTATCTCTGCAATATATACCACAAATTTGGAAGCTGGTTTACAGAAGTATGTGCGAAGATAGAAATTACAAAGGAAGGTGGAACTTGAGTATAATATTGGGTATAAAAATTGTGGCATATTATGAGGAATGGATGTACATGAAGAGGATTTAATTTTGGTGGATTTTCCAAAGAGTTTTGGACAGATATCTGAAGCAAGCTATAAACAATTAGTCAATCAAATTTTAGTGGATGTTTTTTGACCCTAGTTCAAGCATATACAAAGTGTTAGAAGGATGATAAGAGGCGTAGTTCAGATTTGTTCATAGATTGGACAACAAAGAAATTGGTACACAAAAATAGTGATTTTGAGAGGAGTCAAATCACTATTAGGTGGAAATTTTGAAGATCCCTAGATGAGGGAAGTGTTCTGGGCACTAGATCAGTAAAATAATTGACCATGGTTGGGAAAATTAATGGTAGTCCAAGTACTGTTGGAGGGTTGTTAGGTGACTATCAAAGAAGAGCCCCAAGTCTTGTGCTTGTGAAGGAAAACAAGACTGGTAGAAGGGTAGGTGTATTGGGCCTAATGACGTGCAAAATTTTAAGGACTAAGGAGTTGGAAATGAATAGATCATTCATAAAGACAAGTCCTGTCTAGCCCTAATGCACAAGGAGTGAACCCTCAATATAAATATTTTGTTTGTTAAAAAAACTCAATTGTGTCAATGTAGAATACTATACATAAGAGAAAATAAAATGATATTATCCACATCAGTGCTTGAAATAACCTCAAATTAGCCATGGGTAGTGAGCCAAAGGGTGAATGTGGGGCACTATTAAAGTTACATCATGTTTAAATTCCTTTTACATTGTGAGGTTTTTCTCCAATAGGGTTGAAGCATCATCACAAGGAAGGATGGCACAGTTTTGTTGGGGAGCGATTAAATTTGTAACACAATTCAAGTGATTTACACCTCAAATGTAAATGAAATCATTATATGTTTGTGTCAGGTTGTTAGAGAGGTTATTTATAGACAATACAGTCAATGTACTTGGACTTCATCTTTTTAGGGCCTCGACTTTAACATGGATTTGTGTCAGGAACACTTCATGCAAATGAAAGGGGCCCTTTTTGTTTAACCACATACACTCAAGAGTATCAGATGTTGCCCTTTATATCTCCCTTGGTGCATTAAAAGTGGGTTTACATTCGCGTCGAGTTGAAACAAATCATAATGACCTTCCTCTTCTTAATAATATCTTTTAGCATTTCCATTTGTAGATGCCCCCATTTATTATGAGATTCAAGGGATATTCTATTGTCTTTATCAACATTTAGACGAGTCGTTATCTACATTCTTTAAATACATGTCTAGAACTTTTTATGAGGGAGGTACTTGGATTTAGATCTTTATATAAGGCCTTATGTGCCCTTCCCCTTTAGAACTCTTCCAAGGGGGTCACCTCCTTGTATATTTCCCTGCCTACTTAGGGCCAAATTGACAAACCAAGATTTAAACTTCTTCAACTACCAAATTAGTGAGGCATTGTACCCCTTCTTGACCTAGACCTCAATGAGACATCTTTCTTCAGATATACTTTAAGTTTTTCCCACCATATATCACAAGTTGGATAGCATAGGATATGTTACCCCATTTTCTATATGGGCTTTTAGAGGATATTTAAATTTTGATTGTCATCTCAACCCCTACGATTCTTGTCACATTGATCATTTTTCATCTAAGGTATATGGATCTATATGTAATTCATGAATGTATCATTGGTTTGATGACACCTTGCCTTAGCCATCTAGGACACTATGTGTAGGAAAAATTTCCTTTAGCTCCCACATTTAGTTGGATATGTATGATCCATGTGTATATGATATTATGTCCAATGTGTACTATTTTTATTGTGTTCACTTAAACACTATGTTCTAACTATTGATTGATTGACTATAAGTTTTAATCTGAGTTATTCCATGGTGTTTCATAATTTTTCTCAGAGAAGTGTGTCATCTTGATGGTTTGGATATATTCTTGGTGATTTGAGTAGGTGCTATACATTGATCTTATTGTACCCCTTAATTCCTTTAATCAAAATTTATCCCATGTCTCTCTTAACAACACATGTGAAGGGCTTCTAATTGGGTATTTTTAAGCTCTAAATGAACTTCCGCAAAAATAAGAAACTAACTATACCTACTTAAATTTATTGATAAAATTATTCATAGATTTAAAGATAATTTTCACTACCTTAAAAGTTAATAGATATTTCCAAGCTCATGTTCATTTTCCCTCTTTATATGAACATTCTTACTTATATTAAAGAGATATAATATAATTTTGATTAATTAGGATTCTTACTTGTATTAGAGAAGTATAATATAATTTTGATTAATACTCTAATTATTTTAACATTATTTTTACTTACATAAAAATAAAACTTGATGAAAACCTAACCGACCATAGAAATTTATTTGACTACCTATTAAAATCTAATTTGGTGGCTACTATAAAATTTAAATCGACCTAATAAAATATATTTTCCTGCCGATATTCTCCTTGCCAGGTCTGGGACAGAGTTCAGTGCTCCTTCTCTACACATAATTTTTATGATTTCGCTGCAGATTCCATACCCTTTTTTGAAATTCAATTCTTCTATCCACTCCACTAGATTTTTAACCTGAAATTATTATATCAGATCTAGGTTCACTCTTTTTTGATCTTTATTTGAAATCTTCTTCTCCTGATTTGGGGCTTTCGGTGCAATTCGGAGCAGAAAACATGTTCAAGAACTCCGAATTCGGCTATAGTAAACTATATTAATTTTTCATTGTCCTTCAGCCTTTACCTGCTCGCCTTCATCCAAGAGGTTCGATTGATAATGCCACTATGGTGAAAATCCCGCCAGTCAAGTAGAAAAATAGACTAGTCTTCGTGGGATGGATGGCTGGGATCGCTGGCTTCACCAATGAATGAGGTAAGGATTGACAGATTAAGGAATGAATAGATAAAGAGGATGTTCTAATGTAGTATGATTAGTAAGTATTATTAAGTAGTCGAGCTTCACCTATTTTATTTGTGTTTTCGGTGGTTATAGCTTCTTTCAATGAGGTTGATACATGGCTTCAAGATGAATTTCAAAAAATTATTTCCGTGTCCGAAACTTTCCTCTCTTTTTCTTTCAACGTAACCAAATATTCACTGATGTGAATTTCCTAGGGTTTTGGTATAGACTTATTTAATTACAGTATTGAAACTGTAAATCAAAATTCTTCACAGGCTCAATTAGATCAGATTGTGTATGTATATATAAATATATATGTGCGTTGAATTCATTGTTCTTATTTCAGTGAGACTCATACTATCTCCACAAGTCAGCAAATACTCTTCTTACTGTAGGAGACTGAGAGCAAGGTCATGAGATTTTTTTTGTGAGATGATAAACCTTATTTCATAGATCTGAGATGGCATAAAACAAGACAAGGGTGATATCTTTTACTGTTGATTCCATTGAAATATTTTGAAATGTTAGGGTCAGATTTACCACAGAATGTTCATGTAGACAAATCTTTGCACATCAGATGAGGAGTTCAATTCTTCAGGAGGGTAGAATGACTTCTTCAGGACAAAATCTCAAATGAGTGTTGTCTTCTTCACGCCTCTATACATTCAAAGCTGCAATGTTTCAAGCGTGCTTTCATATTGTTTACCAATCCAATGACTCACTATCTCCTATGTTGTAGTGCTTTTATTTTGAATTAGAACGATTCCAGATTAGGCTTCAATTAATAGCCTTAGGAAATCACCCTTACCAATCACTTACAAAGACTGATCTGAGGTCCTAGGAGGTTTCTTCAATCACTATTTTCTGCTTAGATTAGGGCTCGATATTCCCATCATTCCAAAAACTAGAACTCGCTCAGAAATTTTCCCCAGGGCCCCACAATCTAGGGCACAAATTTTATTTCGATGTAGATGTCATGAATTATAGTTACATTATTGTTATGATTGTTCAAACACTGTCCAAACATTGTATTTACAATGACTAAAATTTTTCCCAATCTTCATTATCACAAGAACAGAATATTAGGGCACATGAAGCTTTGACATAAGACAACACAAAAAATGTTCTATCCCTAGAAAAAATACCCAGAGTTCTGAATATACCTTTTGGGTCACAGTTATGTGTCTCTTTTCAGATGAATCTCGACAGCGTAGGTAATACTCTTGACCCTGGTTAGGGTATTGAAACTGCCTTATTTTCTGCGTTATCCTTTTGGAAATATACAGCTTCACTGTTGGAAATACTAAGAGGGGCTTTGAAGTCACTGTCCTCAATAGATCTGCACAATATCAACAAAGGTATCTTACAGCTGCCTTCAATACACTTCCAATAATCTGCTTCAAGTACTCAAGTTTTCTTAAGTCTGAGTTCTCCAAATAATATCCTTCCAAAATACTCCAACAAATTCTCAAAGATTGCCACCAGCTACCCACAAATAATGTTGCCCAAAAAATGGCACATTATCCAGAAGTGGTGCTACAACAACATATATAAAAGAATTCGTGTTCTTTAAATGCTGATTTTGGAAGTTGAGTCCAGAGTGATATCAGGTCCAAATTCTTTAATTGTTCAATAAACCAAATTTTTCCTTACTCCATGTGTCTCTGATCTGTCATACGTCTGAGGCAACACTTATTCAATGTGGTGAGGTTTATCCAACTGTAGCCCGAGATAAAGTGATGATTGTTCACACACCGAGGTCAGTGTTCTAGGTTTCTACCTTTTACACCACAGTTCAATAGGTCTAAGCTTCAACTCAACCTTTTGCATGACTACACCTTTCCCAGCAGCTTCCAGATGACTGTAATATAATCCAAGATTACACTTCAAGCTACCACAGGATAGCCACAGGTCCGAGCACCTTCGAGCCTCTCCACAAAATTTATTCTAGAATCTAAACCCATTGTATTACCACTGTTTTTTTCCAAAACCAAGCCTTCAACCAAGCTTGAAATAGTCACACAGGTCCAAGCTAACCCAAGCTCCACAGTTAGTAGTCTGAGCTTCTTCAACACTGAACCGAACCTCCAAATTCATTTAACTGAAACTGTAATTTCTACAATCCGAGTTTGTAGGGTAACAGTCCTATGTAATGATAATCGAGCTTCCACAGATGTGCTTATCTGAGCCTAGCACTCTGATTCTCCATATATACTTGTCCACTAGTATGAGCTTGTCCACTCTGCTTATCGAATAATATCCTTGGAATTTGGTGTGTATTTAGTAGAATCCTTGAAAGGTATTTAGCCTAAGAATTCTCGGGTTACTTAATCTCCAAGATTTTCTGAGATAGCCTCCATTGTGGGGACATCCATCCATAGAACAGCAGAGGAGCAGCTACTAAGGTGAAAGTGGTGTATGATCCCTATGTTGCCCTTGAGCTAGAGTACTTAGTGAAGCTTTGCACTAAGGTGTTACATTTTGCTGTGGCAAGCCCTGAAGAATCCTATTTTACCCTAAGTACTATCATTGGAATGAGGGGAGTGCCTAGTGGGTTTCCCCAGGATATGTATTTCAAGGAAACAAACAAGAGAATATAAGCTCCCTTTTATATATCATTCCGCTTTTTGTTCTACTGTTGTAATTCTTGTATATATAAGATGTATTTTTCTATTAAAAAAGAAGGTCTACGCAAGCAAATCCATTAACAAAACCAAGCAGAGAGTAATTGGTCACTTGCTTACATATGGCACCCTGAGTGAGATAAACCCTCCTTAACATCATTGATACTAGTCATATGCAAATAGAAATCATAAAATATTATGTTTAGACAAATAAACCAATACAATAAGAAGAGTAAAATGAGACTATTTCGATATCATGGAATTTACAATGGACTCCAAATGAATCTAAATCCCATCCTATAGCCAACATACTCACAAAGTGATAAATAGGAACTAATCTATTTTAAAACAGCAAAAGGAAGGATCACTAAAATTCAACTTGCTTGTATTTAAAATCCCTTGGATAAGAAGGCACCATTGCATTTTCTACCAACAGGATATGAGTGATATTAAAACTCTTTTTGAGGTTGCTCTAATAGAACCAAGAAATAGTCCCTGCAAAACAAATAAAAGGGTACTAGTGGCATCATAATCTCATAATTAGCAATTTAACCAGCTGCTCATCAATTTCTCAGGACTGGTGATGTACTCATGCAATCTATGAAGATCTATACTCATGAAAAAATGTGCCACTGAAGATGCCTGCCAAGAATAGTGCCCACAATACTGTTGATCCATACTTCATTGTCACCTTATACACATATTTTCCCCAACTATACAAGCCTGAGATGATCTTCCAAGATTGCTTCTTTCAAAGAGGTTGATACATGGCTTCAAGATGAATTTAAAAAAATGATTTCCGAGTCTGAAAATTTCCTCTCTCTTTTTTCAACGTAACCAAATATTCACTGATGTGAATTTCCTAGGGTTTTTGTATAGACTTATTTAATTACAGTATTGCAAATGTAAATCAAAATTCTCCACAGGCTCAAGTAGATCAGATTGTGTATGTATATATAAATATATATGTGCGTTGAAGTCATTGTTCTTATTTCAGTGAGACTCATACTATCTCCATAAGTCAGCAAATACTCTTCTTACTGTAGGAGACTGAGAGCAAGGTCATGCGCTTTTTGTTGTGAGATGATAAACCTTATTTCATAGATCTGAGATGGCATAAAACAAGACAAGGGTGATATCCTTTACTATTGATTCCATTGAAATATTGAAATGTTAGGGTCAGATTTACCACAGAATTTTCATGTAGACAAATCTTTGCACATCAGATGAGGAGTTCAATTCTTCAGGAGGGTAGAATGACTTCTTCGAGACAGAATCTCAAACGAGTGTTGTCTGCTTCACACCTCTATACATTCAGAGCCACAATGTTTCAAGCATGCTTTCATATTGTTTACCAATCCAATGACTCACCGTTTCCTCTGTTGTAGTGCTTTTCTTTTGAATTATAACATTTCCAGATTAGGATTCAATTATTAGCCTTAGGAAATCACCCTTACCAAGAACTTAGAAAGACTTATCTGAGGTCCTAGGAGGATTCTTGAATTACTGTTTTCTGCTCAGATAAGGGCTCGATATTCCCATCATTCCAAAAACAAGAACTCACTCAGAAATTTTCCCTAGGGCCCCACAATCTAGGGCACATATTTTCTTTCGATGTAGATGTCATGAATTATAGTTACGTTGTTGTTATGATTGTTCAAACACTGTCCAAACATTGTATTTACAATGACTAAAATTTTTCCCAATCTTCACTATCACAAGAACAGAAGATTAGGGCACATGAAGCTTTGACATAAGACAGCACAAACAATGTTCTACCCCTAGCAAAAATACCCAGAGTTCTGAATATACCTTTTGGGTCACAGTTATCTATCTCTTTTCAGATGAATCTCGACAGTGTAGGTAATACTCTTGACCCTGGTTAGGGTTTTGAAACTGCCTTAGTTTCTGTATTATCCTTTTGGGAATATACAACCTCACATTGGAAATACTGAGAGGGGCTTTGACTTCACTGTCCTCAATAGATCTACACAATCTCAACAAAGGTCTCTTGCAGCTGCCTTCAATACACTTCCAAGAATCTACCTCAAGTCCTCAAGTTTGCTTCAAGACTTCTTTAAGTTCTTATCAATGTTTGCTCAAAAGACTATAATCTAAAGGTTCCAAAGGCTTCTCGAAGTGACTATCGTTAAGTCTGAGTTCTCCAAATAATAGCCTTCCAAAATACTCCAACAAATTCTCAAATATTGCCACCAGCTACCCACAAATAATGTTGCCCAAAAAATGGCACGTTGTCCAGAAGTGGTGCTACAACAACATATATAAAATAAGTATTGTTCTTTAAATGTTGATTCTAGAAGTTGAGTTCATAGTGATATCAGGTCTGAATTATTTAATTGTTCAATAAACTGAATTTGTCCTTACTCCATGTGTCTCTGATCTATCATAGGTCTGAGGCAACACTTATTCAATGTGGTGAGGTCTATCCAACTGTAGCTCGAGATAAAGTGATGATTGTTCACACACCGAGGTCAGTGTTCTGAGTTTCTACCTCTAACAGCACAGTTCAATAGGTCTGAGCTTCAACTCAACCTTTTACAGGACTACACCTTTCCCAACAGCTTCCAGATGACTGTAATATAGTCTAAGACTACACTTCAAGCTACCACAGGACATCCACAGGTCGGAGCACCTTCGAGCCTCTCCACAGAATTTATTCCAGAATCTAAACCCACTGTATTACCACTGTGTTTGTCCAAAACCAAGCCTTCAACCGAGCTTGAAACAGTCACACAGGTCCGAGCTAACCCAAGCTCCATAGTTAGTAGTCTAAGCTTCTTCAACACTGATCTGAGCCTCCAAATTCATTTAATTGAAACTGTAATTTCTACAATCTAAGTTTGTAGGGTAACAGTCCTGTGTAATGATAATCAAGCTTCCACAGATGTGCTTATCCGAGCCTAGCACTCTGCTTCTCCATATATACTTGTCCACTAGTATGAGTTAGTCCACTCTACTTATTGAATAATATCCTTAGAATTTGGTGCGTATTTAGTAGTATCCTTGAAAGTTATTTAGCCTAAGAATTCTCGAGTTACTTAATCTCCAAGATTTTCTAAGATAGCCTCTGTTGTGGGGACATCCGTCCATAGAACAACAGAGGAGCAGCTACTAAGGTGAAAGTGGTGACTGATCCCTATGTTGCCCTTAAGCTAGAGTTCTTAGTGAAGCTTTGCACTAAGGTGTTACATTTTGTTGTAGCAAGCCCTGAAGAATCCTATTTTACCCTAAGTACTATCCTTGGAATGAGGGGAGTGCCTAGTGGGTTTCCCCAGGATATGTATTTCAAGGAAACAAACAAGAGAATATAAGCTCCCTTTTATATATCCTTCTGTTTTTTGTTTTGTTGTTGTGATTCTTGTATATATAAGATGTATTTTTCTATTAAAAAAGAAGGTCTACACAAACAAATCCATTAACAAAACCAAGCAGAGAGTAATTGGTCAGTTGCTTACATATGGCACCCTGAGTGAGATAAACCCTTCTTAACATCATTGATACTAGTCATATGAAAACATAAATCATAAAAGATTCTATTTAGACAAATAAACCAATACAATAAGAAGATTAAAAGGAGAATATTTTGATATCATGGACTATAACATGGACTCCAAATGAATCTGAATCCCATCCTGTAGCCAACATACTCACAAAGTGATAAATAGGAACTAATCTATTTTAAAACAGCAAAAGGGAGGATCACTAACCTTCAACTTGCTTGTATTTAAAATACTTTGGATAAGAAGGCACCAATGCATTTGCTACCAACAGGATATGAGTGCAATTCAAACTCTTTTTGAGGCTTCTCTAACAAAACCAAGAAATAGTCCCTACAAAACAAATAAAAGGGTATTAGTGGCATCATAATCTCATAATCAACAATTTAACCAGCTGCTCATCAAGTCCTTAGGACTGGTGATGTACTCATGCAATCCTTGAAGATGTCTACTCATGAAAAATGTGCCATTGAAGATGCTTGCCAAGAATAGTGCCCA
Organism: Pinus albicaulis; assembly: GCA_034641835.2. Classification (NCBI taxonomy): domain Eukaryota; kingdom Viridiplantae; phylum Streptophyta; class Pinopsida; order Pinales; family Pinaceae; genus Pinus; species Pinus albicaulis. The sequence goes on from CM076579.1 coordinate 592,973,352, forward strand.
CAATACTGTTGATCCATACTTCATTGTCACCTTATACACATATTTTCCCCAACTATACAAGCCTGAGATGATATTCTAGGATTTCTTCTTTCAATGAGGTTGATACATGGCTTCAAGATGAATTTCAAAAAATGATTTCCGTGTCTGAAACTTTCCTCTCTTTTTTTTCAACGTAACCAAATATTCACTGATGTGAATTTCCTAGAGTTTTGGTATAGACTTATTTAATTACAGTATTGCAACTTTAAATCAAAATTCTCCACAGGCTCAAGTAGATCAGATTGTGTATGCATATATAAATATATATGTGCGTTGAAGTAATTTTTCTTATTTCAGTGAGAATCATACTATCTCCACAAGTCACCAAATACTCTTCTTACTGTAGGAGACTGAGAGCAAGGTCATGAGATTTTTGCTGTGAGATGATAGACCTTATTTCATAGATCTGAGATGGCATAAAACAAGACAAGGGTGATATCCTTTACTATTGATTCCATTGAAATATTTTGAAATGTTAGGGTCAGATTTACCACAAAATGTTCATGTAGACAAATATTTTCACATCAGATGAGGAGTTCAATTCTTCAGGAGGGTAGAATGACTTCTTCAAGATAGAATCTCAAATGAGTGTTGTCTACTTCACGCCTCTATACATTCAGAGCCGCAATGTTTCAAGCATGCTTTCATATTGTTTACCAATCCAATGACTCACTGTCTCCTCTGTCGTATTGATTTTATTTTGAATTAGAAGGTTTCCAGATTAGGCTTCAATTATTAGTCTTAGGAAATCACCCTTACCAAGCACTTACAAAGACTGATCTGAGGTCCTAGGAGGACTCTTCAATTACTATTTTCTACTCAGATTAGGGCTCGATATTCCCATCATTCCAAAAACTAGAACTCACTCAAAAATTTGCCCCAAGGCCCCACAATCTAGGGCACAGATTTTCTTTCGATGTAGATGTCATGAATTATAGTTACATTATTGTTATTATTGTTCAAACACTTTCCAAACATTGTAATTACAATGACTAAATTTTTTCCCAATCTTCATGATCACAAGAACAGAAGATTAGGGCACATGAAGCTTTGATATAAGACAGCACAAACAATGTTCTATCCCTAGCAAAAATACCCAGAGTTCTGAATATACCTTTTGGGTCACAGTTATGTGTCTCTTTTCAGATGAATCTCGACAGCGTAGGTAATACTCTTGACCCTGGTTAGGGTATTGAAACTGCCTTATTTTCTGTGTTATCCTTTTGGGAATATACAGCCTCACTGTTGGAAATACTGAGAGGGGACTTGACTTCATTTTCCTCAATAGATCTGCAAAATCTCAACAAATATCTCTTACAGCTGCCTTCAATACACTTCCAAGAATCTTCTTCAAGTCCTCAAGTTTGCTTCAAGACTTCTTAAATTCTTATCAATGTTTGCTCAGAAGACTAGAATCCAAAGGTTCCAAAGGCTTCTCCAAGTGACTATCCTTAAGTCTAAGTTCTCCAAATAATAGCCTTCCAAAATACTCCAACAAGTTCTCAAATATTGCCACCAGCTACCCACAAATAATGTTGCCCAAAATATGGCACGTTTTCTAGAAGTGGTGCTACAAAAACATATATCAAAGAAGTCTTGTTCTTTAAATGTTGATTTCAGAAGTTGAGTCCAGAGTGATATCAGTTTTGAATTCTTTAATTGTTCAATAAACCGAATTTTTCCTTACTCCATGTGTCTCGGATCTGTCATAGGTCTGATGCAACACTTATTCAATGTGGTGAGGTCTATCCAACTATAGCCCAAGATAAAGTGATGATTGTTCACACACCGAGGTCAGTGTTCTGAGCTTTTACCTTTTACAACACATTTCAGTAGGTCCGAGCTTCAACTCAACCTTTTACAGGACTACACCTTTCCCAGCAGCTTCCAGATGACTGTAATATAGTCCAAGATTACACTTCAAGCTACCACAGGACAACCACAGGTCCGAGCACCTTCAAGCCTCTCCACAGAATTTATTCCAGAATCTGAACCCACCGTATTACCACTGTTTTTGTCTAAATCCAAGCCTTCAACTGAGCTTGAAACAATCACACATGTCCGAGCTAACCCAAGCTCCACAGTTAGTAGTCTGATCTTCTTCAACACTGATCTGAGCCTCCAAATTCATTTAACTGAAACTGTAATTTCTACAATCCGAGTTTGTAGGGTAACAGTCCTGTGTAATGATAATCGAGTTTCCACATATGTGCTTATCCCAGCCTAGCACTCTGCTTCTCCATATATACTTGTCCACTAGTATGAATTTGAGGGAACCTTAATACAAAAAAAATAGAGATCTACATGTCTAAATTTGTCTTCAAAACTACCACTATAGATCCGAATTACAAGACTGTTGCAAGGTCGCATATTTCACCACAGGTCCGAATTAGAAGGGTCTGAGTTGCAGAGAAGAGTCTCAGGTCCGAGCTTCTGGAAAGGCCGAAGTTACAGGCCTGTTAGGGCCGAAATTTTAGGCCCGAATTCAGTTCCAAAAAAATTTATTTCCATAGGTGGAAATAGGTCTGCAAGAGATATATCCTTCTAGCCCAAAACATTGTAATTATGATCTCCCTTTTAATCTCCTTGGCCTCAGTTTTATCTCTGAATTCTCACTGTATTTTTCACCGAAATTTTCATTCCAAAATGATGAGCATGACTAGTTATTTATAGTTGTTTGTGTATGAACTGAACAGTCGTGTCTTTTGATTAAGGAGCCGACATACTGATTTGAGCCGACCTGTGCATCATTTTTGGCATTTATTTAAACCAATTTTAAGACTGATACAGGGGGGAAATTTTATGGTTAAGTCTGGGCCTCAGCGCTTGATAGGAACACCATACAATATAGCGGTACTTGTTGTATCTTCTGCTATAGTGCAGACCTGTTTTAACACCTCCTTTGCTGAACACTTGATAGTTGTAGGAGATCAAAAAAATTATGTTAGATCCCTCCTTTGTGGCTCAAAGACTCTTTTTTTCATATAAAATTCTGCATGTCAAAGCCTCTCTGCTCCTTCACTTCCCACAGGACATTGTCAAAGCCTCTTAGCCCTCTTGCATTCATTTAGATCACTAAACTACACATATGTTACTTGAAATAGTAGTGCTATAGACCTCCACAAACAAATATACATATACATAAAAAGAGATATTTTATTCCTGAGTAGTGGTCATTATAGGGCTCTAGTTAGCTGGATAAAACATGCATGTAGAATAGAAAAGGCAGATTTTCACCATGGAGTGTGTTGTTGCCATCATTCTTAGGCAGCTGATATGTTTTCCCATTTAGTGTGAATTCTCCATTGTTGATATGGTTGGCTACACGACCCACCAAGGCACCAAAGTAAGGTCTACTGGAGCTCATGTTCTGCAATAATAAACAATCTCATATTCCCCATGGTAACACACATTTGAGATCCATTCCAATATGTGAGTAGAAACTATAAATTTATCTTAAAATTCTAGCATATGATGGTAGTACTAATTTCCAAAGGGAAATGAAAATACATACCATGTATGAGGCAATATTTTCATAGCCAAGAAGTACGTCTGCTAGATGGCCTAAATGCATAAATACCAATACTTAATGAGCTAGATCCCTCTGAGTAAATGATGGTAAAGAAGTTGAAGGGTAGGATTTAGGGATGATTACCTTTAGCATCAAGGAGAGAGAGGGAGACAAGGGTAGCTCCCTAGTTGGTTAGATTTATATACAGATCGCCTCTACAAAGTTGAAAGAAAATTGGGGCATTGATCTTTCTGTAGGGATGACCATAATGAGCCAACTTGCCTTTCCCTTCCAAATTTCTTGGATTCAATTCCCATTTGTGCCCTTGATTGCTAGCATGGAATTTTCAGAGGTGATTGAAAACCTGAATGCACCAAAAATGCAAGAGAATGGATGACACTTTCACCATCATCGATTGATTGACTGATCAAGGGATGGATGGATAAGCTAAAGAAGAACATTCAATGATATATATAGAGAGACTCACATAGTCAATACTAGACTAGGGTGTGTCTGTATGCCTTAAGATAAGGTCATGGTGTAAGACATAACATGGATTGTGTGCAAATATAGACAACCCATGCACTGTGGCTACCAAAAAATGTAATCTTTGGAATCTAAACATGTTACATTTTTGAGTTTTTGTCTTATTACCCCAAATTTGTTTTTGGCCAAATCTTAATTTTGTTATTTAAAATGGAATTTTGACTACATATATGGATTTAACACCTTGAAAAAACCCTAGAGCAGTACATTTTTGTTGTTTGTAGATTGAAGGACCTAAACTAATGCAACATTGTTTTGTGGATGCCATTTCTAAAGTTGGGTTGGCCAAATTCCTTTCTGACCTTTCTACCACCTATATAACCAAGTAATTTTCTATCACCTGTATAACCTTGCCTTTTTATAAAAAAAGAGAGGTTCCTACACTCAAAGGATTGGCTTTTCTTGGCCAAGAGGCAATTAGAATGTTGAAATTCTATAACCTTTTGGATGATTAGAAGATCCAATTTTACCATTGCTAGCCTGAACTAAGTTCAAATTACGGTTTTGGGTGCAAACTATTGGTTAGTTGAAACCCATTTATCAACTGCATTGTCTGAGTAAAGCCTAGATAATATCTAATATGAGGAGGCTGGACCTATTTCAGGCTGTTGTAATCCAGCTAACGGTCAAACATAAGGTTATGCATATACATGTGGTTCAAGGTCTCCTTTTCCTCATGTTATTCTCTATGAATTAAGGAATGCATGTTGCCGAGGAGGAACACCTGCTGGTCTAGAATCTGATACAACCAACAAGTTACTAGGAACACCCAACAGATTACTAGGATCTGATACATGCTTTAGATTGCTAGGATCTAGTCTAGGAACTCCCAACAATGAGAGGTATACCCACAAACCACTCCAAGTAAGATATGAAAAGGGCTCTTGAAATGCCTCTGAATACCAAAGCACTCCAATGTTTATAATGACATAATGATGTCCAATTCAAATGCTACCTAAGGATTTTACAAAGGTTCTAGTGCTTTGTTCAAGGGTTCGTTGTATGTTTCCAAGGGTTTCAAAAAAAAAACTTTCACTAGATATTAACAGCCCTTATGATATTTTTTACCACCACCATTTATGCCACAAAATTTCTGTAAGGTAAAGACACATGAAGATTTAAATTGGTTCCTGCTTGAAGGAAAGATGAACTTTTCTGATTGATGGGTATTTAGAGTTTTATTGTTGGCTATAATTTTCTTACAATGACCCTAGATGTAGTCACAAACAAGTAATAAATATTATTGTTGTTCACAAGGCTGAAAAGTTGTCTGAAATCCCTCAAATTATCCCACAACAAGCTTCCCAAAAACCCCACATCATTGTTGGAAACATTTGTTGATTGCACCTGTATTTTTATACTTGTTTTCATGCTGCCCTATCTGTCCAAACATTGGTATCAGAGCCATAATCGTGCTGTCATTAACCCTAGTTCTATTTGTTGGTGAAAATTTACCACAGTTGGAGGTATCAACCATTGGAAAGACCAACACTATTGGGTTCCAGAGAACCACCAATCAAAGGATATATATATAATGTTGTATCTTCTATTTAGGGCTCTTCACATGTTTCCATAGAATCTACAGTCATTTTCTTCTATATATCATCTTCATATTGCCTCATAATCCTACAAGAGTATGTTACATGACCTCACATCCTCCCAGCAAAAGTTGATCTTATATGCCGAGTTATATTTATGCTTGGATGGTGATCTGTTTGCTTTGTTTAGAGACCATGGAGGATGAAAACATGCTATTAAAAATAGTTGTATTATAACAAGATTATTGATGTCAAACTGTTCATGGAGGCTACCACCAAATACTGCAAATACTGCAATAAGGGAGACTTTCCCATGATATTTTTGGAACCTTAAAACCATGTTAAAATTGGTTGAAACATGAGCCCTAAAACTAAAACAAATGCTACAAAAAAATCACTATAATGTGATGGAAGTTCTATTATAGGACTTCTCTACTGCTACTCATATGCTATCTAAAATAATCAAGTTGAAATTTAGAACCTAACTATCACTGGTCTAGTATGCAAAATCCAATTCCTGGCATGAGGCATATGATGAAGCCATTGGCTAGGTTACATGTTGGCAGTGTATGTTATGTTGATCTATTACTTTTTCTTTTGGTTAGAAACTGGGAACTTCACCACAACATCATACCAATATGTAAAATCTGAATTAATTGTTGTGAGACAACTAGCATCTAGGATATTTGTTTATATCCCATACTTTGCCATCAACATCTAAGTTGTATTGCTTGTGCATGTGTTGAATGGATTAGCTATTGTGGCATATTTATGATTGTCTGTGTCAAACATACTATTCTGACATGTCTTCTCTTTTGTGGGGAAGGTATTGCTACATTTTATTTGCTAAGGATGCATGTTCACCAAGACAAGTCAAATACTTCAAAATGTTGGATGTGTTTTGTATTATTGTTCTAGAACATATTCTCTTTGTCTTTGTTTCATATTATTGTTCGAGAACATATTCTATTTTTCTTTGTCTTTATTTCACATGTTGTTTTAGGATATTTGATTGTTTTAGGTTATTTAGGTTTTCGGCCCTGAAATTAGTGATTGAAATGCCAAATAATCACTTTAGAATTATGGATTTGCTTGTCTATTTGAGTTATTTTACATAAGAAATCTTCATAAGTAGATATTAATTAGATATTCTACCCTTAGCTCTATTTCAAAGTGTTGTAAGAATTTATGAAGACCTGTTCTATTCTTTGACTCGAGGTGGTGGATTCCCCATCCTGTTGAGGCCTTTCTCTTTCATCTAGTCCTTCATTTTCCATTGAATCTGATTCAAGAGATTCTCCCACTGGATCTCTCTTGGGGGATTCTTGTGGTGGTAGTCCATGTATCATTTTCAAAAGTATAATTCTTCCCTTCACCTACTTTTCATAACTTCCATAACCATTAGGTAGGGACCTGCAATGTCGATGGTGTTTTGTTTGTTTAGTAAAAGATTGTCGAGACTTTAATTTATTGAAAGTTGTAGAATTTATAATCTATGAAGTTTCAAGATATAATTTTTAAAAGTCTAATTATTTAAATGGTGCTAGCTCAATGGAAGAGCACCTGGTTTACAAGCAGGAGGTTGGTGGTTTGATTCCATCGTGCCCTGATATTCATATATAGGGAATGACGAAGATCAGTTTTTGGTGACGAATGCTCTTTTGACCATCACCAATGAGCTTATGGTGACATTTTTCGACGCTCACCAAAATATGAAATGGTGACGGTCAACGAATGCCACCATATATATGCATCAATAGTGATGACCATTAAAGGTCCATCACCATAAATTGTTGTTGTTGATATGAAATTTTGAGGGTCATTGTTTGTCATTATAGTCATTATTCGTGACAGACCTTGATGTCACCAATGAGTTTATGGTGACGGTCAATGAATTTCGCCATATATATGCACCAATAGTGATGGCCATGAAAGGTCCATTACAAAAAATCGTTGCTATTCATATGAAATGGTGACAGTCACTATCCATCATTATAATCAATATTCGTGACGGACCTTGAATGTCACCACAACACATACTTTCGGTGACGCCACCTTTGGTGATGTTCATTTTTTTGGTGACGGAGGCTATTGTTCGTCACCATTGTCCATATGAAATGGTGACGGTCACTATCCGTCACTATAAAACATTATTGGTGACGGACCTTGAATGTCACCACAACACCTATACTTTCGGCGACGCCACCTTTGGTGACATTCAGTTTTTTGGTGACGGAGGCTATTGTCCGTCACCATTGCTCATATGAAATGGTGACGGTCACTATTCGTCACTATAAATCATTATTGGTGATGGACTTTGAATTTCACCACAACACCTATACTTTCGGCGATGCCACCTTTGGTGACATTCAGTTTTTGGTGACGAAGCCTCTTTTGACCCTCACCAATGAGCCTATGGTGACCATTTTCGCCCCTCACCAATGTGATTTTTTCTTGTAGTGTATTTTTAAATTTATAGGATTTTGATTGGTTTACATATTATGTCATGGAAATTACGTGAAATTTTCATGGGAACTTTTAGGCTAAAACTTCCTATAATTTCAAGGTGAAATATTATAGGTTGCATGTGAGGAGGAAAATGAAGGAAAAATAATGGAAAATGAAGAAAATTATGGCCTCAATGATAAAAAGAATTATGAGGATCAGTTCATGGCGTTTTTTAGTTCAAACGTTTTTTCAGTTTTAGCTTGGAGCTCTCTCTTCCCTTCTCTCTCTCTCATAGTCTTGGACCCTCAGAGTTTTCTTGGAACACTCTTGGAGGAGTGTGGCATAATTGGTATTTCGAGCAAGAAGGAAAATGAAAAGTAGGAAAGCGCAAAATTACGACAAGATCAAAAACTATAGAAATGTTTCTTGCAGGTACCGAATTGCATGTATCATTTCCTTTCTAGTTTTGGCATGCACAAAACATGCATGTAGTTTCTTGTTTTTTGTCTATCATTGGCATGCAAGATTTCCTAGATTAATAGTGGTTTTCCTAACCTTTCTATTTCCTTTGTTACACCAATTTTTGGTCATCTAACCTGTTACTATTAGATGGACCAAAGTACACCATGTAAGACAAATTTTACCCTAAGTAAAATTGCTTTCACTATGAAAAATAACTTAGTAAACCACATTTAATAAGTTGTTTATGGTCTAAACAGGAAACCCCATGAGGAAATATTAAATAAATCCACATTTGTTTAATTTTCTCTAAGGAATAATTAGTTAAACAACAGTTTAATTAATATTCCTGGTCATATTTAAATCAAAACAGGAAAATTAATTAGATAAATCATTATTTATCTTATTATTTTCTAGGAATAATTATTTAAACCTTATTTAAATAATATACCTTGTTAAATTTGACCAAATCATTTATAAATAATTGAATAAATCATTATTTATTTGATTATTACTCAACCACATCCTTAAATTAATAAATAAATCATTTATTTAATTATTATTTACAAATAAATGGATTTGACCAAAGTCAAATTCTTTTTCCCTCCAAAAAATATAATAAAATATTCCGTAAAAGTTGGATCTTGATTTGGTTAATAATATTTTAACTATGCACCAACATCTAGACTACCTCAATATTTTTTAATAAATAGAACGGTTTTTCCATTCACTCACTACCTTTTGTTTCTTAAAGATAACTATGGATCTATACTTTTGGTTTGACTTTGATCCACCATGATTGTCATATTTTTCTACCACTTTTCTTATGAGCTCCCTTTGAGTTCCATTTTTGTCTGGGTTTTCTACAAAATCAAGAGAGAGAGATTTTAGATTTGAAGTGCTGAGGACTTACAAGAACCCATCCCTTTAGGGGGACTGGTAACATCTTTCTATGTTCCCTTCCTAGGTGTCAAAAAATACAAATATTCTTTAAAATATTATTTTCTTGTCTATTGGATGCATGGAGCAACTCTTGCTTTTATTTACTGCTTAATGACTTTTAATGCATAGATCTAGATTTTGCAGCATTTATCTTGATCAACTAATTGTAGATCTAAAGAAATTGGCAACCATCTTTGCTGTTAGGGTTGTTTGTTACGCATGGCTAAAGTGAACCTTTTTCGTATGCTTGCGATTAAGATTCATACTAACAACTAGTGACTTCACAAGGGTTTATGCTTACAACCTCTATCGTTTTTCAAATCCCTACATGACCAACTACTTCAAACCCTAGGATTTCTCTTTAGATTCTTGTTTTTCTTTTCTTGATGTTGTTTTTAACCAATAAAACCCTAAAAATTTAAAAATTCTAACTTCTTTGTGTTTATGGACCTATTGCACAGGTGACAAGCCTCAACTGCAGCTGAGATGACAAACTTTTCTGAAACCTGCTCCCGAGAGTGCTGGAACTGAAGGTCACACTTTTTGGGCCAAAAACTACGCCTTGAACCTCTAGGACACAGAAAGAAGGCCAAAACCTGTGACCTCTACAGAAAACAAATCAAAAACTACAACCTGAAATTTTTGCGGGAATTTTTCTGAGATTTTTCTGGGTTTGTTTGGGCCTCTATTCAAGGTTTTCTGACCTCTGTCTCCACTCATTTTGGACCTATAATTGCTCTGTTTTACTCTTAAAAGTGGTAACTTAGAACCCTAGGGCTTCAGTACCCTCCACCTTTCTTGGAAGAGTTTTAGCTACTACAAGTTGTTTGAAATTTCAATGTGTTCAGCCACTTTTTAGATCTGATCCTTTACCTTCAGATCCACTTCAAATTGGTTATTCATCCATCCAAAGCACATGCTTTTATTTTTTTTTGGGTCTTCTGCTAGGGTACCCTTCATTTCCCTCTAGGTTGTAGCCTTTCACCACCTCATTTACAACAATTTTCCCTTTGATTTTTTCTTTTTTCTGCACCTATTTCCAGTAGATCTAACCTTTAGATCATTGTCCCTCTTGATTTTAGATCTATCGGCTATTTTGGTGTGCTTTGATTAGATTTTTTCCCACCCACAGACTACTTATTGAGAGGCCCACCTCCTTGGGTTTAGATTAATGCATAATTAGCTATTTATTTTCTGTTATTTCAATTTCATATACTATTATCTACAGGTTTATTTACAATTATACAACACACTTTTTCTTTTTCTCTACAAATGTCTGGGTTTAAAAATTAAAATTTACACACTTAACACACACACCCTAAGCGAAGAAGAGCCTAGTTAACACCAATAGGAAAATACTTTAACATTGTAATCAATTGATCCTACACCTCTCTACCCTTGTTTCGACATTGTAATCATTTCATCCTGCACCTCCTTGCCCTTTTTGGTCTCTCTTCCCTTTGTGCCATGTTTTTGCTTTCATCATTGCGCCCCCAAGGCATTTATCCCAGAGACTTCTTAGCCTTCATCCTCAGTTTCTGGTAGGAATACCTACTCCTCTATGTAGGATTCGAGTTAGTCCTCCACCAAGTCTGCACTCTGAATCATCTTCTGGTTCATTATGTTCCCCTTCTGGTCCCGCCCTTGGTACTCCCCCTATCAACTTCACGATGTATAGTGCAAGACCTAATGCTGGTGGTAGCCCCAGCCCTAATGCTAGAAATACTAATAGTGGAACCACAACAAGAACTATCTCAGCTGCTCGCTTGCTCCCCTATATGGAAGGCCTCAGTCTCTCCGATTTTAACCAGTTGATAAATGACCCTATACTCCATGATGCTAGTTGGCCTGCTATGCCAACCAAGCTCCCTTCCGACATCCCCAAGTTTTAAGGTCTCGCTGGAGAAGATCCTACAAACCATGTTCGATCTTTTCACTTATGGTGTTCGTTTAACTCGATCATTGATGACTCTATCCATCTTCTATTGTTCCAACGAACACTTGCTGGCGAAGTTTCTGAGTGGTATGTTAATCAGGACTCATCCTCTCATACCACCTTTGTGACTCTCGCCTGGGATTTTCTATCTTATTTCCAGTTTCCCCTTTGTTATGACACTGGTACCGAACTTTTGACTTCTTTCTGTCAATCGTCTACGACCCACCTATCCGATCATGTCCAGGAATGGCCGAGAAGAAAAAGCCTATGTCGAGCCCCTACCTTCGAAGACCGTGTCTACATGGACTAGTTCCTTAGATCCATTTTTCCTGCTATCGAAAAATGTGTCGCATCACATTTACCTTAAACTGAAGAAGATGCTCTCCAGATTGCATTAAAATATGACCTGATCTACGCTAAGTCTGGTTATGTTTATACCGTCTTACCTGATCTCCCTAGACCCGGTGGTGCCAACACACTGGGGGCATCCCATGCCACCAACGGTATCGTTAGAGATCTTTCTCATCCATACGATCAGCCTTCCATGGGCTATGGTTTCCCTCAGGGAGAGGCCAGCACCTCCAGCACTTTTTACCCTCCCAATAGCATGTATCCAGGATATGGCATGCCTCCTCCTTTTTCCCAACCTTTTTACAAAAATTTTACCCAACCTCCTTATTATCTGTATCCATAGCTTGGTGCTCCAGCTCCTCAAGCATTAGCACCCCCGCCTCCCTTGCCTTCTCAACCCCTACAACAACCACCATCGCCCCCTCAGGGGCAAGTGTATGCACAACAGGGCGCGATTAATCCTCCTACTTCCAAAAAGAAGAGTAAAGGCACTCACAATCAATCTTTCCTTAGTAATCCATGACCTAATCCCCAAGGTAATGCACCTAACATTGCTAACTAGCAATACGACACTCAGCCCAAGTAGGACAGGCATGTTCGAACGAATAAGAATTGTTCATGTTGCGGTTTCTGTGGTCATTACACCCACGATTTTTCTCTTTTACCAGAGATGCGGTAGATGTGAGAGATTTAAGCAGCATCACGAGGACAAGAAGCCTCCCCTTTCATCCCTCCCAGTTCTATGCCTAGTCATCAGTCTATGTTTACTAATCCTTTCCCTCAATAAGGATTTGTGGCTACCCACCCACCTGAAGGTTAGGCAGCCACTCAACCTCCTCCATCTGGTACCTCCGATTACAAAATTATCATGATGAACTCTAAGCAACCCATTACTATTGACCTCAACCTTCAAACTTGGTCCCGTCAGTACAACAAGCCTCCCGCTACGTTTTCCCCCGATCCCCCTTCTTCAGGTTCTACAGAGCCTCTTTCTACAACCAACGGTCCTTTGTAGATCCCTCTACCTAAGGCAAAGGTTCATACCAAGATCCCTAAGGGACCATTACACTGAAATGCTACTTCTGGAAAAGCTACCCATTCATATAGTATAGTCGATGATTTGCCGCAATCTCCTACTGCCATCTCAACGTTGGAACTCCTCCAACCGTGCCTTTCAAAACAAAAAGCTCTACTATCTGTCACGGGCACTGTAGATCCTTCAGATGATGGATTGATCATATTTTATGTTTACTAGTCATAACATCCTCCCCTTCCTGCTTCCGTCGCCTTCCAAATCCCTGTCAAGATCTGGAACGCCATCATTTCCCATTGTATCGTTGATGAGGGGGCATCCACCTATGTGATGTCCTCTTTTATTTGGAAGAAACTCAAATCACCTGAATTGGACACTTCCACTATCACCCTCCGAGTGTGGGACGGCCACTCCTCCAAGCCCATTGGAATTTTCTGCAATTGTCCTATTACTCTTGTGGGCGAAACTGTTCACGTTGACATAGAAGTCATTGATGCCCCCTTAGATTAAAACATTCTATTGGGTCGTAGCTACACCTATGTGGTGTATGTTGTACCATCTACGGTTCACCACAAGATTTCCTTTCCCCATAATGGAAATATAATCACCATTGACTAGTTGACATATTACGAACCGATGTCTCATACCTCCCCTGATTCCATCATGTCTTCGGTGGCCAATAAGAAAATCGTCGACCCCTTGACCAGTGTCTCACTTGGAGTCTATAAAGACTCCTCTTTGCTTAGTTCATTTCCTGGTCTTCCTCCTCCTATCTTCGATCCTAGATTATCAAATTTTTGCATGATGCAATCGTCTCAGGCTTCCATCAAGAGGCCTGCTTCGGCTAGTCAGTAGCCCCGCCCCCCGCAACTTGCTCCTAGCACTTCGATTCAGCCTTCTGGACCTCCTAATTTTGGCACTTCACCTGTAGACGGTATCCATGAGCCTCTGCACCCTCCTAGAATGGTTCCTCCTGGCCTTAACCATCTCGGAGCCATCCCACTTGGCCATTACCCCTTCGGTCAGATACCATTCCTAGCTCCCCCTCCTAGATTGTATTCGGTACCTGTTATGGCTACCTTATCCCTTCCCAAACTGACCCTGGGGATTCCCGTCTGGTACATAAATCCCCCAACCGCTACCCCACCTGGTCAACCCAAATCTTATCTTTCTTTGACCCCGGTTCAACTGGGCCCCATGACCCCTCCCGCTGCTATCGTACCTCAGCCACCTCAACAGGAACCTCCTCATATTGTGACAGCTTTGGGTAACGGGGGAAAAGCCAGCAAGAAGGCATCTAAAGACAAGGCTGGCCTGACAAACCATGCCCCTTCTCGGCCGCCAAAGCATACCATCCAGTGTGCTTTGTGTGATGTTGTCAGTCATGCCACCCATACCTGTTTGGAGTTGCCTCACCTCAAGCCCATGGTCAATGAGACATTTCTGGAGTCTGCTATCCCTAAGTTCTATGTCATTATACCTGATTCAGTCCCGAAACTCAAGTATTTACGCACAAATCATCCTTGGGCTTTGTGTGATTTCAATGGCCACTATACTCACCTCTGTCCCCACCTCGAGGACTTCTGCACCTCTCTAGCATTTGCTCGCCAATTCGAGGCAAAGCACAACGAGTCCACTGCTCCCTTATTTCCGCATTTTGAGCAGTAGAACTTGAGGACACATTCACTCCCATATAAATTCTCGCTTCGGATGTTGAAATGACAGATTCTTCAGCCACTGTCCACTACCTATCATCATCTATGATATCCACGGTGGAAGACCCCCCTGGGACTTCCCCTTCTATTTCGCCTAACCTCCCTTCAGTGATCACCTTAGGCTCAACATTGGTGGATCCTTCATCTACTTATTTTTCTGTCACCCTTTGTGACGATGTGCATGTGAACCTCTCTTTTCATGATGATGAGTCAGGTAGCTTTGCCGCATCAGGTGGTCTTTATTCCACTAGTCACCCCATCTTCCATTACGATGATGAAATTATGGGATTAGTCACCACCCCTGACTTTATCAATCCCCCCTTACATCAAACCCATGCATTCGAACCACATACACCTTGTGGCCATTACATTGACATCCAATTTTTGGGTAAGGGGGCACCCATATTTGAGATTCTAGGAGAAGCAATTCTCCACAACTCTCCTAGTCTATTTGGTTGTGTTGACTCTAGTACCATTATTCTTCCCCATTCGGAATAAAATCTAGAGTTCCATATCACTTTAGATCACAATAGGGATGATACCCCTCATCATTCCCTTATATTATAGCACAACCCGATCCCCTAGACATTGTTGTTGACCAACCTGTGCATTTTCTAGGAGAGCACCAGTTCATTATCTCCAAATCCTCTCTTAGGGATAGTGACACCATGTATGCCAACCCAGAAAATTAATTCCATTTGCTTTATATATGCAGTACCAAAAGAGATTGGTAATCCTCCTTTCCCTTTCTTGAACTGCATAACCATAACAAAAACAAATTGTGCCCCACATCATTCGAATGTGTTTAGCTTTCCCCTTTCTAAATAAATTTTTGCATGACCATAACATGCTTGGAGGCACCCACACCCCTCAACCATAAAAATACCAGATCTCAGCAAAAATCAACACTAAAACCCCCCTTCTCTGACAGGTCACACTCTTTAGGTTATTTCTTGGGATAGGTCATAGTTTTATGCTCAGTACCTGCTACCTAGGTCGCAGAACAAAACCCAAAAAGTGTGACCTAGTCTGTTCTTGAGCTCTGGGCACCTAAACTGAAGTTTCAATCCACTGAAATGAAAGAGTATGATTAGGTCTTTTACTTGCAACTGATAGATCTCGATCCCAATGATCGGGTTTTCTGCTACAACCACCATAAGATTTATGGTCTTCTCTCCTCTCTACATTCAACACATCTACACTTGCAAATGACTGAATTCGGAGGGAAAATCCATTATTAAAAGAGAAACCCCGAATTTTTCTTTCGCCTGCTGCAGAAAAAAATTAGCTCAGTTTGACAAACCATCTGTACCGTTAGAAAGCTCTCAATGAGCTCTCAAATGGGTATCTGTTAAATTTTTGTGATTTGATACTTCACTAGGACACATTTTTTCCAAGAAGCGTCACTTCACCACTCCTCAAAATCAAATTTCTTCACTTGCAACACTTGTACTTGGGGCACCACTTTGACTCCATACTTGTCCATGCTCGTGTTGATTTTCGTCACGAGTAACCATCATGCACTCATGTCTTTATGGTCCCCATTGGACCTTTTCTATGTGGCAACATCATCGAGTCTCCCTTGTTTAGAGCATTCGAGTTGATTCATCATCGCATCCATGGAGTCTATCCCAAGTCTCTTTGTATCCCGCCATAGTCCTCCATCCTTCATTGCTTGATTCCTCTCTCGTGTCGCACATTATGGCCTTCAATCCTACTGTCCCCTATCCCCTTTGATATTGTATCATTTGCTGCTAGGTCATCCATGCCTTTTATGCTCTAACAATAGAAGTCGTCCATCCACTACTCAGTACCCCCCATTTCATCATCATTCCTGGTGTCAGTCTGTCAGTCGCTCTACTATTTTATCAAGCCTTAGTTGAGGATCCCTTATTACCTCACCTATGGCAGACCTCCTTCTATCAACATCAGATCATTCATTCTAGAAGACAGGTCTAGAGGGTAGTGTACCTTGGTTCCGGCTTCCACTCTTGTTCGGTGTCTCATATCAGGCAAATGGACTCCTTATTTCCCTTTGACTTGATTTTTTCTCAGCTCCATCTCCTTACAACATGATCTAGATCCGTATATTTGATGGTTCAGTGATGCAACAGATTATACTAGTGATTCTCGGGTGTGTGTGACATGTTTCAGACCTCATGATGGGGTGGCCCTTCAGGTAGCCCCCCACATGCCTATATGACCTCTTCATTACATCCTTTGATGCAGCTTCATAGATTTGATGATGTCATCCTCAGCCGCTTGTAGCACATTTTAGTTTTTATGTATCA
Organism: Pinus albicaulis; assembly: GCA_034641835.2. NCBI lineage: Eukaryota > Viridiplantae > Streptophyta > Pinopsida > Pinales > Pinaceae > Pinus > Pinus albicaulis. The sequence continues at coordinate 592,990,161 of CM076579.1, forward strand.
GTCAAATTTTCAGAGCCCTTTCCTGTTCACAGGGGCACTTTGGTTGTACTTATATATCATGTACTCAGAAATTATTGTATAATTCCTGGCTGTTATCCCAGGCACAGTATGTACGTGGGATTCATTACCATGTTTTTATCTAGCTCATGTTTATGCCATCATGTACTAGATAGTTCAGTCCCTTGTTTACTAGACACATTATTCTTTGTACTTTCTCTCGGCAGGCATAGGTATGCCTCCACTGCCGCCTATAGCACAGGTACTCACTCATAAAAGAGACTTGTCACACCTATAAGTGTCGCCTCCTCAGGGTCTAGTCCTCTAGTTCTTTGGTCTACCTTACATTTCTCTCTCTCTCACTTCCCCTTCGATGTCTAGTGATTGAGTTCTTACAACATACTTCGGTCATACGATTAGCTCCTAACACTTGCATGCTGGGGGGGCAATCCGTTACACCAATGTTTGGTCATCTAACTTGTTACTATTAGATGGACCAAAGTACACCATTTAAGACCAATTTTACCCTCAGTAAAATTTCTTTCACTATGAAAAATAACTTAGTAAACCACATTTATTAAGTTTTTTATGGTCTAAATAGGAAACCCCATGAGAAAATATTAAATAAATCCACATTTGTTTGATTTTCCTGAAGGAATAATTAGTTAAACAACATTTTAATTAATATTTCTGGTCATATTCAACCCAAAACAAGAAAATTAATTAGATAAATCATTATTTATCTTATTATTTTCTAGGAATAATTATTTAAACCTTATATAAATAATATTCCTTGTTAAATTTGACCAAATCATTTATAAATAATTGAATAAATCATTATTTATTTAATTATTTCTCAACCACATCCTTAAAATAATAAATAAATCATTTATTTATTTATTATTTACAAATAAATGGATTTGACCAAAGTCAAATTATTTTTCACTCCAACAAATATAATAAAATATTCCATAAAAGTTGGATCTTGATTGGGTTAATAATATTTTAATTATGTACCAATATCTAGACTAACTCAATATTTTTTTATAAATAGAAGGGTTTTTCCATTCACTCACTACCTCTTGTTGCCTAAAGATCACTCTGGATCTATACTTTTGGTCTGACTTTGATGCACCATCATTGTCATATTTTGCTACCATTTTTCTTATGAGCTCCCTTTGAGTTCCATTTTTGTTTGGGTTTTATAAACCATCAAGAGAGAGAGATTTTAGATCTGAATTTTTGAGGACTTACAAGAACCCATCGCATTGAGGGGGACTAGTAACATCTTTCTATGTTCCCTTCCCCGGTGTCAAAAAATACAAAAATTCTTTAAAACATTCTTGTCTTGTCTATTGGATGCATGGACCAACTCTTGCTTTTATTTACTTCTTAATGAATTTTAATGCATAGATCTAGATTTTGCAGCATTTATCTCGATCAACTAATTGCAGATCTAAAGAAATTTGCAGCCATCTTTATTGTTATGGCTGTTTTTTATGCACGGCTAAAGTGAGCCATTTTCATATGCTTGCGATTAAGATTCATACTAACATCCTGGATATGCATGGTGTTGTGGTTTTTATCTTTGTTTTCTATTTGGTGCTCATCTTCCTATGGATCTGGGTTAAGTTATTAATTCCTGGATCCTTGGTTCGAACCAATAAACTTCCAGGATAAATTGTTATGGCTAAATGGGTCTCATCATGTTTTGATTAGTAGATAAATGGATAATGAATGTATGGAATAATAGAGGATATTGAAATTATGTTGAGAAGGCATGAGACCTTCCTAACACATCTCAGATAAGTATGAAGTCCCTATTTTCATATGTTTTTTATGACCTATACATTATATGAGCATGATGTGTTTGACATAATGTTTCTCATGGTTAGGATGAGTTAGATGAGGTCCTTGATCAAGTTTTGCAGTAGAGGTATTTTCTTCTTATTATCTATCATTTCTGAGAGTTTCACCAAGTTTGGACAAAGGCCTTGGTCCTAGCCCTAAAAAAGTGGCTCTAAATTTTGGGTCGATGGCACAGAACTACCTCGAAAATTCTAGAGTCACATGGATTCCCTTGTTATGGGAGTGAATCCAGGGTTGTAGTAACATTGAGGGATTTTCATGGGAGTGATTGAGAGTCTAGCTCAATCATAAAGTAATTTAACGCAGGGCTAGGACACCTGGAGTGGTTGGTTAGCCGCTGGGGATCTTGTAGCTTCTAAGGAAGGCTATTTTAGTTATGGTTTGTCTATTCCACTTCGTTAACTATACATGGGGACTTGAATCATATCATAGTAACTCTTTGTCACATATTTACCTCTATGGACCTGTTAGCTTGGGTAAATGTGGGAGGAGGGTGGTTATAGAGTTGTATCAGAGCATGGTTCAACCATTAGACTAGACGACAAAATTATTTTTTCATTCATAGATGTCAGTTTCATATGTGTTTATTATGTTTTTTGTCTATGTGTTTGTTATTTTTGCATGGTATTAGTCATTGTTACAATTGGGTTGTCATGTGGAATTTGATGATGTTGTTTCCGGGATTTGTTTGTCATGAATGCATGTTGGTTGTATATGCATGTGAGTGTCTATATGTTATTATGCATGCATTGGCATAGTTATGGTTGTTGTGCATGAGGTCATGGTATGTAATTGGTATTTTCATGCATGATAACCAGATAATGATTGAGATAATGTCTATATACTGCTATCATTATTTTTATACATGTATTGTACTAATTTGGTCGATATTGTATACACGATATCTTCCCCTGAACTATACTAATGTATGTTGGTTATGCTTGTGTTTTTTTTTAGCTGACATGATATATTTTTAGGAAAAAGGTCAAATATGACTATAAAAATTATGGATTATAGCTCATGAAATTATCCTTATAAATAAGATGAGCAACATGGTGATGGGTACTCTCCCAATATAGCAGACACCTTGAGAAGTTTGAGGGCAGAAATAAGGAGTTGCAAAGTAGATAATGAAAGAATAATTGAGCCACAAGAGATAATTTCTAGGGCACAAGAGAAACAAGCATAGGTCAATGTAGTCATTCTTTAGAGCTTTTTAAACTTGCAGATATAGGGACCACTTAGGATTAGTAATGGATAGGAATACGGGACTAGTGGAGTCTATGGTAGTAGGTCTCATGGGTGGCATAGGTTGGACATACATGAAACAATTAGATATGTTAGATTATTGGATAAACCTGATAGGAGAGGTAGTGGACATGTGAAATACTCTAGTACTAGTTCAAATAGGTATCACAACCATCATTGCTATTATCTTTATAGGAGGACCGATAGATATATTTACTGGATGATTTCAAGAAAGCAAAGGCACCTACATTTGATGAAGAAATGAAGAAGTCACAAGATGTAGTAGTGTGGTTTCTAGGGATGAATATGTTCTTCAGATTGCATGATTATTCATAGGATATGAATGCTAGAATAGCTACCTTCAGTCTTAAAGGTAAAGCATACATTTGGTGGGAAGATGTAAATAATTTCAGAGGTATAGAGGAGTTGACTTGGAGTGAGTTTGAGACACTTTTCAGGAAGAAGCATATATCAGAGAGATACTATGACGACAGGGAAAACAAATTTTGATGATGCGAAGATGTGATTGATGACCAATGACGAGTGTACTAGAAGGTTCTTGGATTTATTGAAGAATGTCCCTTCTCTGAAGGAGGAGAAAGAAAATATTTAGAGATTCATCAGTGGTTTTTCGATAGAATTCAAATAGAAGATTGATTTTGATTAGCCTATATCATCGGAGGAAGCCATGATAAAGCTAAATCAATTTTATGAGAAATCAAAGCGCAAATTCGAAACTAAGTAGGATTGGAAATGTAATGAAAATATTAAGGGAAATGGGATAAGAGGAAAACAAGACCTCGAGACACATGTGACAAAGAGAATGTAGCACCGCCTAAGAAGTTCAATACATATAACAGAGGATAGGATTTCAGTCTGAGGAGCACAACAAGGGTGATGACAGGAAGCCTTTACCATGTTGGACTTGTGGCAAGGTTCATAATTAGATGTATTGTGCAAAACATCAAGGTAGCAGACCACATATCTATAGTTCTTAGGAGGCACGGATAGTGGGGGATGTTGGACACAGTATTCCTCATATTTATGCAACATTGGATAACAGGTAGGCACATCACCATGAATCTATTATCAATATGGACAGTAAGCTTTGTGATCAAGTCATGGATAAGTTTGGTTTGAATAAAGAGATACATGAAAAATATTGGTTAATGCAGTTGGACACAGGCAGAGAGAAAAGATTTCATCATTGTGTAATATTTTTTGCAATTGAGCTAAATGGTATGCCTCCATTAGTACATCTGAATGTATTTTCATTGGGTTCATACAATATGTTTGTGGGTATGGACAGGTTTTATCTTCATAGGACGAAGGTGGACTATTATGACAAGGCTATTGAGTGCTTAGATGACAATGGAGAATAGAGGATCTTGCAGGGTAAGAATAAGGAAACATCAGTAAGAATGTTGACAGCTACGCAAGAAATGCATAGACGAAGGAAAGGGTGTGTGTTATTTGCAGTGCATATCTCTTGTGACAAAGGTAAGGATTTTGAGGATGTAAAATTTTTAAAGAGATACCAATTTCTACAACATTTCTAGGATGTGTTTCTAGTAGAGATTTCTGAATTATCGCCTCATAAGGAAGTAGACTTTTCTATTTAGTTGGTAACAGGGGAATCACCAACATCAAAGGAACCTTACAAGATGAGCACAACAGACTTAGTGGAATTTAAGTTGCGGTTGAAGGAAATGCTTGACAAGGGATATATCAGGCCAAGTGTGTTGCCTTAGGGCACACTAGTGTTGTTTTTGAAAAATAAGGATGGTATTATGAGGCTATGCATTGACTACAATAAGTTGAGCAAGGTAACCATTAAGAACAGGTATTGATTGCCAAGGATCGTTGAGTTGTTTGATGAGCTGAAGGGAGAAACATTATTCTTGAAGATTTATTTGAGATCATGATACCATCAGGTAAAAATCAAAGAAGATATATCTACAAGACTAGTTTCTAAACCAAGCATGGGAATTATGAGTTTGTGATAGCTCCATTTGGTTTGAATACTACTCTAGCTACTTTTATGTGCTTGATTAATAGTGTGGTGCATTCTTTTATGGACAAGTTTTTTATTGTGTTCATTGATGAAATATTGATATATTCTAAGAATGAGGAAGAACATGTCGAACATTTAGCAATAGTGTTGATATTTCTAATATAGAACTAGTTGTATGTCAAGCTTATCAAATGCACTTTATTTCAAACAGAGGAACATTACTTGGGAAATATTGTCTCGAAGGAAGGCGTATCAGTGGATGTGGAAAAACATAAAAGTTATTATGGAATGCGAAACTCCTAGGAATGTGGAAGATTCAAGGTCATTTGTGGGGTTAGTAGGATATTATATGAGGTTCATCGAGAAATTATCATAGATTTCTTGTCTTATTACATCATTGCAAAGGAAAGGTAAGAAATTTGAAATGACTGAGGAATGTGCTGCAAGTTTTGAGAAATTGAAGTAGTTGTTGACAAACGCTTCAGTTCTAAAGACAATAAATATGGGTAAAGAATTTGTGGTGTGTACATATGCCTGCAAGACAGGACTTGGTGGAGTATTGATGCAGGATGGAGAAGTAGTATGTTATGAGTCAAGGGAATTGAATGAGCATGAGAAGAATTATGTTACACATGATCTTGAATTCGCAACGATAATCCATGCTTTGAATATGTGGAGACACTATGTTCTTGATAGGCATTTCATCTTGATGAGGGATCAATGTGGATTGAGATGCCTATTTGACCAACCAAATATGAATTCCAAGAAAGTTAGATGGTTGGCCACGATCAATGTGTTTGACTTCGAGATCAAGTACATCAAGGGAAAGAGAACAGGGTTGCAGATGCTCTTAGTAGAAGTCTACATGTAAATCATGTGGTAGTTATGAGCTCATATGGGACATATTTATAGGATCGTATCTTGTATGAGTCAACAGGATGTCATGTATAGGTAGCTTAGGCACAAGTTACAACAGGATACAAGTCCTTAGATGAAATTTGAAGTATAACATGGGCCTCCCAAGAAAAATGTACAACCAAAATAAATTTTATAAGAAAAAATAAGATTCAAAAATGATGATGTCGACTGTGGGGGATGATTCACCATTTTTGGGGTAAAAAAGTTAAAAGATTAAAATATTATAAAATAATAAAAATACTTTTTCAACTTGTATTTTTTACTTATATCCCTAAGGTTTTGCTAAAATTTCATGAGGGATTACTCGTTGGATGCAAATTTTATTCATCATCTAATGAGTACCCATGTTGCATACTTTCGATAGACCCTGCTACATGGAAAATGAGAAATACATGAAAAAGAATGATTGCAATCACATTTTTTCAGGTATTTCTCATTTTTCGTGTAGCAAGTTCCATATAAAGTATGAAAAATGGGTACTCCTTTGATGACGAATCAAATTATGCATCCAATGAGTGTTCTCGTTCAAAATTTGAGTAAACCCATAGGGATATAAGTCAAAAATACAAGTTGAAAAAGTAGTTTTTTCTTTTTTCCCTCTAAAATTTGATGATGTAATCTAATATTATTATATTATTTCCACTATTATTTTATAATTTCCTAAGGAGGCCAATTTTAGACCTCAAAATTCCCCTAATGTGATCAGGATGTGGAATATCATCTCACAACAGATGATTTGGTTAAATTTAGGGACCAGATCTATCTGCTAGACAACAGTGAGGTGAAGAAGCTTATATTGATGGAATTTCATGCTACGTTGTATGTAGGTCACCTAGGACATCACAAGATATTAGCAATCATGAATAATTTATATTATTGGGAAAATTTGAAGAAGAAATTTGTAGCATTTGTGGCCAAGTGCTTGGATTTCCAACGGGTAAACGCAGAGTGTAAGCATCTAGGTGGCTTACTATGGTCGATTCTAATTATAGAGTGGAAATGGGAGGTCATCCATGGATTTGATTACATTTTTTCTGAGGACATATAAACAACATGATTCTATCATGGTTGTGGTGGACAGGTTAAGAAAGGTAGCACACTTCATTCCAGAGAAGTCTACTTATTCAGTTAGTGATGTAGCACAAGTCTTCATCGAAGACATAGTGAGGTTGCATATTGTACCAAAGAATATTGTGTCAAAAAGGGATGCTAAGCTCACTTATAGTTTCTAGAAAAAATTATTTGAAGGTTTGGGTATAGAATTGGCCTTAGGCACAACTTATAATCCACAGACATATGGATAGGAAGAGAGGGTCAATATAATTCGGGAGGAAATGCTGAGGATGTATGTGATGCGTCAACAAAGGAAGTGGGAAGAGTATATTTCAATGGTTTAATTTTCTTACAATAATGGGTATCAGGAGTCACTAAGGATGAGTTTGTTTGAGGCACTATATGGGAGGAGTTGTAGCACTCCCATCAGCTGGAGTGATCCAGTGAACAGGGTATTGATCGGACTCGACTTGTTGGCATAGATGGAACAAGAAATGCAGGTTATCAAGAAGAATCTAAAGGCATCACGGGATAGGAATAAAATTTATGTGGATAAGCACAGGGAATTTAAGCATTTTTATTCTGGGGAGCATGTGTACTTGCGCATCAAGCCCAAGAAGAGCTCCTTGAGGATTGGGTCATGTGTGAAGTTACCACCTCATTATTGTGGGCCTTTCGAGATCCTAGAGAGGATTCAACAAGTGGCCTATTGACTTACACTACCTCTGATAGTTAAATTCGATGATGTTTTCCACGTTTCATTGTTTAAAAGATATGTATAGGATTTTGATGATGTGATTGATTAGTTTTTATTGTAGGCATAACCAGAAGGAGAATTTAAGTCGAAACTTAAGTGTATTTTGTAGAGAAATATGCTCATGCTTGGGAACCGAGCAATCAATTAGATTAGAGTGTAGTGGAATCACTTTAGGCCCGCTGAACCTACATGGGAGATGGCTGATCAGATGTGGGCTATGTATCCTTCTTTTTTTTTCTGGTTGAGGAAAAGAAATTTTGGTATACGTACATATTTATGTATGGATGTTAAAGTAGATACCGCCATGAGCTGTGTTATAAAGCTCCAATAAGCGGTATGGTTGTCATGTTGCTATGGTGGTTATGTTGATTTTATTTCAGTTGGTTGTTCGTTGTAAATGCTACAACGAGCTAAGTTATAAAGCTACATGGGCAGTATGTTTTTTTTTAGCGGCATCGATGGTTGTAGGTGTCATTGAATATTGAGGATGGTGTTCCCTTAAGGGGGAGGGTTCTATAAAAAAATCATGTTAAAAATAAATGTAATAGAATTTATAAAAGAAAAATAACAACCAAAGTCATGGGACATGTATTCCAAGATGAATTTTGGGAAAAAAAAATAATGACCAGGATCACTTGTGATTAATTAATGGCTATGGATTGGAAAAGGATTTGGAAATACATAAGGCATTTATTAACATTTTATTTATTCAAATAATGGAAAATATGAGAAAATGTAGGTGAATATTCAGATGTTGCATGTGAGGAGGAAAATGAAGGAAAAATAATGGAAAATGAAGAAAAAAAAGGCCTCAATGATAAAAAGGCTTATGAGGATCAGTTCATGGCTTTTGCAGTTCAAGCTTTTTGTCAGTTTTAGATTGGAGCTCTCTCTTCTATTCTCTCTCTCTCTCTCATACTATTGGGAACTTAGATTTTTCTTAATGCACTATTGGAGGTGTGTGGCATACATGGGATTTGGAGAAAGAAGGCAAAGGAAAAGTAGGAAATCATAATAGGATAGTGGGATCAATAGCTACAGTGGGTTTTTCTTGCAGGTACTGAATTGCATGTATGATTTCCTTGATAGTTTTGGAATGCATGTGGTTTCTTAGTTATAATATGTCATTGTCATGGAGGATTTCCTGGATTAACATTGTTTTTCCTACCCTTTCCATTTCCTAGATAACCATGGTGTTGTGGGTTTTATCTTTTTTTTTCTGGTTAGTTCTCATGTTCTTATGGTTTTGGGTTGAGTTATTATTTCCTCGAGCCTTGGTTGGAAAAACACTTTGGAAACCCTGTAAGCACTTGGGTTGACTTACTACTTCTGAAAGCCTTGATTGGAAAAATACTCTTCAGCCCTTGGTGGGTAGATTTACCACGATGAATTGTGTTATAAAGCTCCAATAAGTAGTGTGCTTGTCATGTTGTTATGTTGTTTATGTTGGTTTTCTTTCAGATGGTTGTTCATTGTAAATGCTACAACGATCTAAGTTGTAAAGATCCATTCGCAATATGTTTTATTTCAGTGGTATTGATGGTTGTAGGTGTCATTGAGGATTGAGAACAGTGTTCCCTTCTGGGGGAGGGGTCTGTAACAACCTTGTGTTAAAAACCCATGTAATAGAGTTTATTAAGGAAAAATAACAACCAAGGTCATCGGACACGTATTCCAAGATGAATGCTGGGAAAAAATATAATGACACAGATCACTTGTGATTAATTAATTGTTATGGAAATTGGAAAAGTCTTTGGAAATACATAATACATTTACTAACATTTTATTGATGAAAATAATGGAGAATATGAGAAAATGAAGGTGAATGGTCACATGTTGCATGTGAGGAGGAAAATGAAGAAAACAAAGGCCTCAATGATGAAAAGGCTTATGAGGATCAGTTCACGGCTTTTGTCAGTTCAAGTTTTTTGTAAGTTTTAGATTGGATCCCTCTCTTCTATTCTCTCTCTCTCATACACTTAAGCACTTAGATTTTTCTTAAAGCACTCTTGGAGGAGTGTTACATACTTTGGATTTGGAGCAACAAGGAAAAGGAAAAGCACGAAATCATAAGAGGACAATAGGATCAATAGCTTCAGTGGGTTTTTCTTGCAGGTACTGAATTTCATGTATGATTTACTTGCTAGTTTTGGAATGCATGTGGTTTCTTAGTTATGATCTGTCATTGGTATGGAGGATTACATGGATTGACATTGTTTTTCCTAGCCTTCCATCTCCTCTATAGCCATGGTTTTGTGGGTTTTATATATTTTTTTTCCTGTTTATTTCTCATATACATATGGTTTTGGGTTGATTTATTAGTTTCTGAAGTCTTGGTTGGACAAATTCTTTGGAAGCCATGTAAAAACTTGGGTTGAGTTACTATTTCTCAAATCCTTCATGGGAAAAATACTCTGGAGCCCTTGGTGGGTAGAGTTACTAGTTTTTGATTCCTTGGTTGGACAAAGGCTCTAGAGCCTAGCGATAGTTGTGGGTTGAGTTACTAGTTTTGGAATCCTTGGTTGGACAAATGCTCTGGAGCCCAACGACAGTTGTGGGTTGAGTTACTAGTCCTGGAAGTTGGGTTGGAACAAATGTTCTAAAGCCTTGGAAAAATTGTATGGAGACCGATCTGGTTATGGTTAATAATGTCCAACCATGAGGTGGAATCATTGGTTGATGGTTGAGGTGGTTTGGCCTGTGGAAGCCCAAGTTTTTTTTTTATTGGTTTATTCCATTAGATGCCACATTCATGCTTTGAATATGGGGCAAAGGGTGATTGGCTAAAAGAGACATTTGGTTGATCCCAATCTATGGTTGGGTGGTACGTGGTAGTCTCTGACTTGGTTGCATTTTTCATATGTTAATAAGATCTCATTTCCTCTTGTACTTGATAAGTCAGGGTGCTTGTTTTATGTGATTTTAATGGTTGTTCTATATTAGTTATTATGTTGGTTATATGTCAATTATAATCATGGTTTAGGAGAGATTCTAGCTATGGGTCTCATCATGTTTTGATTAGTATATGAATGGATAATGAATGTGTGACCCTATGGATGATATTATTTTTGGGTGTGTATTATTATCTTTCCACAACTAGTCGCACACGTGGGGGATGATACCTCCCTTGTTCATCATGTCGGGTGCTACAGTGGGGTTTACAGGGTGGTGATAGACCCTGTTAGCACAATGAGTCACTCCTTGACTAGAAAAGGAGTAAGCCTTACACATCATAGTTAATTTCAAAATTTAAAGCATTTTTTGAGTGGTGGGATGGCTTCTCAAAGAGCTTGAATTGTTTTTTATATTCTTTAAGTCTTTCATGCATTTGGAATGTTGTGGAAAGTATAAATTGTATGGGTAAATTGGTAGTATAGGGAGTAGAGTGTAACAAATGAAAGGAGATGGATAGATGGTACTTATTCTAGGAAATATTCATATCCTAAATCAGTCACACAAATATAATGATGGCTCTTTACACAAACACTATTTATGCAAAGTAAACAACATTCAAAAAGTATATTGCATGAAAAAATTGTTTCATAAATCCTTTATGAAATATTCACTAACATTTTATACAACACATATGTGATTTGCAAAAAGTTGTAAAGAAAATAATGTACTATTAAGTCCTTTAAGAGTTTCGTACTCACACCTTACAAGATGCTATAACTCATATATTAGAATAAATTAACAAAGAGAGAAAACACACTATTATAGGTCAATTTGGGCATCATCCCCATGACTTGGTCAAATTGGACATCATCCCCAGGACCAATGAAATAGGGTATATCATCCCCTTACATTTCAGTTGCTATATGCCCTAAGAGAAGAAAAATTCATTCATGGCTTCTATTGTTAGATTTCCAAGGTTTGAAGTATATTTTATATCACTTATTGACTCACCAATGCAGCCTCTTAAGAGAATAATTGTGTTGCAGTGCCAAATCATCCATTCAAGGGTGCACTGTAGTGCACTTCTCGACATTCAAGCGTGCGTTGGTCACCTGGGAGTGAAATTCTCATTGTTTTGGGAATCTCCACATGGCCAGTGCCTTCTAGAAGATTCCATATGTGTCAAAATTTGAATCCAAGTGCCCATCTAACACCTCTGAACTTGGGAACATGTATTTCCTATTATTAAAAATACATTCATTAAGAAAATACCATCATTTTCCCTATAAATTGAGCACTCATTCGAGTGCTAGGGAAGGAAGAAATTTGGTAAATTTATGTTGTTGGATTCTCATTTGAGAGAGTGAAATTATTGATATGCTACTGGTATGATGTTGCATGTGATGAGGCTAGAATGAAGCTAGATATGGTTGGCAACAAATCGATCATTGGTTGTAACCTCCCCCTTTTACTCTTTAATAAATATTGTTGTTCATTTTCCCATATTTATGTATATATTTATTGTGAAATGGATTCTTGAATGATATATGTATTTAATATCTAATCAATGTGATTGAGTAAGATAAGTAGATATCTGTATATTGCATGTTGTTTTTTTCTTCTCTATTTGTGTTTGCAGGAATTGATCTGGCATTTTGAGTTGGATTCAAAGCGACATCAACAGCAACACAAGGAGAACGAGAAGCGATAGAATCACAAGTAGGCTCTTTCACCATTTTTTATATCTTCTTATTTTAGAGAAAGTGATAGCAATTATTTCCTTTTTTGTTCTAAGTGACTAGCACCACACTTAGGGAATTTGGTTTATCTGTAAATCACAATTCTGCATAACAAATTGGCGAATGTAATCGGGAGTATCCTATCATTCATGGTGTTTTTTCCTATGCTTATCCTCATCAATAGCATATATTTTTTGTTATTATACATCTAAATGAAAAAATTTCATTAGAAGTGTGTTATGTTGCTTGGTTTTTCAATCCCTGCTGCGCCCAACACAATGTTGGTCAAGGCACAGTGCATTGTAACCCACTCAGGGTTGCACTTCAATGCACTGTCTCCCCTTAGAGACTATGTTTCCCCCTTAGCTAACCGACTTCCATCCAAATTTGTTCTTGCTAAAATTTTCAGCCATTTTTTTGTTGCATTCTCAACTATCTGATACCTCTTAGAGACAAGTAAAATTTCTTGATTCTTCCTCCTTTAAAAAGTACAATTTTTCAATGTCTCTTTAGTGTTCTTATTTATCATTGGAAAATCAAATTCAAATTATTTCATTATATCAATTTCTTTTCATAACGGAAATTGTTGTTTTATTCCTTGTCTCCCGTAGGAAAAATTTTTAGTTCCATTCTTCATTTTTTCCTAAAAGAGAAATTGTTGTTTCATTCCTCGTTTCTCAAAGAAGAAAACATTTTTTTTATTGATTGATTCATATAGTTTCCTTTATTGCATTCAAATTAATGGAGATGAAAAGAAAAACATGCATGTGCATATAGTGAATTATGTGTATTGCATAGGAACAAGTTAGGAAAGTTGCATTTTAGTTTGTGCTCTTTGTTGTTTGCTCTAAAACTGATTTCTCTTTCCCTTAGTAGTTAGGATTTTAACTGCAAAAGATAAATTGAAAAGTTTTCTTATCATTTAGTTTTCATTTTTAGGAATTTCCCTCACACCACGTGGTGAACCTCAAAGGAAAAATTTTAAACAAGATCAACAAAAAATTTACATCAATTTACCTAAGAAAGCATTGGAACATTAACGATAACATTTACAAGGTCGAGGCTAGAGACGTGTTTTGATGTCGTTAAACATACTAGTTGTCATTACTTGTCTGCAATACATTTCAAGTGTGATACCTCACTCCACGTAGTTAAGTATAATGGAGCTCTTCCACGTACCTTTGTGTATATAGGGCGGTGTTCTAGTAAGAAAAGTATAAGGGGGTGCTCTCACTGTGCGGTCATAAAATAAATCAGTAATCGTGGAAGAAGAACATCCATTTCCCCGTCATTCACGTAGAATATCACTAAAACCACCTTTACTACTGGAAGCCATTTCTGGTCAGAAAAGGTGACATCGTTCTACTGAAACTAGTACTATCAGTACCTCTGGTGTGACATCATCCTCACATATACCAGAGTCATCTCGAGTTGTTTCTAGAAATATTGGTTCATCTAGTTGTTGAGTCTCAAATCTGCATCTTTCCTATACACCTTTCTAGACCTTTTTCATTCACCTGAACCTTCTAAGTCGTCAATATCATTGCATATTAATTGTAAAAGAGCATCTAAAATGGTTTTTAACTATGTTTTGTGTCTGCTGTTTGATTTAGATTTTTGCTCATTTAGCTGCAGAATCTTGCCACTTTCCGCAGCTACTGCAACTTTCCGTAGCCATTTTGTGAAAGTCTATGTTGCAGGTGTCTTCAGGTAATTCAAGCCACATGGGAAAGTCAGAAATGATGTGGACATGGATCGTGTCCTATTGGCTCAGGAAAATTCACCTAAGGAGGCCGTGGTCAAAGGTGGCCAAGTGGAAGTCAACCATAGAGTCCCATGGTGACAGGACTGTGTTTCTCATCACGTGAAGATTTGTATGACCGTTTCTAATTTACGAGAGACACATCAACACCTGTACACGGCTCCATAAGCCAAATCCAACATCCACTCTTCATAGATTTACTCCTCACCGCAGCCATGATGCTGGATCTCTGGACGTGATGGTTCACGTGTCTCTATCAGCACAAACTTTAGGGAATTAGTTATATCACCTTTGTTATAAATAACGCGTTTTCATACGCATAATATTTAGCCTCCATATAGCTCTGTAATGTAATTGCGTTGCCACTGTGCTGTAATATCATTTCTCTGTTATGACTGCATTTTAATATATAAGAAGACTCTGTTTCCAAGCGTAATTCGTATTTGAAGGTTGTTGCCCGAGGCTGGTGCAGAGGGCCCCTGCACACGCTGAGGTTTTGTGCATTATTGTATAGTTTCTTGTTTTATTTCTTTAAGTCCATTGTGCCATAAGTCATTCACGTGTTTATACATTGCATCTTTTATGGTATTTATGCTTCATCTCTGTTCATAATCTTTCATGCTTTACATTTTACTTCTGTCCATAATCTTTCATGTTTTATGTTGTGGTTAACTGATCAGTGTTCTTGTTTCAAATTACAATAGGCAGCCCGGGCACTTGCACATCTTTTTATAATGACTAATGACATGGAATCAATATTGTCCTTCTGCTAATTTACTTTTCTTAGTTTTTGTTTAATTCCAGCACTGTTTGTTTATTTCAGTCTTGCACATTTTCTTCAGTAGTTAGATTTAGATATATTAAATTGCTCATGTCATTTTCAGTTACCTCCGAAAACCATAGCTGGACTAATGGTGAGGGATTGAAGTATGAGTGTGTAGTTTGATATTAGTTTACTTTCTGCAAGTTAGATATATTAAATTGCTCATGTCATTTTCAGTTACCTCCGAAAACCATAACTGGACTAATGGTGAGGGATTGAAGTATGAGTGTGTAGTTTGATATTAGTTTACTTTCTGCAAGTTAGAAATATTAAATTGCTCATGTCATTTTCAGTTACCTCCGAAAGCCATAGCTGGATTAATGGTGAGGGATTGAAGTATGAGTGTGTAGTTTGATATTAGTTTACTGCAAATTAGATATCAGGTTGCTCAAGTTGTTTATGGTTACCTCCGAAAGCCATAGCTGGACTAATGGCGAGGGATCAGAATATAAGTTGATGTAATTTGATTTAGATTTAATTTGTTGCAATTCTTGGATTTCTTTAAGCATAGTTTCTTTTGTATTTGGACAGCAGCAAGGATAATGAGTTTCATGATCAGTAGTTCACCGTTGTTTGACTAGAATAGTGATGCAATTTCATTTTCTTTGAAGAATTAATTTTTTCATTGTGTGTTTTAAAATTCTTTTGAAGTTTGGAAAATCATTAGAAGGACATCATTGTCTTGAATATTTGTCTCCATACTTGTCTTTTAGAATTTCATAAAAATCCAAAAATGACAAAAAGTAAGAGATAGGTTATCTTGCACATATAGTGCGCCACACTTCATCAGCTTACGAATCCCGGATTGATAAATTAATGTAGAAATTTAGGAGACACTAAATTGACCAAAAATTTTGGCGCCGTTGCCGGGGAAGTGTAACTAGGTAGCCAATTTCTTTAAAAAAAAAACAAAATAATAAAAGAAGGGAAAACTTGATAACTTCTTGAAGTATGCTCTCCTCTTGCACCTAGTGTGACCTGGAGGATGAGAAAAGAGAGTTATTGGTTCAGTAATTTCTTAAGTATGCTCTCTTCTTGCACCTAGTGTGACCTGGAAGATCATAAAGAGAATTATTAACCCAACTTAAAAATAAAAATAAAAATAAATGACATGCATAGAGCAAGAGATTCTAGGGGAAGGTTTATAGCTAAAGCCAAGAGTTTGATTTTTAAAACTCCATCTTCTTCAAGGCATAGACAAGATTCACCACCATCTACCCCTAGCCTTAAGATTTTTGGAATTCAAGGAGCAGCTGAATTAGAGGATTCTCCTATACCACCTACTAAATCTCATTTAGAAAAGGAAGAGACTCCCTCTCATCCTCCCTTGATAGAAGAACCAGAGGAATTTAAGGACTCTAAAGAAACTATCATGGCAGAGGAAATAATAGATGGATTTGGAGGTAGAGGTAGAGGTAGATAAGGAGGAAACAATGGAGATAACAATGGTGAAGGTAATAATGGAAGAAATAGGGAAGGAGACAACTTGTTTGGATTCCCTATAGTTGATGAGGAAACTCATACAACAATGAAAAATATCTCACCATCTGTCCTCCCCAACTTTTATGGATTTTGAAGTGAGGATCCTGAAACATTTCTGTTTGAGTTTGAAGTCATGTGCCGAACCTATGAATATATGGAAGACTCTCAAAAAATCAAACTGTTTCCTTCAACATTGAAGGGAGCTGCTTTGAAATGGTTCATGGGATTATCCACTCAATCTATTAGGACTTGGAATGATATGAAACAAACATTTTTGGATAGATACTTGGACTATTGTATGCCCACCAATCACAAGGATGAGGTATTCAAAATGATGCAAAAAGAAGATGAAAACTTGGAAGATTTACTTGAAAGATTTCAATACAACTTGAAAAGAGCAAAGATGAGCAACTTAGATGATGAAACCTTGAAAGCACTCATATTAAAAGCCATTAGAGATGAATGGATAGATATTTTAAACATGATGGGGAAAGGAGACATTTCTCAACTTCCACTTCGTGACATAACAGAACTATGTGTCCATCTCTCAAGAGGAAAATCTAAAACAGAAAAAGGGCCTAGGGATCCTTCTCTTATTAGGGCTAACAAATCTGCAACTGGATCAGTAAGTAGGGCAGAGATTGGTAATATGCTTGATGAATTCAAAACTGATATCTTAGGGAGCCTTAGTGAACAACTAGACATCCTTAAAATCCAAAACAAGCAGAAAGCAGAAACAGATGCTCTAGCCATCTTTTGTCCGAAATGTAGGAAGAAACATGCTTTAAGGGAATGTCCCTTGGATGCAAAAGTTGTAGAAACATGTATAATTTGCTCAGAGAATCATGAGATCAAGGATTGTCCTTCAATTCCTGGACTCAAAGCTGTCTTTCAAGAAGACCCAAATTCAATAGAATCTCTCTGTTTTGTTGCAAGAAGACCTTGGCAGGGACAACAAACTCAAGGGTTTAACAACCCTATGAATTTTCAAACCCCACCAAATTGGAATCCTTGGCAACAACCTTGGCCCCAACATCAGAATCCATATCAACTATGGGTACAAGGGATGCAAAATCCTTATGGGAGATTTGCTCAATTTTATCAATATCCTCCATCTTTTCAAAATCAACAAGCTCCACAACTTCCAAACCCAAATTCACAACTTTCATTGCCATTTCCACAACAACAACCTTCTCAAAAAAATCCAAATCCTCAACTCATGCTCCCATACCAACAAAAGACAAATCAACTTCCATCTCAGCCATTGCCAAATCCTAACAATAAAAATCCTCATAATACTTACATGGTAGAAGGACAACAATTTCCTACCTATATGATTGTTACTCTCAATGATGTACAACTCAGATTTGGTAGAGTTTTAGAAAAACCTTCTATAGATATTCAAGAGCAAGATACCTCTGAGGAGGACTCTCTTAAAGTCAATGAGGGTTCTGAGGAAGCATCTCTTCAAAATTCAAACATTCAAAAAGAAAAAGAAAAATTAACACCCACAACTCCTATAGTTGAGCAACCTGCATCTTCATCTACACCTCCTTTTCCTGAAAGACTACAAATTGACAAGGGGGTGGAAAAACAAATCTTGTTGCCTAACTATGATTTTCTAGATGAATTGAAGAATGTTTGTATCAATATTCCCTTGCTACAATCCATTCGAGAGATTCCTATTCTAGCAAAAACAATAAAGGAGTTGAGTTTCAAAAGACCAGGAAGGAAACTAAAAGACACAAGAAGAATCCACCTGGTAGGAAAAATTACAAATATTATGATGGGAAAAATTACCATGCAGAAGTATGTAGATCCAGGAAGTCCAATTGTCAAGACACATATAAATGGGATAGAAATTCCAAACACATTGATTGACTTAGGGGCTGCTATCAACATTATGGGTAGACAAACTATGGAACAACTAAAACTTCCTAACCTTCTTTTTACACCTACTTTACTGCAACTTGCAGATCGATCAATTATTAAACCAGATGGTGTATTAGAAGATATTTCAGTCTCCTTATATTCTTGGGAATATCCAGTAGCTTTTATGATTTTGACTCCCAAGAGTAATCTAGGAGGGCACCCACTTATCTTAGGAAGACCTTGGCTAGCCACAGCTGATGCTTTCATTAGTTGTAGATCTGGGAATATGTACATTTCTAATGGTAATTCGACAAAGAAATTCAATTTGTATCCTCCAGCAAAAGCAATCACAGAAGTAGGAGACAATGAATGGGTTGATGATTAGGACACTATACAACCTGTCTTTACCATTTCTGAAATCAGTGAGGATAGTCAAATTCTGAACACATTAGAAAATTTTGAGATATCTTCAAAATATGACCCTACATAATTTCAATTGGAATATGACATAGAATATTTATCATCAAGGAAAATGTCTCTTTACTCTATGGAAGAGTTTGGTATTTCTACTATTGAGATTTTTCCAGGAAAAACATTGAATATCAACAAACATTTGGAAAAGTCACAACAAGAAGAACTAACCAAAATCTTGCAAAAACATTCTACCGCATTTGCATGGGAGTATACTGACATGAAAGGTATTGATCCTAAGACTTGCATCCATCAGATCTATATTGAGGAAAACAGTAGACCAATCAGACAACCTCAAAGAAGGATGAATCCAAATCTTAGGGAGATAGTGAAAGAAGAGCTCCAAAAACTATTCAATGTAAACTTCATTTATCCAATTTCAGATAGCCGATGGGTTTCTCCTCTGGTTATAGTACCTAAAAAGAATGGTAAATGGAGGGTATGCATTGATTATAGGGAATTGAACAAAGCAACTTTGAAGGATCACTTTCCTTTGCCTTTTATTGATCAGGTATTAGATACATTAGCAAGTAAAAAGTACTTTTCATTTTTGGATGGTTTTAGTGGCTATAATCAAATTCAGGTAGCACCTGAAGATCAAGATAAGACCACATTTACTTGTCCATGGGGAACTTTTGCTTATCGAGTGCTTCCTTTTGGGTTATGTAATGCACCTGCAACATTCCAAAAAGCAGTACTAGGAATTTTTTCTGATCTAATCCATGATTGTGTAGAGGTTTATATGGATGATTTTACAGTTTATGGTAATTCATTTGAAGAAGCATTAGAAAATTTGGAAAAAGTCCTTATAAGATGTAAAGAAACAAACCTTTCATTAAGCCATGAAAAATGCTTTATGATGTTTACTGAAGGTATTTTTTTAGGACATCATTTTTCAGGAGATGGGATTAAGGTTGATAGATCAAAAGTTGAAGTCATCTCCAAGTTACCTATTCCAAATTGTCAAAGAGATGTTAGAAGTTTTCTAGGATTTACTGGTTACTATAGAAGATTTATAGAAAACTTTACTAAAATAGCATCTCCACTCTTCAAATTTTTTACAAAAGACTGTGAATTTAAATGGGATCCTGATTGTGAATCAACCTTTGAAACTTTGAAAACAAGAATATCTGAAGCACCTATCTTGAGAGGACCAAATTGGAAACTCCCTTTCCATATTTCTATGGATGCTTCAGATACAGCTCTGGGAGCTGTGTTGGGTCAAAAATATTTAGTTCCTTATGCCATTTATTATACCAGTAAAAATTTGACTCCCACAGAGTTAAAATATACTGTGACTGAAAAATAGTTTTTAGCTGTTGTTCATGCAATCAATAAGTTTAGACATTATATAACAGGCTATGAAACTTTTATTCATACTGACCATTCTGCAATTAGATATTTAATGAAAAAACCTGTTACTAATGGTAGAGTGACAAGATGGCTCTTACTTTTACAAGAATTCAATATTACTGTGTTGGATAGACCAGGGAAACAAAATACAGTAGTTGATTTCTTGTCTAGGATTCAGAATACTAAAGAAGATTCTCCTGTAGAGGATAAGTTTCCTGATGAATACTTGTTTGCAGTAACTATTAAGACTCCTTGGTATGCAGATATTGCTAACTATTTGGTTACAGGAAAACTGCCTTCACATTTATTTCCAAGTGAAAAACGAAAAATTATTCAAGAGAGTTCAAAATATTCATGGATTTCTAACGAATTGTTTAAAACAGGGCCAGATCTTGTGATCAGAACATGTGTCAGGGAAGATGAAATGCCTGATATTCTTAAGGCATGTCATGATGAACCATGCGGTGGACACTTTGCAGACAAAAGGACGGCCTATAAAATCCTCTCTTTAGGATATTATTGGCCTTTCCTCTTCAAAGATGCAAAACAATATGTCAAAAGGTGTGACAGCTGCCAAAGAGTAGGGAAACCTACCCTTTCAAATGAAATGCCATTGCAAACACAGGTACTCATTGAACCCTTTGAAAAATGGGCTTTAGATTTCATTGGACCTATTAATCCACCATCTAAGCAAAAGAAGTATATATTGGTTTGTACCGATTATGTTACTAAATGGGTAGAAGCCAAAGCATTAGTATCTGCTACTGAAAATTCAGTTGTTCATTTTCTTTATGAGGATATTTTTACTCGCTTTGGTGTTCCAAGAGAAATTATGACAGATCAAGGAAGCCAATTCACATCCAACCTGGTGGAGAAGCTGATGGAAGAATACAAAATCAAGCATAGAAGATCTACTCCTTACCATCCGCAAGCAAATGGTCAAGTGGAGTCTACCAACAAAGTTCTCGAAAGTATCATCACCAAAACTGTTCATCTACATAGAAGATATTGGGCAGAAAGGCTTCCTGAAGCCTTGTGGGCCTACAGAACTACATGGAGAAATACAACAGGACATTCTCCCTATGAACTTGTTTATGGGAAGGAAGTCTTGCTCCCCATTGAGTTCCAAGTCAAGACCTTCAAGATAGCAGTTCAGTTGGGGATGGACTTATCAGAAGCCCAAAAGCATAGAATGGAGCAGTTGAATGAGCTAGATGAGATCAGACAATAAGCAATTTTAAGAACTGATCTAGTTCAATATCAAAGAGCTAAATGGCATGACAAGTACATCAAAGAGAAGAAGTTTCAAGAAGGAGATTGGGCATTGTTATTTGATTCCAAGTTTAAATATTTTCAAGGAAAATTTTAGACTCATTGGCTTGGGCCATATGAGATTGACAAGATCTTTAGCAATGGAGCGGTAAGAATCAAGACCATTGATGAGTTTCAAACTCCTCTTATTGTGAATGGCCACAGATTGAAATTTTATCATAAGCCACTCTCAAAAGAGGAATTTGTCAAAATGTTTCAATAAAATTCTGCAATCATGCTGGTACAGAAGAATTATTCTTCTCCACCAGCCTAGCTTTTGTTCTTTTCAGTTTAAAAAAAAAAAAAAAAATTGTATAAGCCTGAAAACCAATCACTGATTGGCAGTCTTCTACAGAAAATATAGGGTGAAAATCAGGAACACCTGACACCCTATATTTTCCCAAAAAAAAAAAATCTCTCTTTCATTTCACGAGTTTTGTGATCACCCACTCCATTCCATTCCACTTCATTTCACTCCACTTCATTCCATTTCACTGCATTTTATCTATTTCATTCCATTTTACCAATAAAATTCTCTTTCATGACCATTTCCATTTATTCAATTGTCATCCGTTCATTTCCATGCACCCAAATAATAGATGTGTCAGTTTCCGCAGCTGACATCTGTTTCCGCAGCTGACACCAGTTTCCGCAGCCAGAAGCAGATTCCACAGCTACCACTCTATTTTTCAAAAGAATGTACAGCCAGATGTTATTTCCATAATCATGAAATCAAATGCAGGTATGAGGACCAATTATGAAGACATGGGGCATTCAAGATATCAATGAGGAGCAACTAATTGAAGACCAAGGAAAAATGGCAAGAATTCCAAGGTATGAGTAAAAATTTATTTCAAATGGTATTTAAAACACATTTTTATATAGTTATAAACCATAAGCTCCATTATGTGCAATTATTGTATTGACAAAATCCGTAACCACTCCATGATCTCTGTACAATCCTCCCACAATCCTTGCATTCATTCTCAAACGGTCCCATAATTAAACCTCCGATCTTCACTCATACTCCGATATTCCACCTGTGACAATGAAACGTAGTTGATTTGACTACGGCTTCTTTCAGCCGCATAAAATCCGTAACCGTTGTATAAACGTGCTTACATTTATTCTGCAGCCACCAAATTTTAAAACACTGCCGGATGTGTTATACTCCTCCTATTTTTCTATTAATCTCACAGCCGCATTTCCGCCGTGCTCACGTAACCCTTCTCTGTTTCGCTTCACCCCATTTCGTTCTCTGTTACGCTACAGTCTGTATACCCACTCTCTGATATCTACCTACAGTCATCGTGCTCATTTCCGTTCATTCAGCCGTCCTACTTCCATTGAACCCTCCTCACGCAAGCAAGTTTTTAAAGAGCAGAAAGAAGGATGGGTAAATTGTTGAGAGCAGAACCAGAGGGACCTAAATTCATGGAAGGATACCCGCAAGTCAGGGATATATTGAAGAAGGCAAAGTGGCTGCGGTTTATCCAAAAGTTTAGAGGCTACCATAAAGAGGTGACAAAAGCTTTTGCAAGGTATTTCAATGGCCTGGAGGTAGAGATTGGAGACCTTAAGTTTACGGTGAATGAGGCATCTATAGCATCTGCCACAGAACTTCTTCAAGAGGGTGAACGTTGGTTTAAGAACAAAAGCATTGGTGATGAAGCCTGGAGAGTGATTCTACATAACCCAGGTATGGACATAACTATTTTTAAAAGAGGAATTCCTGTTCATGCTTTGAAAGAGGAATGGGCTACTTTGCTGCTAGTTGTTCAAAAATTTATCACCTGTGAGGGCCGTTTTGGGTCAATGTATATGTAACATACCCGATTGCTGATGAATTTTATAGATAACCATACCCTCAATCTGCCATACTTTTTATTAAATAGTTTGAAGAAGATGTCTGTGACTGTTCAAAAGCATTTAGGGGACGTAGAACCACATCTATATCACCATGGTCTTGTGAAAATTTTGATTGAAAAACAGTTAAAAGAGAAGAAGGACACATGGGAACAATTTTTGATTAGAAATTTCTTTGAGGAACCTCAAGAAATTCCTGAAGGTAGTACATCAAGAAGGAGTAGGAGAAAGAGAACAAATGATGAAATTCAAAGTACTCCTACTACTACAGTTGAAAGAATTATTAGGGAAGAGAGACTGTCAAAAAGGAATAATAAAGAAACCAAGGGTAAAAAGCCAATAACATCAAAAGAGAGAAAAAATATTAAGGCTATGCATCAAACCCCTTCTTTCGAAGAAGATCATCAAGTGTTATCTGAGAGACTAGTTCACCTTCAAGAACAGTCATCTATGGCCAAGAAGAGAGGGAAAGGAAAAAAAAAGCAAAAAGACAGTGGTCCACAGCGTATAAGAAGAAGTTCCAGGCTTAAGGGGAAGTTGAGGAAAACGCAAACGAAAGGACCCCATTTTATTGATTTGGGAGAAGAAACATCTGAACAATCCCCAGCTGGCGATAGTCCATCTCACTCTCAGTCAGACAATGAACCTAGTTCATTTCATTCTTAGTCAGACATTGAACATAGTCCATCCCATTCCCAGCCAGACGTTGATATGAGCCCTTCTCAGCCATATTTTGAAGGCAACTCTCCTCCACGGCATTTTGGGGACAGCCCAATAAAAACGACACCTGAGATAGACCCAAAGCAACAAGAAGTATATGATTATATAGAATCTTTACAAAGAGCAGCTACGGGTCCCAGTATTTCGTCCAATCAGCCTCACACAACACAAGATGATCTAGTCCAATCACTGAAACAAGAAATCTTTGAGCTAGAGCATTTAAATAGACACATTAAAAATGAAAATGAAACATTGAAGGAACAAGGAAAATTGGAAAAGATCATTCATGATAATACCATGCTACATCTGGGACTATGGCAGAAGAAGAACAGGAAATTGAAGAAGAAATGCCAGAAGTTAAGCAGAGCACTGATTAATATCAAATTCAGATGCTTGATGAAAAAGCCCAGGATGTTAGCAGCACCAAGGAAGAGGAGGAGAGGAATGGATGTACTGGCTGAAGTGTCAAGGCATATGAACTGAAGAAGGATTATCAAAATTTTGGTTGCATGAGGACATGCAACACCTTCACAATGGGGGTATGTTGAGTCTCAAATCTGCATCTTTCCTATACACCTTTCTAGACCTTTTTCATTCACCTGAACCTTCTAAGTTGTCAATATCATTGCATATTAATTGTAAAAGAGCATCTAAAATGGTTTTTAACTATTTTTTGTGTCTGCTGTTTGATTTAGATTTTTGCTCATTTAGCTGCGGAATCTTGCCACTTTCCGCAGCTGCTGCAACTTTCCGCAGCCATTTTGTGAAAGTCTATGTTGCAGGTGTCTTCAGGAAATTCAAGCCACATGGGCAAGTCAGAAATGATGTGGACATGGATCGTGTCCTATTGGCTCGGGCAAATTCACCTAAGGAGGCTGTGGTCAAAGGTGGCCAAGTGGAAGTCAACCGTAGAGTCCCATGGTGACAGGACTCTGTTTCTCATCACGTGAAGATTTGCATGACCGTTTCTAATTTACGGGAGACACATCAACACCTGTACATGGCTCCATAAGCTGAATCCAACATCCACTCTTCATAGATTTACTCCTCACCGCGGCCATGATGCTGGATCTCTGGACGTGATGGTTCACGTGTCTCTATCAACACAAACTTTAGGGAATTAGTTATATCACCTTTGTTATAAATAACGCGTTTTCATACGCATAATAGTTAGCCTCCATATAGCTCTGTAATGTAATTGCGTTGCCACTGTGTTGTAATATCATTTCTCTGTTATGACTGCATTTTAATATATAAGAAGACTATGTTTCCAAGCGTAATTCGTATTTGAAGGCTGTTGCCCGAGGCTGGTGCAGAGGGCCCCTGCACACGCTGAGGTTTTGTGCATTACTGTATAGTTTCTTGTTTTATTTCTTTAAGTTCATTGTGCCATAAGTCATTCACGTGTTTATACATTGCATCTTTTATGGTATTTATGCTTCATCTCTGTTCATAATATTTCATGCTTTACATTTTACTTTTGTCCATAATCTTTCATGTTTTATGTTGTGGTTAACTGATCAGTGTTCTTGTTTCAGATTACAATAGGCAGCCCGGGCACTTGCACATCTTTTTATAATGACTAATGACATGGAATCAATATTGTCCTTCTGCTAATTTACTTTTCTTAGTTTTTGTTTAATTCCAACACTGTTTGTTTATTTCAGTCTTGCACATTTGCTTCAGTAGTTAGATTTAGATATATTAAATTGCTCATGTCATTTTCAGTTACCTCCGAAAACCATAGCTGGACTAATGGTGAGGGATTGAAGTATGAGTGTGTATTTTGATATTAGTTTACTTTCTGCAAGTTAGATATATTAAATTGCTCATGTCATTTTCAGTTACCTCCGAAAGCCACAGCTGGACTGATGGTGAGGGATTGAAGTATGAGTGTGTAGTTTGATATTAGTTTACTTTCTGCAAGTTAGATATATTAAATTGCTCATGTCATTTTCAGTTACCTCCGAAAGCCACAGCTGGACTGATGGTGAGGGATCGAAGTATGAGTGTGTAGTTTGATATTAGTTTCTTTTTCTGCAAATTAGATATCAGATTGCTCAAGTTGTTTATGGTTACCTCCGAAAGCCATAGCTGGACTAATGGTGAGGGATCAAAATATAAGTTGATGTAATTTGATTTAGATTTACTTTGTTGCAATTCTTGGATTTATTTAAGCATAGTTTCTTTTGTATTTGGACAGCAGCAAGGATAATGAGTTTCATGATTAGTAGTTCACTGTTTGTTTGAATAGAATAGTGATGAAATTTCATTTTCTTTGAAGAATTAATTTTGTCATTGTGTGTTTTAAAATTCTTTTGAAGTTTGGAAAATCATTAGAAGGACATCATTGTCTTGAATATTTGTCTCCATACTTGTCTTTTAGAATTTCATAAAAATCCAAAAACGACAAAAAGTAAGAGATAGGTTATCTTGCACATACAGTGCGCCACACTTCATCAGCTTACGAATCCCGGATTGATAAATTAATGTAGCAATTTAGGAGACACTAAATTGACCAAACACTAGTGTTGTTGAGGTGGAGTCCTCTCATCTACCTGTGGTCACAATCCATCCAATCAATGAGACCATACCTCCCGAACCTGATGTTGTTCAACTGGAATTTGATTTGGATCCTATCATTCTTTTACCAGAACATCTGAATCCTAAATTCGAACAACCAAAAGTTGTTCTTTTATCAATCGCCCCGCAATCTATTATAGCCATTGAGTCTCCCATATCTCACATTCAACCACCTGAAATATACTTTGGGCCTGACAGAAAAATCCTTCCACCTGGTTTAATTTCGATTGAAGAAATACCACAAGACGAAACACCTTTGACTCCAACCCATTTTGGACCGAAGCTTTATCTTCACAAGACTTTTCCTCAAACACCTCAGACTACTTTCTTTGATCCTATGTCTATTCGAGTTCCCGTAGATCATGTACAATATACATTAGGTCATATAACCATGTCTAAGACAACATCTTCAGCTGTATCATCTATTCTGGTTGCGACATCACCTGATCTTGCTACCTCGTCAATGTTTACAACATCATCAGAGTCACATTTATATGGTGGCCCTTTTGTCCCACTTGGTTACCAATATTTATCTGAAAAATTCTCTGGTGCACCCTCAAACCCATGGACTTCACCAATGTCATCATCTGGTATTCTATCTGGTACATCTCTAATGAGTATTGAATGGCTTGATCCTTTATATACATCATCAGGGAAATATCAAGTTGGTACATCTGGGTATATTCCATCCAGTACAATTTCAACTGGACTCCCAGCATTTCGAGAACAATATTTTCCATATTATTATACTCCTGATGCTAGGGGGAAACCTATGGTCACCCATTTTAATAGTACTCTGTAATCATTTGGTCATCCTAATGTCGGAATTATTTTTTTTCAGTGGCAGCCCACTCTACCCATCCAACCACAAACGGTAGTACACTCATATCAACCAGTTCAACCTATTGCACCCACATCTACTCCACTTGTTAATACATCACTACCCCTATCACAACCAAATCCAGGCTATTCTAGTCTGGGTTATAATCTTGATGGACAGACCCCTTGGCAGCCACAAGCATAAATGAAATAACCTTCATTTCAACAAGTAGCATACCCAGGATTTGGTCAACAAAATCCTCAAGTGTTTTCTTATCAAAACAAGCCTATCTCGGTTACCAGTAATAGATTCCTTATGTTGGTGCTCAAAATCCTATTGCCCAAGAAATTCCATCATACCCTAGCTATGCTAAACCCGACTTAAATCTACAGTTTCCCTTTGTTGTAACTTTAGAGTTACCGGACTTAAGCCATCTTACCAATGATCCAATCAACTATGATCCTTGGTGACTGGTGATACCTCATAAATTACCCTTGGACATTCCAAAGTTCAATGGAAACCCTGGAAAAGACCCGTGAATGCATGTTATGATTTATCATTTGAGGTGTTCATATAACTCCCTAAATGATGACTCTGTTCGACTACGTATTTTCCAGTGTATGCTCACTAGTCCCGCCGCGAAATGGTACATTGAGTTACCAAGAGCTTCATTTGATAATTTTACTACCCTAGCTACTGTCTTTTTCACACACTTCTAGTTACCCATACGATATGAAACTGAATCTTGACCAATTTTAAACAAAATAATGCTACTCACATTTTTTATCATATTCATGAGTGTAGTCGTCGTCGTAGAATGGTTAAGGCATTTTTTCCTAATCAGCTCCTTGCCAAGTGGTTCATTAAGTCCTTTTTATCATCTATAACTGAGTATGTCGCTAAGGGTGGTGTCGTCACTAAAGAGTAGGTCATTTCTTGTGCCTAGTAGCTACATTTTATTTATACTCAGTTTGGCATGCTTTATGAGAAAATTCCGAACACGTCGTGATATAATTTTATTGTTCCTCCTCCATCTAAGGACTCTTATTCTCGTGAAAGTATGATCGGTACTGCAAGCACACATCACTCTACTGCATCTGATCCTGCACCTTCTTCTGAAATCCATGTTGTGTCATCTGACAAAGGAAAAAGTGACAAGCAACCCAAAAGTAAGAGAAAGACGAAATCAAGGAAAAATAAAACTTCTACCCTGCACGAACAATCATCTGATCAAAAAATTGGAAATCGGAAACCTTGTTAACCTTGCATAATATATAATGAGGAGCACTTTGTTCAAGAATATCCTCACTGTGTCAAAGTATCAAAATTGATTAATACTTCGCATGCATCTACTGTGTTGACATGTCCATTTCCGAATCCAGACACAAATTGGGTTGCTATGGATCCAAATTCTAGTTCCCAGGTGCTTATGTTATCTGTTACGAAGCCATCAACTGATTTTTTTGTGTCAACACGTAATAAATATTATGGTATTCAGGCTACTGATAAACCTACTACCTCGACCACGAATCCCTCTACGAAATCTATCCCGCCAACTGCTATTCTTGAATTGATAATAAAACCACCGAAGGGATTCGTCCATAAATCAACATTCAATCCTCAAGCCAAAGATGCTCAAAATTATAATATATTTGAAGATTTTTCTCAACCCCCTTCAGCTATGTCGACACTTGATGTGGTTGAAAATTGTCCCTCCCACAAGCAAGCTTTGTTGTCAACAATTGGTGGAATCAATCCGACAGATTCTAACCTTGTACTCTTTCAACATTCAGGCTATGTGCCACAATTACCAATATAATTTCCATTCTCCACCCAAGTAAATGTTTTCACTCACCTCATTCATCATACTATTATTGATGAGGGAGAATCTACCTTCATTATGTCTCTAAATTGTTGGATTTCACTTGGATCATCGCGCCTATCTCAATCGCGTACAACGTTGAAAGCTTTCGATGGATGTACATATAATCCTTGCCATATCATCAATAACCTATATGTTGAACTAGGGGAAAAAATAGTAAATTTTGAAGTTGAGGTCGTTGACGGACCCCTTGATTACAACATTTTACTTAGAAGTCCATGGGTATATGAAATGACTGTGATCGTCTCTACATATTTTAGAATGATCGCCTTTCCACATAAAGCTGTTATCATAGTCATCAATCAACTATCCTTATTTTCCTCCATTTCAAAGGTAACTATAAGTGTTTTGTTAGTTCACGCACCCCAACTCACACTTCAGAACATTGGTGTAGGATTCTTAAAGGATTCTTCCGTCATGGGAACCTTTGCATTACTGCCACTTGCGATGTCGACAGAAATTGAAACATAGAGACCTGCTAGATGATATCTTCCACTCCATCTGGCTTAAGGATGATTACAGGTGATTCTGAAGTTGTTACGTTGGATGAATTTTTACCACCTAGCCAAATTGAGTTGGCATACCAATCAATCTACATGGCTTGGGTGTCGAATCTGACATCATCGTCGCCAATCGTTTGTGTTGATTGTTCAATAGATATTGGTACTCCATCTAATCCTTTTTCATCCACTTTCTTGACAGAGGATAATATTGTGGAATCCATGCTGCCAGAAGGAGAACCAATGGAATATCATCATCATCGCTCCCATCTTCAAGATTATGAAGAACATAATCTTATTGAACTATATCACCCATCGATCAAAAATTTATTTTGTAATTATTTTCCCATTAATGAAATCGAATCCGTGTGAAATTTATCAAATATTAAAGAATCCATTTCTATTGATATTTCGACCAAACTCGACGTTGTATAAAACATTCAATTATGTGTGTCTTGTTCTCCATCAGAACTCGACACTTATCGCTCTCTCTTTCATGAATTTTGTGATGTATTTTATTGGCCTTATGCGGAAATGCCAGGCATAGATACTAGCATCGTTTAACACACCATTAACATGTACCCTGATGTCAAACCGGTATGTTAATGCCTTCGTCCTGTTCATCCGAAGAAGGCCACTTCCATTAAAGTAGAAGTTGAAAAACTTTTGCGTGTTGGTTTCATTTACCCTGTTCTGCTTACTGATTGGGTTTCCAACATTGTTCCTGCTATGAAGAAACATGGAAAAATTAGAGTGTGTGTCAATTATTGGGATGTCAATCTTGCTTGTCCAACATAAAACTATATTTCTACTCCCTTTATCGACCAGATTATTGACAATTATGCTAGATGCGAAATATATTCGTTCATGGATGGATTTTCTGGCTACAATCAAATCAATATCTTCCTAGAGGACCAATATAATACAATATTCATCTATTCCTAGGGCACATTTGCTAATTAAAAACTCCCATTTGATTTAAAGAACAAAGGGGCAACATTTTATAGAGCAATGTATTATGCTTTCAATGACATCAAGTACATTTTTTAACCTTATCTAGACGATTTACCCACACATTCAATAAACTGGACTGATCATCTGATCCATTTGAGAGCTATCATTCTATGCTATTGACACTACAAAATATGCCTCAATCAACATAAATGTGTGTTTTGTGTTGGTTTTGATCATTTACAAGGATTCGTTGTGTCAAAATAAGGAATTCGAATTGACCCATTGAAGGTCCAAGCTATTCTTAATTTTCCTATGCCATTAAATTTTCTTCAGTTACGGAAACTTCAAGGAAAGGCTAAATTCCTAAGGAGGTTCATACCCAACTACGTCAAAATGGCTAAAGGATTTACTCGGCTCTTGAAAAATGGGATTCCCTTCCATTGGGATAAAGTTGCGCAAGCCTCTTTTGATGTTGTCAAGGATACACTTGTCCGGGTGTCATTAATGTATCCCCCCAATTATCAAAGTGATTATTTCTTTTATATTGCCACGGCTAATATGACCATTGCTATGGTATTGGTCCAAGTAGAATATGGGATAGAACATCCGATATATTATTTGAGTGGTAATCTCAATTATACAGAAGTGAAGTATTCATACATCGAAAAGCTCGGCTTGGTGGCCGTTCAAGCTGTCCAAATATTTTGCCATTATATCCAGTTCCAGAAGACCATTTTCATTTTGGATTACAACCCCATGACTTACATTCTATCACGTCAATTACTGGGGGGGGAATATTCAAAATGGATTGTCATTTTACAAGAATTTGATTTGGAATTCATCAAATCCAAGTCAAATAACTCTTTAGTTTTGGCTGAGCTTCTCTGCGACCTTCCCTCTGATAGTAATGCTACTACATCAGAACCATAAATTCCTGATCAGTCTATATTTCTGATCAGATCATCTAATCCTTGGTATGGGGATTTTATCATTTATCTCCAGACCCATAATTTTCGGCCTAATACCTCTTGCTCTGAGCAACGACGTATTTGATACCAAGCAAAAGATTATCTAATCGTCGGTGATACACTTTATCATCATGGTGTCGATATAATTTTAAGGAGGTGCCTCACTCATGAGGAGGCCGAAGAGGTTTATGATTATTTTCATGCTAGGGTTTGTGCTGGACACTTATCTGGATACGCTACCGCGTAGAAGATACTCCACTCCGGTTAATTTTTTCCTACCATATTTTGTGACTGCATCCTCGCAGTCATAAGTTTTCATGCCTACCAGATATTTGATCATAAATTCCGTAAACTGTTAGCACGATGCATCACGTTATCACTGTCGGAACATTTTCAAAATGGGGCATTGACTTCATGACCTGCAACCCTCGTTCGTTTAGGGGGCATGGTTATATTATTGTCGCATTAGACTACTTTACCAAGTGGGTCGAAGTGATGCCTACATTCAACAACATAGGCAAAACAACTACATTATTCTTTTTCAATCATGTCATCTCATGGTTTGGTGTTCCACGGGCTATAGTCACATATCATGGGAAGCATTTTCACAATCACATGATGAATGAGTTGAATGCCAAATTAGGATTGTCACATGATAGTTCTACTCCTTATTATCCACAATCTAATGGACAAGTTGAGGCTATTAGAATGATTCTTAAATGAATTCTTCAACGAAAGATAGGAGTTCATAAACAAAATTTCCATTTGATCATGTACTCAATTTTGTGGGCGTACTGAATCTCGGTGAGAAACACAACTGTATTTACCCCCTTTAAATTGGTGTATGGTCTGGAATCTATATTGCCTATCCAATGTGAAATACCGTCATTAAAACTCGCAATTGACTTGTTACCTTACACCTCTTCTGAAGAAGTGCTTCTTTTTAACCTCATCCATCTTGACGAAAGACATCGTGAAGCCGCATTGGCCAAAAAAGCGCATAAGAGACGTATAAAGGCGCAATACAAAAAGCATGTCCAGCCTTGCATATTCTCATAGGGTGACCTAGTCCTTCTTTATGATTACGAATCTGATGTAATAGGTACAGGGAAATTTGACCGTTATGGAATGGCCCCTATATTTTCAAAATATTTCTTGCTAAGGGCACCTGCGAGTTGGTATATATGATGGAATTCCATTGGCATAGCCCCGAAATGGGTTGTATTTGAAATGTTACTATGCTTAAACATGAGCGTAGTAAATTGTTGTATTATATTGAATATATGTTGATGATTTGCATTTACTATCTTAGTATGTTTTTCTATAGTTTTCTTGAAGTTAGTAATCCGCTTTATATTTCATTGCATATGTCTGAATATTTGGAACCATTCGTTGGGTAAGTTAATGGTGCTAGTCATAGTATGCAGAATCTATCCTCTGCAGCGTAGGCCATTTTCACTCAGAGCGACAAGTTAGTGAGTTTTCAAGGGATTTGTATCAGTTGATCTACAAAAAATATTGCTGAGTATATAGCACATTGATCGAAATTCTCTCTGATTCCATTTCATTTGGTATTAACTACATCATCATTAGGTTAGACTCACAACTTGGGGTACTACAACTTACTAGCATTTATATTGTCGCAAATCGAACACTGCATCTTATGTTCCTAAGAGTTTGACTTTTGGAAAGACATTTTGATTTCATTCAATATCAACACATTTCCAGAAACTTGAGCACATTAGCTGATTCCTTAGCGAATTATGTTATAAAAATTAATATGCAACACATTTAAAGACATATTTTCAATTCACATCACATAATTGAATAGGATTGCGCAATAAACATAGGAGAACACTAAAAATAAATAGATAGTTATAGGTTTTTACAAAATTTGTGCCCAAGACACATTTGTCATATGACCTAAAAATGTATGTAAAATTTCAAAAGTAAACTACTCATTATTGTGATAACAAGCTACTAATCTAACTATCCTACACAATAAATGCATCCAATGGTTAGGAACGCCAATAGTGTGGCGTTGCAGTCTCATGGGTAACTCTTCAATATGGAAATTTGAAATCCCTAGAGTCAATCTATGTATGTGTTGTTGTAGCTCAATAATAGTTTCATCCATATCCAAATCTTGAAGGACTTCTCAGTTGACAGCCCACTCTACTGGCTCATCTACTCTATGCTCTAGTTGTCCCACTTGTCGAACTCGACCTACATCTGCATTACATAAAAACTTTAGTTTAGTCTTGGGAAGCATAAAAATACAAAAACATGTATAAACCTTAGAAAAATAAAAAAAACATGTTCAAAACATTCTTACCAATTGCAGCCATTAAGCGTCGTCTAGTAAAGCCAAATTTGGATCTCCTCAGAAGTCTATGCCTGCATATGCATAATCATCAATAGCAACCATCTGTTGCCTGAACTAGGTAAAGAATGCAGTTGAGAACATGATTTTCGATTGACCAGCATGCCTAGCCATCATTTCTACCCCTCTCTGCATCCTTGGACCTCTAGGGCCAGATATACCCAATGTCACATGTTGGGGTTGCATCAACAAAATCTTCTCTAAGGAAAAAGAAACTAGGATCGAACCATAGTTGAAATTATTCTTCATTCCTCCCTTTTCCTTGGTCAGTTTTTATTTCATCTGAAAGAGGACAGCTTCAACCCAGTTAAAAACTATTGGTTCCAATCACTCTAGTGCATACTACATGTAAGATATGTTTGCTACGTGTAGTGTAGCAGTACCAACAAAATTTGCGATAATGAATAGGATGGTCCTCAATGACAAGTCACGTACATCGCGGGTGTTTATTTTCCCATCCTTAGAAGGTTCAATCCCTGGATTGGAATACTGCAATATATAATCTATCACTGTCTCTCCTCTAGGAGAGGACCCTAAAAGAGAAATTAGATGACCTCTCCTCAATAATCTTGTGAGGAAATAAACATCCTCCACTAAAATTTGTACCAATTTGTCCCTAATTTGAAATTCCTGTATCACTAGATCCCATGAACGAATAAGGAACTCCAATGGTTCCATCTATTGCATCATACCTAACAGTATGAAGTACTTTAGCAACCCACAGTCTCTTATGTCTCTTACAGTACCTGTATCATATAGGGAAATCATGTTATGTTCCTCATGTTCTCTTTCCCTCTATGTAATAGTCATTTTGGTCCAATGAATACTTGAAACATAATCATAAGACTCAAAAGGATCCATTTCATGCAAAAAACTAGGAAAAATTTGGGCACACTACAAGAAACAAAAATTGGAATTGTGCCTAACTCACCCCAGGTCAAGGGACAGTGTGTTGTAAGTGCACCTAGCCTTCAATCCCAGTGCACTGCAGCATACCTTTCGACATTCAAGGGTGAATTGCCCTCATTTTATAATATATTTACCCTAAGGGGCTCAAAACACTAAAATTTTGCAATGAAATGAAACATAAATGCTACTGAAGGAAAGAGAAGGGTCATAGCTCTAACCTAGATTGAATGGTGAGGAAAATTGTCCACAAAATCTATCACAATCAACTACTGAAGTTCAGGGGAAAAAACTGGTTCATAGCTCCAAAATTCAAATGGTAACTTTCAAATGGTAAAAATTAATGGTAAAAGCTCTTTTAATTAGTCATTTGATTATTTCAAAATCATATTTAATGTTGTGAATATGGTTTTTATTCATTTTTTGATATGAAACATATATTTTTAATTTGTTTGATGTTGTTCTCAATAGGTTTTACAACTGATATAGCATATTAGTCGTGCACACTTATTCAAGAATGATTTGACCACAAAGCATAATCTTATCCTTATTTTTCGAGGTTTGATAAAAATGAAAAAGGAATTGACAGGCACTTTTATCTCTTTTTCGAGCTTCAATACTGGCGAAAAAGGAACCCCTAGAGTCTCCTTTTAGCTCTTTTCAGACTCTGGTAATGTGAAAAGACTATTGAGCACTTGTCTTTTGGAGCTCGTCAAAGTAAATGAAATGAAATCTACTCAGTATATGTTTAACCATTTTCCATACTGAGATAGATTATTTATGAAAAAGGAAAACCTTATTTGAACATGGTTAGGAGGTTCTCTCAGATATCATTTTACACTTTTTCGTATATGGGAGAAAAAATTACGAAAAAGGACTCATGGAGTTTTCTTTTGTCCTCTTTTTCAAACTCTCTAAATATGAAAAAGGACTGGGTTGTCTCTATTGTTAGGCTTGTTAAAATATAAAATAGCGATGGGCTTGTCGATCATTGAAAGAATCGAGTTTCATTTATCGCTAGACTCATTAAATTATTAAATAGTGATGCATTCACCCAAAGGGTTGAATTATAAATCAAGCATATGTTATCCTCCTCAATATTGTTAAAAAATAAAGAGGTATTGTTCGACAAATTATTGGGGAAAATTTGGGAAAGCGAACAAAACAGTTTATGGTAGCAGGTCGCTCTTGAAAATGACACTTTCACTCCATTATCGTGACTTTTTAGGTTGGGTAATATTCTTAATGATTTATTCATACCTATGGTTCATCATACCTTCACTTTAGTTTTAGGTCAATGTTGCCAACTCATCTCAGTGTCGTCGATATGTTTAAGAGAATTCATCGAGTGAATACTCATTCTTTTGAAATACTCATAAACCTTCATTTTCATGACAAACATCCCTGAAAATTTCTATATCAAGTCACATTTTGTCTCTGAAATCAGTAACTCTCATTTCACAATAAAGTGGCTTCTTGTCGACATCATCTCATCATCCAAGAAGTTTACTTAGAAACATCATCTTCCAGTACCATGAGGCTTGTTACATCATCGACAAGTTTCTCACTTATGGACCTTTGAACGAAATTTTTTGTTTGGATTTCGACATCAAATCATCTATTCATGCCTTGCAAAGTGTACTACAGTACCTTGAGAGCTATTAACATCAATGGTGGTTCTCTCACGTTTGTTAACATCTCACATCATTGGTTGGTAATCAAACGATGTCTTACCATGTTTGACTACAAATCATATATTTGCATGACTAGACTTGTACCTGAATGATCGAGTGAACGAGATAAGATGACCCCGGATCTAGTTTCATCCATCCGGGCTGCAATTTCAAGATTTTTGTACACATCATCTGTACGATGACTTTACATACAGATCGCCATCCGAACATGGGCCTATATCTGTAGGCATGTCTCTATTGGGCAACATTCCAATGTAGACGAATTTCTAAACTATGTACATGTTATTAAATAGTTTATGTGCTGAGCATGGGAATTTATCCCTCAGAAATTCATGATCGAGATGAAAATATCATGATTTAATGTATTGTAAGATTGATGCAGGTCAGCAATCCACTTCAGTTCCATCTCATCGCATCGTAAATCATCTCATCAAAATATTATTATTATTATTATTATGACTTCATGCTTTAGGGGGCGGCTTTTATAGATCAATTTGGGCACCATCCCCCATGACCTGGTCAAACTGTACATCATCCCCAGGACCAATGAAATAGGGTCTACCATCCCCTTACATTTCAGTTGATATATGCCCTAAGAGAAGAAGAATTCATGCCTAGCTTCTATTGTGAGATTTCCAAGGTTTGAAGTATATTTTATATCACTTATTGACTAACCAACACAATCTCTAAATGGACTAACTATGTTTTAGTGCCAAATCCTCCATTCAAGGGTGCACTACAATGCACTTCCCGACATTCAAGAGTGCGTTGGTCACTTGGGAGAAAAATTCTTATTGTTCTAGGAATCTCCACATGTCCAATGCCTTCTAGAGCAGTCCATATGTGTCAAAATTCGAATCCAAGTGTCCATATAACACCTCTAAACTTGGGAAAATGTCTTTCCTATTATTATAAAGTCATATATTGAGAAACTACCATTAGTTTCCCTATAAATTGAGCAGTCATTCTAGTGCTAGGGAAGGAATAAATTTGGTAAATTTATGTTGCCGGATTCTCATTTGAGAGAGGAAAAGTACTGATATGTTTTTGGTATGATGTTGGTTGAGATGAGGTTGGAATGAAGCTGGAGTTGGTTGGCAACAAATCGATCATTGGTTGTAACCTACCCCTTCTACTCTTTAATAAAGATTGTTTTTCAATTTCCCATATATATGTCTCTATTTCTCGTGCAATGGATTCTTGAATGACATATGTATTTCATATCTAATCGATTTGATTGAGTAAGATAAGTAGATGTCTTTATATTTCATGTTGTTTGTTGTTCTATGTTTTTGTTTGCAGCGATCTAGCATTTTGAGTTGAATTGAAAATGACGTCAACAGAAACAGAAGGAGAAGGAGAAGTGATTGAATCACAGGTAGGCTCTTTGACCATTTAATACGAATTCCAACAACCTAATAACCACTTATCACCATCACTTGTTATATCCATTTGGTTATGAGTCCTTATCTTTTCTTAACTTTATCGGAAACGTTTCTGACAGATGTCAAAAATCAGTTAAAACAGGCGCTACTGGAAATGTCAGTAAAAACCTGTAACTGCGCAAAAAATATAACACTACCAGAATTTCCAGTAGCACTATGTTTCTTTTCCAAAAATGCACAGAAAACACTAAAAAACCTGTGCAGACTTACATTCTTTGAAATCTGAGCTACTATTCAAAATTTCACTTGATAAGAAAAAAGGCGTTTTATCAAAAAACTTTTTTACCTTCCTTCCATGTGGGATGTAGCTTCAGCAAGCTTGTCCAAGTCTGACTTGATATCAACAGTTGATCTTGATATTTTTGTTCTTGTGGCTACTTATTTGAAAGTGGCCTTTTCCTTCTTTGAGCCCTTTTTATTCTTTCTTCTTTTTTAGGGTTCTACTTGCTTCTCTTAAGGGATTTTGTTTTTATCTTTCTTCTTGGATTTGTTCATATTTAACCTTTCATATTTTCCTTCTATATCAATGACCTCTCTCAATAAAATTGGGTTGCGTGGAGCCTTGGACATGAGCCTGAACTTGTCTTTGTCTCTAGTATGTCTTTTTCTGGTTCCAACAATAGGTTTGGCTTCCTCTTTCTTCTTCTTGCTACTGATCTCATACCCTGCATATTTGAGGAGTTCTTCATCAAAATTTGTGGGTTGATACTCTTTCTACATTTTCTGCTGAGTATCTGCTTCCAGAATTTTTGGTATCACCTATGTTTTATATTTCTCTACAGTTTCAGACCTTCCTCTTCGAGCTCTAGTGTAGACATTAGGAAAAGGAGGAGTGGGGGTAACCATTTTCATAGACTTGGGTTTATTTACTAAGGATCTCTCTCCTTTCTCCAAATTCCTCTAAACCTTTACTAAAGATATATTTTCCTTTCTTCTCTTGGTCTTATGGATGTTCTCCTTCTTAGCCTTCCTCTTGGTTATTTTTGTAGGCTGAGGGTGTCGTTGTGCAGATGGAGGTGTAGGTGCAGGTTAGCCTGACCTGTCAAACAAGAAATGGTCCCATGTTTGATTTCTTTTCCTCAACCCTTCTTCAACTAACACATTGATGAGATATTGATGATACAAGCTGTATTTTGAAGTAGAAGTATGTGTTTGAATTCTGGATAACATCTTTGTCAGACTTTTCAGCAAATATTATGTCAATTTCAGGGTCTTCATACCTGCAACATAAAAAAAAATATCATATGATAAAGAAGCACTATTTTATACCTCCTTTCACAAGTGAGGTAAATATTTATGAGTTTAACAGCTTCGGCATATTCATTTTTGAGGTAGTTGATGGGAATTCCTTTGGCCCAGTTGGGATCTTTGTGTCCATCCTTGAGGAAAAATATTGAGGTTTCCTCCAGTGATAATATGACCTTTAAACCATCTTTCTCCTTCATATGGAAAGTTGAATGATTCAGAAATTGAATTTATTGATGCCTTCAATTTAAGACCATAGATTGTGGCTTCCTGTCCATTGAAATAATTTGAAAAATCTTGAGATACTCCTAAGTGAGAGCTTCCCAGTCAGGCGCACAAATAATACCACCCTGCTTGGAAAAAAAACCTTCTCACATTTGAATTTTCATCCACTAGGTCAGCACCTTGTGGGCCAATTCGTTTTATCTTTCGTCCTCTTTTAGTCATGTTCAGTAATTAGTAACTTTGTGAAATAATTTCTTATAAGTGGAAAAGCTGGAAGAGCTCACCTAACAAGTGTTGTCATGTCTTCCTCTAGAATCCTGTCTGAAATATAAGACTCCTCCTTAAGCTACACTTCTAAAAAAATTGTTCTCAAACAACTAAGCTTACAAATGATACTCCTCCGTCTTTCTCGGTGATTTAAAACATCAACGATGGTTCACCATCCCATGTAATAAATTTTCATTATGGAAAATATCCTTGACCATAATAAGCACCATGTGATAGCAATCATGGTCTTCAGTTGGTTGCATAGCTTCATATATCATGCTATAGGTGGCTTGAAATAAGTAGATATGTGACTAGCAGTCACTTCCACTACCTGTTGGTTTATTAGCCTAAATTTCTTCCAACATCTATGCATAACTATCCAAAGGGTCACTACATTTAACCTACAAATCCACGATATTTTTCCATTCCAAAATCACATACTTTGACATGAAACCAGACTAACTCGACTGACAGACAGGACAGAATCAACAACTGGCTTTGTTATTGGGGATTGACGCCTAGACACACACATATACCATGACTTAAACTTAACATGAATGACCACAAACCTATCCTATCCAGGATTTAAATCTTAATAACAAGATTTAAAACATATTTTAAACTAAAACATGTGCCTTGACACAAAGCGGATGTGTTTTTTATTTTTATTTTTAAAAACATGGGAAGTTATCGAAATTTTTGGTAGCATCGGATTAAAAGAAAAAAATATAGAAACAGAGAAATGACAGACTTTCTGAAAACAACTAAAACAGGCACTACCGGAAATTTCGGTAGCGACCAATGTTTTTTGAAATTTTCATAGTCTAATCCTAAAAACGAAAAATTTAAAATATACTCATGACTTAGCAAATAAATATGCTCATAGACCCCTAAACGGGGTCTGAGGCAGCGCCCTGGAAAAAAATTTTAGACCCTATAATAGGTGGGAGGACCTACCTATGGTTTTGTGCATCGGTTTTACACATGGTTTTGGGCATGATGTTTTTCTGCCCATGGTATTTTGTAGACCCGGTCAAGGAAACTATGGTTATGTTATAATCTATGGTTAATGGATTGGTGTTTATGAATGCTTCGACATGTATATATATGTATTGCAACATTGAAAGGAACATAATGAAAAATAAAACTGGTAGTCCCGATTTTGGGATACGGGGGAAGATATTTGTGTATATTTGTTGTATGTTCTCTCCATAGTTTATTTTTCTATTTTAAGAATTCATTTGCAGATAATTTTTGTATAGGTTTAAAACCTACAATTGTAGTTATGCTGAGAAGTCATCAAACATTTTTTACGAATCTCATATAATTATGAAGTTCCAATGTTTAGATGTGTTTTTATGAACTGTACATTACATATTCATGATTTGTTTCAAAAATGGTTGTCATGGTTAGGATGAT
Source organism: Pinus albicaulis (assembly GCA_034641835.2). Taxonomy (NCBI): domain Eukaryota; kingdom Viridiplantae; phylum Streptophyta; class Pinopsida; order Pinales; family Pinaceae; genus Pinus; species Pinus albicaulis. The sequence goes on from CM076579.1 coordinate 593,031,602, forward strand.
TCATATCAGGTCCTTTTTCAAGTTTTGCATTAGAGGCATTGTCTTCTTTCAATCTATCATTTATGATAGTTTTTCCAAGTTTTGGGCAGAGGCCAGAGTCCTAGCCCGGAAAACGTAGCTTAGAATTCGGGGTAGTTGGCACATAAATTCCTTGGAAATTATCCATTTTCATGGATTCCCTTGTTATGGGAGTGACTAAATGGTTACAGTCACATAGAGGGCTTTTCATGGGATCGAATGAAGGTCTATCTCAGTCAAGAAGTAGGTTAACTCAGGGGTTGGGCACCTGGAGTGGTTGGTTAGCCCTTGGGGGTCCTATAGCTTCTAAGCAAGGTCAGTTTGGTTATGTTTTTTCGATTCCACTCCCTTAAATGTACCTGGGGGGTTGAATCATATCATTGTAACTCTTCATCACATGTTTACCCTAGTGGACTGGTCAGCTTGGGTAAATGTGGCAGGAGGGTAGTTACAGAGTGGTATCAGAGCATGGATCAACCCTTTAGCTGGATGGGAATAATGTGTTTGTATTTCATACATGCTGGTTTCATATGTGTTTATTATGCATGTGTTATAGGTGTTTTTCATGTTTCAATGGTGGTAGTCATTGTTATAGTTGCGTTGTCATGTGGAAGTTGACGTTGCTGTTGCTGGTATGTGTTTGTTGTGAATCCATGTTGGTTGCATATCCATGTCAGTGTCTATATGTTATTATGCATGCATTATCATAGTTATGGTTTTCATGCATGAGGTAATGGTATGTAGTTGGTATTGTATAGGGAAAATTTTAGGGGCTAATATTCGTAGGTGGGCTAATTTTCCATCCTTTTTCATAAAAAAGATTTGCCAATTTCTAATTTTTTTAAATTGATTCGCCCAAATTTTATACTATAAAATTATTTTACCATAAAAATCACCAAAATTTTATATATATTGATATAAAATAATTAGAAACCTATATTTTTTTACAAAAATATCATCAAAATTTCTACAATTTACATATTGGAGACTAGTAAGATTCGCCAACATTTATAAACTTTAAGATAAAATTCCATTCTTAAAATTTTCCTTGTTTTCATGCATGGTAAATAGATGATGATTCAGATGTGGTCTATGTACTTCTATGATTATGTTTATACATGTATTGTGCTAATTTGATTGATCTTGCAGATGGGATATCCTCCGCTGAACTATACTAAGGTATGTTAGTTAAGTTTATGTTTTTGTTTAGCGGACATGATATTTTTGTAGGAAGAAGATCCAATATGACTAGAAAAATGGTGGATTATAGTTCACAAGATTATCCCTATATATAATATGAGAAGCATGGTGATGGGTACTATTCTAATATAGAAGACACCTTGAGAAGTTTGAAGGTAGATATAAGGAGTTGAAAAGAAGATAATGACAAAATAACTCAGTCACAAGAGAGAATTTCCAAAGAAGAACAGAAATAAATAGAGGTAAATGTATTCATTCTTCAAAGCTTTTCAAACTTGTAGAGACAGGCACTAGTAAGGATTAGTCATGGACAAGGGGACAGGACTAATGGAGCCTATTGTAGCAGGTCTCATGGTGGGCACAGGTAAGACAGATATGGAATATTGCTGGATACAAATTACAGAAGAGGCAGTGGACATGGGCTTTACTCTAGTTATGGTTCAAACGGGTATCATGGTCATCATCGTTATCATCCTTACAGGAGGAGGGATAGGGGATATTTACCAGATGAGTGCAAGAGAGATGGAGAAGCATGGTTGCTAGGGATGAATAATTTCTTTAGATTGGATGATTATTCAGAGAACATGAAGGCCATAATAGATACTGTCAGCCTTAAAGGTAAAGAATACATTTGGTGGGAATATGTAAAGAATGTAAGAGGTATTCATGAAGAGGATTTGACTTGTATTGTGTTTGAGAAAAATTTCAAGAAGAATTATCCGTGAGATAAATACTATGACGATAAGGAAAAAGAATTATATGAACTAAAGATGGGATCTATGACTGATGAGGAGTATACTAGATAGTTCTTGGATTTATTGAGGTATGTTCCTTATCTTAAGGAGGAGAAAGTGAAGGCTTAGGGATTCATCGGTGGGTTTCTAGTAGCATTCAAATACATGTTTGAGTTTGATGAGCCTAGGTTGTTGGAGGAAACCATCCAAAAGCTAAAGAACTATTATGAAAAATCCAAGAATAGATATGAAACTAAGCATGATTGGAAAGGTAATTGAAAGAATAAATTAAATGGGATAATAATCAAGCAATACCTCAGGACGTAGGTAAAAAATATAATGCAACACGTCCTAAGAAGTTCAATGAATATGACATAGGATAGGGATTTCAGTCCGAGGAGCAGAACACGAGTAATGAAAGGAAGCCTTTACAATGTTGGACTTGTGGCAAGGATCATCGCCAAAGATATTTTCCCACATCATCAGGTTAAAGGACCCCAGATCTATAGTGCTCAAGAGGTGCATACAAAGGGGGATGTTGGACAAAGTATTGCTAGGATTTATGCAATGTTGAATAATACGCAAACAAATCATGGGAATATATTATCGAGATGGAGGTTAAGCTTTGTGATAAAGTTGTTTCTATTTTGATTGACCTAGGATCTAATTATAGTTACGCAAATCCTGACCTGGTGGGTAATTCTAGTTTGAATAAAGAGGTACATGCAGAATCTTGGGTAGTGTAGTTGGCTACATGTACAAAGAAAAGAGTTCATCATTGGGTAAGAGATTATGCATTTGGACTAAATAGTATGCCTAAACTAGTGCATGTGAATGTAAATTTTTTTGGTTCTTATGACATATTGTTTGGTATGGATTGATTGTATCTTCATAAGACCAAGGTGGACTGTTTTGACAAGGCTACTGGGTGTGTGGATGACAATGCTGAAAAAAGGATTTTTCAGTGTAAGAAGAAGGAAAAATTAGTTAGAATGTGTTGGCTCCCTATGATTTTCAAGATTGGCAAGAACAAACACTATAGGGGCCACATGAAAACCACTTTGGAATCCTAGGACCTATCCTTCCCGGGTTCAGAGAGGGATCTCTCTATTTATAAGTGTTTTCAAATGATATGTCTTTATGCTCTTTGTTTTAATATATTAGGCTAGTTATGAAGTTCTAAGGATTTTTTTTTTTTTGCTTGAATTAATTGATAGGCTGACAAATCTATGGTGTGACTAAGTGAAGGGATGTTTCAGCTGAATAAATAGACTATGAGAAAACATTGATCCATTGGGCAATGGAGTCAATAAAAAAGGATTTAATTTTTCGTCAACTCTGCAATGGTTTTCATAGGGCAATATAACTATATCAAGTGGATCTCTTAGATTATATTGTGATATGAAAGAATAATAAGTTGTGAAGGCAAAAAATATCAAGTCAGTTAAGAATATTCTAGCTTTACTTAGACAATAAAAGCCTTTTAAGGTAACTGTTTTATGCAAACCATAGGACAGGGCATACCATAGACTTCTTTGGCCAAACTTTAATAAGAAAACCTTTAAGACAACAATCCAAAAATCCTAAGACTACTTTTAGAAAAACAAAAAAAATTAAGATAACAGTGAGAGAAGCTAAAGAGCATACTGAAGCCTATGTTCTTTAACTCAACACTCAAAATAATCTTCAAAGCAACATTTTGAGGTAGACCAGAGGATAGGGCATATCATAAACTTCCTTGGTTTAGAATCTACTAAGTATGCATCAAAGAAAGGTCTTAAAAACAATATGTCAAGCCATATCGAAGGATAGGGCTCACTATAAACTTCCTTGGTTTCACTCTATTGAATCATTTCTAAGACACCAAGCAAGATGGAATAGGAGGGAAATCAAGAATCCTCCAATCAGACCTTGCAGAAGAAAACATAAAGATAAAAAACAGGGACAGAAATAGGGTGCCAAGACAACAAATCATACTCTAAAACTTGTGTTCTTTTATCAGAGAAAGATGGAGAGAACGAAAAACATAAGAAAAACAATGAAAAATGAGGAAAAATTCACCATTAACATAGCTCAATAATCCTGTGAACATGCTTGTATTATTGATGATCAAACGAGTTACAATACTCCATGTAAAATAATCCTCTGCAACTCAGAGCTCTCTCAAATCCAGCCTAGCAATCCCCAACTAGCTCAGCATCAGAAATCAGTCAAATAACCACCAACTAACCAACACTAAAAATGAAACTCATATGAAGTATTTATTTTTAAAATGAGGAGGTGGTGCTAAGATAGGGTTTGGAATGTCCTTTGTTACGGAGTTAATGATTCCTGAACTTTGAGACCATGCAAGGCCTAAGGCAAAAATATATGAAGATGTTTCTCTGAAATAATAAATCCTAACTTAACTTCTAAGTTAATCTCTATAAAATGTTTGACTTTAAGGCTTTTTACAATAACTTCACAATAACTGTTGGTAGATGAAAAATATCTCTGATTGTGTGTAATAATTGTTTAATGTTTTATTGAAAGAAAACATGCTATAGGTGGCAAAAGTATCTCTTGAAGAAGTAACTTCTTGGATTTAGTCACTCGAATGTGTTTCTAGGCTTAATCTACCTCTGTTTTATCTTTAAACCCTGTATTAGGCCTTTTAACTTTGATTTAACATCTACCTGTCTGTTTCACTGTCTTTTCTCTTTATTCTAATTTTATCTCTGTTTTTTTCATTGATCCTTTGATTAACCTTTAGTCTTTAAAACTCTGTTGTCTTCCTTTATTACCTTTAACTCTGCTTTATGACTAATACTTCATTATTTTCCTTTAATCTGTGTTTATCCCTTTTAACCTTTCTCGCCTTTGTCATAGTCATTCAAATGTTTTATTTCTTCACTGTGTCTTTGTCTGTGTTTGTTTTTTGTGCAGGGATGTGTTTCTTTTGTTGCTAGAGGGCTTAATAAGCATCGATGATCAGTCTCGAAAATAGAGCCTCTGGTCCTTTTGAATTCAAATTGAACCTTTGGATCGTAATCTAGACGTTTATTCGGGCATTCTTGGACCTTTGGAATGCATTGCATGTGTCTCTACCATTAAACCTGCACACTAAAACAAATAATTATATTAAAAACCATGCAGAGATGGTTTACTGCAGTTTTCTGAGGCTTTTGATTTGTTGGAGGGTGGAGAAAGGCATTGTGGGCTTGGTTCCGTAGGCGGAACCAACAGGAAGTTTGAACTAAGGTGGGGGAATTTGAAATATGGCATGGAGGGATAAGTGGTTTTTGAAAAACTGGTAGAAGTTTTTGCATGACAGAGGGAGCAGTAATGTTTTTCGGGGCGCGAGTTTTATATGATTAATCGTGCATTGCATGGTAGGGAAAAACTGTCGATTTCACAATGTTTAAAAACATTAAATTGGGTGCTATTTTATTTGTGATACATAGTGCAGGTCGTCGGATCTCGAGGGCGAAGATCAATGGTGCAGAACAATTTATGATGGGGCCTAGGGGAATACGACGTGGCAAAGTATTGTTGGAGCGCAGGTTTTGAGGAAAATCGAGCCCCAAGGTCCTTACAAACCAAGCGGATGCGCTTGTTTATAAAGAAGAAAGAAAGGGTTTATAAGGGGTTTTTAAATAATGTGTGGGGGCTATGAAAACAGGCGAGGTTAGGGTCATGTGGGTGTGAGGTTTGAATGTGTGTGGGCGAGGGCTTAAGGGACAAGGATCTCGGGTTAAAATATAAAGGTTCGGGCTTATCCATTAAAAACATAGTTCAATATGTATAAAAATAAATGGACCCGACAGTTAAATATTTCAATAAAAACAATGTAAAAAGAGGGTATTTTTACATTGTTTTGAAAGATAAAGGAAAAAGATGAAAGAAAAGGTTTTGAAGGGTTTTTAGAGGGGAAAAGGAGAGAATTAGAGTGTGAGTAGGGAGGGAGAGTGAAAAATGAGACAAATAAGCCCATGGTGAGTCTTTTTGGAGCAATAAGGTGAACTGAGAAGGTAGAGATGAAATATATAGTGAAATAGGTGTATTAAGGATAATGAAGGCATTGAGATTTCTAAAGATAGATAATATCTTTAGGGGCTTGTACAACATCTACAGTCACCTACTGAATTCTGTAAAATACAGGAGGATAATAGTGGCTCCAGCTAGGGAGGGCAGCTCCTTTAGGAGGTGTCCAGAACCTCAGAGACCAAATATCTGGAAGAAGTAGACCAGTGCCTTGATTTGTACCTTGAAAAACTTATTTTCTTCAATTTGCTGCTTTGTTGTTGTTCCTTTGAAGTTGTGATCTTCAAAATCTGAAAAACATGATTGCTTCAACTCAACTTCTACCTAACCATCCTACTTTTCCTAACATTTTTTCTTCATTGGGTGCATTTAGATTAGCCAACCCTTGACATTATTTTCTTTTGAAAATAGAAAACTATAAACTTCTACACTTATATCAGCCAAAATCTCAGATTAAATTGATGAGATTTTTTATTCTCTACCTAATCTATTTATCTGTCAATATTAAGTTGTTTGAAAAATTTTCATTCTATATTCTAAAAGCAGGAAATTGAAAACATAACTAAATCAGGATTAGACAGTCTAATTTGTTATGAGCTATGGTATTTTGTACAAGTTTGCACATAGATTTTATTTTGCAGAAATTAAAACAAAAATTTTGAGGGCTATCATTTAGAGTTTGTTTTTAATCCCCCTCTTTCTTTCTTGGTTTAGATTTGAGCATTGGAACCAATATCTTTTCCTAATCTAATCTATTGATAAGCCAAGTTTAGACAGTTTGGAAAATCTTCATTCACTAACCTATCAGTAGAAATTTAAACTTGTTCAATCATGATTAGGTTGTATGATTGAATAAAAACTTTCTTTCTTAAGTAGTGGCATTTGGACTTGCACACTTTCAAAAATATTTCTTTTTTGGGTATGGGGTTGTACCTATTCTTTTTTCATGCCCTATTTTTCTTCTTTTTTCTTTTTTTTTGTGTTTATTTTCGATCTTTTCTTTAAACAACGTTATAGACAATGAATAAAGCATTAAATGAGTATTTTTAACAAAATTAGTGTTTGAGCATCCTGCCATAGACAAGACCCCCAAAACGTTCTGTCCCATCCATCTCTTGTAGAAAAAATGTGTTGTTACCTCTGGCAGAATGGATGATGTATGGGCCTTTCAACAGATTTTGAAATTTTCTATGTTTTCCCTTTTCTTTTCTTCTTCAATCCCATTTGAGCAATTTGTCACCAATGTTGAAATCATTTTCTTTGGTCCTCTTGTCAAACAACTTTTTGATGTTTTCCTACACTATATGTGTTATATTATATACTTCCTCTCTGGTTTGCTGCAACTGTACAGTCTGATTTATCCTTCTTATCATGTCATCTTCTTCGAACTACACTTCTTGGATCTATATCATGACTGACACTCTTAAACTTGTTGTAAAAATTCCATATGCTCCATAAACTAGCTGATAGGGAGACATTCCAATTGATTTCTTACTTGTTAATCTGTCTGCCCATAATGCATGTACTAACTTTTTGTGCAATGAATTCTTATTCTCTTCTAGCAAATTTTTGATGAGGTTCACCAAACTTTTGTTTGAGGATTCTGCCAACCCATTACCTTGATGGTAATAAGTTGTAGAATGACCCAATGTAATTTGATACCTGTGGTGAAAATCCACCATATTCTTGGATCTAAAGGATGCAACATTGTCAGTGATAATCTTTCTAGGACAACCAAATCTAGACAAAATATGGTTTTCAAGGAATTTAATGATGATTAAATTTGTGGAATTTCTAGAAGGGATGGCCTCTATCCATTTTGTAAAGTAATCAGTTGCAGTGAGGATCCATTTGTGTTGTGAAGATGAAGCAGGATGGATTTCCCCAATGAATTCTAAGCCCCACTGTTGAAAAGGAGTTTCAACAGAGATAGGATGTAGAGGTAAGGGCAACAATTTTCTCTTGCCTTCAAACATTTGTCACTTATGGTAGGAAATTACCATTTTATGGATGTCTTGAAACATGGTGGGCCAATAGTAACTAGCTCTAAGGATTTTGTTGACAATAGTTTTCCAATAGAGGTGGCTTCCACATTCTTGTTCATGAAACTCATGCTTGATCTTATCTGCATCATTCTTAGGCAAAAATTCAAGGAATATACCACTAGCATTTTTCCAATATAAACATTTATCTAAAATGCAGTAATTTACAAATTTTAAATTTAAGAATCTTGCCTTTGTTCTAGAAAAACCAGGAGGAGCATTAATATTAAGAAGCACATAAAAAATATCAGCATACCAAGATGAATTCAGAAATGAATCTTCAATGAGTGGAGTTGCCAACTCCTCCTGTTCATCTAATGTATCAATCATGTTCATGTCTAGTGCTTGGAAGTTTGTTTCAACCATGAGCTTAGCTAATCCTTGTCCTTTAATGATTTTAGTAGGCTTGATTTATAAATCATATTCTAATATATTATCAATACACTTTCCTCTTTTCCATTAGGATTTTGTGTTAAAATGTCTTTTACCACTGAATTGGGCACAAATGCAATGATGTGTGAGTGTAAAATTTAAACTTTGAAACCTTTTAATGCATTAATCAAGGCAAAATCTTGTTTTTCCATTATGTTATATTTCACAGGTGCATCTCTCAATGCCTTGCTGAAAAATGAAATAGGTTGCTCTTGTCCCTTTATGTTTTTCTGTAATATGACAGCATCAACTGTATGTTCTGATGCAAAGGAGAATATGAATATGTCTTTGGTAAAATTAGGGATAATTAGAAATGGTGTTTAGGTAAGTTCTTGTTTAACCAGTTCAAAGGATTGCTTTGCTTCTGTGGTCCATTTAACTCATATTTCCCTTTTTAGCATGTTTGTCATGTTTCTAAGGAGTTCAACAAGGTTTGGTATGAACCTTCTTAAGGAATTAATATTTCCAATGAAATATTGCAGTTCTTTAATATTTCTAGGATGATTGATTTGCAATATTCCTTCAACCCTTTTTGTGTCTATCTTGATCCCTTCTTCAAATATAATATGGCCCAAAATTTTTCCTTCTTGGAGGCCAAACAAATTTTTCTTTGGATTTAGAGAAAAACCATACTTTCTGCACTTTTCAAAGACTTTCCTTAAATGAGCTAGGTTTTCTTCATATGTTTTAGAATAGACTGTGATGTCATCAAGGTAAATAAAAATGAAGTAACCTATTTCTTCTGAGGAAGCAATATCCATGGCTCTTTGGAAGGTGGCACCAACATTCATTAACCCAAAAGGCATTTTCACAGACATGAAAGTGTCCCAAGGTGTAGTGAAAGATGTCTTATGTTGATCGTCTAGGTGTACCAACACCTTATTGTATCCTAAAAAGCCATCTAGCAAGGAAATTATTTTAGAATCAACTACCATTTGTAAGATATGATCCATTTTTGGTAAAGGGTAGTTGTCTTTTAATGACGCTTTGTTTATATTTCTAAAGTATATGCACAGCCTAATTTCTCATGTTTTCTTCCTAACTGATACAATGTTTGAAACCTATTCTGAGTATCTCAGAGGGACTATAATTTTAGCATCATACATTTTCTTGATTTCTTTCTCAACCGGGGGTAACTACACAGGGTTTATTCTACGTAGTTTTTTTTTAAAAGGTTTTTGGTTCTCTTTGAGGGGTATCTTGTGCTGAATTATCTCTGTATCATAAGACTTTAAGTCTTCATAACTCCAAGCAAAAACATCAGTAAATTCTCTAAACATCCCAAGATATTTCTGGTTAATTTGAGCAGGCAGTGTTTTAGACAGTTTGATCATTTTGGGCTTTTGTTCACTGCCTATATTGCATTCTTCTATTTCAGTTTTAGTTGATTCCTTTTTTGGGTTTTTGGCAACATCATTAAAGTCAAACAATTCTTCTAGAGGCACCAGTCCTTTTGGAAATTTATGAGTATTAGACTACAACACTTCAAAGCCTTCTTTTTCTAAACTAGTGCACAGTTCTATTTTATGTATGTTTTTTTTGGTTAACATATTTATATCAGCAGTGTCAGGAGGTTCTTCTTTGTAAGATTGCTCCTCAGTAGGGAAATCTTATTCATAGTCTGAGTCTAAGTTTGGCACTTCAAACCCATTTATAGATTGTAGGAAATCCTCTATCTATTTATCTCCTTCAAAAAATTGCCAATACTTTATATTATCAAGGACTGCTGGTCTATATTTGACTTAGACTATGTATTGTTTGCTTTCATAAGGTTTTTGACATGTACTTGCAGCAAATGCTAAACCATTGGCTAGGATGTTTTGGTTTCTAGGGACAAAAGTAAGCTCATATTCTATTAATTTTTTCAAGATTTCAATAGCATAATCTCTATAGGCTTTTAATCTTGGATGCTTATATGTGTATTCCCCATTTATTTGTCTAATGACTAATTTTGAATCTCCATGAACAGTTATCCTCTTGGCTCCTAGTTTTTTCAGTAATTTTAGTCCTAAGAGGAGTGCCTCATATTCAGATATCTTATTTGTGCATTGAAATATTAGCTTGTATGAGTGACCTTCTACATGATAACTCTCTGTGTTATGCACCCATATGCCTACTCCTGAACCAGTTTTGCTACAAGAACCATTAAAACTCATACTCCAAAGAGGTTCAATTTTAGACTTGTCATTAAATTCATTATTGTCCTCATTATGTTGTTTATAGTGGCTGTCATTGTGTTGTTCATCATGTTGTTCTTTAGGGTCTACACTATGTTGATTAGTGTTTTGTTTATCATGATCTCCATTATGTTGAGTGTTTTTTCTTTGTTTTTCATGGTCAGTCCTGTGTTGATGGTTGCTTTGTTGCCTACGATTTTCATTATGTTTGCTGTAATATTCTGTGTTAGCAAACTGTTTTGACTATTTCTCCTTGTTTCCCTCTTTTTCTACTATTGTTTTCTCATTTTCTATCACTTTTTCATTAATATTTTCATCATTGTAAAGGATAAATGAATCAAGGTCTATGGGAATAAAGAGGGGATTTATCTGGTTTCTCTTGACTGCTAACCATATATTTCATGTGTGTTTCCCTATATATTTTTCTTGGTTGACTAAAGATAGGGACGGTTGCATAAGTCATGTCCATCTGTAGGGTACCTTGGAGTTTAGCACCCCATGATCTTGAAAGGATAATGCCATATTTAGGAGGTATATCAGCCACTACAATATCCATTACTATGCTCTTGGCTGGTATTTGTGCTAAGTTGACACATAAATCTTTGATTAGGCCTAGACATTTAACTCTGTTGGAATCAAAAGAGTATAAATCTTTGTAAGGTCTAGTTATCTCAAGGCCTAGTCTTTCCATTACTACTTTTGGCATTAGGTTGTCGAAGGAACCAGAGTCTAACATGGAATTATGAAAAATTTTATCATGGATGTTTAAACTGATATAAAATGGAGGAACACTTCCCTCTTGAATTTTTCATTCCACTTCTGGTCCAAACAGAAGCTCAGGTTTGTCATCATTTAAATTAACAAAATCAACATTCTCTCCTATGTTTAAAGCTCTCAAAATTTTGGTTTTATATACATCTTGGGTGACTAGTTCAATCAGAGAGATAGAGATCTTAATCTTTGCAATTTCACTCTCTATGCTAAAAGGTGTTTGAATTTTTGAAATCCTTAAATTAGCCTTTTTAGTCACTATTTTCTCAGCAAATTCATCTTTCTTGTTTTTATTAGGGACAATAGTTAAAACAGTTTCATTAGGAGCATTAGCTGAGTTTCTAGTGCTACTTTGGTCACCACTATGTTTGGTAGTAAGGTGGATGTTTTTACCTTTGTTTTAATCAGAACTTTCAGCCATAATGTTATTGTTTTCTGTTGTCTTTTTAGAGATACTTTCGAGATTATTCATAGTAGAAATTTTAGAGGTCTTTCATTTGGGAGGGTTTTGATTTTTCTTACTTCTAAGGTCATGATGTCTGTGCACCTCCATTATGGCATTTTCAAAGCCTTGTTTTTAGTCTTCATATTCTAGGATCTCTTCTTCATAAGGTGTAAATATGCCTTTTTCTTCCTCAGTGAGGAAAATAGTATCCTCATTGATTACTCCCATTAAATTTATGTTACTTTCCTCTGTTTCTTCAACCACTCCCTCATCGTAATTTTCTTGGAAAGGAGGCCTGATTTGTTGATCAAGACCTCTTTTCTAATTTGAGGGGGATTCCTTCTGAAGTTTAGGTTTTGGTTCTGATTTTGATTTCTGTTTTGCGGAGCTATTTGGTTTTCTCTAAGATAAGCTCTCTCATTCGTGTTTATTCTCTCCATCATCCTTTCCATTTTCCTAACTAGGCTATCAATTTTAGCATCAAATGTGGAGGGTCCAACTTCATATTTATAGGTAACCTTTTTCTCTGTTTTAAATCTATCCCTTCTAGAATTTAGGTTAGCTTCTGTTAGCCATTAATAAAATTTTGTCATAACTGATGATGGCTAAAATAGGTCTTTAGTTTTTAAGAAACAAGTTTTAAGCAAAATCGTGACTTCTTGAAGCCTCTCTGTGTTGTTTATCCTCAAGGATCAAACCTTCATTCAAAATCCTTCAAAGTAGTCCTGTTGTTACAAAAGAAGGTTGTTTTCAGACTATTTTCCATCAAGTTCACCTTCATAATCTCCTCTCCATTTCATCATTTATTACTCATCTTCACTCACCCTAAACATTCATATATTCTTCTAAAAAAACCATTTTTTACCCTCCATTTCCTCAAAAATCCCTTTAAACCTATAAAAAAACTCCTTTTTATGGTTTAAAAATGCCCTTTTTACCCTATCGAAACATCCAAAAGGCTCAAAAACCCCAATTTTGGCATAATTCCGATATTTTTTATATATAGGCTTTAAGCCCACTTTGCTTAATCCCTTGGCCTCGTTTCCGTCATATGAGTCGGTCCTGCGACCAGGTCTTAAGCCCTCATCGCCATCGCACATCGGCGATATCAGTTCTTTTGTTCTTAAAACCCTACTCCATCGATATGCCGATCCTCCGATGAGATCGGGACCATCCAATCCCCAAGATCTGATGGCTAGTGCTACATCACATCGCATTACTTTATCGCATCACATCACTTTATCGCATCGCATCACTTTATCCCATCACATCACTTCATCGCATCGCATTACTTCATCGCATTGCTCCATCGCGTCAAAATTTACCTTTTCCTTATCCCTTGAACCTTTTTCCCCTGTCGATGTGATCCCCCGAGTGAATCTCTGTCGTTGATCTAATCCAGATCGGAGAGTTCTTTGTCCATCAACGAACTTTGTTTTCTCGTTCCCATTCCCTTTCCACCATTGAATCCTCCGTCGATTAGATCCCGACCATTGATCTCTCCCAGATCTAACGGCCCTCCTTCCATCACCCCTGCTTCTCCCATCGACTCATCGGCCATTGCAATTTCTCTTTCCTCCCATCCAAGCCTCTTCCGCCGTCCATTCTCCGATTTCATCTGAACCGTTCATTTCCCCAATCCAACGGTTCCCCTTAATCCCCTCTGTTTCTCTTATAAACCCCGTTTCCAATGTAAAAGACCCCTCTTTCTAAGTAAAAACCTTTCTGCCCTTTGTGTAAAGGTGGGCCCTCCATCTCTTATCCTTTCACCCCGCGAGTAGATCTCAACCATAGATATCCTAGATCTGACAGCTATCGCTGCATCTCCCACTTTTCCTTCCCAAACCATGTTCTACCCCCATGCCCCCTGCAAAAAGAAATTTTCCTTTTTTTTTCCCCTCCATATATATCAAGTCTGTCATCGAATCTAAGCCGTTGATATTTCCTGATCAACGATCCTCGCACCACCTCCCACAACGAAGAATAGAGATTAAAGATAAAAGGATTAACCATGAAGTTGAAGGTTAAATGATTATTCCACGGTTTATGGATAAAGCACAGTGTAAAGACAAAGGGATTAAAGGTTAATACAGTCAGCAAAACATAGAAATCCCGAAAGATGATCAGAAGAAGCCTTAAAGCACAAATTAAAGATTAATATCAATGATTAAAGAGTTAAAGAGACAGATCAGTAAGGAAAGCCTCCAAATGCCACATCAGTGAGGAAATTAATCCTCAAAATGCCACCTATCAGTTTGTTTTGCCTCAAAAGCATAAAAAGTTAATGCACAGTCAGAGATATTTGCCAAACACAGCTTAGAAGTAATTTCCATCCTACCAAAAGCCTCAAAATTCAACCAAAGTGACTGAAGTTCATGAAACTTAATGCAAAAATCAATTAACAGAGTTAAAGAAATTATATACCTTCTCCATTAGGCCTCCTAAAGGCTGAGAAGCATTTACTCTGTATTAATTCAACAAATAACCCTTTCTTTCACTCCACCTCCTCATTCTTCTATAAATACTTCACGAGGAAACATTGTTGTTGTTGGTTGAATACCTATTAAATGTAAATAGTTTCTGAGGCTTTTGAAGCTCTGTTAGTAATTGAATAAAGATAGGTTGAGAAGAGAAGTTAGAAGCTGTAAAGACCTACTGGACTTGAATATTGTAACTGGTTTGAACATCAAATATACAAGTTGATTTATGGGATCCTGGTCTATGTCAATGGTGATGTTTTTCTTACTGTAATTGTTATTTAATTATGTTTTCACACTGTCCACTTTCTCTGATAAAGAACAACAAATGTAGATTAGGATTTACTTCTAAAAGTACCCTAAATCTCACTGATAAGCTTTATCTTATGTTTTCTTTAATTGTGTTTTGAGGATAATTAAATAGATTATAACCAGTGAAGTGTTGGTGAGCCCATGTTTCCTGAGTACAACTTGAGATATTGTCTTTGAAAGTTCTTGAAAGTCTACTAAGTAAATTTGAACTAGAGAAGTTTATGGTTGGCCCTGTGCTCTAGTTTATCTCCAACAGTTTCTTTGAAAATATCCCTTAAGAGTATGTCAAAATCAGGCTAGGTTAAAAGACCTTACTTGATATTAGGCTATTCTTTGTTTATCTTAAATTCCTTTGAGAGTATGTTGAAAGCAGGATAGGTTCAAAGTCCTTACCTGATCTTAGGCTGCCCTTTTTTTTCTTATATGTTTTCTTCTTTCACAACATTTTTAATGTTCCATACCACAAACTAAACCTAAAGAGATCCTTTGATATAGATGAATTTCCCCATATACCACTCTTGAAACTTGCTATGAAATTAAACCCTTTGCGACTCCATAGCCCAATGGATTGATACTGTCTCTTACCTACCTATCAGATGAACCATTCTTTCAACTCACTCACACCTTTACCCTTCAAAAGACTTCCTTCATTTTGATGATATCCTACCCAACCAAAACAAACAAAGCCCTTGTACTTGATAACTAGCCTAATATCATATATTTTAAAAACATTTATATAGAGAGATCCCTATATGAATCCAGGAGGGCTAGATCCTAGGATTCCAAAGTGGTTCTGATGTAGGCTCTATAGCATTTTTTCTTGCCAATCTTGCAAACTATGGAGTCCTAACATAGTGGCGACCATATTGGGGATCACAATATTGAGTAATATATAACTTTACAACTCAACAAACCCCTATTTCTAACTGAGACAATTTTCACCAAGACTGGTTATTATTGATTTTTGATGGTGAACAACAACCAAACCTTGAAAACAAGTAAAAATCCTTCACCTGGTGACTCCATTGGTATTCAGTAGGTCTGCTGACCCCACTAGTTTTTCCTAAGACTCCACTTGGAAACTTTTATCATAACATCATGAAAACTCAATTAAGAAGACTTTGAGGATTGAGTTTTCTTTGAAAAAGATTAGTTAGCCTCTTAAAGACTGTCATATTTGGCTGAAATTTTCTCATCATTAGGTCTAAAAACAACACGTAGTGGCTTCTAGAATAATTTACACTAGATCCTATCCTGACTCAAATCCTCCTGAGGTAGTTGATAATCTGGAAAGTATCCTTAGGAAATCTCCTAAATCCAATACTTCAACTGTTGGCAAACCAATTCATAGAGCTAATTCTGTCCCTGAAAATCTCTCAGCTCTGCAAGATACACAAGTTGACTTACCATCCATAAGAAACCCATCCAGAACTAAGTCACTTAGTGATATAGATCAGATATAATTTGATTCTCCACACTCACCCCAACATAGTGGTGAACATACTGATAGTAGAGAAGCCACTCCACCTGATCTTCATTTCATTCATAACTTTGATTTCTCTCATCCTAGATCTGCTCAAAAATCTCTTGCTAGTCCAAGTCACCCACTATTCAAACTACTCCATTCCATCCTCCCCCTCCTTTCATAAACCCTCCACTTGTAAACCCCCCATTTTTTCCACAACCTCCTATCATGGCAGCATGGTACGCTCCTCTGGTCCTTCCTTTACCTTCAGTAAATTTTCCACAAGACTATCAGTCCAAGATTCCATTATATGATGCCAGTGGTTCTATTACTGCTCAACTACATGTGGAAAAGATGAATGACTATTTTGATATAAATGAGATAGATGATGAAACCGTTAAACTCATATTGTTTGCTTAAATTTTAGGTGGGGAAGCGAGAAAATGGTTCAAAAGCTTAACCCCTAATAGTATTAATGACCTCCAAGATTTCCATCAATAATTCATAAACAAGTGGAAAATTAGAGAGAACCCTCTCCAAATACTTTCAGATTACAACAACCTTAAGAGAAACACTAGGGAAAATGTTCAAAATTATTGCACTAGATTTAATATTGTTTATAACGCACTACCCCTAGAATTGAAACCTCCACAAGGCTTAGCTTTGGCCAAATTCCCTAAAGGATTTGATCCTGAAATGGCCTATCAGCTAAGAGAAAGGGATCCCTTAACTTTAGAAGACATGCAGAAGGGAGCTCTTAGTGTAGAAGAAAATCTGATTGAGAAGAGAGCTAGAATGAAAACTGAGAAGAGGGTATCATATAGGGATGAAGCTGCACCTTCCACATTTGAATCAAAACTGGAAAGGATGATGGAAAAGATGATGGAGAGGATGAGCATATATGAGAGAGCTCAATCTAGAGAAAACAAAATATCTCCTCAAAATAGAAACCGATCCTAGAATCAAAATCATAAATTTAGGAGAAATCAACCTCAGAGTAGACAAAGAGATGGTGATCAACAGATCCGACCTCCTTTTCAAGAAAATTATGTTAATGAGGATGGAGAAACAAATGAAAAAATAGAGGATGATAACATAAACATGTTGGGAGTAAGCAATGAGGATTATTATTTCCTTCATGAAAGAAAACAAGGTATATATACACCCTATGATGATAGAAGACCAGAAACTGAATACTATGAACAAGATTTCAAAAATGCCATCATAGTATCACCCAAACAATATGACCTAAGAATTAAAAAGAACCCAGAAACTCCCAAAAAGAAAACCTCTGATAATTCTGCCAAAAACGGCCCTATAAATACTTCCAAAAATACAGTAGAAAATCATAAAATAGTGGATGAAAGTTCTAATCCAAACAAGGGAAAAAAATACCCAAGTCAATGAAAAACAGAGTGGTGACCCTAGCAGCGATAGCATTTCAGCTAATGCTCCTAAAAAAACCATTTTGACTGCTGTAAATAGTAGAAATCAGCAAGCTGATTTTGCTGATGAATCAGTGACTAAGAAGGCTGAATCAAACATTCTGAAAAATCAGATTCCATTTAGCCTAGAGAATGAAATTGCTAAAATCAAAATCTTTGTCCCTCCCACTGAATTAGTCACTCAAAATGTATATAGAGGTCAAGTTTTAAAAGCCTTGAACATAGAGGATATTCATGACACTGTTAACTTGAAGGATGATACACTAGAGCTCCTATTTGGACCAAAGATTGAAGGAAATTTCAAGAAGGAACTACCCCTCCATTCTACATCAGTTTGAACATCCATGATAATATTTTGTCCAATGCCATGCTTGATTCAAGAGCATCAAATAACCTCATTCCCAAAGTAATAATGGAAATATTAGGTCTAGAGGTCACCAAACCGTACAAAGATTTATATTCCTTTTATTCAAGTAGAGTGAGATGCCTAGGCCTTATAAAAGATCTCTGTGTTAACTTAGCTCAAATCTCAGCCAAAAGCCTAGTGATGGACATTGTAGTGGCTGATATACCCTCTAAATATGGCATGCTTCTTTCAATATCATGGGGTGCTAAGTTGCAAGGTACTATGCAGATGGATATGACTTATGCCACCATCCCTATCTTCAGTCAACCTAGAAGACTCTATAGGGAAACACACATGAAATACATGGTGAGTAACCAAGAAATACCAGAAAAATCTCCTCTCTATTCTATACACACTGACCTTGACTCATTCATTCTTTACAATGATGAGATTCCTAATGAGCAAGAGTTAGTCAATGAAACATCAGCCAATATAGTAGTCACTCCACATCCAAAAATAGTTCCATCCATAGGGGGAAAGGAGAGACAGGAAAAATCATTATATCAATTTGCAAAATCAGAAATTCACAGCAAACAAATCACAGGTATTGAGCATCAAAAAAATCATAAATATAGTACAGATCATGAAAATAAAAGAATAAAACCTCAAAACATTGAAAATATTGAGGAACAAAAAAAAATTCAACATAGTACAGACCTACAGGAACAACACAATGACAGGTTAGGCAAACAAGACAGAGAGGACAAAAGTGAAATAGATGATAAATCTGAAGACATTCATCTTTGGAGTATGAGTTTTGATGGGTCTTGTTCTAAAACTAGTGTAGGAGCAGGCATATGGGTGCACAACACTGAAAACAATCATGCTGAGGGTCATTCATATAGATTAAAATTCCAATGCACAAATAAGATAGCAGAGTATGAAGCCCTCCTTTTAGGCTTGCATTTATTGAAAAAATTAGGGGCTAAGAGAATAACAGTTCATGGAGATTCAAATTTGATAATTAGGCAAATAAATGGGGAATACATTGCTAAACATCCCAGACTTAGAGCCTATAGAGATGATGCCATGGACTTGTTAAAAAAAATTTCTGAATTCCAACTTACCTTTGTCCCAAGGAACCAAAACATTCTTGCCAATGGATTAGCCTTTGTTGCTAGTACTTTTCTAAGACCTTATGAGAGAAAACAATACACCATCCAAGTAAAATATAGACTAGCTGTCTCGGATAATGAACAATATTGGCAAGTGCTTGAAGGAGATAAACAAATAGAAGACTTCTTACAGTCCAAAAATGAATTTGAAATACCAAACTCAAATTCAAAGTATGAAAAAGACTATCCTACTGAGGAAAAATCACTTTCTGAAGAAGAAAAATCCCCTGAGATTGCTGAGATAAATCTATTAACTAATACACCCAAACACAAAACAAAAAATAGCATAGATTTAGAAAACTAAGACTTAGAAATGCTACAATCTAAACATCAAAGCTTGCCAAAAGGATTGGTCCCATTAGAATAATTGTTTGACTTGAATGATGTTGTTAAAAAGCCAAAACTGGAACCTATTGAAGCTGAAGTGGAAGAATGCAACGTAGGCAGTGAGGAAAAGCCCAAAATGATCAAATTATCCAAGACAATGCCAACTCACATTAAACTAAAATACATTGAGCTATTTAAATAATTTTCTGATGTATTTGCATGGAGCTATGAAGATCTAAAATCATATGATACAGAGATAATCCAGCATAAGATACCACTCAAAGAAAACCAGAAGCCTTTTAAAAAAAATTGCGCAGAATCAACCCTATTTAATTACCTCTAGTAGAGAAAGAAATTAGAAAAATGTATGATACTGGAATTATAGTCCCTATTAGATACTCAGACTGCGTATCTAATCTTGTATCAGTTAGGAAGAAAAAAAGAGAAATAAGGCTTCGCATTGACTTTAGGAACTTAAACAAAGCCTCATTAAATGACGACTATCCCTTACCCAAAATGGATCATATCTTACAAAGGGTAGTTGTTTCTAAGAGAATTTGTTTGTCATATGGCTTCTTAGGTTACAATCAGATATTGGTACATCCTGATGATCAAATTAAAATAGCCTTTACTACTCCTTGGGGTACTTTCATGTATTTGAAAATTCCCTTTGGTTTAATGAACGATGGTGCCACATTTCAAAGAGCCATGTATATAGCATTGTCAGAAGAAATAGGTTACTTCATTGTGATTTACTTAGATAACATAACTGTATATTCAAAAACATATGAAGAACACCTAATACACTTCAGAAAAGTCTTTGAGAAATGGAGAAAATATGGGTTATCTTTAAATCCAAAGAAAACATTTTTTGGTCTCCAAGAAGGTAAACTTCTTGGGCATATCATATCAAAAGAGCGAATAAGGATAGAACCAAAGAGGATCGATGGTATATTGCAAATAAATCATCCTAGAAACATCAAAGAACTTCAATCTTTCATTGGGAAGATTAATTTCTTGAGAAGGTTCATACCCAATCTAGTTGAACTCCTTAGAATCATAACAAATATGCTTAAGAGAGAAGGAGTTAAATGGACCTTAGAAGCAAAGAAATCATTTGAGTTGGTAAAACAAGCACTTACCAAAACACCAGTTCTTATCAGTCCTGATTTTACAAAGGATTTCTTCATTTTTTCATTTGCATCAGAACACACAGTAGTTGTTGTCCTATTACAGAAAAACTTGAAGGGACAAGAGCAGCGAATTGCATTTTATAGCAATGAATTAAGAGATGCACCTCTAAAGTACAATATCATGGAAAAACAAGCCTTTGCCCTAGTGAAAGCCTTAAAAGATTTCAGAGTTTACATTTTACATTCCCACATTATAGCATTTGTGCCCCATTCAGTTGTAAAAGACATATTGACTCAAGATCCAGATGGCAAAAAAGGAAAGTGGATTGCTGTAATTTTAGAATATGACTTAGAAATCAAACACACTAAGCTCATAAAAGTTCAAGGACTAGAAAAACTTATGGCTGAATCCAACTTTCAAGCTCTTGATATAAACATGTTTAATTCATTAGATGAACAGGAGGAGTTGACAACTCTAATTATGGAAGATTATTTTCTGAATTCATCTTGGTATGCTGGTATTTTGTATGTGTTGCTCAACCTTAATGTCCCTCCTATTTTGTCTAAAAAAAAGGAAAGACTACTAAAGTTGAAAGCTGTAAATTACTGCATTTTGGATAAATGTTTATATTTGAAAAATGCTAGTGGATTATTGCTTAAATGTTTGCCTGAGAATGATGCAGATAAGATCAAGCACGAGTTTCATGAAGGACAATGTGGAGGCCACCTCTGCTGGAAGTCAAATGCTAACAAAATCCTTAGATATGGTTACTACTAGCCCACCCTCTTTCAAGATGTCCACAAAATGATTATTGTCTGTCACAAATGCCAAATATTTGAAGGCAAAAGAAAGTTGCTTCCCTTACCTCTGCAACCAATCACTATTGAAGCTCCTTTTCAACAATGGGGTCTAGACTTCATTGGGGAAATTCATCCTGCCTCATCTGCCCAACATAAATGGATCCTCACAACAACAGAATATTTTACCAAATGGATAGAAGCCATCTCTTTTAGGAATGCTATAGACTTAGTTATCATTTCATTCCTTAAAAACCATATACTGTCTAGATTTGGTTGTCCTAGAAAGATCATAACTGACAATGCTGTTGCATTTGGGTCTAAAAAGATGGTGGAATTATGTCATAAATATCAAATCATATTGGGTCATTCTATAGCTTATTACCCTTAAGGTAATGGGTTGGCAGAATCCTCAAATAAAAGTTTGGTGAACATAATCAAGAAGTTTCTAGAAGATAACAAGAAATCATGGCACAATAAGCTAGTACATGCATTATGGGCAGACAGATTGACAGTTAAAAAGTCAATTGTAATCTCTTCCTACCAGCTAGTTTATGGAACTGATGCAATATTTCCAACCAGTTTAGGAGTGCCAGTCATGAAGCTGATCCAAGAAGTATAGCCTAAAGATGATGATATGACAAGAAGAATACACCAGACTATACATCTACAACAAACCAGGGAAGAAGTATACATCAAAGCATAGCAACTACAAGAAAAAATCAAGAAGTTGTTTGACAAAAGAACCAAGGCAAGTGATTTTAATATTGGTGATAAAATATTGAAATGGGATTCAAGAAGAGAAGATAAGGGCAAACATGGAAAATTTGATAATTTATGGCAAGGCCCTTATCTTATTCAGTCTGATATTGGGAACAATGCATTCTTTCTGCAAAAACTGGATGGAGATGAATATTTTGGAGGTC
This sequence comes from Pinus albicaulis, assembly GCA_034641835.2. Taxonomy (NCBI): domain Eukaryota; kingdom Viridiplantae; phylum Streptophyta; class Pinopsida; order Pinales; family Pinaceae; genus Pinus; species Pinus albicaulis. Next base: position 593,053,848 of record CM076579.1, read on the forward strand.
CTTTCAATGGAATAACTCTCAAAAATTATCTGTTAACTGATATTTTAGTTTCAAATCTTTTCGTTCATTGTATATAACACTGCTTTTAAATTTGAAAAAAAGAAAAATACAAAAAAAATAGAAAAAGAGAAAAGAGGGCAGAAATAAAAGAAGAAAGGTACAACCCCATACCAAAAAAGAAAAGAAAACCTGAAAGTGTGCAAGCATAAATTCCACTACCAAAAGAGAGCACTACTATTTAGTTATACAACCTAATCATGACTAGATAGATTTCAATTTACTGCTGATAGGTTAGTGAATCAGTTTTTCCAAATTGTTTAATCTCGGCTGATCAGTAGAATAGATTAGGATAGAAAAAACAGAGGTTCAAACAAGCTTAAATCTTGAACCTGTAAGTTTGATGAAGAATGGCTCTAATCAGATCAAAACCTGAGCCAAAGAGAAGAAAAAGAACTGGTTCTAACCTGCTAAGAACTTGAACAAGGTAAAAAATAAAAAGATGACTCTAAATAGACCAAAATCTGAGTCATAAGAAGAGGGAAGGATTTTTTTAATTTTCAGATCTTAAGCCTTCACAATTTTTTTTTGAATTTCTATAAATTTCAGACTATGTGCAGCTTATTTTTATGCCATAGTCTCAACAGCAAATTAGACAGCTTAATCCTGGTTTGGCAGTGTTTTAAATTTCTGTTTTAGAATATAGAGAATAAGATTTGTCAGATAGTTTAATCTTGGCAGATAGTAGCTTAGGTAGAAAATTTATGAATTCAACTGTTTAATCATGGAAGAAATAAAGGTAGATTTATATTAGTTTCCTGCTTTCAATAAAAGAATAAAATGTTGATGTCAAGATTTTTGCAAGTCCAAGTGCACCTTATGAAGAAAAAATGTTAGGAAGTAGGCTGTGTAGGTAGAATGTTTGGGATAAAATCATTTTTTTGATATTAAGTTCTGATCATCCTTCTAAGCAGCATGATCAAAGAAGAAGCAGGTTGTCAAGGTGCAGAAAAACATAAGGCATTGGTCTGCATTCCAGAGATAAATTTCTGAAGATTCTTGGCACCTCCAAGGAGCTACCATCGCCAAGTGAAGCCACTGTTAGCCATCAATAAAATTTTGTCACAACTGATGATGGCTAAAATAGGTCTTTAATCTTCAAGAAACAAGTTTTAGTCAAAATTGTGACTTCTTGAAGCCTCTTTGTGTTCTTTATCCTGAAGGATCAAACCTTCATTCAAAATCCTTCAAAGTAGTCCTGTTGTTACAAAAGAAGGTTGTTTTCGGACTATTTTCCATCAAGTTCACCTTCATAATCTCCTCACCATTTCATCATTTATTACTCATCTTCACTCACCCTAAACATTCATCTATTCCTCTAAAAAATCCATTTTTTACCCTCTATTTCCTCAAAAATCCCTTTAAACCTATTAAAAACTCCTTTTTATGGTTTAAAAACGCCCTTTTTACCCTATCAGAACATGCAAAATGCTCAAAAAACCCAGTTTTGGCCTATTTTCGATATTTTTTGTATATAGAATTTAAGCCCCCTTCGCTTAAGCTCTTGGCCCCGTTTCCACCATATGACCTGGTCCTGCGACTAGGTCTTAAGCCCCCATCGCCATCGCACATCGACGATCTCAGTTATTTTGTTCTCAGACCCCTACTCTGCTGATATGTTGATCCTCCGATGAGATCAGGACCATCCAATCCCCAAGATATGACAGCCAACGCTCCATCGCATCGCAATACTTTATCGCATCGCATCACTTTATCACATCGCATCACTTCATCGCATCGCATTACTTCATCTCATCGCTCCATCGCGTCAGGCTTCACATTTTCCTTATCCCCTGAACCTTTTTCCCCCCATCAATGTGATCCCCCGAGTGAATCTCCATCGTTGATCTAATCCAGATCAGATGGTTCTTGCTCGATCGACGATATTTTTTTCTCGTTCCCATTCCCTTTCCGCCGATGAATCCTTCGCCGATTAGATCCCGACTGTTGATCTCTCCCAGATCTAACGGTCCTCCTTCCATTGCCCCTACTTCTCCCATCAGCTCATCGGCCATTGCAATTTCTCTTTCCACCCGTCCAAGCCTCTTTCGCCTTCCATTATTTGATTTCATCTGAACCGTTCATTTCCCTGATCCAACGGTTCCCCTTGATCCCCTCCGTTGCTCTTATAAACCCATTTTCCCATGTAAAAGACCCCTCTTCCTAAGCAAAAACCTTTCTGTCCTTTGTGTAAAAGTGAGCCCTCCATCTCTTATCCTTTCACCCCGCGAGCAGATCTCAACCATAGATCTCCTAGATCTGATGGCTATCAATGCATCTCCCACTTTTCCTTCCCAAACCATGTTCAACCCCCACGCCCCCTACAAAAATGAATTTTCCTTTGTTTTTCCCCTCCATATATATCAAGTCTCTCATCGAATCTGACCCATTGATCTTTCCCGATCAACGATCCTCGCACCACCTCCCACTTTTCATCGGCCAAACATTACCCCACATCACCCCGGCCCCACCATATATTTCCTTCACACATATTTTCCATTTTTCGCACTCACTTACAGCCGTAGATCTGGCCCCCCCCTAGATCAGACAGTCTAAAGCTGATTTCACGTTCATTTCACCAAAAGAATTGATCTCGCATTTTCAACGTGAAAATGGTGGTTTTTGTTTTGGACACGCATCGCCCAAGATCCTGTATCGCGTTCCCTCAGGGAAAAAACATTTACCACCCATCCCTCGCGTGAATACCACTCTGGTCTTCTTCAAAACCGCTCGTCACCATTATGCGCCGAAATTCAAATTTAAACCCCATTTTCGCAGGTTTCGTCCATGGAACCTCCTCCTACATACATTTTTGGTTCCGCACTGCTCCTCCTGCCCCCACACAGCCTCTGAAAATCATTTTACCTCCCTCGCAGGTTTTATATAATGGTTATTTGTTTGGTTGCAGGTTTCATTGACGGATAGGCCATAAAGCTGTCCCACGGTCCAATTAAGGGACATGGCTGAGGATGATGATCCTCTGTGGCTGCATCAAAGGTAAAAATGGATCCATAGGGTTAAAAAATCTAGGTCTAATCGATGTATCATGAACATCGGTTAAACAGTCAAAACCCTCTAGCATTGAATAAAGCTACCTGTCCATAGCAAATAAAGGAAGAACAACGAATAATAGAGATTAAAGATAAAACAATTAATCATAAAGTTGAAGGTTAAAGGCTTATTCCATGGTTTATGGATAAAGCACAGTGTAAAGACAAAGGATTTAAAGGTTAATATAGTCAGCAAAGAACAGAAATCCCGAAAGATGATCAGAAGAAGCCTTAAAGCACAAATTAAAGATTAATATCAGTGATTAAAGAATTAAAGAGATAGATTAGTAATGAAAGCCTCCAAATGCCACATCAGTGAGGAAATTAATCCTAAAAATGCCACCTACCAGTTTTTTTGCCTCAAAAGCATACAAATTTAATGCATAGTCAGAGATATTTGCCAAAGACAGCTCAGAAGTAATTGCCAGCCTACCAAAAGCCTCAAAAATCAACCAAAGTGACTGAAGTTGATGAAACTTAATGCAAAAATCAATTAAAAAAGTTAAAGACATTAGATATCTTCTCCATTAGGCCTCCCAAAGGCCTAGAAGCATTTACTTTGTATTAATTGAACAAATAACCCTTTCCTTCACTCCACCTCCTCATTCTTCCATAAATACTTCATGAGGAAACAGTGTTTTTGTTGGTTGAATACATATTAAATGTAAATAGTTTCTGAGGCTGGTAAATCTCTGTTAGTAATTGAAGAAAGATAGGCTGAGAAGAGAAGTTACAAGCTGTAAATACCTACTGGACTTGAAGATTGTAACTGGTTTGAACATCAAATATACAAGTTGATTTATGGGATACTCGTTTATGTCAATAGTGATGTTTTTCTTATTGTAATTGTTATTTACTTATGTTTTCATACTTTCCACTTTCTCTGATAAATAACAGAAAACATAGATTAGGATTTACTTCTAAAAGTACCCTAAATCTCACTGATAAGCTTTATCTTTATGTTTTCTTCTAATTGCGTTTTGAGGATAATTCAATAGAGTATAACTAGTGAGGTGTGAGCCCATGTTTCCTGAGTACAACTTGAGATATTTTCTTTGAAATTTCTTGAAAGTCTGCTAAGTAAAGTTGAACTAGAGAAGTTTATGGTTGGCCCTGTCCTCTAGTTTATCTCCAACATTTTCTTTGAAAGGATCCCTTAAGAGTATGTCAAAAGTAGGCTAGGTTAAAAGTCCTTACCTAATCATAGGCTATTATTTGTTTATCTTAAATGTTTTCCTTTGAGATTATGTTGAAAGCAGGATAGGTTCAAAGTCCTTACCTGATCTTAGGTTGCCCTTTGTTTTCTTATATGTTTGCTTCTTTCACAACATTTTTAATGTTCCATACCACAGAATCAACCTAAATATATCCTTCGATATAGATGGCTTGTCCCATAGACCACTCTTGAAACTTGTTGTGGAATTAAATCCTTTGTGATGCCATAGCCCAATGGATTGATACTATCTCTTACCTATCCTATCAGTTGAACCATTCTTTCAACTCAGTCACACCTTTACCCTTCAAAAGACTGACTTCATTTTGATGATATCCTACCCAACCAAAACAAACAAAACCCTTGTACTTCATAACTAGCCTAATATCATATCTTTTGAACACATTTATATACAGAGATCCCTCTTTGAATCCAGGAGGGCTAGATCCTAGGATTCCAAAGTGGTTCTGATGTAGGTTCTGCAGCGTTTGTTCTTTCCAATCTTGCAAACTACGGAGTCCTAACAGCTTCTACACTTATTGCTCCTCTTTGCATGTCCTCCAAGGTTAGGGGATCTCTTTCTCTTAGTTGATAACACATGTCTAGATAAAATCCTTCAGGAAATTTCAGTAAGGCTAGGCCTTTTGGATGTTTCATGTGGGGAGGGAGTGCATTGTATACACTATTGAATCTAGTGTAATAATCTTGCACACTCTCTCCAGCATTTCTTTTGAGGTGATTATATTCTAATAGGATTTGAAGAGGATTTCTCTTGACTTCCCATTTGCTTAAGAATAGTTGATTTAAAGAAGGGAGGTCATTTATGTGATTAGCGGTTAAGGCCTTGAACTGTTTTCTTTCTTCTCCCCCTAAGATTTGAGCAAACATTCTGAGTTTAACAACTTCATCATCTATCTCTTGCTTGTCAAAGTATTCATTCATTTTTTCCACATATTGTTGAGCAGTAGTAGGAATATAGCATCATATAGAGCAATCTTGGACTGATAATCCTGTGGTAGAACAAATAAAGGTAAAGGAATAACTAAGGGAGAATACCATGTTGCCATGATATGAGGTTGTGGAAACAATGTAAGGTTAACAAGTGGAGGGTTTACAACATGAGGTACAAGGTTAAATGGAGGAAGGTGAACAATGGGGGATGAAGTTAGTAAAACGGAATTTTTTTGTAGGGTGGATGAGTCTACAAATATATGAGTTATCCAACTCTGAGATCTAGTCCTAGACAAGATTTGTTCTAGGGGTGTGTCAGAGGGGATATTCTACAAGTCTTTGAGGTTTCCTGATAGGGAACTTGCTTTGTGGATTGGTCTGCCAACAACTGAATCTTTAGATCTAGGAGAATTCCTAAGAATTCTTTCAAGATTTTCAACTATAGCAAGAGGATTTGGATCAAGATAGGATCTAGTATGAAATCTTATAGAAGCAAGAAATCTGCACCCAACAAATTAGAAAGGTCAAGAGATATAACAGTCTTGAGACAAAAACCAAACTATGAAAGAAATAATTACTCCACAAAGTATTATTGATTGGGTATTGTTTATGTTTTGATGATAGAATAAATTTCCCAGTGGAGTCTATGGAAAACCAGAGGAGTTAGAAAGCCTACTAAGAACTAGTGGAGTAACCAGGTAGAGGATTTTACTTGTTTATGGCTAATTTTTGTCCACCATCAGCAATTAGAAACCATTATTGGCTAACACATGATTCATCTAAGTTTAAAATGAGGTTTTTTGAGTTTTTCGAGTCTATATTTTCAGTTTATTAGTCAATATTCCCCAGTATGGTCGCCACTATGTTGGCTCCCTATGATTTTCAAGATTGGCAAGAACAAACACTGCAAGGGCCTCATGAGAACCACTTTGGAATTCTAGGACCTAGCCTTCTTGGATTTAGAGAGGGATATATGTATTTATAAGTGTTTTCAAACGATATATCTTTATGCTCCTTGTATTAAGATATTAGGATATTTATGGAGTTCTAAGGACTTGTTTATTTTGGTTGAATTAATTGATAATGATGTAGGAAAATTAAAATTCTCCTACTCTTACACAGCAAAGGAAATGGCTACACAATTTCTGCTGACATCTGTCAATAAGATGCAATTAATAACAAAATGTTCCCCTTTTAATAAATCCCAGAATCACTGCCTTAACTGATTGGATATAATTTACCCTTGCTCTTTAGTATGCAGATTTATATCCATTAAAAAAAATGCAATTTTGTGAGGCAGCATTCGATACAAACTTCATTCAGAATCGACTTTGAACTTTTTAAGGAAGTAACTATATATATATAACTTCACACCGAACCAGATTGATCTTGGAGAGAGATAGAAATTACGTGTATGAAGTCAATGGAAATTAAGGGTCGATAGCTGTCAAAATAATTATGTGTTATACATAACCATAAATGCTGCATTATATATAATCGACCATCACAACAACATCACTTATGGTGAACAAACCCAAACGCTGTTTGAACATTTGTATCAAATTTTTTTTTGCAACGACTATTTCATTTCAGCTTACAATCAAACCAACAACAATTGATCACCGGCTTTGAAACATGTGTTCCCTTCAAGAACGCTGCCCTTGACAAATTACACCATTGTTTTAACGTTGATTATGACAATTTTTGAACGTCGTTCAATGCTTAACACATTGCTGATGCAAATGTTACACTCAGGCCTTCATATCAACGCAGCTTCAGTTCCTTATTGACAACATTTGCACCCAATTCAATGCAGAGTCTGCCCTACATGTGCTCCAACTCAACACAGAATTCCATTCTGTGTGCGCTCCTTCAAAACAACCAAAGGGTCGTGGATTTACGCCCATGAATCCACACCAATGCCATGATCTGAAATCACAAGAATTCTATCATAATTTGGATCCTGCACCTGTCACCTGCATCACGTTAGACATGTATACAATACACACAGAAAATCGACTCTTATTCACAAAATAAATGGATGCTTAACATTCCAAGCAACAGAGTATTGCATGGGCTAATAAGCATTAGCTTCCCCTCTTCAATTTCAATAGCTAATTCAGATTCTCTCACACCTATTCACACCTCCAGCTTCTCTAATTTATACAAATATGAGAAACTATTCTTCTTGGAATAGTATTCTTCTAGAATTTCTCAACACACCAATGCCTCCCTATTATTTGGCATTTGTCCCTATTTTGGCTCTATTCCACACAGGGAAAGAAACCAATTTCTATTATTATGCCAAATCTAATTAAATAGAAAAAAAACTAACAATTCTCTAAAAATAAATAACAAATTTAATAAAATATATTATTTAAACTATTTCTAAGTATATTTTATTTCTAACTAGCCACAACATGTGACCAAGATGTCACATTGCTGGCTAGGTGCTTGATGCTCCTGCATCAGACTCCCAGAGAAGAAATTTATCTTGTAGCTCTTTAGGATCGATTCCCAACTTCTGCAGCTCTGTTATAGTCATCCAACTGGCGTCTTCTACTGGTTGTCCTTTCCACTTGATAAAATACTGATAATAAGTTTGATGCCTAGTTTTCTTTGACTCTCATTTATCCAAGATAGCTTCCACCTCTATTTTCACTGCTTTGGGAATCTACTCTTCCCTACTCACGGTTGGGTTTTCTCCTGCTGTTGTGTCTCCTGGTAGTTCTTCCTCTGGCTCTCGATATAGATACAAGTCAGCAATGTTAAATATAGGCAATATTCCAATCCATGTTGGCAGATTAACTTCATATGCATTTGAAGAAAATTTCCTTATGATTTTCCATGGTCATATCTTCTTGAGTTTCAATTTGTTATATGTTTTAACAGGAAATCTTTCCTTTCTTAAATATACCATGGCTAAATCACCTACTTGGAATTCCTTTTCTTGCCTTTTCATATCTATTCTTTGCTTGTACTTGGTGTTGCTTACCTGCAATCTGCTCTTTACCTCTTCCTGTAATCTCTGCATCTGTTCTACAAATTCTTCAGCCTTTGCGCTCCTCCGCTCTTGTTTTCCTAAGTGTCTGAGTTCATACACACCACTTGGATGCATTCCAAAAACAATTTGGAATGGAATCATACCAGTACTTCGATTCAGAGTGTCTTTATAAGCAAAATCAGCCTGAGCAAGGGCTAAATCCCACTGTTTGGGATTGTTGTACGCCAGGCTTCTCAATATGTTTCCCAAACTTCTATTCACAACCTCGGTCTACCCATCCATTTGAGGATGATATGATAGACTGAAACTAAGGTTGGTACCTAGTTTTTTCCACAGAGTTCTCCAAAAATGTCCCACAAACTTAGTATCCCTGTCAGACACAATACTCACAGGCAATCCATGCAATCTCACAACTTCTGAAAAAAATAGATTAGCGATATGTGTTTCATCACTTGTTTTCTTGCATGCAATAAAATGAGCCATTTTAGAAAATCTATCCACAAAAACATAAATAGAATCATTTCCTCTTTGAGTTTTTGGTAAACCAAAAACAAAATCCATACTAACTGCATCCCATGGTCGGTCGGGTATTGGTAACAACTGATACAATCCTATATTCTGGCTTTTCCCCTTAGCATGCTGACAAATCCTGCACTTTTCCACAAACCGTTTAACATCAGTTTGCATCTTTGGCCAATAATAAAAAGTATTTACCTGAGCAAAAGTTTTATCTTGTCCGAAATGTCTAGACAGACCTCTATTGTGCTTCTCCTTGATTACATTTTCCATCATAGAACATTTTAGAATACACAAATTATTACTTTTGAATAGTAACCCCCCTTGAATTGAATAATCCAACCACTGGCTTCTGTTGTGGATTGCTAGATTTTCTAATGCTGCATAAATATCTTTAAACTCTACATCATCTTTATAAATTTCAACCATTTCCTCAAATCCCACAACACCAACATGTAATTATTGCATGATCAAATTCACCCTACTTAAGGCATCAGCAACTTTGTTCAGTTTCCCACTTGTATGTTTGATTACAAAAGTGAAACTTTGTAAACATTCTACCCATTTAGCATATTTCTGATTCAATTTTGGTTGATTGTTTATAAACTGTAATGCATGATTATCAACATATAACACAAACTCTTTTGGCAATAAATAATGTCTCCACTTCTTTAAGGCCTATATGACAACATAAAATTCTATGTCATATGATGAATATTTTTGTTTAGCTTCATTTAGTTTTTCACTAAAGTATGCTATGGGTTTCTGTTCCTGGCTTAGAACTGCTCCGATTGCAATTCCACTAGCATCAGTTTCAACTTGAAAACCTTTCTCAAAATTTGGTAAAGCCAAGATTGGTTTCTTAGTAATCTTTCTCTTTAACAATTTAAAATTTTGATTTGCTGCCTCTGTCCATTTGAATGGTTTTTTAGTATCCCTGATTGTTTCAATGATGGGTGCACAAATTTGACTAAAACTTCGAATAAATTTTCGGTAAAAACTCGCCAACCCATGGAAGCTTCTTACCTCAAATGTGTTTCCAGGAGTTGGCCAATTTACAATTGCCTGGATTTTCTTTGGATCCATTTTCAACCCTTCCTTAGAGACTACAAAACCCAAATAAATTAGTTCTTCTTTCATAAAGTTACACTTCTTCCAATTTATTAACAAATTCTCGTTTTGCAAAGTTCTTAGAACTAATTTAAGGTGTTCTAGATGCTCTTTCTTATTTCGACTAAAGATATGCATATCATCGAGGTAAACAATCACAAATTTACCTATATACTCCTTCAAAACATTCTTCATCAATCTCATGAAACTACTAGGTGTGTTAGTAAGTCCAAAGGGCATTACTAACCATTCATACAAGCCATTATTTGTCTTGAATGCAGTTTTCCATTCATCCCCTTCTCTTATTCTTATCTGATGATACCCACTCTTCAAAAATTCTATCTTAGAAAAATAATTCGGCGCACTCAAACAGTCCATTAAATCATCTATTACAGGTAGAGGGAAACGATACCTGATGGTGATTTTATTTATAGCTCTAGAATCTGTGCACATGCACCATTCACCTCCTTTCTTTGGACTAAGTACTGTTGGTACAGCACATGGACTAAGGCTCTCTCTGATCAACCCTTTGTCCATCGACTCTTGGACCTGTCTTTCAATTTTGACATTCTCTTGTGGTGTTAACATGTAGGCTGCTTTATTTGGAAAATTTGCTCCTGAGCTTACATCAATATGGTGGCTAATACTCCTAATGGGTGGCAACTCATTTGGTAACTCATCCACAACAATATCAGCAAAATCATTCAATAAAATTTGAATTTCTTCAGGTAAATCTTCCAAATTTGTAGAGGATAAGATTACCTTGGGTTTCCCGACAATAGAAAAATGCATCTCCTTACCCTTCTCAATCTCCTACAATAAGGTTTTCCCACTTATCAACATGACATGATTTCCAAGTGCTTCTTCATCATCTTCAACTTTCAACGGTAGTAGTGTATGCTTGTTCTCGTCTTTCTCAAGAGTATAAGTGTTTCTTCGACCATCATGTATGGCTTTTCAGTCAAACTGCCAGGGCCTTCCAAAAAATATGTGACATACATCCATCGGGATTATATCACACAAAATAACATCCTTATAAGTACCAATTTGAAAGTCAACTTTACATTGTTCAGTTACAAAAATTTGATGGCCTTTCTAAAGCCACGATACTTTATAAGGAGTAGGGTGTACTATTCTTTCCAACTTCAATTTTTCTACCATTTCCATAGAGACAAGGTTATCAGTACTACCACTATCAATTACTAATTTGCAACACTTACCCCTTTGCTTACATACAGTTCGGAATAGATTTTTCCTTTGAGCAGGTTCTTTGGTCTCCTTGGATTCTTTAAGCAATACCCTCTTTAGTAATAGGTATCCTCCAGCTTCTGGTAATTCCTCTTTGGCTTCAAGTTGAGGAATCTCCTCCTTTGCTACAGCAACATTCACATTACGTGGGTTTGCCGACTTCTGATGAGGGCAATCCCATTGCATATGTCCCCATTCACCACATACATAGCACCATACATCTCTTCCTCGGCCTCTGCCTCTGGGCACGAACCTGCCACAGCCAGAATCTCCTCTTTGTGGTGGTTTACTACTTGCACTCCCTGCGTCATTCTACGAGTGTTGAAATTTTGTTCTGAATGTTCCCTTTCCTTTCGCTAGATTCTTACCTCTATTCCTCTAGTTTTGTTTGCGCAATAGTTTTTCCTCCGCCCTCAAGGCTACTTGATAGGCATCTTCAATCAACTTCAAATTCAATAAGCTGATCTCATCCTGTATTTCATACCTTAAACCATTTATATATCTAGCTACCTTTTCTAGATCATCTTCAGCATGGCCAGATCTAATACTCAGCTTATAAAATTCATCAGTATATTTCTTGATTGTCATCCCTTTCTATTTTAAGTTATGTAATTTCCTAAAAAAAATTAATTGGTAATCCTTTTGCAAAAACTTACCCTTAAGCTTACTTACCATCCTTTCCCATTGCTTGATTTTTGGCTTCCCTTTTCACTCCCTTGATAGTTACAATTCATCCCACCATAAAGCTGCATGGCCTTTCAATCTCGTGGCTACAAACTTTACTTTCTTCTTGTCATCAACTTCTTCATATTCTAAGTATTTATCTAATAAAATGATCCAGTCCATTAGGACCTCCACACTAAGACTTCCATCATATAAAGGTACTTCTATTCTTGGTCGACTGTTGGCTTTGACTAGCATCTTCATGACCTTAGCTGCTTCATTTTCTTCCTCCACTTCTTCGTCAGTGGTCTCTTCTTCATCGGCACTGTCGACTGCACCATCTACTGCTCTCCGTTGAGTAGTTTCCATGGTAGCCATTCTCGTGCGCAAATGTTGGATCTCATCTAGAAAAAATTCTTTTTCCATAGGTCTCCCCCGACCTATCCTAGCTCCTCTTCTAGGCGGAATTTTTTGCAATACTTCAAAACAGCTTAACAAGCTCTGATACCAAAATGTTGTAGGAAAATTAAAATTCTCCTACTCTTACATGGCAAAGGAAATGGCTACACAATTTCTGCTGACATATGTCAATAAGATGCAATTAATAACAAAATTCTCCCCTTTTAATAAGTCCTAGAATCACTGCCTTAACTGATTGGATATAATTTACCCTTGCTCTTTAGTATGCAGATTTATATGCTATATCCATTAAAATGCTAGAGGCAGTCGATACAAACTTTGTCTAATCCACTTCGAACTTTTTAGTAACTACAGCATATAACTTCACACCGAACCAGATTGATCTTGGAGAGAGAGAGAAATTACATGTATGAAGTCAATGGAAATTAAGAGTCGATAGATGTCAACATAATTATGTGTTATACATAAACATAAACGCTACATTATATATAATCGACCCTCACAGCAACATCACTTATGGTGAACAAACCCAAATGTTGTTTGAACATTTGTATCGATTTTTTCTTTGCAACGACTATTTAATTTCAGCTTACAATCGATCACAGACTTTGAAACATGCGTTACCTTCAAGCACGCTACCCTTGACAAATAAAACCACTTTTTTAACGCTGATTATGACAATTTCTGAACGTCGTTAAATGCTTAACACACTGCCGATGCAAATCTTACACTCAGGCCTTCATATCAATGTAGCTTCAGTTCCTTATTGACAACGTTTGCACCCAATTCAACGCAGAGTCTACCCTGCGTGTGCTCCAACTCAACACAGAATTCCACTCTGCATGTGCTCCTTCAAAACAACCAAAGGGCCGTGGATTTACGCCCATGAATCCACATCAATGCCACGATCTGAAATCACATGAACGTTGTCATAATTTGGATCCTGTGCCTGTCACCTGCATCACGTTAGACATGTATACAATACACATAGAAAATCGACTCTTATTCAGAAAATAAATGGATGCTTAACATTCCAATAAATAGAGTATTGCATTGGCTAATAAGCATTAGCTGCTCCTCTGCAATTTCAATAGCTAATTCAGATTCTCTCACACCTATTCACACCTCCATCTTCTCTAATTTATACAAATATGAGAAACTATTCTTCTCGAAATAGTATTCTTCTAGAATTTCTCAACACACCAATGCCTCCCTATTATTTAGCATTTGTCCCTATTTTGGATCTATTCCTCGCAGGGAAAGAAACCAATTTCTATTATTATGAAAAATTTAATTAAATAGAAAACAAACTAACAATTCTCTAAAAATAAATAACAAATTTAATAAAATATATTATTTAAACTATTTCTAAGCCTCTTTTATTTCTAACTAGCCACAACATGTGACCAAGATGTCACATTTTTGGCTAGGTGCTTGATGCTCCTGCCTCAGATAGGTTGACAGATTTGTGGTGTGACTAAGTGAAAGGATGTTTTAGCTTAATAAATAGACTATGAGAAAACATTGATCCATTGGGCTATGGAGTCATAAAAGGATTTAATTTTTCATTACCTCTACAAGGGTTTTCATAGGGCAAGCTAACTATATCAAGTGGATCTCTTAAATTAGATTGTGATATGAAACAATAATAAGTTGTGAAGGTAGCAAATATATAGTCGATTAAAAATCTTCTAGCTCTACTTAGACAAGAAAATCCTTTTAAGGTAACTGTTTGAGGCAAACCAAAGGACAGGGAAAACCATATACTTCTTTGGCCAAACTTTAATAAGCAAAAATTTAAGACAACAATCCAGCAATCCTAAGACTACTTTCAGAAAAAACAAAACATTTAAGGTAACAGTGAGAGAAGCTAAAGAGAAAACTAAAGCCTATCTTCTTTAACTCAACACTCAAAAGACTCTTCAAAGCAACATTTTGAGGCAGACCAGAGGACAGGGCATACCATAGACTTCCCTGGTTTAGAATCTACTAAGTATACTTCAAAGAAAGGTCCTAAAAACAATATCTGAAGTTGTACCGAGGTACAAGGCTCACCATAAAATTCCTTGGTTTCACTCTATTGTATCATTTGTAAGACAACAAGAAAGATGGAACAGGAGGGCAATCAATAATCCTCCAAACAGACCTTTCATAAGAAAACATAAAGATAAAAAAAAGCAGACAGAAATAGGGTGCCAAGGCAACAAATCCTACTCTAAAAATTCTGTTCTTTTATTAGATAAAGATGGACAAAATGGAAAACATAAGAAAAACAGTCACAAATGAGGAAAAATTCACCATTAACATAGCTCAAGAATCTTGTGAATGTGCTTGTATTATTGATGAATAAACCAGTTACAATACTCCATGTGTAATAGTTCTCTGCAACTTAGAGCTCTCTCAAATCTAGCCTAGCAATCCTCAACTAGCTCAGCAGCAGAAATTAGTCAAATAACCACGAATTAACCAACACTAAAAATGAAACTCATATGTAGTATTTATCTGCAAAATGAGGAGGTGGTGCTAAGCTAGGCTTTGGAATGTCATTTATTAGAGAGTTAATGATTCTTGACCTTTTAGACCACGCAAGGCCCAAGGCAAAATATATCTGAAGGTGTTTCTCTGAAATAATAACTCCTAACTTAACTTCTGAGTTAATTTCTATAAAATGTTTGACTTTAAGGCTTTTTACAATAACTTTATAATAACTGCTGGTAGATGAAAAATATCTCCGGTTGTGTGTAATAACTCTTTAATGTTTTATTGAAAGAAAACATGCTATGGGAGGCAAAAGTATCTCCTCAAGAAGTAACTACTTGGATTTAGTAGCTCGAATTTGTTTATGGGTTTAATCTGCCTCTGTTTTATCTTAAAACACTGTATTAGGCCTTTAAACTTTTATTTAACCTTTATATGTCTCTTTCACTGTCTTTTCTCTTTATTTTGATTTTATCTCTGTTTTGTTCATTAATCCTTTGATTAGCCTTTAGTCTTTAAACCTCTGTTGTCTACCTTTACTACCTCTAACTCTACTTTATGACTAATCCTTCATGATTTGCCTTTAATCTGTGTTTAGCCCTTTTAATACTTATGACCTCTGTCACAGTCATTCAACTGTTTTATTTATTCATTGTGTATTTTTCTGTGTTTGTTTTTGGTGCAGGGACATGTTTATTTTTTTGCTGGAGGGATTAATAAGCATCAATGATCATGTTTCATCGATGATAAATCTCGAAAGTAGAGCCTCTAGGCCTTTTTTAATTCAAATTAAACCTATGGATCATCATCTAGACGTTTATTCGGGCATTCTTGGACCATTGGAATGCATTGCATGAGTCTCTGCCATTAAAATTTCACACTAAAACAAATAATTATATTAAAAACCATGCGGAGAGGGTTTACTATAGTTTTATGAGGCTTTCAGGCTGTTGGAGGGTGGAGAAAGGCGTTGTGGGCTTGGTTCCATAGGCAGAACCATCAGGAAGTTTGAACTGAGGCAGGGGAATTTGAATTAAGGTGTGGAGGGATAAGTGGTTTTCGAAAAAATGGGAGCAGTTTTCGCATGACAGAGGGAGTGGTAATGGTTTTCAGGGAGGGAGTATGATACGATTCATCGCGTGATGCATGGTAGGGAAAAATCGTTGATTTCACAATGTTTAAAAACATTAACTCGAGTGCTATTTTATTTTCAATATGTAGTGCGAACCGTCAGATCTTGAGGGCAGAGATCGATGGTGCGGAACGATTTAGGATGGGGCTCAGGGGAATACGACGTGGTGGAGTATTTTTGGAGTGTGATTTTTTAGGAAAAGCGAGGCCCACGGTCCTTACAAACCAAGCGGATGCACTTGTTTATAAAGCAGAAAGAAAGGGTTTATAAGGTTTTTTAAATAATGTGCAAGGGCTATGAAAACAGGTGGCATTAGGGTCATGTGGGTGTGAGGTTTGAATTTTTGCGGGAAAGGGCTTAAGGGAAAAGGAGCTCGGGTTAAAATATAAAGAGTCGGGCTTACACATTAAAAATAGGGTTCAATATGTATAAAAATAAAAGGACCCAACAGATAGATATTTCAATAAAAACAATGTAAAAAGAGGTTCATTTTACATTGTTTTCAAAGATAAAGGCAAAAGATGAAAGAAAAGGTTTTGAAGGGTTTTTACAGGGGAAAAGGAGCGAATGAGAGTGTGAGTAGGGAGGGAGAGTGAAAAATGAGACAAATCAGCCCATGGTGAGTCATTTTGGAGCAATAAGGTGAACTGAGAAGGTAGAGATGAATTATATAGTCAAATATGTGTATTTAGGATAATGAAGGTAGTGAGATTTCTAGATAGTTGATAGGACAATAATGCTATCTTTAGGGGCTTGTAGAACATCCATAGTCACCCGGTGAATTCTGTAAAATACAGGAGGATAACATAATGGTGATAGCTATGCAGGAAAATCGAAGTCACAGGAAACGATGTGTGTTATTTACAGTGCATATCTCCAGAGATAAAGGAAAGGATGTTGAGGATGCAGAATTTTTGAAGAGGTACCCAGTTCTACAACAGTTCCTGGATGTGTTTCGAGTAGAGATTTCAGAGATGGCCTCACAAGGAAGTGGAATTTTCTATTGAGTTGATACCATGCATAGCACCAGCATCAAAGGGACCTTACAGTACGAGCACTCCAGAATTAGTCGAATTGAAGTTGCAATTGAAGGAAATTCTTAACAAGGGATACATTAGACCAAGTGTGTCACCTTGGGTCGCACCAGTGTTTTTTGTGAAAGAGAAGGATGGTACTCTCAGGATATGCATTGATTACAGGAATTTTAACAAGGTAACCATTAAGAACATGTATCCATTGCCGAGGATCGATGACTTGTTTGACCAGTTGAAGGGATCAATAGTATTCTTAAATATTTATTTGAGATTAGGATACCATTAGGTGCACATAAAATAATAGGAAATCTACAAGACTTATTTCCGTACCACGTACATACATTATAAGTTTGTTTTAGTTCCATTTGGTTTCACTAATGATATAGATACTTTTATGTGCTTGATGAATAGTGTGTTGTGTCCTTATTTGGACAAGTTTTTTATTGTGTTCATTAATGATATATTGATATATTCTAAGAATGAGGAAGAACATGTTGAACATGAACATTTAGAAATAGCGTTGAGATTTATAAGAGAACATTAGTTTTATTCCAAGTTTATTAAATTTAGTTTCTTGTAGATAGAGGTACATTACTTGGGGCATGTTGTCTCCAAGGAATGCATAATAGTGGATCCAAAAAATGTAAAAGCTATTATGGAATGGGAAGATCCTAGGAATTGGATGAGGTAAGGTCATTTATGGGGTTAACAGGTTATTAAAGGAGTTTCGTCAAGAACTTCTCATAGATTTCTTATCCTATTACATCAGTGCAAAGGAAAGGTAAGAAATTTGAATGGTCAGAGGAATGCATAACAAGTTTTGAGCAGTTGAAGTAGTTGTTGACAAATGCTCCAGTTCTAAATATTGAAGATCTAGGAAAAGAGTTTGTGGTGTGTAAAAATTCCTGCAAGAGAGGACTTTGTAGGGTATTGATGCAGGAGGGACAGGTATTATGCTCCAAGTGAAGCAAATTGAAAGAGAAGAAGAAGAATTATGTTACACATAATCTTGAGTTGGAAGCGATCATCCATGCTTTGAATATGTGGAGACACTATCTTCTTGGCAGACGGTTCATCTTGATAGGTGATCACAGTGTATTTAGATACCTATTTGACCAACCGAATATGAATTCTAGGAAATTTGTATGGTTGGCCACGATTAGTCAGTTTGACTTTGAGATCAGGTACATTAAGGGGAAAGATAACAAGGTTGTAAATTCTCTTAGTAGAAGGGTATAGGTTAATCAATTAGCAACTATGATCTCATATGGGTTAGATTTACAAGATCAGATCTTGATGGTAGGTCAGCACAATCACAGGTATAGGGAGCTTAGGAAAAAATTACAATAGGATACAGGTGATCAATATGTGGAATATCATCTCATGGTAGATGATTTGGTCAGATTTAGGGACAATTTCTATGTGTCGGATAGATGTGAGTGAGCTCAAGAAGCTTATCTTGAGGGAATTTCAAGCTAATTTGTATTTTGGCCACCCAGGATATCAGAAGACATTGACAGTGGTGAATATGTTCTATTATTGGTTAAATTTCAAGAAGGAAGTGGTAGCGTTTGTGGATAAGTGCTTTGATTGTCAACAGGTAAAACCCAAGTGTTACCATCAAGGTGGTTTACTACAACTGATTCTGATTGCAAAGTGGAAATGGGAGGTAATTTACATGGATTTCATTACAGTTTGGTTGAGGACATCAAGAAATAATGATTTTATCATGGTTGTTGTTGGGCCCAGATTAAGGTATGGTTCTCACCCTGTAAATACTTCAAATTATATTGTAATTTCAAGAAAATCCCTCTTCACATTAACAATAAGGAATAAAAAATCATGAAAATGGGAACAATAAGACTAATGATAAAAAGGAAGATTTATAATAAGAAATTGACTCTTTTTGTCTATACCTGTAAGAAATTAGGAATGCCTGAACCAAGAGAGAATGGGAGCCAACCAACAAACTGAAGCACAAGAAGTCCTAAAGAAGTCCCAATGGCCGATAGAAGGCAAACAAGAAGATTTGAGTCCAAGAACTCAAACGACAGCCACACATAGTGGGTTGTTGTTTGAGATACATTCTCAAAACTCTCGAAGATTGCCTTTAAAAGGGCAAAGAAGAGAATAGGAGGATAATTCTGTAATAGATAAATCTAGAACAGTCTATCTAATTATATTTTGTAGCATTCCTAGATATAATAGAGAGTTTTGAATAACCATATTTTGAAGTTTTCTCAGTGCTAAGGCTTCTGTAGGTCTGGGCCTAACCTGCGGGAGCTCCTCGCACATTTTCATGTTCTGAATAGTTACAAAATCGATACTTGTGAACTTGGTGAAGTTGTAACACATACTTCCATTTAATATAATTACAACTCTCTTTCTTTAAATAATCATTCGCAATTGTGTTCGTAGAGTAAGAAAAGTGCAATCCCGTTTATGACAATGTTTTGTTAATTCTAGTTCTTCTGTTGTCATGACAATTGACTTCTAGGCCGTAGGAAGACTGATTTCAGTGTTCTTCGTCTCTATGCATTGTGTTATCCTTCTAGCATAGTAAATCAATTAACCAATTGATCAGTGTTTCTTAATTAAGTCTTACAGAGAATTCCATTGCAAAATTACTTAATTATAGATGTATGAGTTATTTGGCCCGTTTCGGTTATATTGTCGTTCATTACTGCCGGCTTAGTTCTACTGTTGTTTCATTATTGCACAACTAGTCATATTGTTCAGTTATATTGTTGTTTCATTAGTGCACAGCTATTCATATTGCTCAGTTTTATTGTTGTTTCATTATTGCATAGCTAGTGATAATTCTAGTTATACTGCTAGCCATATAGCTGCTTCATTACTACTTAGATCACTAGGTCATTGATTCAATTCAATTCCATTTCTGAAAAAAATTAGTTAGACTATTGTTCTGCTTAATTTCGTTACTGTCATTTCAATGATTGCTTGGTTTATTTAGACTGTTGTTCAGTTTAATTAAGTTGTTTATTTGTTCCAGTAGAGAAACACCAAATCCCATTACTTAGATTTAGGCTAAATATGTATCTAAGACACCTTATCTAAGATCAATAAGCTCCAGGAGTTAGTAATTCCTTATTTACATTGACAAAGAGCATCCGTAGACTAGTTAACTTGCATATACTATGCTAAAACTCTTGAAACAAAAATACTTACCCCGGGTTGATAATTAAATGAAGGAACACTAGAGTTGTCACAAAAATTCACCTCTATCCTACCCAACATTTTGGCGCCATTTCTAGGGAGAGTGTTCAGAGTTATCTCCTTTAATTCATTATTTTTCCTTTGCTGTGAGGAATTGGGTATTGAAAACTAAAGGTAAGAACTTGCATGCTGGTAAGAAACATGCTTGCCCTTTAGCTCACCCACCAACAAATTTTACAAGAACCTTAGGACAGGTGCTCTTGTTTTATGCCTAAGAAAAAGGAGATAGAAGCAACCCAAAATTAGTCGCAACCACAACCCAAAGGACCGGCAATCCTTGGGAGGACAACATACATAGACGAAATGATTAAGAAAGCTGAATATTAGGCATCTATAGGACCGAGAACTACTTCCATCCAAAATCCTAACATACTCCCTCGGACGGTAGCCTCACCATCTGTAGCCTACGCTGAGATTCATAGCAAGAAAGAGGGATCTGAGTGAAGCCTCCAGATTTCCATTCATCAAAACATTGACCTTTCAAAAGAGGGAGGCTCTTGCAACTTGCAAGAAGGCAGGGGAGAAACCAGTGGAGAAATTCACATAGACATACCTAAGTCCCATGAAGAAGTAATCGAAACAGAACTTCTTAGAATACCAAATCAGGGAAGTGTTGTAAAACTCCCACCGCATTCACCTTCCAAGCCTATTAGAATCTCCCCTCGAGATCAATAAATTCCTGAAGATTTATGGAACCTATTTGATCAAATGGCAAATAATCAAAATCAAAATCAAAGGCAGACATCAACATTGGAGTACCGCATTGTTGATCATGCTGCCAATGCCCCTATGAAAGCCATTCCCTTGCATAACATCCCCACCTTTCATGGATTAACCACAGAAGATAATGATGCATTCTTATTTGAATTTGGTGTCTTATGCAGAGGATATGATTACACCACCGATCCCTAGAAACTAAAATTATTTCCCTCCACCTTGAAAGGGACGGCTCTCCGATGGTTCATGGGGTTAGGAGGGGGAACTATAAACAACTGTGACCAAATGAAGAATAATTTTCTTACCAAACACCAAGACTATTGTCCAACCCAAGACCTAAAAGACGAAATCTTTAACATGACTAGAAAAGACAATGAAACATTAGAGGAATAAGTAGAAAGATTTCAATACAATTTACAAAGATCCCCATATACTACGTTGTCCAAAGACATTTTGAAAACCACAATGCTTAAAGGGATGAAGGAGGAATGGGTTGAATTACTTAACATAATGGGAAAAGGAGATATTTATCAGGAAGAATATGACAAGATTATCTCCTTATGTATTAGATTCTCCCAGGGTAGCTCACGCAACAGACCTATTGGGCGTGATATTAAGCAGACCAGTGGAAATGTAACTAGGGAAAATTTTTGAAATGTTTTAGAAAATTTCAAAACCGACATCTTGGGCACTCTAAATACACAACTTGATGTTTTTCAAGCCAAACAAAAATAAGAAATAGCTGAACAAAATCTGGCCATCTTCTGCCCAAAATGTCGGAAGAAGCATAGCTAGAGGGAGTGTCCTTTAGACATGGTCAAGACATGTGCTATCTGCACTAAGGATCATGCTACGGACCAGTGTCCTTCACTCCCCAGGCTGAAAGCCATCTACAAAGAAGCAGAATAAGAAACAGAACCAGTCTATTTAATGAATCGGTATCGACAATGGCAGGCACGAACTAGCATACCGCAAGACCTACCTCAATACTTTCCATTTCTCTAATTATTAGCATTTAATTAGCATTTTTTTTTTATTTAATAAATCAAGGAATTGAAATTTATATGGATGATTTTACACCCTATGGGGAAGATTTTTATCAAGCACTAGAAACATTAGACAAGGTATTAGAACCATGTATTGCTACTAGATTGTGTCTAAGCAACGAAAAATGCCACATGATGATGACTAAGGGGGTAATCCTAGGCCACTACATTTTTACAGCAGGAATACAGGTAGACCTAGCTAAAATAAAGGTAATCCTTCTGTTGGCCACACCCTATACACAAACAGAGGTAAAAAATTTCCTGGGATATGAAGGATATTATCGTAGATATATAAAAAAATTCTCACAGATAGCTGCACCTCTCTATGCTTTAACTGGAAATGTTGAATTTCAGTGGACTGAAAATGTGACACTGCTTTTATAGAATTAAAGAAGTTGGTCTCCATAACACCAATCTTGCGAGGTCCTAACTGGAAACTACCCTTTCATATCTCTTCCGATGCATCTGATACAACAATAGGAGTAGTCCTCGACCAAGAAGAAGACCAAAAACCATATGCTATTTATTATATTAGCAAAAATCTTACTCCCGCCGAACTAAACTACACAGTAACCGAGAAAGAGTTCCTGGATGTAATTTATTATATCAATAAATTCAGGCACTAAATAACAGGATATCAAGTATTCCTATACACTAACCACTCTGTTATCAGATATTTAGCGAATAAACCGATCACGAACGGAAGAATAACTCGCTAGATACTATTATTACAGGAATTCGATATAACAATTAGAGACCGTCTAGGGAAGGAAAATGTATTCCTAGAATTTCTGTCAAGAGTCCCCAAAACATCTGACACATGAACAGTCAACAATCAATTTCCTAACGAACACCTACTTACTGTAGTAGTCAAAACCCCATGGTACGCAGATGTGGCAAATTATCTGGCAGTTCGGAAGCTACCCAAACATTTGAAGGAAAAAGAACGAAAGTTTATTGTACAGCACAGTTCACAATTCTCCTGGATTAATGGATACCTATTTCATACCGGGGATGATATGCATATACGCCGATGCATAAGGGAAGACGAAATCCATGACATCTTACGCACCTATCACGATGAACCCTGCGGTGGTCACTTCACAGACTGACGGACGAGGCATAAAGTGCTGCAATTAGGCTATTTTTGGCCTACGATTTTTAAAGATGCAAAGAAGTATGTTCAGGCCTACGATAGCTGCCAAAGGATGAGTCGTCCAGGCCAAGCTGATGAAATGCCGCTGCAACCACAATTTTTCGTGGAACCATTTGAATGATGGGCGTTGGACTTCGTTGGGTCAGTTAGTTTGCCATCAAACTAGAAAGCCCACATATTAGTTGCCACGGATTATGTTACGAAATAGGTGGAAGTAGTAGCTTTACCAAGAGCCACAGAAGAATCAGTAATTAAGTTTCTCTTTGAACTATTTGTACGATACGACCTACCAAGGGAAGTGATAACCGACGAGGGGGGGCACAATTCACAGGTAATAAGATCATATCTACCTTAAGAAATCACCATGTCATTCACAAATTTACATCTCCTTACCACCCGTAGGAAAATGGACAAGTCAAAAGAACTAAAAAATTCCTAGAGGCAATCCTTACCAAGACAGTAGCAGCACACCGCCGGGACTGGGCCACTAGACTGCCAGAAGCCTTATGGGCTTATCGAACAACCTGGAGAAATACCACTGGATATTCACCATATCAGCTAGTATTTGGGAGACAACCTATCTCCCCTATTGAGTTCAAAATTAAAACACTAAGAACAACCCAGGAAGTAGGGTTGGACTTAACAGATTCTCAAACTAAAAGACTTCAATAAATAAATGAACTAGATGAAATCCGACTACTTGCCTTGCAACACACAATGATCATTCAATAAAAACAAGCCGAGTGGCATGAAAACCTAATAAAAAATAAATTATTTCAAAAAGGAGATTGGGCACTCCTATATGATTCCAGATTCCAAGACTTTCCAGGAAAACTGCAAACAAGATGGCTTGGTCCATATGAGATTCAGGAAATTCATAGCAATGGTACCCTCACTTTGACCATGATAGATGGATCCGGCTCAACATTTTGAGTTAACGGATAGAGAGTACGCCTCTATCAAAAACCTCTCACGAAGCAATCTTTTTGTCAACAGGCATGAGAAGATCCCACCATCCAAGTTGTGGCACAAGGGGGTGATAACCCCACAAACTCAAGTACATGAGAGGTTTGACACCATCACTTGTAAATTATGTATATAATTGTATATTTGTCCCATTTGCAATCCATTTTTCATTATAATATTGTGTTTTTTTTTAGTTTCTTACTTTGTTGTTCAGTTTATGAACAATTGTTGTTCAATTTTTGAACAGCAGCAGTTAAATCGAATTGAACAGCCTTTTGTTGAGTTTTTATGTTTTTCTGTTTAGTTTATGAATAGTTGTTGTTCAATTTTTGAATAGCAGCAGTTCAATCGAATTGAACAGCTTTTTGTTGAGTTTTTATGCTTTGTTGTTCAGTTTATGAACAGCGGCTGCTCAATTTTTGAACAGCAGCAATTCAATCGAATTGAACAACTTTTTGTTGAGTTTTTATGTTTTGTTGTTCAGTTTATGAACATCTACTATTCAATTTTTGAATAGCAACAGTTCAATCGAATTTAATATCTTTTTGTTGAGTTTTTATGTTTTGCTATTCAGTTTATGAACAACTGCTGTTCAATTTTTGAACAGTAGCAGTTCAATCGAATTGAACAACTTTTTGTTGAGTTTTTTAATTTTTTTGTTTAGTTTATGAACAACTGTTGTTCAAGTTTTGAATAGCAGCAGTTCAATCGACTTGAATTTTTTTTTGTCAATTCCAGAATAGTTGTTGTTCAATTTCTGAACGACAGCGGTTCAACTGAATTGAACATCCTTTTGCCGCAGTTTTAAGTTTTGCTATTCAATTTTTGGCAGCACCGGTTCAACCGAGTTGAACAGCTTTTTGACCATGTTTTTAATTTTTTCTGTTCAAATCTAGAATAGCTACTATTCAATTCCTGAATGGTAGCGGTTCAACAGAATTGAACATATTTTTTACGCGTTTTTAAATTTTTTTGTTTAATTCCAGAACAGCTGTTATTCAATCTTTGAACAACAACGGTTCAATCAAATTTTAAACAGTTTCTTTTGTCACATTGTTTTTGTTTTTCCATTAGGAAATAGTTGTTGTTCCATCTTTGAACAAGCTGACTGTTCCTTCAAAAAAAGTACCCATCTTTTTTATTATTTTTGAGCATTTTTTAAGCATTTTTTAGCATTCTTTTAAGCATTTTTTAGCATTTTTTGAACATATTTGAACATTTTTAAGCATTTTTGCCAAGAAATATTTAAACATCTGCTTCTCAATGTCTTAAATAGTCATTCTTTTTATCAAATAACCTTGATCAGGGAATGGCACTTGAAAGAGAGAAGGCAAATGGTAAAATTCCAAATATGATGTCTTGTGATACTACAATTCTTAAACAGGAAGCTGATATTATACACACATCAACATAGAGAGTAAAAATATCCATAGTTCGAATATGTTATCAAACGATTCAAGACCTTATAATGATATGTATTTTTGCACTATTCGAGTAATATGACCCTGCAACATGAAGAAATGGAACAAGGGATATTAATAGTATTAGTTTTTCTACTTCTTTCACCATCCCTCGCTCTTAAGGAGTCAATGAGCCTCCCTTGGCAATCATTGTGTGACATGAAAATATCAAAAGAGGATAGGGGGTCTCATCACAAGCCAGCCTACCATGATCATAGGGATTAAACAGGTGACATGCCCATCATGGCCACCACACCAAGGTAATGACCTTCTCATATATTAGAAGGACAGGGGGTCTCATCACGAGCCAGCCTTATCACTCTGTTACAATTCTAGTGAATGGAACTGTAATTATCTAGCTACCACACCAGCACAGTGACCTCTGAATGGATCAAATTGTTAAAATACAAAAGCAAATACTAAATTTACATATCTTAAGAGAGGATAGGGGGTCTCATCACGAGCCAACCTACCTGTTCATAAAATTCTAAGAAATTGAAATGCCCATTATGGCAACCACACCAGGGTAATGAACTTCTTACTAACTTGAAGGATAGGAGGTCTCATCACAAGTCGGCCTAATAATTTTGCTACAACTCTAGTGAATGGCACCGTGATTACCTGGCCACCATAACATCATTGCGATCTCTCCTTCAAGATGATAAAATAAATATTCTCACATAGGGATCATGGCTCATTTTTCGGGTTAAAAAGAAACCCTGTCGAGGATATGAATCCCTGCTGGTAGCAGTGGCTCTACTTGTGGTATGAAAGAATGTTTCTTTAATAACAAAATACTATTACATACACCTTGTTTTCCATTTTCTTTTACTACAAACCTATTACTCGAATTAGTGACAATCATGACTTACCATAATAATAAATAACTAATATTTGATTACATATTTCAAACTTGGGAATGACAACGCCAATCAATACTTGATTAAACCTTACTTCTGTCACAAATTTCTAATCATACAAAGACATCATATCGTAATAATGAAAATATTGTTTTCTCTCATGTCTCGGCCTTCTCCACACAAGATTCAATCATGAAAACTTTTAAATTTGATCGTTTTCTGCACATGAAGTAATTACTTAACCGTCAATCCTCCACATGAAAAATTACCAAAATATAACATCCCCATGCTCACATTCATCACTGGTGAAATATCTCCAGTACCTGAGGGTGTGGCTACCCTTTTCTCAGGGGGAAGGGGTGTGATTGGCTTTGATTGGCTTTAATTTGGCAAGCAGGTAAAATCCCTGCTCAAATCGCGTCAGACACATTAGTAAATGCTACAATTAAGGCATGGATACTCTTTATACAGAACCAAAATCTATTTTTCACTTACACATAGCACCTAGACAAAACAACAAAGCTAGGAAGAAAGATAACTAGAGGAAAAGAGCATACCAGTCATGGGTGGAGATACTCTTCGAAACGAGTTGTCAAATTTTCCAATTTCAGAAGCATTGAGTGCCATTCGCCAACGAGTTGGATGGATGACATATGTGCATAGATTACAAGGATACAACACAAAAATTGCAATCGAATTCCTGAAAAATCTGCAGGATGAGCAAACCAGAGTAAACGGCCGAACCATACCTATTACAGAAGAGATCATAGCAGCAGTTTCTGGAATACCAGCACAAGGGGAGATATGGGAAGAAAATAATCTACTCCTGTGGGAAGCAATAGCACTATACCAGGACCCAGACGAACCACTGGAATGAAGGGCTACACAGATTTCCCCCACTTCCTTACACAAGCCATGGCAGGAGTTGGCGGTATTCATCCAAAGATTCATAACATGCGAAGGACGTCAGGAAGTGGTAAAACCTCGCCAACTCAAACTCTTAGTTGCACTCAAACAAAAAATTTCAATTAATCTGCATACCTTTTTAAATTCTATATCGCATGATACTGTTATTTGACTAAGAAAAGCTAAGAGGCCCCAAGCAGTGGTTAGTCACCAAGGCTTAATAAAGTTAATCATTATTCATGAGCTAGATAGGCAGCATCTAGCATGGCACAATTTTGTCAACCCAGAAGTGTAGGAACCAAAATTTAACCCCGAGGGTACTGAAACCGAGCCTCCTAGGGTAAATCCTCTAGAAAAAAAAAAAAAAAAAAACCGAGCCTCCTAGGGTAAATCCTCCAGAAAAAAAAAAAAAAAAAATCGAGCCTCAACATCAGAGTCAAACAGGAAAAAATGGGCCAAAACACCCCAGGGAACTTATAACACCATAGATGGAGCAGAACCATCCCAGGCACCCTTAAAATAATTTGAGGAGGAAATGGCCCTAGTCCTAGGGCAAGTAAGGAAAAGCTTCGAATTAAGAAACTCATCAAAAGCAGGGGAGCAAGAAGAATTTTCTGACAAAACTACCTCCCCCAGCAGCTCTGGTCACACTAATATCCTACCCGACCAAGAGGAAATACAAGAGAATGAAGCCCTGTCTCCCATTGATAATTATGAAGTATACGGGGAAGGACAAACAGAAGAGAGATTGAAATCATAGGCTGATTCAGGTGACATTGTCCTCATGGAACGAAGTGCACACACAGAGATAGTTCCCTTGTCACCAGGAGACAGCATCACTCCTCCGTGTCAGGACCCTCATGTTGAGGTCAATTCTGAAGAAGTAATATGAAACACCATTCTAGACCTTATCCCTGAGAAAGAGAATTCTTCTCCCCTTCCACTTGTTGAATTAAAAACAAGTGAAGGTTCAGACATGAGAAAAACTAAGAAATTAAGAAAGACTAGCAAGAAATTGAAGAAGCTAGTGAAACACTTGAAGAAGCAGCTGAAAAGAGAAAGAAGGGACAGGGAACCAAAAGCAAAAACCTCCATTGTAGGGACCCAAACAGAACCATAAAATACTATGGAAACTGGAACACAAACTAATTTGACAACCACCACCGAAGCTGGAGTGCAGACAGAAGCAACAAACAACATCGAAACATCCACCCAAACTGAGCAGAAATTTCTAGAGGAAAAAGGGATCCAAACAAAGGGATTCCATGCTTATTCCCATTTAGTAGAGATAGCTGCTAAACAAAGATTACAGAATGAGCTAGTGAAATTACGGCATGAACTGACACAGTACAGGAAGGAGGTAGTGCCATTTCGAGAATATCAGGCACTGCAAAAGAAGTTCACTAACCTCTCTCTTACAGAAGATGAGACATTTTCCTAGCTTAGAGGAGAGAAGGCAAAGGTTAAAGTGGTACAAAGGTAGGTAGGGCAAGCCAAAGAGTAGATCTCTGTAATTTTCTCTCTATATGATGATGCCTTATCATGTAGGTCACCGGAAACTAACTATGCCCTATTCCTAACAGAGCGGTACCTACTTCTGAAAGTTAAAGTTATGAGAGCAGGAAAATCCACTTCCTTTAAGACTGTATAGGAATTTGTCAAATGTTGTAATGACCAGGATGAACAGGTTCAATGCCTCTTATGTCAGCTCTACATGCATAACTTCTTTTTAGAAAAAAACACTGATAGCAACCCTAGCCCCTTCATAGGAGATGTACAACTACAATTTTTCCTTTCATTTTCTAAAAACTAGATCAGGTGGGCCAAAGCTTACGACATCTTTCATAAAATAGAACATAATTTGGAAATATGGGTCAGGGGAGAGCCTATGAAACCCGTGCAGCTGATCATCCGACATCAGAATTTCATGAGAAGGCCAGGTGTGAAATCTAGATTGGGACCTCTCCATAAATATGTCATCGAAAATGCATGAGATTACTTCGAGGACATCCGTGAAGAAGCCCTAGCAGTAGCTAAACAATGGTGGATGGCCTCCACAAATAATGTGAAGAATAGGGAGCCATTCAATTACAGGAACTTCAAGGTTGTTGCCTCTAGATTCCGTTTATACAGTAGCTTAGTCTACAACATGGGGCCTGCCTGGCTAGGTTGCAGATACTGGAATCCCCTCCTCTGGCTTCTTCCTAAGGATTATAATCATGACTAAGAATTGTCAGAAGGAGTCACAGGCACTTCCTTTTCACTCATAAAAATAAAACAAGGCTTTAGAGCACACAATGAGAAGGCCTACCCCACCTATTCTTTAACACGGTTACATCTTAATCATTTGTTTGCATGAGGAAATGCAACAAGGTAAGTAGGGGATTATGTTGGGCCCAGATTAAGGTATGGTTCTCACCATGTAAATACTTCAAATTATGTTGTAATTTCAAGAAAATGCCTCTTCACATTAACAATAAGGAATAAAAAATCATGAAAATGGGAACAATCAGACTAATGATAAAAAGGACGGTTATAATAAGAAATTGACTATTTTTGTCTTTACCTGCGGGAAATTAGGAATTCCTGAACCAATAGTGAATGGGAGCCAACTGAAAGACGCAAGCACAAGAAATCCTAAAGCAGTCCCAATAGTTGATAGAAGGCGAACAAGCATATTTGAGTCCAAGAACTCAAATGACAATCACACGTAGCGGGCTGTGTTTGAGATACATTCTCGAAACTCTCAAAGATCACCTTTAAAAGGGAAAAGAAGAGAATAGGAGGATAATCCTGTAATAGATAAATCCAGAACAGTCTGTCTAATTATATTTTGTAGCATTCCTAGATGTAATAGAGAGTTTTGAATAACCATCTTTTGAAGTTTTCTCAGTGTTGAGGCTTCTGTAGGTCTGGGCCCAACCTCCGAGAGCTCAACGCACGTTTTCATGTTCTGAATAGTTGCAGAATTGATACCTGTGAACTTGGTGCATTTGTAACACATACTTCCATTTAATATAATTGCAACTCTCTTTCTTTAAAGAATCATTGACAATTGCGTTCTTAGAGTAAGAAAAGTGCAATCTCGTTTATGACAATGTTTTGTTAATTCAGGTTCTTCTGTTGTCATGATGATTGACTTCTAGGTCGTAGGAAGACTGATTTCAGCATTCTTCATCTCCATGAATTGTGTTCTCCTTCTACCATAGTAAATCAATTAACCAATTGATTAGTGTTGCTTAATTAAATCTTACAAAGAATTCCATTGCAAAATTACTTAATTATAGTTGTATGAGTTATTTGACCTGTTTCGGTTATATTGTTGTTCATTACTGCTGGCTTAGTTCTACTTCTGTTTCATTATTGCACAGCTAGTCATAATTCTAGTTATACTGGTAGCCATATAGCTGCTTCATTACTGCTTATATCACTAGGTCGTTGATTCAATTCAATTCCATTTCTAAAACAACTCAGTTAGACTGTTGTTCTGCTTAATTTAATTACTGTCATTTCAATGCTTGCTTGATTTATTTATACTTTTGTTCAGTTTAATTAAGCTGTTGCTTTGTTCCAGTAGAGAAACACCAAATCCCATTACTCATCTTTAGGCTAAAGATCCATCTAAGACACCTTCTCTAAGATGAATAAGCTCCAGGAGTTAGTAATTCCTTCTTTACATTGACAAAGAGCATCCGTAGACCAGTTAACTCACATATACTATGATGACACTCTTGAAATAAAAAGACTTACCTAGAGTTGATAATTAAATGAAGGAACACTAGAGTTGTCACAAAATGTCACCTCTATCCGACCCAACAGTTGTGGTGGACATGTTGAAAAAGGTAGTTGACTTCATTATAGTTAAGTCTACCTATTTAGCTAATGATGTAGCACAGGTATTCATCAGAGACATAGTTAAGTTGCACTGTGTATCGAATAATATTGTGTCAGAGAGGGATGTTAAGTTCACTTATAGGTTCTTGAAAGAGTTATATTGCAGGTTTGGGTACAGATTTTGCCTCCAGCACACCGTATCATCCACAAACAAATGGACAATCAGAGAGGGTCAATTGAATTCAGGAGGATATGTTCAGGATGTATGTGATGCATCAATAACTAAAGTGGGAATAGTATATTCCTATGGTTGAGTTTTCTTACAACAAGGGGTATAAGAAGTCATTGAGGATGAGTTTGTTTGAGACACTCTATGGACATAGTTGTAACACTCCCATCAGCGGGAGTGATCCAGTGAATAGGGTATCGATAGAATCATTGTTAGGTTCCTATAGAGTTGGTTTCATAACAACCATACATTTTGGTATAGATGGAACATGAAATGTAGGTTATCAAGAAAAATCTAAAGGCAGAAAAAGACAAGCAGAAAAGTTATGAGGATCAACAGAGGGTATTTAAGGAGTTTTAGGTTGGGGAGAATGTGTACTTGCTCATCCATTCAAAGAAGAGATCCTTGAGGATTGGTTCATGTGCGAAGTTAGTACGTCCATATTGTGGGCCTTTGAAGGTCCTCAAGAGGATTGAACCAATGGCATATCGACTTGCACTACCTCCGACAATGAAAGTCCATGATTTATTCCATGTTTCATTTCTTAAAACATATGTAAAGAATGTTGATCATGTGATTGATTGGTCTGTATTGTAGATTGAACCAGAAGGAGAATTCCAGTCAAAAGCTCAGTTCATTTTGCAAATAAATTTTCTCATGCTCAGGAACCGATCAATCGAGCAGGTTAAAGTGAAGTGGAAGCACTTTGGTCCTGATGAAGATAAATGAGAGATGGTGATCATATGCGAGCTATGTATCCTTCATTTTTTTTCTATTGAGGCAAAGCAGTTTTGGCATATGCACATATTTATGTATGGTTTTTATTGTAAATACCACTATGAGTTGTGTTACAAAGCTCCAATAAGCAGTATGGTTGTCATGTTTTTATTTTGGTTATGTTGATTTACTTTCAACAAGTTGTTCATTGTAAATGCTACAATGAGCTAACTTATAAAGCTCCATGGGTAGTATGTTTTATTTCGAGTGGTCTTGTTGGTTGTAGGTGTCATTGAACACTGAGGATGATGTTCCCCTAAGGGGGAGATTTTTGTACCAAGATCATGACCAAGTTTATAAAGGAAAAATAATGACCAAGATCATGGGACAGGTATTCCAAGCTTAATTTTGAGAAAAAAGATAGTGGCGGGGATCGCTTGTGATTAATTAATGGCTATAGAAATTAGAAAAGGAAATGGAAAAGGCTTTGGAAAGGTATGATGCATTTATACACATTTTATTTATGAAAATAATGGAAAATAGGAGAAAATAAAGGTGAAAGGTTATAGGTTTCATGTGAGGAGTAAAATGAAGGGAAAATAATCAAAAATGAAGAAAATAAATTCCTCAATGATAAAAAAGGCTTCTGAGGATCAGTTCATGGCTTTTGTCACTTCAAGTTTTTCGTCAGTTTTATCTTGGAGCTCTCTCTTCTATTCTTTCCCTCTCATACTCTTGGGCACTTAAAGTTTTCTTGGAGCACTCTTGGAGGAATGTGACATACTTGGGATTTGGAGCAAGAAGGAAAAGGAAAAGTAGGAAAGAAAAATAGGATAACGAGATCAACAACTACAACGGATTTTCCTTGCAAGTACAAAATTACATGTATGATTTCCTCTCTGGTTTTGGCATGCATCGCACATGCATTTGGTTTCTTGGTTATGATCTACCATTGGCATGGAGGATTTCCTAGATTGACAATGGTTTTCCTAGCCTTTCCATTTCTTGGATAACCATGGTGTTGTGGGTTTTATATTTTTTTTGGTTGGTACTCATGTTACTATATTGGTTGTGGGTCGAGTTAGTAGTTCCTGGATCCTTGGCTGGAAAAATTCTCTGGAATCCATTTAACAACATGGGTTGAGTTACTATTCATGGAAGCTTTGGTTGTGTTAGCACTCCACCAGTTCTCTGAAGGCTAAAAGGAGACCATCAAAGGTAACCACAGACCACTTTGACCTAGTAGCTATCCCTACTAGGCTGAGAGGGATATCTCAATGAAATCATAGCCAATTGATTGGATCATGAAATATATTAGGCTAGGTATGCAGATTAGGGTATGATTTTATTTGATTTGATGGTTTTATGCTAGATGGTGAATTAGGTCTAGGAGGACTAGGTCAGGGCTCTAAAAATCAGATTTGAAAAAATGTAATGCGGCAAGGTAGGCACACACTTTATAAATTTTTAGGTATATTTTTGTATAGGTTAGATTGATAGGGTTTCAAAACAAGCATGAATATCATGAATTCGTTTATACCAGAAGAAAATGAACATAAATGTGAAAGCTTCTCCAAAACAGAGCATCAAAATCAAGGAATTTTGTTTATCATTTTAGAAATCAAACACATGTAGCATGGAAATGGAAATGGAAGGTAAAATAAATTAAAACATATGATCACAGAAGAAGAAACACTGCTAAAGCACATACCACATTAATCCCAGCACAATAGCTGCAAATTATGTCAATTAGTTCCTGTCAAATTCACAAATACGCTAGTGTCCAAGGCTCAATTCCGCAACATCAAACCCTTGAAATTGATTAAAAAGTACTTCACATAGCCACTGAGGTCTAAATCCTCCCTTGGAAATTTAATTTCCAACAATAAAATACAAATTCATGAATCTATCCAAAGTTTGCTACACACTAGGGAGGTTACTTAATCAATTCCTTCTTTTCCTAACCATCATGAGACATATCCTCAAAGCATTAAATGGAAAATAAGACACCTAATCAACCCTATCTTATCCATTTACATTTAATTTTGAATATTTACATTCCTCTACTTTGCCCTTTTGAATTTTACAAAAGTGAAACCGAAAATTGACAAAAAGTACACAGTGAAAATTTATCAAAAATATCATAAAATTTCAAAAGCACAACGAGTTGTTTGAGGCCATTTTTTAGTGCATTACTAAAGTCAAAATCAAAATCTAAGACTTGTTCTGGAAATTTAGGAGAGTGTAGATGTCTTTAACTATTTGTGCATGCACAATAGCCCATTTTCTACAAAGGTATAGCCATTTTCCCATGGTGTCTCCAGGTGCACAGTGAAATTCAAAAAAGATGGCAGAATGTTGATCTTTGACCACTTTTCTTCACTTTTCTCAAAATATGAGCCCTGAATAAAAAATATGATTAAATAGGTTTTGAGAGGAGGACAATATATTTCTAGAAACGATGACCTTTTGCTATTTGGAGGTCTGAGGAAGAAGCACAGCGTGAACTCACTACGCTTATGGACTTAGTGAAATTTCTGAATTTTTCAAAATTGCACCAAAATACAAAAAATTCTCCAAAGCTTCTCAAATTTTTTATAGAAGTTCCAAATGAGGTGTGTCATGCAATCATGGAGGCATCTAAAAGTAAATCCAACTTACCCTTCTCATGGTTGATAAGGGTTTCCTTTAGCTATGCTTGTAGTTGTTTGACCTTGACATTACAAATCTTATTTAGGGCATAGTAATGGTCAAAAATGTGCTTATGAATCTTTTTATCCCTATTGGCCTTGTTAAGGAGCTTCTCCAAGTGGATGTTGACCTTTTCAAGCCAAAACTCCTTGTTCTCATTGATTTCATTTGCAATTCTATCTTCAAAACTAAGCTCTTCATCTGTAGGGTTTTGCTCTTTTTCCTTTTGAAATTAAATTTTGATACCCATGGTCCTTGGCCTCTTTATTCTTACCTTTTGTTCATATATGTTAACCATTTATTTTCCGTTCACATCATTCTTGCTTGCCTCAAACTAACTTTTCTCCAAGACTAGTTGTTTTGCCTTCAACTGATGGTTTTCTTGCTCTAAGAAGGAAATGATGAAGTTTTCCCTTTCCAAGTTGTTCTGGAGTTGTTTGATCTTTGAATCCTTGTCTTTTATAACCCTATTTATGTTTTCAGACTCATCACTAGCCTCCAATTCTACTAGGTCAAATTCTTGCTCCTCCTCATCATGCATGGATATCTCATAATGAGCTGATGTTCCTTGTTTTGATGGCGTAGGCTTGGCCCCTTCCTCAATTTGAGGATAAAACACAATCCTTGTGCCTCTCTGATATGTATGAGTGACCTCAAGCCTAGGTATATTTGTCACTACTTCTTCTTTGATTGATGAACCAATCTCCTACATGGTATGTGACATGGTCTGCTGATGTGGTGTAGTAGTCTGTAAAACTCCCTCAATGAAGGAATCCCGTGTCATGATCTTGTCTTCTAGCTGATGGAGAACTATGAAGTTCACCAAACTATGATGGAAGAGACTAGGATAATGCTCTTTATTTTTCACTTGCACCTTTTTAGAAATCTTGATCACACTCCTATACAAGAAATTGCACAAATTGAGGGACTTAACAGCTGTGAAGTGCATGAGCAGTCTTATGTGATATTGATATAATCTTGAAAACCTAACCTCACATGTGAAAATTTTAATGATAGCCTTCATCAAGGGTGCATATCTCTCCAAAAAATATCTGAATGGGAAAATATGTGAATGAGCTCCTATATACTATGATATCAAGTAGGGTTTTTATTGCTCAAGGTCTAGGTTCATGCCTTTGAACCAATACTCACCATGGTTTGGTATCCCTGTAGCATGAGATATGGCATCTACTAAGAATATGGAATCAACCCTTGCTATGGTGACCTTTTCTTCTTTCAAATTGGTGGCAAACACATCTATGAACTGCTCATGAAAACCTACCTCCTCCACTCTTTTACAAAACACTAAACAATTAACATATTCAAAGCACTTTCTGATGAATGGTGAGGAAGTGATTTCATTATATTTGGAGGGCTAAAACCTCAATATCTTTCCCCCTTTGTTTTATTTTATTTTCTCTTATGGTAATGAATCAGCTTCCATGATGAAACCCTAGATGGTAGGAGGGAAAAACACATAAGGGAGTAAAGAGATAAAATGAGAGAGTGAGGGAAGGAATATGGGAGTAGGAAAATTTACGGAGATGGGCGAGGATCTTAGGGAGCTTTAGGGAGTGAAATGGAGATAAATGAGTGAGGGAAATGGGCTAGGAAATTCAAACATAGTCCTAGCTAGGAAAATTGCCCAAACTCGCAAAATAGGGCTAGGGTTTATAAAGAGAGTGATGAAAATGAAGGGAAATGGGTATGTAATGGAAGGAAGTGTTTTTTCAAGTGAAAATAGAGGTGTAATATCAAGAAATATAGGGTTTGATTTTGCAGTTTAACAATTGGGAAGAAAACCCACAAATTTCAAGCAAAACATAGGAGGAAATTGGTTTCATTAAGTCCTCTTGAGAAAAGTTGCTAAGGGGGTATGAAAGGCTTCACTTACCTTTGGAGGAAGCTTGAAGACTGAAATAGCTGATGTGAAACTCTAAAAAATAAAATTTGAGTGAAAAAATCCATTTCTGGACAACTCTGCCCCGTGCACAACGAAGGCCACATGTGTACAACACTAGATTTCTATGCACAACATGGTCCTCCATAAGCATAGCGTTGTCTCTGTATGCGCAACGAGCTGAGGTTTTTTCTAATGTGAGGTAAAAAAATGCAAATTTTGTGCCCTGTCAGAGGAGATCTCAATGCTCAAAGAACATAAGAGTGAAAATGAGTTTCATATTTGTCTTTTTGGCTTTCTTATAAACATGAAATGACTAGTTTTGAGTGAGGATGGGCTCCACATATCTTTCTCGAGCAACACTTTCATTCTTTAAAATTTTTAACCTTGGACTATTATGGATTCTTTGTAACATTGAATCTTTTGGAAACTTTAACTTTTTCAGTACTTGAACTACAGCTTTAGGAACATGAAGTACTTATTACATATAGAAACATAAAATTACATTTTTGAAATCAAACCTTATTGAAAAAACTTTCCCATTAACACTCCTCCAATTGCCGTATTTTATGCATTAAATGAGAGATTTGGTGACTTTAAAACCCTAATGACCTAATGGAGACACCGAACTAAATGAAATGATGGTGGTGATGACCGAAATGATGATGATAATATATGAATTATGATACACTCAGCTGAGTGATGACATGGACTAGCATGTGAAAATTTTGGAAGGAGTGGAAAATAGTCCTAGACCTAATACCCAGTGATTAATTTTTTCTTTGAAGACCTAACGAAATGAAAAAAAATTGAGTATGGGACCCTAACAAGACATGATAAGATCCCATTTGATCATTGGTGACAAGATGTAAAGAATAACACTAACATGTTGGAAACATGCTCTAGAGACCTTGGTGGGTTGAGTTACTAGTCATGGAAGCCTTGGTTGGGAAAATGCTCTAGAGGCAGGTGGTAACTGAGGGTTGAGTTAATAGTCCTCGAAGTCGGGTTGGAACAAACACTCTAGAGCCCTAGAAAGCTTGGATGGAGACCGATTTTGTGATGGTTAGTGATGTCAAACTATGAGGTGGAATCACTAGTTGAGGGTTGAGGTGGTTTGGCTTGTGGAATCTATGGTTTTTTTTTCCTGGATTGCTCCATGAGATCCCACATTCATGCCTAGAATATGGCACTGGGGTGATTGGAAGAAAGAGATATTTGGTTCAACCCAATATATGGTTGGGTGGTATGTGGTATTCCCTGACTTGGTTGCATTTTGCATATATTAATAGGAGCTCCTTTCTTCATGTACTTGTTGAGTAAGGGTGCTTATTATAATGTGATTTTAATGGCTATTATTTAATTTTTATTATGCTCGTTATATGATTGTTATCAACATGGTTTATGACATATTCTAGTTATGGATCTCATCATGTTTTGATTAATAGATGAATGGATAATGAATTTATGACCTAGTAGATGATATTGTAGCTATGCTAAAAAGGCATCAGACCTTCTTGACGAATCTCAAATAAGTATGAAGTTCCTATGTTCAGATGTGTTTTTATGACCTCTGCATTACATGTTCATGAAGTGTTTGACAAAATTTTCGTTATGGTTAGCCTAAGTCAGATCAGGCCCTTGTGAAAGTTTTGCATTAGAGTAATTTTCTTCATGTTATCTATAATTTTTTATATTTTCACCAAGTTCTAGGTAGAGGCCTCATTCTAGCCCTGGAAAAGTGCCTAGAATTCAGGGTTTCTCGTACAGAACTCCCTGGAAAATTATTCATTCACATCGATGTCCTTGTTATGGGAGTGATTAGAGGGTTACAGTTGCATGGAGGGATTTTCATGAGAGTGAATAGGGGTCTAGCTCAATTATAAACCATGTTGGCTCAGGGGTTAGGCACCTGGAGTGGTTGGTTAGCCCCTGGGAGTCCTATAACTTCTAAGGAAGGTTACTTTCGTTATGGTTTGTCAATTTATCTTCCTTAACTTTACTTGGGGATTTGAATCATATCATGATAAATCTTCATCACATGTTAACCCCAGTGGACCAATTAGATTGGGTAAATGTGGGAGGAGGGTGGTTACAATCTAGGCATAAAATATTAGGGAAAATTGTTCAACTATCTCACTCACCTTGTGAGTTTCGAGGATTTTACTAAGAGAAGTATAAAAACTTCTCCTTTGTCAACACTTTGTGCACATTGATGGTGAAGGATTTTCCATCCTTGATAAATTCCTAATAAACACCCTAAGATTTAAATTCTGGAAAAATTGTGTTGTCATAATTGCCTTTCTTACTTACATCAATATCTTAAGCTTACAATTGTTTTTCTTTGAAAGTGTAAAACTTGGGAAAAAAAAAAGACAAATTATCTTTCTTTCTATTTAATAATAAAGAAGACATATAATGACCCAAATGTATTTCATCAAATAAATAAATAAAACCACAAATTATCTTTCTTTCTATTTAATAATAAAGAAGACATGTAATGCCACAAAATATGTTTCCAATAATTTTCATTTCTACCTCTATTTATCTATTTAATGAAACATTTAAGTTAAAGAAAATTAAAACTAAACAAACCATAATCTTAGTATCATTATAATTTACCTAAAAAGAATCACAAAATGTTTGATTGTTTGAAACTATTATTATAATAAATATTATTTTAGTTATTACTTCACATATAAAATTAGAAACAATTCATTATTATAGCTAATAATAAAAAATATTTATGTATCCAATTTCCTTTGACGTTCTGGTTCCATTACACGTAAATCAAAAAATATGAGTTATCAATTTTGTGAAACTTCATGTTGCTCTTGTCATTGACCCTAATGCCGAAATTAAATTAAAGTAATAGAAAGTCTCAAAGTACTGACTAATACATGCTGTGCAATTGTATAATAGATATGTGGAGTTAAAAAACCATGTAGCACCATCATTATTCTATAAAGCACCAGGTTCTAATAAGCGTTGAAACCATTATTAAGGGATGATAGGACTGTTGGAATGGCAGAAGAGTAAAGGAACAAATTACATAAAGATTTCACACAATAACACAAACAAGCTGCAACTCTCTATTAATCACACGAAATTCAATCACACTCAATGAATGCAATGAACCCACTGAAGGGTATTTAATCCTAACTCACTTGACATGCACACACTTACAAAACTCATATTTCACATAACTCAACTTGCTCAACGCTGACTTAACTGACTCTCTAACTCACTCACAAAATTTATCTATCACACAACTCAACACTTACTTAACTGATTTTCTAGCTCTGAATGTGGTAGTTAATTAATTATTTTAACACTCCCCCTTAATTACGACTGCTAAACTAAAACATAACTCATGAAAACTAAAACATGTCTACTGGTCTATGTCTCAGCTAGGCTTACAACACTCAAGTTTCTTTTGTGAAAATCAAACACATTTATCGCTAATGGCTTTGTAAATATATCAGCCAATTGATCACTAGATTTACAAGGCTTCAAGTGAAATTCTTCATTACTCACAAGTTCTCTAATAGAGTGATATCTAGTAAAAATATGCTTGCTCTTTTGATGAAACACACTATTCTTGGATAGTGCAATCGTTGACGTGTTGTCACAGTATATTGTCGTTGATCCTTGTTTTTTCTGCTTGGGTCCATCTAATACTCTTCTTAACCATATTGCTTGACATGTTGCTGAAGTTGCTACTACATATTCTGCTTCTACTGATGATAGTGTCATAGTGAGCTGCTTCTTAGATTCCTATTGTGAAACCAGCTCTAAAAATAGAAGAAAAGAGATATCAACACCTTAGAAATAAGCCACTTCGAAGGGGTAGCCTCCTATACATTACATGAATGAACAATTCTTGGATGATACAAATTACAAAACCTCCTTTCTATATATAGGATTCCATGGGGCCACAATGTAATCCTAGTGGGGCCACAATGTAATCCTAGCTGACCTAACAATAATAATTTAAGGGCACAATAATAACAATATGGGGGTTACAGGGGTACAATAATAACAATAAGGGGGTTACACTAACAACAATAAGGGACTATACTAGTAATATAGGGACCTAACATGCCCCTCTCCTTCAAAAAGTGTTGTCCTCAACGCTTGAGTAGCTCTGGGTGCTTCTGTATAAAATTCTCATCCTCCCATGTAGAATCTTTAGTGGGTAAGTTCTTCCACTTGATGAGATACTCTGAAATTGATCGATTCCGTAGCTGTCGAGTTCTTGTTTCCATGACTGCTTCAAGTTCCAATATGATTTTTCCTTCCTCATCAAGTTCTGGAAATATTGTTTGAACCGGAAGATTTTCACCTATAACCTTCTTTAAGCATGAAACATGGAAAACTGGATGTACTCTCGAAGAAGCAGGAAGCTCCAATTTGTATGCCATAGTACCAATCTTTTGCAACACCTTGTAAGGACCATAGTACTTTGGTGATAATTTATTATCCTTCTTAGCTTGCTCGAGGGACATTTGTTTGTATGGTTGTAGCCGTAAAAATACCCAGTCTCCTACATCAAAACTTCTCTCGCTGCGATGTTGATATGCCTGTTGTTTCATTCGATTTTGTGCCAAATTCAGGTTATCCTTTAAGAGTTTGAGAACTTCTTGTTGATGCTCGATGTGATCTTCCACTGCTTGAACCTTCGAATTTTCTCTTAAAGATGATGTGATGGATGGTGGATGATATCCATAAAGTGCCATAAATGGGGTCATTTTTGCTGCAGTATGGAAGGAAGTGTTATACCACCATTCAGCGAGAGGTAACCACTTGACACATTGTGTTTGTTTATCAGATACAAAACAATGAAGATATCCTTCCAAACATTTATTTACTATCTCAGTTTTACCATCGGATTGAGGATGATAAGATGAGCTATGAGCTAATTGAGTACCCAAACAAGAAAATAACTCTGTCCAAAAATTTCTAGTAAAATGGGATCTCTGTCGCTCACAATAACCCTTGGGTTTCCATGTATCTTTTGAATTGTGTCCATAAATGTAGTAGCAATTGTACTTTCTTTAAATGGATGAGATAATGCACAAAAGTGTGCATACTTGGTAAGTCTATCAACCACCACCATGATGACACTCTTTCCTTCGAACTTAGGTAAACCTGTGATAAAATCCATTGAAATCTCCTCCCAACGTTGAATTTGAATGGATAAAGGTTGTAGAAGACCCGGGGTCTTAATTGTCTCCACTTTATTCTGCTGGCAAACCAAACATTCTGACACAAAATTTTGAATATCAGATTTAAGGCCATCCCAAAAAAATTCTTTCTTCACCCTGTGGTAAGTTTTTAAAAATCCTGAGTGTCCTCCTAAAGGAGAAGTGTGCAATTCGAAAATAATATTTTCTTTTAGTTGGGAATTTTTACAAAGATATAAGCAATCTTTGTACCATAAGGAATCATTTTTCCAACTAAATGTATCATATGTACTAGGATATTGCTGCAAATTTTGAATGACTGTCCACACTTCTTCGTCCTTCTTCAATTCATCCATTGCTTTGTTTATCCAATCTGGTTGGATAATATAAATGGCACAAAGCAATGATTTCACCTCTTCATTCTTTCTTGAGAGTGCATCTATAACAACATTTAGCTTCCCTTTTTTGTAGATTATTCCAAAGTCATAAACCAACATCTTTGTGACCCATTTTTTCTGCTCTTTTGAAGATAGTCTTTGTTCCAAAAAATGTTTAATACTATCATGATCAGTTTTTACCTTGAAGTGTCTTCCCATTAAGTAAGTTCTCCATTTCTTTAGTGCATGCAGTATTTCTCACATTTCCTTCTCATAAATAGGTTTCTGTAAATACTTTCCTTTGATTGGACGACTTTCAAAGGCAATGGGTCTTCCTTCTTGCATTAAAACAACACCAATTCCATTTCCTGAGGCATCACATTCCACAATAAAGTTTTTTGTGAATTCTGGCATAGCTAAGAACGGTGCTAGGCACATTGCCTCTTTAAGATGTTAAAAGGCCTTAGTTGTTTCAGGAGTCCATGAAAATGCACCTTTCTTTAATAATGTTGTTAGAGGTGCTGCTATTCTCCCATAATTCTTAACAAAATTGCAATAATACCCTGTTAACCCGAGAAATGCTCACAACTGCTATATGGTTGTGGGGACTTTCCATTCCTTAATGGCTTTAATTTTGTTAGGGTCTACCTTAACACCCTCGTGAGATACAATATGACCTAGATAATCCACCTCTTGTACTCCAAGGAAACATTTAGATGTTTTTTCATATAATTGTTTCTCCTGCAATAGTTGAGCACCCTGTCAACATGTTGAACATGATCCTTCCAAGACCTGTTGTATATTAGTATATCATCAAAAAATACTAGCACAAATTTTCTAAGGAAGGGTTTGAAAATGGAATTCATCAACCCTTGAAATGTAGAAGGTGCATTAGTAAGGCCAAAAAGCATGACCAAAAATTCATAATGACCCTCATGAGTTCGAAATGTTGTTTTCGGAATATCTTCAGTCTTCATTCTAATTTGATGATATCCTGAACGAAGATCCAACTTGGTAAAATAAATTGCTCCATGTAATTCATCCAATAATTCATCAATCACAGGAATGGGAAATTTATCTTTAATGGTGAGCTTATTGAGCTCCCTATAATCCCGACACATGCGCCATGATCCATCCTTCTTGTGTACCAATACTACAGGAGCAGAGAAAGAACTTTGACTAGGTTGAATTATACCTGCCTCTAACATTTCTGCAATCATACATTCAATTTTTCTCTTTTGGAAGTAAGGCTATCTATAAGGCCTGATTTTTGGAGGAACACTTCCTGGAATCAAATGAATAGCATGATCATGATCATGAATAGGTAGGAGTCCTGTGGGAGTTTCAAACACCTTGGAATGATTGTCCAAGACTTGTTGGAGATCTGCAGAAATAGATGATTTTGATGTCGGAACTTCTAGTGAGCATAATTGTGCAATTACGCCTCGTTGTTATTTATTTAGAAGCTTTTTCATGACATTAGAGCTTATTATCCTTCCTGGCTTCCCTTCAATACCCCGTAATTCGACTTCCTTTCCTTCTGAAAAAAATTTCAAGAAAAGTTCTTGAAATTAAAAGCTACCGTCCCCAAAGATTGTAACCATTCTACTCCTAGTACAACATCAGCACCTCCCATAGGAATGGAAAGCATTGGACTAGTCAATACATATTCCCCCATGGTTAGCTTGATATTATGGCATTTTCCAGAGAAATTTATAGTTCCTCCATTTGCAACCATCACTTGACATTCGGGTGCTGGGTATAGGAAACAATTCAATTCCTTGGCTACCTTACAATGAATAAAATTATGGGTACTACCTGAATCAATCAACACTATTACCTTTTTCTTCTTGATATGTCCTTCTATATTGAGAGTTTGAGGAGTGGTAAT
Source organism: Pinus albicaulis (assembly GCA_034641835.2). NCBI lineage: Eukaryota > Viridiplantae > Streptophyta > Pinopsida > Pinales > Pinaceae > Pinus > Pinus albicaulis. The sequence continues at coordinate 593,097,897 of CM076579.1, forward strand.
TCCCGCCAATGCATTACACGATATGGTCAGACTCATTTCTTCCTCTTCTAGGGTTGGTTCCTGGTGTATATCCTCTTCTTGTTCATTTTCTTCTTCCTCTTCACAATCTATGTAAAATAATTTCTTCTCAGCACACTTATGACCTTTAGTGTATTTGCTATCACAACTGTAGCAAAGCCCTTTTGCTCTTTTGTCTTCCAATTGTTGTGGTGTCAACCTTGTAGGTTGTGGAAATCTAGGCGTAGCAACACTTCCTTCTTTATAGAATTGAGTGGTAGGCTTCCTTGTCGCCATAATTTTACATTCAACTTTTCTTGCCAACCCGAATGCCTTCTCCAATGAATCAGGTTCCAAAACACGAACTTCATTTTTGATGTTATCCTTTAGAGCACCTATGAAGAGATCAACCCTGTGTTCCTCTGGAATATCAGTTACCCTTATATTCAATTTTTGGAAGTCCTCAATGTGCTGCCCCACTAAACCCTTTTGTTTGAGATTTATCAATTGGCTAAAGAAGGTGTTTCTCTTTGTATCCTCATAATGTGCTATCATTTCCTCCATAAAAATTGACCAAGTGACAATTTTTTTACGGGAGCAAAGTCATCGATACCATACAAATGTATTTTGTTCTAAATGTAAAGTTGCAATGCGTACCTTTTGTGTGTTTTGCACATTATGGAGATCAAAATATTGCTCCATCTGTAGTATCCATGTTACAGAATCCTTTCCATCAAACTTCCTCATATCCATTTTTGGAATATGGTGGTTCTTCCCGCCAAAATTAGAGTTTATGAAATCACGATTAACATTTATTTTGTTCTCATCATGAGTTTCCTCTACTATCTTTTCACCATTAGGAAAAAAAATTTGTATCAACTTTGTCAAACCTTCCATGTCTTATTTTAGATCATTCTTCATGTTTTCCATTTTTTCATCGGTCTTAGCTTCCATGTCATCCATCTTAGATTCCATGCCAGCTTCCATGCCATCTATTTTAGTTTCCATGCCATTCTTCAAACCATCCATCTTAGATTCCACGCCTTTCTTCAAACCATCCATCTTAGTTTCCACGCCTTTCTTCAAAACTTCCATGTCATTTTTTGTTTCTCTTTGTGAGAGCGAAATTTTTTGCACTTGCTCTTGTAAATTTGATATGTCATGTTTCCATTCTTCATCTTCATGAGTCATAGTAGAGACTTCTAAAGGCTTAATGGGTGTTGAATTCTTTTTAGGGGCCATTTTAGAATCTAATACTGATATATATTCTACAATATTCCCTTGGAATCATTTCAACTTGATTCTTCAAACAAGACTTATGCAATTCGGGAAAAAACAGACACACCTTTTACTTGCTTTTGAGGAGCTCTATATTGAAATTGAGTTATCTCTGTAATTTTAGATCCTCGATATCTGAAATTTGGCCTTATAGTAACTCTTTGAAGATTCTTTAAAATGTCATAGGTTTGACCTGATTTGGATTGTTCAAGGAAAATTTATGTCCAATATCCCACAATGACCCAATTATGGACTGGTTTAGTAAAGAAAAGTTGTACGACTTGCCACCTGTCACTATTTCCTCCTTTGGCTCTGAAATTGATAGAAAAGAAACTAAATTCCATGTACTTGTATCCACTTTTTCCAACATTCCGATCTGATGCACAGAGAGAGAGTTATGAATATTTTTCCACGATAACCTCTTTGAGATGAAATTCGAGAGCCTAAAAAAGACCTGACTTCCATAGATCATATATCCAAAAATATTGCGAACCAAGCTCTGAAATTTTTCGATGATGTTCGCTCTCTAAAAATTTCAGCTTATGAAACTTCGTAGAGAAACATTTATAGCACAAATACCGCGATGGCTTGTTTAGGTTAAATTCAGGAGCCTGCAAAGAGCCCTAAATTCCACAGATCATATCTCCGAAAATATTGTGAACCAAGATCTGAAATTTTGTGACAATGTTCCTCAGTATTTTGGCTTCGTACTTTAAAAATTTCAGGTTTTGAACCTTCGTAGAAAAACATTTATAGCGAAAATTCCACGATGACTAGTTTGGAGCAACGAAAACCCTAGAATCCAAAGCTCTGATACCAAATGTTGTGAAACTGGCTCCAAAAATAGAAGAAAAGAGATATCAACGCCTTTGAAATAAGCCACTTCGAGGGGGCAGCCTCCAATACATTACATGAATGAAAATTTCTTGAATGATACAAATTACAAAACCTCCTTTCTATATATAGGAGTCCATGAGTCCATAATGTAATCCTAGTGGGGCCATAATGTAATCATAGCCGACCTAACAATAATAATTTAAGGGCACAATAATAACAATATGAGGGCTACAGGGGTACAATAATAAAAATAAGGGGATTACACTAACAACAATAAGGGACTATACTAGTAATTTAGGGACCTAACAATGCCCATGCTATCACACCTAAACCAATATGGAACACATAACCGTAAGTTCTCTTCCTATCATCCAAAATCCTTGAAAAATCACTATCTATGTATCAATCGAATCTTTCTTCTCTGTACTTGCATACATTATGCCAAAATATCTAGTCCTTCTTATGTATCTTTTCTTGCACTCCAATGTGTGTCTTTTAGAGTCTCCATAAATCTAGAAATAAAACTCACTCCTTGCATAATATCTGGTCTTGTAGCTGTGAGATACATGAGGTTGCCAACCAATTTTGTGAATAGAGTTGGATTGACATCTGATCCTTCATCATCCTTACTTAAATTTGTACCTCAAGCAACTACTGTAGGTACAGGTTTTCAATTATCCATCTTGAATATTTTTAGAAAATCTCTAGCATATTTATTTTGGCAAATAAAAATTTCTTTTTCAAATTGCTCAAATTATAAGTCAAGAAAATATTACATGAGACCAAGATTTGTCATCTCAAATTCTTTCATCATGGTTTCTTTAAATTCATCAACCTCAATATCACCTGTAAAAATCATATCATAAACATATAAGAAAACAATAAAAATTTGTCCATGCTCATTTACCTTTGTTTATAAGGTAGGCTCAATTTTGCTTCTACAAAATCCATTCTTAATCATGTAGCTATCGATACTTCTATACCAAGCTCTAGGTGCTTGCTTTAGTCCATAGAGCACTTTCTTCAAACTGTAAACTTTCTCTTCTTTACCTTAAACTTCATAACCTAGAGGTTGCTACACATAAATTTATTCTTCTATAATTCCATTCAAGAAGGCTGATTTGACATCCATCTGATATACTTTCCACTTTTTATGAGCTATTGTGGCTAGAACTACTCTTATAGTATCCAATATAGCTACCGGAAAAAAAATTTCGCCAAAGTATATTCCCAGATGCTGCGAGAATCCTTTTGCCACAAATCTTGTTTTAAATCTATCAATCTCACCTTTTTCATTCAACTTTGTCTTGTATACCCACTTCACACCAATGACGTTTTTATAACTTAGAAAATTAACCGAATCCCATGTATTATTATTTTCAATAGAATCAATATATTCACCCGTGGCTTGCACCGAATTTTAATCTCTGATTGCTTCTTAAAATGAAGAAGGTTGGAATGACAACAATGAAAAATTTGAACTAACATCCAAATCATCATAAATATCTTTCAAAATTCTCATATTTCTCTTACCATTGCTTGAGTCATTACTTGATTGAATACTTGGATAATTATGGTCTGTTGATCTTCTTGAAGATCCATGTTGCTCTGAAAATCTTGGAGTCCTTGCTGGTGTGACTTTGTTTGGTGTCTGATCTTTTGATTCTTGCTTCTCCTTTTCTGCTACATCATCCTCTTCCATCAATGGTGCTTTTGCATCAATTGTTTTATCTACAGTCCCATTCCATGACTCTTGTTCTTTGAACACAACGTCTTTATTAATTATTTTCTTCTTGGTGAGAGGGTTATACAATTTGTAATATTTTTACTGCTCACTATAACCAATAAATATGCAATTTTCACTTTGATCATCCAATTTTCCTCTTATTTTCTTAGGCACATGTGCATAGGCGACACATCCAAAAACTCTGAAATGAGATACACTACATGATATACCTAACCATACTTCTTCTGGAACTTTTTTCCTCACACTCTTTGTTGGTGATTTGTTTATCACATAAACAACACATGCCACTACTTCTACCCAATACTCATTAGAAAAGTTTCTTGCTTTCAACATGCTCCTTTTCATGTTCATGATTGTTTTGTTCTTTCTCTCTGCTACACCATTCTGCTGCGATGTGTATCTGGTTGTAAACTGTCTTCCGATTCCATGTTGTTTGTAGTACTCATGGAATGCTTACGAATCATATTTTCCACCACGATATGATCTTAATACCTTGATTGGTCGATCACTTTCATTTTGTGCTAAGGCTTTGAAGTCTTTGAACTTTGCAAAAGTTTCAGAATTTTTCTTCAAGAAGTAAAACCAAGTCTTTCTACTATAGTCATCAATAAAAGTGAGGAACTAACAACTTCCACCAATCGACTATGTCCTCATAGGTCCACACAAATTTGTATGCACCAACTCAAGTGGTTTATTTGCCTTGTATGAAACTCCCTTCAGAAAACTTTCACGGCGTTTCATTCCCAAGATGCAAAACTCACAAGTACTAGCACATTATTTGATGGGAGGTAATCCTTTGACCATCTGTTTCTGCTGCAAAAATATTAAAGCGGAAAAATGCAAGTGTCCAAACCGAAAGTGCCATGACCAGTAATCATTATAGCATGCAACTGTAAAAGAACTAACCTAATCATTATAGTTCGTAATTAGAGGAAAGATTATGTTCCTCGTCATCTGCACCTTTGCTATCAGTTTCTTGCTTGGGTTTTTTTCATAAATAAAAAACTCTTGCCCCTGAAAGATAACTTTGTATCCTTTCTGTGTTAATTGACCAACACTTATCAAGTTATGTTTGAGACCAAGAACATAATATACCTCTGAGATTGTCTTTGGCTCCTCCTGCTTGGTCAAAATGTTGATCACTCATTTTCCATCTACATCCACAGTCTTGTCAGTCCCCAACTCTACCTCTGTCTTCACAGATTGATCCAAATTTGCAACCAAATTCTTGATTCCTGTCATGTGGTTACTGCAACCACTGTCTAATAACCACACTTTATCAGATAGTTCATGCATGGTGTTTCATGGTAGGAACATGGAGTTAGTATTCTCTGTACTAATATTAGCTCTTTCATTTCCTTGATCAGCTATCTTTTTCCTGCAATCACGATCATAGTGACCAAATTTATTGCAATAATAACATCTCACCTTTGACTTGTTAGATCTGTAATTATTTTTGAAGCTTTTGATACTGCTGCTTCCACTTTCATGTTCATGCTCTTCTCGGCCATCTCTCTGACCACCATATATTATGCCTCGTCCTCTGCCTCTCGATCGACCTCTGCCTCAACCTCTTGAAATAGAAACTTGCCTTTTGAAAGTGGTTTCTAAAGTGGAATCCTTATTTCTGTCTATCCTTGCCTCATGCGATAGAAGTGATCCCGTCAACTCATCAACTATCAATTTTTCCAAATCCTTTGCTTCTTCTATGGCTGCTACCACAACATCAAACTTGATAGACAAAGATCTAAGGACTTTCTCAATCACTGTTTGATTTTTAATTTATTCACCATAAATTTTTAACTGATTCATGACATACATGACGCTATTCATAAAGGAATCAATTTTCTCTGTCTCCTTCATTTGCGGACTTTCAAAATCTCTCATAGTATTTTGCAATTTAGAAATATTGAATTTTTCCATACCTTGATATCTTGTTGCCAAAGTTTCACATGTTTCCCTCAGTGAAGATGTGATCATTATCTTCAAGAACACTACTCGGTCCACTCCCTATTGGATAAGAAGAAAAACTTGTGCATTATTCCTTTTGTCTTTCTTCCATTGTTCCCTCTCTGCATTACGGAGGATTCGTTCTTCTGCATCATCCTCAGGTTCTGCAAACCCAAACTTGAAATGATCTCAAACATCATGCGATTTTAACATAGCATCCATTTTAATGACCCACACATCATAATCCTTCCCTGTGAAGTAAGGAAGTTATGGCTAGAAGCTGCTTGTTGCCATATTTATTTAGAAAATAATTCTCTGATAAAATCCTAAAATTTATTCTTTTGTAAGATTTACAAAACTAAATAAAAAAACAAAAATAACCCTTATACACAACCATAAATTCTTATTTTATATAAAAAAATATTTTATGAAAATTTTCTTAATATATAGAATAAAATTATATTATAAAATCCCTTAGTTTATTATAATATCTCCACTTAAAATTTTCAAAATCCCTTCTAAAATCTCCTTTGAATAAAATTACTCCAAGTATCCAAATCCAACTTTATGGAAAGCTTTATAAAACCAAAAAGGTTGAATTAGCTTATGTCATAAACCTTCACGTAGCTTGTAAAAAAAATAAAATCAACCCTTTTAAACTCACTAACGAGCCTGTTGTGTAGGTGCTAAGGCTAGCCTTAAAGTCATTGTTAGTCCACCAACGCGGCTCTATGCTTAGTGCACCAACAATATAACCTTGTTACTATAATGTAGTAGTTGCGTTATAGTATTCAATAGGCCAGAAAAAAAATTCTCACACACCAATGATTGTTGATTTATTTTTCCTTCGTTCTTTGTAACATCGTTTTTATACCAATTTGTTGGAATGATAGAAGAGAAAAAGCAAAAATTACACAAAGATTTCACACAATAACACTAGCTGTAACTTTCTATTAATCACATGAACTTCAATCACACTCAATGAATACAATGAACTCGCTGAAGGGTATTTAATCCTAACTCACTTGACATGCACACACTTCCCAAATTCATCTATCACATAACTCAATTTCTCAATGCTCACTTAACTGACTCTCTAACTCAATCACCAAATTTATCTGTCACACAACTCAACGCTTACTTTGTAATCACCCTAGTAATTTTTAGGTTGTGGGATGAGGATTTTTGTAGTTAAGAACACCAGGGGTAACCAAGAACCACTTTTAGAATTTAGGATCTAGCCTTCCTGAGTTCCGGAGAGGGATCTCTCCTAAAGATTTAGCTTTTTTTGGTAAAGGGTTTTAGGCTAGCTATGAGTGGACAATTTGGTTTGATTTTTGGAATGTTGGTAGGAATAAATTACTACAAGGAAAACCATAGAAATATCTACCTAACCATTGGGCAATGGAGTCAAATTATAGCAAACAAGACTAGAAAACCTAGGCCAAAAGATGCAAATGTGCTAAGGGCAAGATAGATGACCTTCAGAGGGTTTTAAAAGGCTATTTTGATGAAGTGGGTGAAATGCGGACTAAAGGAAATTAAGAATCCTTAGATCACAGAAAAGGAAGAGGGAATTTGAATTCAAATGAGACTAGAGAGCAATTAAGAATTCTAAATTCTGGAAATCAGTAGAAAACATAAAAATGAAAACTAGTTAATACAGAGAGCTTTTTACACTAATTCTGTAATATTCCTCCTAGTTTTTTATTTAAGATAGAAATAAACACGGGATGTATGAATGAAACTTAAAGAGATACACAATGAAAACTTGAAAATATTGTACTCATCTGGTCATCACATGAATCCTTAGCTATGATGTCCTTTTGCTTCAGTTTCGAGCCTGCTGCTTCAACTTAACTCACATAAAATCCCAATGTTTCAACAAAAATTCTATAGTATTCTTGATTATTTTATTCCACACTGAATACTTCAAATAATGAAGTATTTATACACATAACTTGTTTAAAAAATATCTCAGAGTTTGTGATAATGTTTTAAGGAAAAACAGGAAAGATAACAAAAGAAAAGGGACAACGGAAAAACAGTTTGCAAGTTGTTCTCTTTTACAAGGAAATATAGAACTCATTATTCTAATTAGAAAGACTTTTGATGTGATGTGAGCATTGCTGGCACTAGGTGCATCTTCTCATGAAAAGTGGTTGTAGAACATTCCTTCCTTTGAATTTCAACTCTAATACTATTTATCATATGATTTTCACTGTTTTACTACTATAATTACAAAATAACCAGCAGTAACATTATTTTTACTGATACTCTTTAACCCTGAATTTTTACCCTAAGGTAACAGTAAAATATGATCTTTCATGTGCTTTTCCTGCATCTTTTACTTGTCAAATTCACATCATATTTGTGAATTCTTTCCATTGTTGAGTTGTTGGGATCTTTATACTCTTCAGCTTCCTGTAGCTTTCATCAGCCTCTGTATATTTAGCAAAGTTTGGCTTTACTGTGAACATATGCTTGATTTCATTCTCCAAAAAGAAAAAAAATTCAAAATATTGAAGTAGTATTTTGCCACTTGGAAATCCTTGTGGCAAAGGCTTTTTAGCCTGTTCCTTAGCATGAGCTCTGATTTTCTGGTCATAGTCCCTTTGTGGCATCAATTTTTCATTCAATGCATGAATATCTGGAATTCCTGCTTCAAGTAGCAAGTCATACTTAGTCTTGAACTTGCTAATTGATATGTTCATATTGTCACACTTTTCTTCCAGATTATTCATGATGTTTCTTTTTGTTAGGACCTTTTTGATTTCCAGGATAGACTCTGTCCTGTCTGGAACTTTTAATTCAGCTAGTTCTTCTCTGCTTTTATTGTTCAAAAATGATATGAGCTGAAATGCTTGTGGTGGTTTGTTTCCAAGCTTGTTGTGTAACCAGCTCCAAAAATAGAAGAAAAAAGATATCAACGCCTTAGAAATAAGCCACTTCGAGGGGGTAACCTCCAATACATTACATAAATGAACAATTATTGGATGATACCAATGAACAAAACCTTCTTCTATATATAGGAGTCCATGGGGCCACAATATAATCCTAGTGGGGCCACAATGTAATCCTAGCCGACCTAACAATAATAATGTAAGGACACAATAATAACAATATGGGGGTTACAGGGGTACAATAATAACAATAAGGGGGGCTACACTAACATAATAATGGGCTACACTATTAATATAGGGACTTAACATGCCCCTCTCCTTCAAACAAGTGTTGTCCTCAACGCTTGATTATTTCTTGATGCTTCTGTATAAAATTCTCATCCTCCCATGTGAAATCTTCTACAGGAAAGTTCTTCCACTTGCCGAGATACTCTGAAATTGATCATACTTGTCGAGTTCTTGTCTCTATGACTGCTTCATAGCTTATTTCGATGTCATGTTGATCTTCCTGTTGTTTCATTAGATTCTGCACCAAAGTTGGGTTATCCTTTGAGAGTTGGAGAACTTGTTGTTGATGCTCGATGTGATCTTCCACTAATTTATCATCCATATTTTCTATTATTTGATCCTTAAAACCATCCAACTTAGCCTCCATTTCTGCTTTTAAACCATCTATTTCATCTTCAATTGCTCTTTGTAATATTGAAACTTGTTGCACTTGGTACCGTAATTTTGATATCTCATACTGCAACTCTTCCTCTTCATGCATCATAGTATAGCTTTTTCTTGCTTTTGAGGTGCTCGATATTGAAATTGGATTATCTCTGTGATTGTAGCACTTCAATATTTGAATTTCAGTACCAACGTATTCCTCTGAATTATCTTTCTAATGACATAGTTCTGACCTGATTTGGATTCTCCAAGGCAAAGTTGTGTCCAATCTCCCACAATGACCTAATTCTGGATTGGTTCAGTAGAGAGAACTTGTACTACTTTCCACGTGTCACTGTTTCATCCTTTGTCTCTGAAATTGATAGCCAAGAAAATACAGTCCATTTACTTGCGACCACTTTTTACGGCACTCAAATCCGATGCCCAGAGAGAGAGTTATTGAACGTTTCCCACGATAACCTCTTTGAGATGAAATTCAGGAGCCTGAAACAGCACTACCTTCCACAGATCATATCTCAAAAAATGTTCTGAACCAAGCTCTGAAATTTTTTGACGAATTTCCTCAGGATTTCAGATTCGCACCATATGAATTTCAGGTTCTGAACCTTCGTAGAAAAAAATTTATAGCGCAAATGCCACGATGACCTGTTTAGGAGCCTGAAAAAAGACCTAACTTCCACAGATCATATCTCCGAAAATATTGCGAACCAAGCTCTGAAATTTTTGGACAAGCTTCCTCAGGATTTTGGATTCGCACCCTAAACATTTTAGCTTCTGAAACTTCGTAGAAAAAACGTTATAGCGAAAATGCCACGATGACCTGTTTGGAGCAGCGAAACCCTAGAATCCAGGGCTCTGATACCAAATGTTGTGTAACCAGCTCCAAAAATAGAAGAAAAAAGATATCAACGCCTTAGAAATAAGCCACTTCGAGGGGGTAACCTCCAATACATTACATAAATGAACAATTCTTGGATGATACCAATGAAAAAAACCTCCTTCTATATATAGGAGTCCATGGGGCCACAATATAATCCTAGTGGGGCCACAATGTAATCCTAGCCGACCTAACAATAATAATGTAAGGGCACAATAATAACAATATGGGGGTTACAGGGGTACAATAATAACAATAAGGGGGGCTACACTAACATAATACGGGGCTACACTATTAATATAGGGACTTAACAAAGCTCCTTCTTTGTTTTATCAATTTCTGCTAAAGCAGCTTGTAGCAGATCTTTTTGCTCATATATAATTTGGATAGAATACCACTGTGAATGAATGCCTTCAGTGATTTTGGTCCACAAATGATTCTTCATATAGGCAACCTATTCAGTAAGATTCACTTACTGTTGAAGAATTTTTACTTGTTCCTATAATCTGTCAGCTCTCTGTTCATGTCCTTTGGAAGTAATTAAGGCATATTTTTTAGAAGTTTCCAGATTTTTAATAATGCCTTTCAAACTAAGTATTTATTTATCTTTTATAGACATATCTTCCATGGCTTTGATTATTGTAGCTTTTTCCTCTACTGTGTTTATCTGTGAGGTTGATGAAGAAGAGGCAGAGATGTCATGAGAAGTGATTGTCACTGCAGTTGCCAATACTCCTTTCGGTGCCAAGCGTTATGCCAATGTAGATGGAACAACTGTACTTACAATTGAGATCACTGTAGGAATCAAAAACAGTTGATATTTCTTCATATTTTCATTTTCTTGCATGAAAGCTTCTATTTGACTTTCCATTTCTTTTATCTGGGTTGTCATTTTTAGAAAAAGTTGTTTTAGTTCATCATTTTTTGTCTTCTGCTGAAGGATTTCTTTTTCCTGGGGATTTTCACTTTGAGGCAATTTTAGTTGTTTTCTGAGACCAGCTATGTTCTCATTTTTCTGTTTGATTATAACCTTTTCCCCTTCAATGTTTGCTGGGTCAGCTTCTGCTTCAATTACTATATCCTCCAATGCTTTGATTCTTAAGTTGTTGGCATATAATGAGGCTTTATCTAATTTCATTTGATTCTAAAGGTTTATCATTTTTTTGTCAAGCATGATAGAATTCATAGTCTTATTGACTATTCTAGAATACAACATCTCTGTATTTCTCATGTGGAATTCTATTTGGTCTAATTCATGGACAGCATCTGCATCAACTTCAAGGTCTCTCTTTCAATAATCTACAATTGTTTTTGGATCAGCCACTGTGGGCTTGAAAAATGACATAACCAATTTGTTTGAAGAGTAATCAAAAGTTGAAAGGAGTCTATCCTTATTCCTAGGCATTTCTTTAAGGAACTTGGAATATGCTTCACTTTTGATTTCTTCATTCTTTTCTTTGATTTGTCTGAACCTGATTTGAATATCTGACTCTGTGTTGTCAGGTTCTTTAGAAGAAGAGGGCATATCAACTTTTCTTTGTTTATCCACCATGACTGTGTCTTTCTGTTGTGCTCCAAGTTTGACATTTTGAAGCTCTTTAAGAGTTTCAGTTACTATCCTTGTTGCTTCATCATCAGTTTCATGACCATTGTTATCTTCAATATTAACAGCTTTATCCCTTTCCTCATCAGTCAATTTACTTTTCTTAATGTAGGGAATTCTGAATCTCTTATCTAGAATAGTTTCAGTTGTGAAACTATCTTCTTTTCTGTTTCTTTTGTGAACAATTTCAGCTTCTTTGTTTACTGTAATCACTTGTTTTTGTTCCACCTATGTATCCTTTCCACTATTTCTCTGCATGCCCTATGAGTCATCATCAAATAAATTATGTGGCTCCCATTCAAGCTTATTGGCATATTTTTCAATTTGGGGCTTGGGATCATGCAAGAAAGCAAACAATTTGCATCTCAATATGATTTGATTTGAAATACCCTGAGGATCATAATTCCACATAAATCTGTATGGGAATTTATATTCTTTCAACTTGACATTAATTTCATTTGTTGCTTCTCTGTTATTCACAATCAATGGCCCAACTTGATTTTTTAGTTTGAACTGAGTCTTTTTTCTAGAGGCTATGAAATTGACTTCATCTGCATTCAACAGTTGCCTCAAATATTCTAAAGCAAATATCCTTGTTGTCACAAAGCTAGGCAATTTATATGGGGCCAGGAGTGCACCATATACTCTAATCTTTGTGTAATTCTTATATAAGTACCAATCCCCTATTTTACAGCTCTCAAATAGTTGTAAGATTCTCTTTGTTTCTTCATTAATTCTATGGGTCTATTCCTTATTCAATAAATTCATAGCGGGTACTAAAAACAAGTCATTAAAGTCTACATAGTTGTATTCCCTGTTCCATTTTCTCAGAATTGATGACCAAAACACAACTGAAAGTACATTTCCTTCTAGATCTATCTTTTGAAACTCAATAGGAAACTTGTCTGCTTGATAATACAAAAAGAGATGAAGTAGATATGAAGTATATCTAAAGACTCCTTCTTCTAGCAATCTAGACAGTTGGTAGTGCATGTTTTCTGCAATGAACTTCGCAAAATTGTACATAATGGATGGAGGCTAGCCAGGGCTCAAAGTAGACAGAAAACCTAAGATAGCAACATTAGTGAACTCATCAGTGTTATATCCCAGTATGAATGATAACATGGAGACAATCTGTCTGGTTTCATTTGGAAAATCAAATTTATCAAATGGAGGATTGAGCTTAGGTATATCAACCTGTTTGGGACAAAAAGTCTGGAAGATTTTGAACTTGGAAGAAAAATCCAGTTCTAGGTAACGCTGAGTTAAATCTTCTATTGACAATGAAGCATCATTGGGGTCAGGGTTTAGTTGCAGCATAGAGTTTATGGATTTTGCATTGATGTAAAATATAACCTCTCTATCTTTATTGACAATGCACCTTTGGTCTGGAATATAATAGGACTGACACAATATGACAAAATCAGGGACTAAATGAGTAAGAGGGACAATGTACTTTGGCAGATTAGTATCCCAGACTGGTATATCTTTATCACCTTTCTCTACAGATTTTCCAAAACACCAGCTATACACATCCAGTAAATTGAACTCCACTGAAGGGTCCAATATTCTGTAATCAAGGTCAACCAGAGGACTATTTTCTTGTGAATTAACTGGAGGTTGGATAGGCCTGACAACTTCTAAGGAATTAGAAATGAGTGCAGGGGTGGGTTTATCAAGTTTAGAAGACTCGGGCTGAGGGATTTTAGTAGAGGCTTTATTTTGAGGTTTTGGGCTTCCTGATTTAGGGGTTACTTGTTTCTTTGTCATTTTTCAACTGAACAGAGCAAGCTTAGACTGTTTGCTGAGTTCTTCTATTGGAAACAAGGGACTTTTAGAGAATTTCTCTGGTAAAATAGGGTTCTAAGTAGGGTTTTGGATAGAAAAATGGTTTTAATGCTCAGTAGAATTTTATGATCAATTCTGACAGCAAAAATGATGGAGTAGATAAAACTTGTAAAAACGGAAATGAGGGATTCTGGAGAAAATTTGACAGAGTTTCCCTTTTACTTTGAATGTTTTTTGCAAGCTCGGTATGGACAATTAGGATAATTACAGGCAATAATTGATAAACTAGTGTTTTTTCCTTTAAAATTGAAGTTTTTGTGGATAAGTTTGATGAAAAATACCTTTAAAAGGTATAATTGTGGTCAAAGACGTTTCATGGTTGCGCGCAGTCTTCAATTCTATTGAATTTGGCTATCAAAGGATACTTTGGCTCTCAGTGGTTGAATTGAAAGGAAAATGGCTTATTAACTGGTCACTGGTTCACTAGCAGGCTTAAAAATGGTGCTCGGAGGCTTGGTAATGGGCTCGCGGACGTTTTCAGGGTTTTAAATCATGAAAAGTAATGAAAATCAGAATCTGGGAGGTTTCAAAGCTTACAAGCGTGAAATAGGTGAAAATTAGATAAAAACCACAAGTTTTATGAATAAACCATAGTTTAAACCATAGTTAAATCATATTTAATCATATGTTGGGAGGGAGTGGTTTCGGAATACCACTAGGTGGTATACGCGTAGCTCCAGAGCAGTAAGTGGTAAATCTCTTTTCGAACGCGATCCAATTATTTGCTGACACGTCAACGCAGGGTGGTTTGGGAAAACCACCCATATCGCGCGACTTTTCCAAAACATCGGTCGCGCACTTTGGAAATGTGAAAATAAACCGGCGCTATTGGATTTGGCTTTTAAAAGTGAAGGGCCCAGATCATTTGAAAATTTGCGGGGAAAGGACATCATCAGGTTGCATATGGATCGTCCGATTTGGACCTGATGGAAAATCCAACGGTTGTCATGCTACGTGATATGGGAAGGGATGAGAATGTATTAAACCGTCACATTTATTTTTTATTGTTGGATCAAATGGATAGAGGGGATCGGAGGGCTGACATTAATATCGAAGATAAAAGGGATTTGGTTAAATTTTTACATATAAAATCAACTTTTTCAATGAAAAAATGATCGAGAAGGGTTTTAAACTGGGATTTAACCGAGGTTAGGACTTGTAGTTTAGGGAATATGGGGTATATATGGCAGATTTTAACTCAAATTAGGGTTTTAACCTTAGGTTAGGGGGTCGGGCAAAGGGAAAATATACAAGGAGAAAGGGTTACTCTTTTTAAGTTTAGTTTAAATGAAACTTCGGGAATTTTTGGTTTTAAACACATATACAACATGTTTAAAAGTTTTTTCATATATTTTTTATTGTATGGTTAATTAAACCAGGGTGATTTAACTACCGTAGGGGCAGGATATATATAAGGATAGTTTTAGCGAAAGGGGTATAATGTGGGTTTTTATTTAAACATGTGGGGATTAAATAACTTTGGCTAAAGTTATAATTAGTGGGTTTTTTGGGTTTATTATATAAAAAGGAGTTATATACTATAGGAAAAGGTCATTTCTATAGGGATTTAATATATAAATTAAAGTTAATATGAAAATGGGATAATGTATACTCAAAATACATAAACATAATAATTAAAGTGGAGTTTAAAAGACAATTTGCATTAATCTTATCACTTAACTTAAGATATAATGTTATTTTGAGGGCTTAATGTTTTCAAATGATGTAGGAAGTTAATTAAATGGGAATTATAATGTCTTTAAGAAAAAATGAGGTTTTACTTATGATTATTCAGGGGGATGAATGCATGAATGGTAATTTATGTAAGTTTAAGGGATTAATATAGACATTTTACACTTTCAACTGATCAGTCATAGAGCCTTGGGTCCGGTCCCAACAAAAGTCAAGGAAATGCCTTGAGCCTTTCTGACTGATAGTTTAGAATGTTTCATGACTATGGGAAGGGGAAGTTAGTTATTTGGCAGCCCATGATGAATGATATTTACATTGAGACTTTTCACCTTCTTATACCTACCCAACTTACCATGCTAACATTTTTTCTTCCTTTGCAGTAAGGTGCATTTAAGCTAGCAACCTTCACAGCATTTATTCTATTTGAAAGCAAGTAAAACTATCTAATTCTACACTTATTTCATCTATGAATCCAAATTAAACTGTTGGATTCATTTTATTTCTCTACCTAACTACTGAATTGTCATGATTAAACTGTATGACAACTCATTATTCTCTATCTACAAAATGTGAAATTGAAACATGACAAGTCAAGATTGAACTGTTTAACTCATCATGGACTATGGCATTTATTGACACTCTGCCATAGTCAAAAATTAAAAAGTAGTGGCACTTATGCTTGCACACTT
The DNA here is from genome assembly GCA_034641835.2 of Pinus albicaulis. Classification (NCBI taxonomy): domain Eukaryota; kingdom Viridiplantae; phylum Streptophyta; class Pinopsida; order Pinales; family Pinaceae; genus Pinus; species Pinus albicaulis. Next base: position 593,113,990 of record CM076579.1, read on the forward strand.
TCATCTTTTATTCATTTTTTCTTTTGGGGTCTGTTATTTTTTCTAAGTCCTTTGATTATTCTTTTAGGACTTTTTACCCTTTTTTTTATTTTTTTTATTTTTTTGATTTTTTTTTTACAAAATATGTGAATACAACTTGCATTGGGCAAAGTATGTACAAATTTACAAGATTATCAATAGTCAAGTAAAAATTATGACCCCTATATTATAGGTTGCTAACATCGGCTTCACTTAGGGATGGCTTTTCCTGTGAAATGCCAAGAACTCTGAGATCAATAGCCTTATCCATTGACCTTGGTGATCATGTAAATGTCTTCTTTTTTTTGCAATAATCATATTTATGATATCTTATACTGCAAATCTCAGGGCCTTCTCTTCGGGCTTCAACTTTGTAGATAATATATCCAATCCAATCTACACTCTGACTATGAATATTTACAATGATAAAGTAAATAAATCTATCTGTTAAGTAACTTGTGAGGAATAATAATGTTTCAACATCCTTCCATTTACTAGTCCTTCTTGAGGCTCGGTTCCATCCAAATTCCTGATGAAAAGGGAATTATTTCCTCTGTAACCATATATTACATAGGGTCCTTTCCATAGAAAGTCAAACTTCCCATGTTTACTTTTATCCTCTCTTCTTGAATCCCATCTTAAAACTTGTTCTCCTATGAAAAAGTCATCTTCCTTAACTCTTTTATCAAAAATATTTTTGATCTTGTCCTGTAAAACTTGTGACTTTTCATAAACTTCATCTCTGGTTTGTTGAAGGTGTATGGTTTCATTGATTCTTCTTTGAATGTCATTAGTTTCCACCTGTAATTCCTGGATAATCTTCATGACTGGGACAACCAAGGAAGAGGGGAAAACTACATCTCTACCATAAACAATCTGATATGGTGAAGTTCCTATAGAATTTTTTGTAGTAAGTCTATCAGCTGAAAGGACATCGACCAGTTTATTATTCCATGTCTTTTTATTGTCTTGGAGTGGTTTTTTGACGATGTTGACTAAAATTTTATTTGAGGATTTGGCCAGACCATTACCTTGGGGATAATATGTTGTGGAATGACCTAAGGTAATATGGTATTTATGGCGGAAGGAAATCATCTTCTTAGATTTTAAAGCAGTAGCATTGTCTGTGATAATTTTGTGTGGGCATCCAAATCTAGACAAAATATTACTTTCTATGAATGAGATAATAACTGAGTATGTAGCTTGCCTAGTGGGAATTGCTTCTATCCACTTAGTAAAGTAATCAGTAGCAGTTAGAATCCATTTGTGTTAACCTGAATATGGAGGATGAATTTCACCTATGAAGTCTAACCCCCATAGTTGAAATGGTTTTTCAGTGGATATTGGTTTCAGAGGTAATGGTAACAGTTTCCTTTTACCTTCGAAAATTTGGCATTTATGGCAAGAGGTAACAAACTTTTTAACATCTGAAAATAAAGATGGCCAGTAAAAACTAGCTCTGAGTATTTTATTAGCTGTGATCTTCGAGTATAGATGGCCTCCACAGTCACCTGCATGAAATTCCTCAAGGATCTTGTTAGCCTCAGATTTCAATAAATAATTAAGTAAAATTCTAGTACTTTCTCTCCAATACAGTGCATTATTTAAGATACAGAACCTCATTTCTTTTTTCTTGATGAAGCTTGCCTTGGTTTTTGTCAGTCCAGGAGGAGCTTGTAAGTTTGTTAGTACAAATATTATATCAGAGTACCATGGTGAGTCTTGATATGCCTCACTGATCAATGGAGTCGCCATCTCCTCCTGTTCATCAACTTGTGTAATGAAATTAATTTCTAATGCATTTCAATTTGATTCAGCCATCAGTCTGGCTAAACCCTATCCTTTAATGAGTTTAGTTGGTTTAATTTCCAGATCATATTCAAGGATTGTGGATATCCACTTTCCTCTCATACTGTCTAGTCCATATTTAGTCAAAATGTCTTTAACTACTGCATTAGGGACATATGCAATGATGTGTGAATGAAGTATATACACTCTAAAATCTTTGATAACTTTAACAAGAGCCAAAGCCTGTTTTTCTATTATGTTTTATTTTAGTGGTGCATCTCTGAGAGCTTTACTAAAAAATGCAATGGGTTGTTCAAAGCCTTGATCCTTTTTCTGCAGAAGAATTGCAGCTATGGTGTGTTCGGATGCAAAGGAAAAGATTATGAAATCTTTAGCGTAATCTGGACTAATAAGAACTGGTTCTTTAGTTAAGGCCTGTTTGATAGATTCAAAAGATTTTTTGGCCTTTATTTTCCATTTAATTGAGGAGTCCTTTTTAAGCATGTTGTTAAGATATTTTATAATCTCAACCATATTAGATATGAATCTTCTTAGAAAATTGATCTTTCCCAAGAATTCTTGGAGTTCTTTAATGTTCCTTGGTGGTAGAATGTTTTGAATTGCTTCAATTCTAGCAGGGTCTATTCTAGTACCTTCTTTTGAAATGATGTGACCTAGCAATTTTCCTTCTTCTAGCCCAAAAAGAGTCCTTTTAGGATTAAGAGATATTCCATACTTTCTACATTAAATAAAAACTTGTCTCAGATGATCTAAGTGTTCACCATTTGTTTTTGAAAAAATAGTAATATCATCCAAATAAATGAGTAGAAACTCATGAATCTCCTTGGCAAAGGCAATATCCATGGCCCTTTGAAATGTAGCTCCTGCATTTTTTAACCCAAAAGGCGTTTTCACATACATGAAAGTGCCCCATGGAGTAGTAAATGCATTTTTGGTTTGGTCATCTTTGTGAACTAGAATCTGATTATAACCAGAGAAACCATCTAATAAAGAGATTCTTGAAGAACCTGCCACCCTCTGCAAAATATGATCCATTTTTTGCAAGGGGTAGTTATCCTTCAAGGATGATTTATTAAGATTTCTAAAGTCTATGCATACTCTAATTTCTCTTGTCTTTTTTTGGTTGGCACTAAATTATATACCCAGTCAGAAAATATGACTGGTGCAATTATCTGTGCATCAAACATTCTTTTGACTTCTTTTTCGGTTAAGGGTAAGAAAACTGGATTAATCCTTCTGAGTTTCTGTTGAAAAGTTTTTTTATTTTCTTTTAAAGGAATTTTATGTTGGATAATGTCTGTGTTGTAAGTTTTTAAGTCTTCATAGCTCCATGCAAAGACATCTTGAAATTATTTTAAAAGTTCAATGTATCTAGCCCTTTCATCTGATGATAAGGATTTGGATAATTTGATTATTCTTGGTTTTTCATCTGTCCCTAAGTTATAATCTTCTATATCAGACTTAACTGGCTCCATTTTTGGCCTTTTGGGCACATCGTTGGAGTCAAATAAATCTTCTAGAGGAGTTAAACCTCTGGGTAAAATGTTATTTTTTAAATCAATCAAATCTATTTCATCTTCAATCAATTCCTCTATGTCTACTTTTTCCATTTCATCAATGTCACTTTGAGTAAAAATAGTAGGCTTTTCAAAATTATGTACATCTAAATTATCTAAATTATCTATTTGACAGAAATTTAAATCTATATCAGAAGGTGAATCTATGTTACAGTCGTTATCGATTTGACAATTTTGAAATTCATGCTCATTATTCAAAAAGTGATAAATTTTCTGATCCTCTGAAAAATTTGCCAATATTTCACATTATCAGGAACAATAGGTGTATGTTTAATATTAGCATTGTATTTTTGTAATGGTGAAAAAGGAAATTTACAACTGCTGGCAGAAGTTTCTAAGAAATGGGCCTGTATGTTCTGATTTCGAGGGATGATAGCAAAATTACCTTCTAACAATTCCTCAAGCAGTTTCAATATTGTTTCTCTGTATCTTGCAAGTCCGGAATTGTGAACTAAATACTCTGCGTTTATTTGTTTTATAACTAGTTCAGAATCACCCATGACCATTATTTTTTTTCCTCCCTTTTTTCTAATAATTTTCAAACCTAAGATTAAATCTTCGTATTCAGCCATATTATTGGTGCATTTGAAGTTTAATCTGAAGGCATGTCCTTCATAATGGCTTGTTTCAATGTTTGTAATCAAAACACCAGCTCTAGCTCCAAATTTATTAACAGATCCATCAAAATCTAAATGCCACAAAGCTTCATGAACAATATAATCATCCATGATTTTAAGTTTTTTATCAGTAAGCTCAGTTGGATTTTCGTTCTGGTCAGATTTACTGAGAATAAAGGAATCAAGATCAGTAGGAGTGGAATATATAGGATAATTGGTAGGTCTATTTGCACTACCGATCATGAACTTCATCAAGGTTTCTCTATAAAGTTTTTTAAGCTGTCCAAATACTGAGATGGTAGCATAACTCATATCCAGTTGTGGAGATCCCTGAAACTTTGCTCCCCATGAGCGAGAAAGAAGCGTGCCATACTTTGGTGAGATATCAGCTACTACAACGTCCATGATCATACTCTTACCAGGATATTGGACTAGGTTAACACACAGATCTTTAATCAAACCTATACATTGGACTTTAGATGAATCAAATGAGAATAGGTCCTTATAGGGTCTGGTTATATCTAGATTTAGGGTTTCCATTATAGCTCTAGGCATTAAGTTGTGGGAAGCTCTAGTATCTAGCATAGTATTGTGTAATATTTGGTCATGTACAGTAAGACTTACATAAAATGGGGGTACTGACCCATCTAAATGCTTTCCATCTACATTGGGACCAAAAATCAATTCAGGCCTATCTTCATTCATGTTAATTGTATCTTCATTCTCATTCACATTCACTGCATCAGAAATAATAGATCTATACAAATAATTTTTAGCTAGTTCTACTAAGGGAACAACTATTTTTAACTTGGATATTTCAAACTGTATATTAAATGTTGGCTGAGATCTAATGGCTTGAATCACTTATTCTTTGGGAACTGTGGTTTGTGATGACTTTTCTTGAGTTTCTACTGTTTTACCTTTGTTCTGTGCTTTTCTCTTGTCTTCTGTCTGAGTTTCTTGGTTCCTGCTATCTTTAGTCATTTTTTCAAGAATAGTTTGAGGATTAACATGAGTTTTATTAGTTTTAGGATTCTCAACAGAAGATTTAGGATCTGATATTTTAAAGTCAGTAGGATTCTTTCTTGGCTCAATACTGTTGTTGAATTGGTGGCTTTGGGAGTATTAGCTTTTGGAACATCCTTGGAAGATTGAGCCACCTCGTCAGTAATATCTATAATCTTTGGGACTTGTTGTTTTTTAGGACTAGATGGATTCGAACTCTGTTTGTTCTCTCTAGGAAGAATCTGCAAGAATTTTGATTTAGAAGTATCAGTATTCTTTTTTTTTTGTTCTTGTTGGATTGGATCATTGTTCTTTATGACAGGTTCATTTTTTTTCTTGCTCCTAAGGTTGTATTGACTATGAATTTCATTTATTGCAAAATCATAACCTTGTTTATAATCATAGGATTCTCCAGATTCTACTTTGAACTATTGAAGTTCAAAGAGTTCCTGGTCCTCCTGGGTGAGGAAAATGGTATTTTTTTCATCAATACCCATAACAATGTTGATGTCGTCCTCCTCTTCAACACTATTTTGTGAGCTTTCTGCAAATTTTTCTTGGACTGGGGTTCTTATATTTTGATCAAGGGAAGGTTATTTACCTTTCCCAGGGTTGTTGTTTTTTCTGTAATTGGGATTCCAGATCTGGGATTGATTCTCCCATTGTGGTTTTATTTCAATTTAATCCAGTCTATCAACTACTTTTTCTAGTGCATTAGTGATGAAATCAAACTTACCATCTAAGTGAGATGCTTCTTCTTTAATAGTAGCCCTTCTTTCGTTTCTCAGTCTAGCCTTCTTAGCAAGTATATTGATTTCTACACCTATAACATTTTGTTGCATTTGTTGTAAAGTATCTGCATCCCTTTCCCTAAGTTTGTAAGCCATGTCTACGTCAAATAAATCAGGGAATTTGAGTAGCACTGAATATGGAGTGGGTTTAAGGTCTGCAGGAATGGCGTTGTAAACACTATTATATCTGGTGCAGAAGTCTTGGACGGACTCATTTGGGGCTCTCTTAACAGCATCAAACTCAGATAGTATTTACATAGGGTTCTTCTTTTTCTCCCATCTATTTAGGAAGGTTGTATGGAATGCGGCTAGGTTTTCTATACTACCAACTCCTAAAATTTTAAACCATGTTTTTACTTCTCCAATTAAGCTTTGAGAAAATAACCTCATTTGGACATCAGTTTCATCTATCTCATAGACTTCCCAGAAATCATTCATTCTAGTAATATGTTGCTGTGTAGTAATCTGTGAAATATTATCAAATAGTGGAATATCTTTTTGATAGTTCTGGGGCATGTCATGAAGATTCTGAGGTAAGACCAAGGGAGCATATTGGGTTGCCATGGCTTGGATTTTCGCTGAACTGGGAGGTACAGTAGTAGTAGTAGGGATAGTGTTGGTTACTACAATGGATTTACTTGAAGAGCTTGGTAATGGGGATGAAAAAGAAGTAGTATGGCTAATGGTAGTTGTAATGGGCTGAGTAAATGATGGATATACTAATTTGGGCTACAAGGGCAGCTCAGGGATGAATGGATCAGTTGATGAACTAGCAGTGGATTGTGGATATGATGAATATAGGATTCTATGGTGCAGAGGCAACTCAGGGCATATTGGCTCTTGAGGAGAACTGACAGTAGAATCTGTGAATGAGGTGGTAGCATAGAGAGTAGAATTTGATGCTGGAAAAACTGTGGTATATAGTTCAGAAACCGGGGGTTTAAATTTAGACAAAAAAAATTGCTAACTTAATAGCTTCTTCAATGTCTTTAATTTTTGTGACACTTAACCTTTTTACTGGACTTTTACTTTCAGTTTGGTCTGATTTAGTAGGAACTAAAATAATTTTGTGTTTTTCACTCACATAAGAAGTAAAAACAGGATCTAAAACAATTTATTTTAAATCAGATTCATATTTGGTTCTAAATAGTGATTTCTCAAACTTCAAGTCAAAATAAATGTCTGATAATCTTACTAATTCTTTTGGTAAAGAATCAGCTCTTCTCAGGGGTGTCTCAGTTTCAGAACTATCAATTTGTTTTTTCTTCTTTTCTCCTATCTGGTCGGGTTGTCTACTATCTTTGGAAGATTAGGATCAGGGTTGGATCTAGTGTAGTAGACTTTCTTGGGAGCCAGAATGTTTATTGGGTAAAATACCCACCACATTTAAACTTAATCTTAAAGTAGAAAAGATACAGTTAAACATCTTCCTTCAAGATTAAACTTAAAACTAGAGAGTGGTTAGTTTCCCCAGTATGGTCACCAGTATGTTATCACCCTAGTAATTTTTAGGTTGTGGGATGAGGATTTTTGTAGTTAAGAACACCAGGGGTAACCAAGAACCAATTTTAAAATTCAGGATCTAGCCTTCTTGAGTTCCAGAGAGGGATCTCTCCTAAAGATTTAGCTTTGTTTTGGTAAAGGGTTTTAGGCTTGTTGGAAATGTTGGCATTGATGGCAAAGGTAAAGACAGGAGCAACACCTAAACTATCCATAAGGAAAAAGAGACAGAGAGTTAGCAAAGGCAGCAGATGAAACAAAGGAATTAGAGACAGAGAAGTGGAGTTGAAAGGGCCTGAAGGAGTGTAATACAGAGGTTTATTTATGAATTAGGGGTTTAATACAGTTTGCAGATGAATTATTGAGAAATTATTCATTAATTGAGTTTGTATGGCATAGAATTTGATTGAAGACTAAAACCCTGTGGTAAAGACTTAATATGCTTGGGGATGAGTTGGAGCATTGCTTAAATGGAAAAGGAGATGGCAAAGGAGGAGCACTTGGAACAACAACAAGGCAAAGAGAGCATGATACATGAAGCAGAGGCAATTTTAGAAGGGTCAGTTGATTGGAGATCTGGAGAGGCAGCAGAGGAGCTTCAGGAGAAAGAAGCAGCATTAGTCAAGGAGCAGAGGTATTTGATTTGAGAAAATGGTTCTGAGTATGGGAACATATTATAGAAGGAACATTTGTTATTATGGAAAAATTGAATATGGGTTTCAAGAGTCTAAAGGTTCGAAGGAAGAACGAATTTAAGGGCGCAAAGGGAATCTGGTGTGAATTCCTTGTGTTATATATTATGGAGGAATTAGATTAATTATTTCTACGTTCCAATGATGAAGCTTGATTTAGTATGTGATCCCTGTTATGGAGACTGCACATGGAAAATTAATAATTCGACCTGCTTGAATCGACATTGAACTGGTGTCAAGCCTCAATAAATAAAATGCTGGGTTAATTTGTTGATGAAGAGCACAAGAAATGTCACAGTAAATGAGGAATTAGGTATATTTAATTATTCATTGGATATAATGTCTGAATGAAGCCCCTATAGTGTTGAATCAATACCAAGAGATCGGTTCACCGCACTAACTTACAGAAGTCGTCATGAAGAATTGTGATACAAATAAGTCGATTTACAGTGATCGAGCAGGGGGAGTGGAACCTTGAGCGAAGGAGAGGAACAACGAGCAGAGTGAACAGTATAGGCGGTTTCCCATTTTTCATCGCACCGCTTTCGACGGGCAAGCGGTATTCAAGAAATCGGAGCAATTCCATAGAGCGGCTGACACGTGGCATAAGGCGGGACCCCAAAACCGCTTTCATTGCACACCATCGCACATTATTGTTCGTTCATCTATGCCAAGCGATATCCGTCGGAACGTGTGGAGCAAGGCGATGTTTTCTCCGCTGTCGGATGAGAATGGAAGTTAAGCGTTGGGACCCGCTCCATCACGTGAACTCGGAGAATTAACTCTTGTGCTGTTTGGTTGCACGATAATTCGTTATGCTCGTTGGATCACTAGCGACATCATCACAGCTGTTGGATGGACGTGATGGTTTACGAGGTATGTATTAAGGGTGTGGGACTCGATTTCCCTTCACATTATTGGTTCAATATAAGTTGTTGTGTTATGCCGAGGTCTTAACCCCCAAGTTGGAGATTAAATATTGTTGTAGGGCCCGAAAGGTTATATGGATATATATTACTGTTGGGTTTTAATATAAGTCAGCGGTGTGTTAATTTTTGTAACAATTGAAGTGGGGAATATATATTATGAGGAAACCATGAGCATGTAAGAGTAAATTTATGTTAATATATATAGAATGTTGATGCGTCAAGGTTTAAGCCAAAGTCAAGGATACTATGCAGCATTTCGAAACACTGGTAGAAAAATGTATAATATGGTTGCATAACCATAGATGAATGAGAAACTATCAAAGATTTCGCATAGTTCTAGAGTATCCAGATATGTTTATTGAAATTGCCAATTCAGCAGTAAGCTAAGATGCGAGGGAGGGATGGCTTGTACCATGAACCCTGGTGGATCGGATCGGACGGCTGGATCGCTGGCTAGAATGATAAATTGCACAGTATTTATATTAAAGTACAGTTATATGTACAGTAGTTATACATCTGCAATGAATAAGAAAGCCTGCAAGGACGAAAGAGAGAGAGACAACTGCAGAAAAATGGTACAGGGAAAAAGATGAATTGAAATTGTAATACGAGTTTCAACCATTAAGTTTAAGCTCATATATGTACAGAGAATGCAAGCAGGTAGCCCGAGAATAGAGATGGTAATGTACAGACATCCCCCAAATTCATACGTATTTGAGAATAAAACCTGAAAAGCAGTTATATATGTAGCTGGTGCGGACAAGTACAATGAACAGATGAATAGACATAGAGGTGAACCAAAGTATACAGAACAATCACTCAACAACCGTAGAAAAGACAAATACAGTAAAGCCAAAATCCAGAAAAGGAGCTGAGTGAAATTGAAGTGTGTAACTGAAAGTGTGAATGTAAATGTTGTAATTAATTTTTTATTGTTTGTGATGCATTGGCAAGTCTCCGAAAGAAAACAAAATCCCACTGTAATATTAAAAGTAGTACCTACAGTTATATTTTTTTGAGTGAGCTGAAAAGAAATGAGAAGGCAGAAGACCAAGGGGTATGACTATCCATTTCGAAATCCAGTAGAATACAAACAACCATGAAGCTATTTTGTATAAAACAGGGTAATATCCAAGGGGAGAAGGTTGCGAAAACAGAGTGAGAGAAGAAGAGAGTGTGCAGCTGAATTGAAGAGAGTTGAAGAAAATAAGAAAGCCGCAAGAGGTTAGAGAGAGTGAATATAGAGAATGCAGAATATGAAATTGAGGCAGAGAAGACAAGAAGAAGGAGGAGCAGAACAAGATGCTGTGAAAATTCAGAGAATGCAGAAAATTATAGAAGATTGAGGCAAAGAAGATAAGGAAGAGAGGAGCAGAAAGAGATGCTATAGAATAGAGCTGATATCCAAGGTAAATCAGCAAATTATTTTCTTTTGAAAGAGTAAGGAAGTTGGAGCTTCCCTATCAAGTTGTAGCTTGATAGATGTCAGTTGTAGCTGACTAAGGTAGGAGCCTCCTGTAGGTTGGTGCCTGTAGAAAATAGATGGGAGTTGGTGCTTCCACATCAAGTTGTAGCTTGATAAAATTTCAGTTGTAGCTGACTGAGGTTGGAGCCTCCTGTAGGTTGGTGCCTGCAGAAAATTGATGGGAGTTGGAGCTTCCTTGCAAGTTGTAGCTTGCAGAATTGAGGTTGGAGCCTCCTGTAGGTTGGTGTCTACAGAAAATCAGTGGTGAGAGGGAGTTGGAGTTTGCCTTTGCATCACAACAATAATAAGATGTGGTTTTCTCCCTTTATGGGTTTCCACTTATATCTGGTGTCTCTGTGCATGATGTTTATGTGTTGATCTGGTTTATATCATTTGCTTAATACTTACTCCTCTCATATTAAGTCTATTGTTACATTATATTAATGCTTGCTTCTCACATTCTAAGATTACTCACAAGTTAAGTTAAACATGAAATAAAGGTGTAAACAAGTTTTAATGAAAACATTTTAAAAGTCCATGAATGTGTTAAACTGATTCACCCCCCCCCCCTCTCAGTTTAACTAAGGGTCCAACAATTGGTATCAGAACTGGTACCTTTGGTGTAAGCTTAATAGCTTAAAGGAGATCTGGTTGAGTCATGGACTATCAAAATGCACCTGTGTTAAATACAAAAAACTTTCCTGAATGGAGAGATAAGGTTAAAACAAGTTTAATGGCCTATGAACTTGAGGTATGGAAGCTTGTATGTGATGGTTACTCCAAAGACTCACCCACGATGAAAGAACAACAGAGGAATGCCAAGGAAAAATGTGTGGTATATAACAATCTTCATAACAAGGATCTTGAGTTAATAATGGATTTAACTTCAGCAAAAGAAATCTGGGACAGCCTGCATTTCATGCATGGAGTAGACACTGAGGATTGCATTGTCAAGAAGGAGAAGAGAATTAAGAAAAAGAGAAATTCATGTCAAAAATAAGATGTTCAATCAAATGAGGTACCTGCTAGTGTGAATGGTAGTAAGAGCCATGAAGAAATTGCAGTTGAAGAAAAAGCCAAACTTGACACAGCTCTGACTGAAATAAAAAGATTGAAGAATAAAAAAAAAGACCTTAAGAGATTGGTACAAATATGTGATGAGAGAGAACATGAAGATAGGAAAGAAATTATTGGCCTGAAGACACAGCTTGAAGAGGCAAAGAAAGTAGAAGACACTCTGCTGCAACAAATGAGAGAGAAAAGTCAGGAATGTGAAAGATTGGAAGAAAAAGTAGTGAGCTTAAGAAAGAAATTAGAAAAAGCCAAAAGAGAACTATTAATGAATACACCTCTAATGAAAGCCTCTGGACAGTTGGACCAGGTTCTAAATGCACAAAGGTCACCTCTCATAAAGACTGGGATAGGATATGAAGGAGAAACCAGTAAGTCCAAGGCAGAAGATAACAAGAAAATCATCTTTGTAAAAGTTGTAACGGACAGTGAAGCAGCTGAGCAGATTACTACAAAAATAGAAGCCAGCAAGAACAAGATTTGTGAAGAAACAAATAGAATCAAGCAGCAACATGGTAGGACAGTGAATGAAAGGATGAAACAATCAGCCACTAAAGGCTCATATACTCCTAAAGATGAAGTGAATAAATTTGGAAGTTGTCAAAGGAGGTTCTTTCCTCCTATGAAAAATAGCACATGTTTCTCTTGACATAAACCGGGACATAATGCAGCACAATGTAAGAGAAGACCTATCAACTCCAATCAACAAAAGATGCAGCAAAAGAGAAGAACCCCTCAAGCAAGCAAATGGAAAGGACAATCTTCCACCAGGTACACAATTCATTTCCATGGCCATTGTTATGCATGCAATAATTTTGGACATAAATATGTTGAATGTAAAATGTATTCAAGAAGGGGAAAAAAAATTTATACATCAACTCAAATGTACTATGATAAAATAAGATGTTATGTATGCCTCAAACTTGGTCACAAAGAAAACTATTGTAATCTACCATATAAATTAAAGAACTCTAGACAGATGATGGGATCAAAGAAAATCAAACAAAACTATGAATTTAAAAGATGTGCAGACATTATGAAGAACCCCAATAAAGTATGGAAGGAAAAGAGAAAGAAGGAGCCTATTATCTCAATAACATAACGAATCCTCCATAGTCTCAGGGGGAGCTTCTCTAGGAAGCAAAGAAAAAATCCATCCAGTGACAAATATGAAGCAACATCCCAGGGGGAGAGTAGTTCATATATAGACCCCATGAAAGTAGTCTAAGAAGAGCTCCATGTAATGAGAACAGCTATGAGATCAGGAAGAAAGATTAAATTCCTTTAAAAGAGAACTATAGAGAAAGAAGATCATCTGAAGTATTAAGTAGCTGACAGATTGATGGAAGAAGAGAAGAGAGAAAGAAGCCATGATGATAGAGGAAACCTTAGCAATGAACATATAAGCTAAGAATAATTTAGCACATGAAAGTGATGATCACACTATGCCCTATACTGCTAGAATTAACAATGTATCACATTAAGAAGGATGAGTAAGAAAAGCGCCTATCATCATTTCATTACATCTTTCAAAAGGTCCACTTGGAGAAATGCAATTAAGTGAGTAATAAATCTTTGAGTAATCAGCCCATGAAGATTCATAAAAAATAAATTGAAGATGTCTTCCTGAAAATCTTTATGTTAGAACAATTGAATTGAATATAAAGCAGCAATGATTCTAGAGCAGTTCTAGAAAGATACATGCAATGGCTTTCCTTTGACCAGAATGACAGAATAAGAAAATGGTTAATAATGATAAGATCAGTTTCAGGATATTGATGACTGTTGGTGTGAAGAGTAGAAATCTCAAGAGTAGAATTTATGAAGGATGTCTTAATTATGGGCTAATGTGCAAGCTGAAGTGAAATCTCTGCATATTTTACTAAGGTAATATCAATTGGTACTTGGTACGAGCAGCATGCCTATCAATTGAATATCAGGTGTTATCAGTGGAGCAGCAGTATGGTCTAGGTCCTCAGGATCAAAGGATTATGGCAAAATAACCTCAAGGTAATATTCCCAGTATTATCTACATTCAGCATGAAAAGGTCAGTAGCAGAGAAAAAATAACATTATCTTGCTTACACTTAAAGTAGTATATTGAGAACTGAAGCAATATCTTTTTCTATATATAATTGCATGCCTTCTTGAAGTTGGTACATGTATATCTTCAAGGCCTCTTTCTTAAGATCAGTTACAAAACTGTGTGAAGTCTGTTTGCTAATTTTTTAATTAAACATCTTGAATATGCTTTTGTGGAAGTTCATCCTGATAGAATAGTCAAAGTATCTGAAGAATAAAGGACTAGCTGCGATTACCATCTAAAGCTCAAAAGTTTTTTTTCTAAATCCTACTTCAGCACAAAGGATTTGCTGGTAATCCACCTTTAAATAGAGATTGATTATTGACATACATACCCCATTATGTCATAAATAAAATTGAATGGTTGATAAGTGAAACTGACCAATACATTGAAGGGTTTATTTTGAGAATACAGTGTGCAAGCAGTAAAAGTCATTCGGCCTCTCATATTGAAAGATATTGCCTAATCTCACAATAAGTTGTAAACTCGGGCTTGATTCATTGTTCACATCAACAACAAGAACTTCTCAATCTTTAAAAGTAATATCCTTGTCAGCATCCTAGTTCATATCATCACCAACAGGCAGGAAAGGTGTACCATAGCAATAAAAGATATATTGGCATCATTATCATAATTGAACAGGTTTGGTATTGAAGATTAGTATTGCAAGAGAAGACATATTCCATCTACAAACTTCCTCAACAGATATGTATTTCTGATGAAGATCATACTAGAGATTGAAGTATATTTGAAGCCTTCTTATTATTTTAGTTTGACCCAGTGATGCATCTCTGATTAGATAAGGCTAGTACAATGTGTTCTATGAAGTGTCATTATCTTCACTTTTAGCTCTATACAAGTGAAAGAAGTATATGCGTTTGAATTGTATCAATTTACAGTGTATATTCAAGTTCGATAATCCTCAAAGTGTTCTCTCAACAAGGCTTGTACATCAGTCTGGAGCATCATGGTACAAAGTCAGCAGAAGAGGGCCTAAACATAACTCAGAGAGAGGAAATGCAGAAAGCAAACTAGGAAATGAGCAACCCTTTGCCATTGATGTCAAAGGGGGAGGAAAAGTAAAAGGAGCTTCGATAAGAAAAAGGGGCTTCTAAAAGGAAAGTATTAATGTGTTGCCATCAATTCCAAAGGGGGAGACTGTTGGAAATGTTTGCATTGATGGCAATGGTAAAGACAGGAGCAGCACCTAAATTATCCATAAGGAAAAAGAGATAGAGAGGTAGCAGAGGCAGCAGATGAAATAGAGGAATTGAAGCAGAAGCAACAGAGGAATTAGAGACAGAGAAGTGGAGTTGAAAGGGCCTGAAGGAGTGTAATACAGAGGTTTATTTATGAATTAGGGGTTTAATACAGTTTACAGATGAATTATTGGGAAATTATTCATTAATTGAGTTTGTATGGCATAGACTTTGATTGAAGACTAAAACCCTGTGGTAAAGACTTAATATGCTTGGGGATGAGTTGGAGCATTGCTTAAATGGAAAAGGAGATGGCAAAGGAGGAGCACTTGGAACAACAACAAGGCAAAGAGAGCATGAGACATGAAGCAGAGGCAGTTTTAGAAGGGTCAGTTGATTGGAGATCTAGAGAGGGAGCAGAGGAGCTTCAGGAGCAAGAAGCAACATTAGTCAAGGAGAAGAGGTATTTGATTTGATAAACTGGTTCTGAGTATGGGAACATATTATAGAAGGAACATTCGTTATTATGGCAAAATTGAATATGGGTTTCAAGAGTCTAAAGGTTCGAAGGCAGAATGAATTTAAGGGTGCAAAGGGAATCTGGTGTGAATTCCTTGTGTTATATATTATGGAGGAATTAGATTAATTATTTCTGCGTTCCGATGATGAAGCTTGATTTAGTATGTGATCCCTGTTACGGAGACTGCACATGGAAAATTAATAATTCGACCCGCTTGAATCAACATCGAACTGGTGTCAAGCCTCAATAAATAAAATGTTGGGTTAATCTGTTGATGAAGAGCGCAAGCAATGTCACAGTAAATTAGTAATTAGGTATATTTAACTATGCATCGGATATAATGTCTGAATGAAGCCCCTACAGTGTTGAACCAATACCAAGAGATCGGTTCACCGCACTAACTTACGAAAGTCGTCATGAAGAATTGTGATACAAATAAGTCGATTTACAGTGATCGAGCAGGGGGAGTGGAACCTTGAGCGAAGGAGAGGAACAACGAGTGGAGTGAACAGTAAAGGCAGTTTCCCGGTTTTCATCACACCGCTTTCGACGGGCAAGCGGTATTCAAGAAATCAGAGCGATTCCATAGAGCGGCTAACACACGGCATAAGGCGGGACCCCAAAACCTCTTTCATTGCGTGCCATCGCACATTATCGTTCGTGCATCTATGCCAAGCGATATCTGTTGGATCATGTGGAGCAAGGTGACGTGTTCTCCGTCGTTGGATGAGAGGTGAAGTTAAGCGTTGGGACCCGCTCCATCACGTGAACTCAGAGAATTAACTCTCGTGCTGTTTCATTGTGTGATAATTCGTTATGCTCGTTGGATCACCAGCGACATCATCACAGCTGTTGGATGGACGTGATGGTTTACGAGGTATGTTTTAAGGGTGTGGGACCCGATTTCCCTTTGCATTATTGGTTCAATATACGTTGTTGTGTTATGCCGAGGTCTTAACCCCCAAGTCGGAGATTAAATATCGTTGTAGAGCCCGAAAGGTTATATGGATATATATTACTTCTGGGTTTTAATATAAGTCAGCGATGCGTTAATGTTTGTAACAATTGAAGTGGGGAATATATATTATGAGGAAACCATGAGCATGTAAGAGTATATTTATGTTAATATATATAG
Source organism: Pinus albicaulis (assembly GCA_034641835.2). Taxonomy (NCBI): domain Eukaryota; kingdom Viridiplantae; phylum Streptophyta; class Pinopsida; order Pinales; family Pinaceae; genus Pinus; species Pinus albicaulis. The sequence continues at coordinate 593,130,401 of CM076579.1, forward strand.
AATGTTGATGCGCCGGGGTTTAAGCCAAAGTCAAGGATACTATGCAGCATTTTGAAACACTAGTAGAAAAATGTATAATATGGTTGCATAACCATAGACGAATGAGAAACTATCAAAGCTTCCACATAGTTCTAGAGTATCCAGATATGTTTATTGAAATTTCCAGTTCAGCAGTAGAATGATAAATTGCACAGCAGTTATATTAAAATACAGTTATATGTACAGCAGTTATACAACTGCAATGAAGAAGAGAGCCTGCAAGGACGAAAGAGAGAGAGACAGCTGCAGAAAAATGGTACAGGGAAAAATATGAATTGAAATTGTAATACGAGTTTCAACCATTAATTTTAAGCTTATATATGTACAGAGAATGCAAGCAAGTAGCCCAAGAACAGAGATGGTAATGTACAGACATTGCCCAGATTCATATGTATTTGAGAATAAAACCTGAAAAAGCAGTTATATATGTAGCTGGTGCGGACAAGTACAGTGAACAAATGAATAGACACAGAGGTGAACCAAAGTATACAGAACAGTCACTCAATAACAACAGAAAATACAAATACACTAAAGCCAAAATCCAGAAAAGGAGCTGAGTGAAATTGAAGTGTGTAACTGAAAGTGTGAATGTAAATGTTGTAATTAATTTTTTATTGTTTGTGATGCATTGGCAAGTCTCCAGAAGAAAACAAAATCCCACTGTAATATTAAAAGTAGTACCTACAGTTATATTTTTTTGAGTGCACTGAAAAGAAATGAGAAGGCAGAAGACCAAGGGGTATGACTATCCATTTCGAATTCCCAGTAGAATACAAACATCCATGAAGCTATTTTGTATAAAACAGGGTAATATCCAACGGGAGAAGGTTGCGAAAACAGAGTGAGAGAAGAAGAGAGTGTGCAGTAGAATTGAAGAGAGTTGAAGAAAATAAGAAAGCTACAAGAGGTTAGAGAGAGTGAATATAGAGAATGCATAATATGAAATTGAGGCAGAGAAGATAAGAAAAAGGAGGAGCAGAACAAGATGTTGTGAAAAGTCAGAGAATGCAGAAAATTATAGAAGATTGAGGCAGAGAATATAAGGAAGAGAGGAGTAGAAAGAGATGCTACAGAATAGAGCTGATATCCAAGGTAAATCAGCAAATGTTTTTCTTTTGAAAGAGTAAGGAAGATGAAGTTGGGCTTCACTGTAAGTTTAAACGATAGATATTGATTAATAGTATTTGAGTTAGGAGCCTGTAGGTTGGTGCATGTATAAAATAGATGGGAGTTGGTGCGTCCACATCAAGTTGTAGCTTGATAAAATGTCAGTTGTAGCTGACTGAGGTTGGAGCCTCCTGTAGGTTGGTGCCTACAGAAAATTGATGGGAGTTAGAGCTTCCTTGCAAGTTGTAGCTTGCAGAATTGAGGTAGGAGCCTCCTGTAGGTTGGTGCCTACATAAAATTAGTGGTGAGAGGGAGTTGGAGCTTGCCCTTGCATCACAACAATAATAAGATGTGGTTTTCTCCCTTTATGGGTTTCCACTTATATCTGGTGTCTCTGTGCATGATGTTTATGTGTTGATTTGGTTTATATCATCTGCTTAATACTTTCTGCTCTCATATTAAGTCTACTGTTACATTATATTAATGCTTGCTACTCACATTCTAAGATTACTCACAATTTAAGTTAAACATGAAATGAAGGTGTAAAAAAGTGTTAATGAAAAAGTTTTAAAATTCCATGAATGTGTTAAACTGATTCACCCCCCCCTCTCAGTTTAACTAAGGGTTCAACAATGCTAGCTATGAGTGGACAGTTTGGTTTGATTTTTTGAATTTTGGTAGGAATAAATGACTACAAGGAAAACCATAGAAAGATCTACCTAACCATTGGGAAATGGAGTCAAATTATAGCAAACAAGACTAGAAAACCTAGGCCAAAACATGCAAATGTGCTAAGGGCAAGATAGATGACCTTTAGAGGGTTTTAAAAGGCTATTTTGATGAAGCGGGTGAAATCCGGACTAAGGGAAATTAAGAATCCTTAGATCACAGAAAAGGAAGAGGGAAGTTGAGTTCAAATGAGACTAAAGAGAAATTAAGAATTCTAAAGTCTGGAAATCAGTATAAAACATAAGAATGGAAACTAGTTAATACAGAGAGCTTTTTACACTAATTCTGTAATATTCCTCCTGGTTTTTCATTTAAGATAGAAATAAACACAGGATGTATGAATGAAACTTAAATAGATACACAATGAAAATTTGAAAAGACTGTACTCATCTGGTCATCACATGAATCCTTTGCTATGATGTCCTTTTGCTTCAGTTCCAGCCTGCTGCTTCAACTTAACTCACATAAAATCCCAATGTTTCAACAAAAATTCAATAGTATTCTTGATTATTTTGTTCCACAGTGAATACTTCGAATAATGAAGTATTTATACACATACATTTTTTAAAAAATATCTTAGAGTTTGAGATAATGTTTCAAGGAAAAATAGGAAAGATAACAAAAGAAAAGCGACAACAGTAAAACAGTTTGCAAGCTATTCTCTTTTACAAGGAAATATAGAACTGATTATTCTAATTAAAAAGACTTTTGATGTGCTGTGAGCATTGTTGGCATTAGGTGGATCTTCTCGTGGAAAGTGGTTGTAGAACATTCCTTCCTTTGACTTTCAACTCTGATACTCTTTATAATCTGATTTTCACTTTTTTACTGCTGTAATTAAAAAATAACCAGCAGTAACATTATTTTTACTGATACTCTTTAACCATCTGATACTCTTTAACCCTGAATTTTTACCCTAAGGTAACAGTAAAATATGATCTTTCATGTGCTTTTCCTGCATCTTTTACTTGTCAAATTCACATCAGATTTGTGAATTCTTGCCATTGTTGAGCTGTTGGGATATTTATACTCTTTAGCTTCCTGTAGATTCCATCAGACTTTGTATATTTAGGAAAGTTTGGCTTTACTGTGAATATATGCTTGATTTCATTCTCCAAAAAGAACAAATTTTCAAAATATTGAAGTAGTATTTTTTTACTTGGAGATCCTTGTAGCAAAGGATTTTTAGCCTATTCCTTAGCATGAGCTTTGATTTTCTGGTCATAGTCCCTTCGTGGCAACAATTTTTCATTCAATGCATGAATATCTGGAAGTCCTACTTCAAGTAGCAAGTCATACTTAGTCTTGAATTTGCTAATTGATATGTTCATATTGTCACACTTTTCTTCCAGATTATTCATGATGTTTCTTTTTTTTAGGAGCTTTTTGATTTCCAGGATAGCCTCTGTCCTGTCTAGAATTTTTAATTCAGCTAGTTCTTCTCTGTTTTTACTGTTCAAGAATGATATGAGTTGAACTGCTTGTGGTGGTTTGTTGCGAAGCTCCTTCTTTGTTTTATCAATTTCTGCTAAAGCAGCTTGTAGCAGATCTTTTTGCTCATATATAATTTGGATAGAAGACCACTGTGAATGAATGCCTTCAGTGGTTTTGGTCCACAAATGATTCTTCATATAGGCAACCTGTTCAGTAAGATTCACCTGCTGTTGAAGAATTTTTACTTGTTCCTGTAATCTGGCAGCTCTCTGTTCATGTCCTTTGGAAGTAATTAAGGCATATTTTTTAGAAGTTTCCAAATTTTTAATAATTCCTTTCAAACTGAGTACTTCTTTATCTTTTATAGACATATCTTCCATGGCTGTAATTATTGCAGCTTTGTCCTCTACTGTGTTTATCTGTGAGGTTGATGAAGAAGAGGCAGAGATGTCATGAGAAGTGATTGGCACTGCAGTTGCCAATACTCCTTTCAGTGCCAAGTGTTCTGCCAATGTAGATAGAACAGCTGTACTTACAGTTGGGATCACTGTAGGAATGAAAACCTGTTGAGATTTCTTCAGATTTTCATTTTCTTGCATGAAAGCTTCTATTTGGCTTTCCATTTCTTTTATCTGGGCTGTCATTTTTAGAACAAGTTGTTTTAGTTCATCATTTTCTGTCTTGTGCTGAAGGATTTATTTTGCTTGGGGATTTTCATTTTGAGGCAATTTTAGTTGTTTTCTGAGAGCAGCTATGTCTTCATTTTTCTGTTTGATTATAACCTTTTCCCCTTCAATTTTTGCTGGGTTAGCTCCTGCTTCAATTATTATATCCTCCAATGATTTGATTCTTAAGTTGTTGGCATATAATGAGGCTTTATCCAATTTCATTTGATTCCGAAGGTTTATCAATTTTTTCTCAAGCTTGATAGAATTCATAGTCTTATTGACTATTTTAGAATACACCATCTCTGTATTGCTCGTGTGGAATTCTATTTGGTCCAATTCATGGACAACATCTGCATCAACTTCAAGGTTTGTCTTTAAATAATCTGTAATTGTTTTTGGATCAGCCACTATGGGCTTAAGAAATTACATAACCAGTTTGTTTGAAGAGTAATGAAAAGCTGAAAGGAGTCTATCCTTATTCCCGGGCTTTTCTTTAAGGAACTTGGAATATGCTTCACTTTTGATTTCTTCATTCTTTTCTTTGATTTGACTGAACCTGATTTGAATATCTGACTCCGTGTTGTCAGGTTCTTTAGAAGAAGATGGCATATCAACTTTTTTTTGTTTATCCACCATGAATGTGTCTTTCTGTTGTGCTCCAAGTTTGACATTTTGAAGCTCTTTAAGAGTTTCAGTTACTATCCTTGTTGCTTCATCATCAGTTTCATGACCATTGTTATCTTCAATATTAACAGCTTTATCCCTTTCTTCATCAGTCAATTTACTTTTCTTAATGTAGGGAATTCTGAATCTCTTATCTAGAATAGTTTCAACTATGAAACTATCTTCTTTTCTACTTCTTTTGTGAACAATTTTAGCTTCTTTGTTTACTGTAATCACCTGTGTTTATTCCACCTGTTTATCCTTTCCATTGTTTCTCTGCATGCCCTGTGAGTCATCATCAAATAAAGGATGTGGCTCCCATTCAAGCTTATTGGCATATTTTTCAATTTTGGGCTTGGGATCATGCAAGAAAGCAGACAATTTGTATCTCAATTTGATTTGATTTAAAATACCCTGAGGATCATAATTCCACATAAAGTTGTATGGGAATTTATATTCTTTCAACTTGACATTAATTTCATTTGCTGCTTCTCTGTTATTCGCAATAAACGGCCCAACTTGATTTTTTAGTTTGAACTGAGTCTTTTTTCTAGAGGCTATGAAATTGACTTCATATGCATTCAACAGCTGCCTCAAATATTATAAAGAAAATATCCTTGTTGTCACAAATCTAGGCAACTTATATAGAGCCAGGAGTGCACCATATACTCTAATCTCTGTGTAATTCTTGTATAAGTACCAATCCCCTATTTTACAGCTCTCAAATAGCTGTAAGATTCTCTTTGTTTCTTCATTAATTCTAGGGGTCTGTTCCTTATTCAATAAATTCATAGCAGGTACTAAAAAAAAGTCATTAAAGTCTGCATAGTTGTATTCCCTGTTCCATTTTCTCAGAATTGATGTCCAAAAAACAACTGAAAGTACATTCCCTTCTGGATCTATCTTCTGAAACTCAATAGGAAACTTGTCTGCTTGATAATAAAAAAAGATATGAAGTAGATATGAAGTATATCTAAAGAATCCTTCTTTTGGCAATCTGAACAGTTGGTAGTGCATGTTTTCTGCAATGAACTTGGAAAAATTGTACACAATGGATGGAGGCTGGCCAGGGCTCAAAGTAGACAGAAAACCTAAGATAGAAACATCAGTGAACTCATCACTGTTATAACCCAGTATGAATGATAGCATGGAGACAATCTATCTGGTTTCATTTGGAAAATCAAATGTATCAAATGGAGGATTGAGCTTAGGGATATCAACCTATTTGGGAAAAAAAGTCTGGAAGATTTTGAACTTGGAAGCAAAATTCAGTTCTAGGTAAAGCTAAGTTAAATCTTCTATTGACAATGACGTAGCATTGGGTTCAGGGTTTAGTTGCATCATAGAGTTTATGGATTCTGCATTGATGTAAAATATAACCTCTCTATCTTTATTGAAAATACACCTTTGGTATGGAAGATAATAGGACTGACACAATCTGACAAAATCAGGGGCTGAAAGAGTAAGAGGGACAATGTACTTTGGCAGATTGGAATCCCAGACTGGTATATCATTATCACCTTTCTCTACATATTTGCCAAAACACCAACTATACACTTCCAGTAAATTGAACTCCACTAAAGGGTCCAATATTCTGTAATCAAGGTCAACCAGAGGACTATTTTCTTGTGAAGTAACTGGAGGTTGGATAGGCCTGACAACTTCTAAGGAATCAACAGTGAGTGCAGGGGTGGGTTTATCAAGTTTAGAAGACTCAGGCTGTAGGATTTTAGCAGAGGATTTCTTCTAAGGTTTTGGTCCCCCTGATTTGGGGGTTACTTGTTTCTTTGTCATTTTTCAACTGAACAGAGCAAACTTAGACTGTTTGCTGAGTTCTTCTGTTGGAAACAAGGGAATTTTAGAGAATTTCTCTGGTAAAATAGGGTTCTGAGCAGGGTTTTGGATAGAAAAGGGGTTTTAATGCTCAGTAGAAGTTTATGATCAATTCCAGCAGTGAAAATGATCAAGGAGTGGATAAAAATTGCAAAAACGGAAATGAGGGATTCTAGGGAAAATTTGACAGAGTTTCCCTTGTATTTTGAATGTTTTTTGCAAGCTCGGTATGGACAATTAGGATAATTACAGAAAATAACTGATAAACTGGTGTTTTTTCCTTTAAAATTGAAGTTTTTGTGGATAAGTTTGACGAAAAATACCTTTAAAAGGTATAATTGTGGTCGAATACGTTTCACGATTGCGCGCAGTCTTCAATTCTGCTGAATTGGGCTATCAGAGGATACTTTGGCTCTTCGTGGTTGAATTGCAGGGAAAATGGCTTATTAACTAGTCACTGGTTCACTGATAGGCTTGAAAATGGTGTTGGGAGGCTTCGTAACGGGCTCGCGGAGGTTTTCAGGGTTTTAAATGGTGAAAAGTAATGAAAATCAGAATCTGTGAGGTTTCGAAGCTTACAAGCGCGAAATAGGTGAAAATTAGATAAAAACCATAAGTTTTATGAATAAACCATAGTTTAAACCATAGTTAAATCATATTTAATCATAGGTTGGGCGGGAGTGGTTTTAGAATACCACTAGGTGGTATTCACATAGCTCCAGAGTGGTAAGTGGTAAATCGCTTTTCGAACACAATCCAATTATTTGGTGACACGTCAATGCAGGGTGGTTTGGGAAAACCACCCATATCGCGCAAATTTTCCAAAACATTAGTCAGGCACTTTGGAAATGCAAAAAAAAATTAGCGCCATTGGATTTGGCTTTTAAAAGCGGAGGGCCCAGATCATTTGAAAAGTTGCGGGGAAAGGACATCATCGGGTTGCATATGGATCGTCCGATTTGGACCTGATGGAAAATTCAACGGTTGTCATGCTACGCGATATGGGAAGGGATGAGAATGTATTAAACTGTCACGTTGATTTTTAATCGTTGGATCAAATGGATAGAGGGGACCGGAGGGCTGACATTAATCCTAATGTTAAAAGGGATTTGGTTAAACTTTTACATAGAAAATCGACCTTTTCAACGAAAAAATGATTGGGATGGGTTTTAAACTGGGATTTAACCGAGGTTAGGACTAGTAGTTTAGGGAATATGGGGTATATATGTCAGATTTTAAATCAAATTAGGGTTTTAACCTTAGGTTAGGGAGTCAGGCAAAGGGAAAATATACAAAGAGAAAGGATTACTCTTTTGAAGTTTAGTTTAAATGAAACTTCGGGAATTTTTTGTTTTAAACATATATACAACATGTTTAAAGGTTTTTTCATATATTTTTTATTATATGGTTCATTAAACCAGGGTGATTTAACTACCATAGGGGCGGGATATATATAAGGATAGCTTTAGCCAAAGGTGGTATAATGTGGGTTTTTATTTAAACATATGGGGATTAAATAACTTTGGCTAAAGTTATAATTAGTGGGTTTTTGGGTTTATTATATAAAAAGGAGTTAAGTCATTTTTATAGGGAGTTAATATATAAATTAAAGTTAATATGAAAATGGGATAATGTATACTCAAAATACATAATCATAATAAGTAAAGTGGATTTTAAAAGACCATTTGCATTAATCTTATCCCTTAACTTAAGATATAATGTTATTTTGAGGGGTTAATGTTTTCAAATGATGTAGGAAGTTAATTAAATGGGAATTATAATGTCTTTAAGTAAAAATGAGGTTTTACTTATGATTATTCAGGGAGATGAATGCATGAATGGTAAATGATGTAAGTTTAAGGGATTAATAAAGACATTTTACACTTTCAACTGATCAGTCATAGAGCCTTGGGTCCGGTCTCAACAAAAGTCAAGGAAATGCCTTGAGCCTTTCTGACTGATAGTTTAGAATTTTTCATGACTATGGGAAGGGGAAGTTAGTTATTTGGCAGCCCATGATGAATGATATTACATTGAGACTTTTCACCTTCTTCTACCTACCCAGCTTACCATGCTAACATTTTTTCTTCCTTTGTAGTAAGGTGCATTTAAGCTAGCAACCTTCACAGCATTTATTCTTTCTGAAAGCAAGTAAAACTATCTAATTCTACACTTATTTCATCTATGAATCCAGATTAAACTATTGGATTCATTTTATTTCTCTACCTAACTACTGAATTGTCATGATTAAACTGTATGACAACTCATTATTCTCTATCTACAACAAGTGAAATTGAAACATGACAAGTCAAGATTAAACTGTTTAACTCATCATGGACCATGGCATTTATTGACACTCTGCCATAGTCGAAAAGTAAAAAGTAGTGCCACTTATGCTTGCACACTTTCATCCTTTTATTCAATTTTTTCTTTTGGGGTCTGTTATTTTTTCTAAGTCATTTGATTATTCTTTTAGGACTTTTTACCCTTTTTTTTATTTTTTTTTATTTTTTTGATTTTTTTTTTACAAAATATGTGAATACAACTTGCCGTAGGCAAAGTATGTACAGATTTACAAGATTATCAATAGTCAAGTCAAAATTATGACCCCTAAATTATAGGTTGCTAACATACTTAAACCAGTTAATTAACTATTTTAACATGGACAAAGGACAACACACACATTGTGCAACCAATACAACACTAGTCTGAGATTATATATAAACTAGTTTTATCTATTTAAAATATTTTTTTTTGGTAATAATCACATGTAATATAGAATATTGTCTATGAGTTTAGAACCAACTAGTGTGATTAATCATTCACAATAATGTACCCACTGTATGAGGGCATGTAGTAACAAAGATGTAGATTGTTTGGTTACCTTATTAAGCATAATATAGGGTAATTTTAATTTATTTCAGATTTGAGATTTCTGGAATGTGAATTACTTTGATAAATTGTTTTAGGATTGTTTTAGTTTTCAACCATTATATTTGGATAATCAAGAATTTATTGTAAAATTCAGAAATTTGATTTACAGAAATGAAGTCAAACAAATAATTAACTTGTCAATGTTTATCTGAATTCCAAAATATTTTAAAAAGTTGTTCAAACTTCCGTTACCTGCGTGCATTGAAATACATCAGTTTTTACCGTTACCTGCGTGAGTTGAAATACTTGATCAATGGAAAGTGGACATATGTTTTCTTGAAGTTAAATATTTGTTTTTTCATTTAACATTAAAGTTGTAACTTGTTTAAACTCTCCCTACATAATTGTATAGACAAATATCTCACAAATTCAGTTCGATTGCACATGCCAATGGAAATTCTACCAACTGAATTGATATCCTTGACCTAGAAGGGCTGATTGGGGTTGGCATTGACAAAGTCGACTACCTACTCAATTGATAAGACTTCACCTAGCAGGTTCGACTGTGCTTGGAATCGACTAAGTACCCCACTAATGACGACTTAAGCAACAAAATTCACTAACGAACCAACTAATTCTTGTACTTCGTTACGTTTTTTCAGCCTCAAAGTTACCCAGAACACAACGCAATTATGTAGTAAGTTTGTTGAGAAATCTTCAGCTCATGTTTAGCATTATTTACTCAACTCAAACAACTTTCTTCCAATTAGATCTCCCACTCTGGAATTGTAGGCTATTTTGCAAACTATAAAATGCCAGATTTGAACATTGTCCTTTATTTGCATTTCCTCTGGATGCTATGCTCTCCTATATCGTGATCATAACTCTTTAAATTCCATCTCAAAGTCGTTCTTTCTCGTTTCACCAGTCAACCTTTCTCTCAACGAATACTGAAATCCGGTATAAAATAACACAAAAATCTTAAATAAAATGCAATTCTTAGCAAAATTTAACTAATTCTTTCAATCGCTAGAACCAAACTCAGGGATTTCTAAATTTATTGAAAAAAATAGAAGTTCCAAGTCATAACTATTAAAATGCAAACGAAATTTGTTCGTAATATTCATACCTGATTCAGTATGTGAGGGAAGTGTAAACATGTTGTTTATTTGAGGCAAAATTTTAATGCAAAACGAAACTGAAATCACAGTCCTAATACTATGCTTCAGAATTGGAATGAAGTGTTTAACATTTGGATGTTGAAAATTTTGTTCGAGGCAGCAAAATTGGGTAGACTAGATGGTCGGACATTTTAAATTTATGTAAAATATTTCAAAATGAGCTCGGTATAAGGTTCCGTGCCTCACTTGCTCCTGCCAATCCAAATACTACTTAATACTAATGAACAAAAATATCGAACATGCTTACAACTCAAATGTAAATCTTAGCAAAACTTCACTGCTTCTTTTAATGGCTACAATACATGCTCTTAGCTAAACATTCCGAAACAAACGTAGGGATTTCTAGATTTATTGGAAAAAAATATAGAAATTCTAAGTTAGAACTATTAAATGCAAACGAAATTGAAACGGTTGCAATTCTCATACCTGATTCAGAATTTGAAGAAGCGTTTGACATTTTGATGTTGGAAAAGAGTTTTATATAAAAAAAATTATATGGGTAAGTATCTCCCTTGACTTTAATACTACTGTAAATGTAAATGAGCTAAGTTTATATTATTTAAATTTATGTCTATTGAAATTCAGATTTATCTAATACCCAGAACAAAATATATGTACAATTGACACAAGTCCATTTACATTAATGCAATCATCATAAATATGGATAAATGACTTTGACTTCGATTTAATACATGGAATCTGATATCTACATAAAGATATCATTCTTTCTTACATTAATACAATCACCACACATATCATGAGAAATGCCAAATATTTCTCTACCAAAATTTTCTTCCCAATTTCACATATAGCAAACTAGATGTCATTATTTTCTTATAACAATTCCTAGCAGATTTAATGTGTTCATAATGCCAAATATTTCTCCCCAAAATTTTCCTAAAACAAAATTTCACATCATTATTTCACAGAGCAATTACACATCATTATTTCCTTCATGAGATTGCCAAAATCATATTTTGAGTCAACATCCATCGTCTATAATTTAAACTTCTAAAAGGCCAGCAATGATGACTGTGCTCATTTTAACCATGACAACGACCGCAGCGGGGGGAAAACAGTCACAAATGGAAGTACGAGTTTTCGATATTGGCATGGACAGATATGATTCCACGTTTTAAACGTGAAGGAAGCAATTGGTATATGCAGCGGGTTATGCTCATTATCAGTTAAAATAAATGATCATGATTTTGCATTTAGATTACTATTCCAAAGAATATGAACTTTTCAGGGATGCATGCACATTCTTCCATGCAATCAAATAGATGAAAATACAAAATAGACCAGCACTCATTCCAGGGAATTTATAAAGGGTCATTATGGTCTATGATATGTTTTAAATGTAAAACCTATAGTTTATGATCTAAATGTAAAATACCATCAGAGATTATATATATACTTAAGGAAAATTATGGTCTATGATATCATTTAAATGTAAAACATACAGTTTATATATGATTTAGATGTTAAATTGCATCAGAGATTATATACATACTTATGATATCTGTATGTGGACATTTAGCACATTTGGCCATGGTAATAGTTCGGCCTGTAATGGCCGCCCTGTTACTTTATCTCCCAAAACCTAATACCTACTGGAACTGCGGCATCCCCGCTGGTAAACTGTTGAGATCCAGGCCTTCCAGTGCCGGATTCAGATCGGCCCCCGATTTTGGATTGTTGCTCGAGTGGGGAACGACTTCTTTGTCCTCGACGCGCATATCGCGGGCCTTCACGGCGGAGATGTGCGACTTGACGTCGCGCGTTCCATTCCCGCGGCTTGAGAAATCCTCCCACTCGAAGGACGGGCGCCAGGACGCCTTGGACTCTGGGCGGTTGAGGTGATTCCGACTGGTGGAGCAATACCTGTGTGATTTCTCGATCCGTTGCAGCAAAGCGAAGAATTCTTCGAATGTGTCGCCGTCTCTGCTCGTGCACGACCGCTTCGGAATGGGATTGAGATAATCAGCCTCGATCTCCGCCTCCTCTCTATTCCTCATCCAAGGTAATGATGATTCCAGAGGGCGCTTCGTCGCAGTTTCCTTGGACTCATCCATCACGAGCGGCGGATGAGGATCGATCACGGAACCTGTGAATAAAGATAATCTCACTGGCCTTCAACCAAGGAGATGGATGGTGCTGGAATGTCTATCCTTCCTTCTCAGGGTTTGTGAAATGGAGGGTGCTGGAAAATCGGCAGGGTTTATGAAATGAAAGAGGAACGTCCCACTTGTGGGGGGAACAAAAGCAGTACAACTACCACCATTCACTATTTGCTACAGCAGGCAACGGGGGACCTCAAACAACCCCTAATTTCATAGAGGCGGCTAAGCATGATCTTATGTCATTTAAGACTTCTGGTGGCCTGACAACTTTATTTAATTTTATTTCTCCATTTGTGGCCTTCCAAATTACCCCTTCGACATACCGGGGAGCTACACTTCGACGAGAATGACAGACCACCGGCTTTCTCCATGGCCCACTCCAAAATTAGAAATTTGCCCAAACAAATGACTGCGTTCTTGCCACCACTCAATCCGGTCGAAAGGCAAGAAGAATCATCGGAGCGACATGGCGTTTTAACAATCGCGATTTATGTAATTTGGATAACCCTAAGAGATTCGATTATATTTAGATTATATTAAAAGATTTTATGTGTAATCCACAAGTTTACAATTTGTAATTAAAATCATAAATATGGACTTTGCATTTATGGTTTTGAATTTATGTTTAAAATTCAAATTGACTTAATCTTAATGATGTGATTAATTTGAAAGATATTTATTTATATTATAGATTATAAAAGTCTTAGATCTAACATAAATATTTTTAATTAATTTATTTATTTTATATGTAAAGATATTTTATGGTTTTGAATTTTATGTTTTAAATTCAAATTGACTTAATCTTAATGATGTGATTAATTTGAAAGATATTTATTTATATTATAGATTATAAAAGTCTTAGATTTAACATAAATATTTTTAATTTATTTATTTATTTTATACAAGAGAATCTATAATTTACGAGTTTATTTAATTGGTTTTTAGATCTAAATTCAGATTTAAAATGCTATTTGATATCTCTTTTTGATGTTATTTGCGATTTTATTTATTTATTATTTGATAGTTGGTAGGGTAAATTAAATTTATTTTGGATGGTTGAGTAGAATAGTTTTTATGTTTTCCACCAAGGTTCAAATCTTCCCTAGGAATATGATGATTTATAATATTTTGACAAATAATTTTGTAATGAATATTATTATATTGGGTTTTGTAATCTCTTACATGAGTATACAAATGCGTTTTAGAAAACTTGTGCAACATGATGTGCATTTTTTTTATGGAAATTTGAAGTCATTCATCGGGGAGTGTTTGGGTTGCCATCTCAATGACTTAAAATTGATGAGAATTAACAAATATAGAGGTTTATATCTTCCATGGTTTTGTAAGCCCTTTAATGATTTCATAGTGAATGTTGAGGATTTTCTCTTGATAAACCACTATCAACACACTAAAATTAAGGAAAATGTAATCATGAAAATTTCAATTAAGGAAATTCTTTCATAGTCAACATTTAAATCATTTAAATTTGTTTATATTCTTTTCTTTTCTTGATAATGGTTAATTATGTACATAAGCAAGTTTATTTTGGAATAGGGCTTCCAAAATTTTAATTAATTACTCATATAATAGATATAAAACTTGCTATGGTTTTGCAAATGGGGTAGCAAGCTAAGTGGGCTTGATTGTGGGGAAAACTCCACAGTTAAGCGTTCTTGAGCCAGAGGCGATCTGGGATGGGTGACCTCTTGGGAAAACCTGGTTACCGGGTGCAAGCCCGGGAAGTGATGATTTCCGCTACGTGATTCATTTCACTAGTTTCAATCCCACTTCTTCACCCCTGTGAGCATCACCCAATGCAATGAGTGCTAAGTGGATTATTCAAAAATCATGAGAAATTAGTGAGTTATGACTACCTCTCATAGAAATAGTGATATATGAATGACTTACTTAACACACTTGAATTTCAAGAATGATATCTAATATAATGCACTGTGGAAAACCCTCAATACTTAAATACAAAGAGTAAAGGAAGCTCTACTTGAATGGTTTATGAGACACAATACTTGCTAAGGTTTTGAAAATGGGGTAGCAAGCTAAGTGGGCTTGATTTTGGGGAAAAATCCACAGTTAAGTGCGCTTGAGCCAGAAGCGATCTAAGATGGGTGACTTCCCGGGAAGTCCTGGTTATCGAGTTCAAGCCCGAAAGTATGATTGGCGCTATGTGATTCATTTCACTAGTTTCAATCTCACTTATTCACCCCACTTCTTCACCCCTCTGAGCCCCACTTCTTCACCCCTATGAGCATCACTTGATGCAATGAGTGCTAAGTGGAATATTAAAAAATCATGAGAAATTAGTCAGTGATGACTACCTCTCATTGAAATTTTCATAGATGAATGACTTACTTAACGTAGTTGAATCCCAAAAATGATATCTAATATAATGCACTATGGAAACCCCTCAATACTTAAATACATAGAGTGAAGGGAGCTCTACTTGAATGGTTCATGAGTCACAATATTTGCTAAGGTTTTGCAAATGGAGTAGCAAGCTAAGTGGGTTTGATTGTGGGGAAAACTCCATAGTTAAGCACGCTTGAGCCAGAGGCAATCTGGGATGGGTGACCTCTGGGGGGTTTTACGAATGGGGTAGCAAGCTAAGTGGGTTTGATTGTGGGGAAAAATCCACAGGAGCCACATGTGATCTGGGATAGGTAACCTCCCAGGAAGTCCTAGTTACCGGGTGCAACACTCGGAAGTGATGATTAGCGCTATGTCATTCATTTCACTAGTTTGAATCCCACTTCTTCACCCACTATTGGGTGGAAGATAGGGATTTAACCTTTTTAAAATATTCTAGAATATTTTTAGTAGTATACACAAATCAAAGACTAAGAATTTTCTCGGAAGTAGTTGTATTTTTTACATTTTTAATTAAATTCATTGTGTCGAGAACCTAGTATGGTAAACATGTTGTATGTGATGTTTAGCATTTTTTTACTAAGTCAAATTACTTTAAAAAAATGAAAAATAAAAATAAAAATAATATAATGTAAACATTTTAACTCAGTCAAAATAAAATAAAAATAGTAAAATTAAAAATAACAAAATAAAAATAACTCTATACAAATAAAATAATAATAAAAACGAAAATGGCCCATGGTATTGAGAACCCATGGTATTTATGTGGAATATAACCTATTTAATTGGGGAAATTAAACTAGCCTAGATTCATCTTAACTTTGGATCCACCAAGGATTAGAGGGATCAAATCCTTGATATGCAACCCTACTTTAGAGTGAAAAGATATTTGATCCCTCCTCGCTCTTGGTACATCCAGAGTTAAGATTGATCTAGGTTGGTTAATTAAAAAGAAAGGTGATATGCTCTAGTGTCATATGAAATGAGTTATGGGTTTTTGAATATGTGATATTGGTATAACATGGTATTGGCACATTGTATTGTAACAAAACCTATTTACAAATGGAAAAACTCCATAATAATGTGAGGAATAATCTCCATGGTAAATAATCTTGTTACATGTTTTTTTAAAATGTTTATATGTTTAACTTAAATGTTAATTCTTTTCATCATTAATAATAATGCAATTTTTTTTAAATAAAGCTATAATTTAGTTTATTCTTATGATTTTTGTGTAAATTTTAAGAACTTGAAATATATGATGAAATAAGGGCTTTAATGCTTATTGTTGATTAATTCCTACCAGCATTTATCAATTACTTAATTTGTATAATTGGACAAGTCATAAGTTATTATTATTACAATTATTATTATCCAATGTTAAGGTCACGACAAAGCTAGACACCAAATTGGTGTATGAGACACCCTTGTTTGTGGGACAAAGGACCCACCTCCAAGCTAAAAATCTCACTATGCACACTATATTATATTAATCAAATAGATTACACATATATACATGAAGAGTTGTCTCAAGATAGGAAAAATATCTTGGACGCACAATAAGGTGGTTGAGAGAATATCTCAACCACACACCAAACTAGGAATATTTAGATTTAGCTACCTCCTATGATATAGGAACAAAATCCTTATATAGAGAGTCAACACCGCAAGCAAGTAGGAATTACATATTCCAACGCACCCCCTTAATGACTACTTTCCTCCATAGTGATTCACAATATGTAGTTGTGGTAAAACATCACAAATGATGTGTGTGTGACTCAGATCCACCACAAACGAGCAAATCCCATGTGCAAAACCAAGAAAAGAATATGTCAATGTCGATATAAAGGAGCAACCATCCATCGAAATGCATGGGTGACAACTGCTACAACCGCTAGTCTCGTAGGATGTCCTTCGCATACATGGTTCTGTCAACCATTATCACTGCATAACTGTATATGTATCTGAAAATCCCCCCCAAAATGTGCTCAGTAAACTAAGACCTGCGAGAAACTAAGTTTCTCCTGTGAGTAAGGTGTTTCTGCAGACCACCTACTCTGCTGTGAGCATGAAGGCTATTGTCTGCACCCGGGGCATCGTAGCCACGAAGGCTCTGTAGCTGTGGAGGCTTTGTAGCCACTAGGGCTCGCATGTGGTTTTTAGCTCACCACAAAGCATCACTTCAAAGTGACAAAAGTAGTTTTCGACTGACCACAAACCTGCAATTACAAAGTGGAAATTACAAAGTGGTTTTTAGATAACCACGAACTTCACGGGGATACATATTCATTTACAAGGCTTACATTACATACTCCAGCTATTGGAGTTACCAAGTACATAAAAATACCACTACAAAACCATCCTAGACTTTCTTACCATTCAACTGTGTGACTTATCACAAGAGTCTATTCCAAAAACTCACTTAAAACTCACACAAACTTGATTGTCCATCCTCCTCCATTCTTTGATGTAGATCCAACCACTATCATTTGATTCCATTTTCACTGTCAATGTCTTCATAATATCTGGTAGTAAATCATTCCTGCAAATAAATTTATCTATTGTTGGAATGGAAAATTCCTAAATAGATTCACACTCGTGAGAATATTTTTCCAACCTAAATGTCACAACAATACAACATCTAATTCTTTTAACCAGATTTACATGAATGCATTTACATGTTAAGGTGATCGGTCTCAACATGAAAACAAAATAATTCACGAAGACAATTTGTTTCATCAAAGAAAATATGTTGGAACTTTCCGTTTCATCTTCACCATGTCTCCCTCCTTAACCAAAAATGCTGCAAAAAACATTTCCATCAGCTACAACTCACCATGCTTCATCTACAACTCACCAAAGGCCACACTGGTATATGAACAAAGGCATGTCTAGGCAGCTCACCACATTGCCCTCAACCACTGCAACAAATATGTTGTACCACACTTCACTACTCCGTCACGAGACCAAGCTAGAAATGCGTTCAATCTTCAATCAGGTCGATCCCAAACACATGAAGCTGGAAGCCTCTTGACAAAGCTGGAAGCCTCCGTACTAAGCACACGCTCAATGATCTTCACGTCAAGTTCACCACTCAATAGGATGAAGAGAGATGTGCAAAAAAAAAAATCTTCTAGCTGAGCAACGGGATTTACAGTCAGCCTCTCTCAACCCACGTGGCTCAACGATCACGGCTATCAAAATTTCAAAACAAGCTATGAATTCTGCGAGGAATCCATGATTGAACGAGCGTCATCGGTTGGCTCTTCACAACAATCAAAGAAAAGACTCAACATTCAATAGGCTCACAAAACGACGCACCAGTTCCTCTGCACAAACAATGAAAAACGAGTTTCTACAGTGTTCAACTCGAATGGACAAACTAAAAAACTCAAAACAATACCAATATACTCTTTTATTCCCCTGAGCCCACGAGGGGCCGAGGTCCAAGCCTGTATGAGCTCTGATACCAAGATAAAATCTCACTATGCACACTATATTATATTAATAAAAAAGATTACACATATATAAATGAATAATTGTCTCAAAATAGGAAAACTATTTTGGACGCACGTTAAGGTGGTTGAGAGAATATATCAACCACACACCAAAATATGAATATCCTTACATAGATAGTCAACACTACAAACAAGTAGGAATTACATATTCCAACACTCCGAGCAACAATTTGACTGCTAAGTCTAAGAAGGCATACATACTCTACCCCCTCTGATTTTGAACCTGTAACCTCTTAGGAAGAAACACGTGCTCTTAACCATTAGACTCACGCAAACTATAAGTGGAAATAGACTCACTTATTTTATATATATATATAATTTTCTTTTTTGATTTAATATAAATAATTTCATTATTCAATAAAAATAAAATAAAAATTATTATTTTTTTAATTAATCTAAATATATTTTATTCTAACTTTCTTTAATAATAATTGATAAAATTATGATTCTACATTGTTTAAATCACATTATTAAAAACATAAATAGATATAACACTTCAAAACAATCCTTCAAACAAATATATTCTCAACCATTAAAATTGCAGTAGTCTAAAAAACCCACATAATAACCCAGAAATTTCTGTAAGAATTTCAAAAAATCAGGTAAAGATTTTTGAAAATCTAAGTTACAATGATATTTTGGGTCCCTAAAAATTTTTGATAGAGTTGAATCTTTTCCACCATAAAAAATGGAGTTTAAGCACTCCACCTACCTAATTTACAAAAAAACTGCCTTTCTGTAATAGTGTAATAGACAACTTCATTAAAATTTATAATCACACTTAAAATCTATAATACCGTTAAGCAATACTCCCTTTGCAAAAATAATTAACAAGATTTAGAAGTCGCTTGTTTATTCCGCTGGACCAAAATCTATAATAGCGTAAAGCAATAGTCCCTTTGCAAAAAAACTAAACAAGATTTAGAACCCGTTTGTTTATTCCATAAATAACGCAGAGGATTTATCCTCTGCTATCTATAATGGCAATCTTCTGCGTCAAGTCGTGTGACGTTGGCAGGCAATAAGAAGTCCTTGCAACGTCCTCATGATGACGTCATCGTTTCGAATGGCCCGTGACCAACGGCGCGTTTATTGTCATTTCGTTATCAAAGGAGAGGGTAAAGAGATAGGAGAGCCCACCCATCCAAAAAGAAATGGACGTAATGGCATCAATGGGACAATCTCTCAAATGAGTGGAGGACTTATGTTTCAAAGGAATATCATTATTTTATGCAGCAAAACACGGTATGCCGACAAAACCATGTAACTATTACGCGGCAAAACACGGAACACCCGCAAAATTATGCAATGGGGCCCACACGAACAATGTGACAATCTTTCAATTCGATGGAAGACTTCCGATCCAAAGCATATCGTATAAAACACTAAAAGATGCATGAACAATTCAATTGTTCTTATGGATGTGGGATTATTTAAACAAGTCTCTCTTCCTCTATCACAATACTTTTTTAATATGATACATTTTCTTCGTTTGGTGTGGTCCATCAAAACCTAAAGATTCCAAAATCATAGATATATAGAAGGAGGCACTTTCATGAGAAGTTTGTGTGATGATGCTTGGGTCAACAATCCTCAAGAAGCAAAAAAAAGGAATGCATAGAAAAAGCTTTATTCATGGACAATTCAAACCCATCTTATAATTCTAAAGAAATCATGGTTTTATGTCAAATCTATTTGGAGATTAGTGAAATGATAAAGTGGGTTGTTCTATATTCTTCAATAAAGTTTGACTTTCTTTTTATAGATATTTTTTTTCCTACGGTGAGTCATTTAAGTCACACGAGTAGAATATTTTAAGTTTGATATTTTTATATATTTATCTATATATATGAATGGTTGAAATTTTTATATATTTATCTATATATATAAATAGTTGGCTTTGTATATTAATTATTATCATGGTAATTTTTAGATGCTTAAATATGTTCCTTCCATAAACACTGGTTCACCTCATCTCACTTGCCAATTAATTTATTCCAGGGAGACATTTAAACAAATAAAATAAATATATATTTTTTAATTATTTTTTAATAAACTAATTTTAAACATTAAAAAAGTTAATTATTAGAAAATATTATTTTATAGTGTAATATTTTTATAAGCAAATACATTATATTATAATATTTTTAAATATAAAATATATCAAGCAATTTGCTTCCCTTCAAACTAAATGATTACAATATATTTGTATTATTAAATTATAGTACATAAAAAATATTTACAATATATTTATTATAAAAATATTTTTTTGAAACTAGCATAGATTCATCTTAAGTAGGCATCTAACATAAGCAGAGATACATCAAATTTTTTCAATTGCAAATTTTTTTTAGAGTTCAAAATATAATGTGTTATTTTTCAATATTTATATTGTATTTTTGAAAGCTAATTAGAGTATATATAGGGCCAAATAAAAAATTTAACCATAAAAACTATATATATATATATATATATATATATATATATATATATATATATATGAAGTTGATATGGACAAAAATTAGTTAACATAGATCTTCAAATGGTTTATTTAAATCTCTTGTTGAAATATTTTTGAAAAGTATAAGATTTAAACATCTCATTCACACATTTTTTTTTTACTAGTAAAAATTACTTTACAACATATAACGAACATTATTTTTCTATTTAATTTTTATTTTTACGTCATAAGGAATTCTTCTTTGAAAATAACTACCCGAGCTGCTGCTGTGTACAACTTTGCAACGCCAGATTGAATGTTAGACGATTGAAGATATGTGTGTCGTGAGATTAGTAGTTACAAAAATAAGAAACATTAACAGTTATATTAACCCTTCCTCTCAGATATACAAACTATTCGAAACCCACTTTCCTCTGTGCGCAACTGAAACTGGACTATAAATTTCTCGATGCTAATGCACCTAAAAATGCCTCTCTGGGCCGAATATCTGAAGAAGTGTCGGAAGATAAGAGAACCGAAGATGGCCGAAAACTGCAGATAGACTGCATCAGAGAGGGCACTCTCTTTGTTGAAGCCTCTACGCATAAAACTCTTTTACTATTAAGCGAGTTGGAGGAGCTAAAACCTTCATTTGAGAAAATTCTCTTTCAATTTCTGCTCACTACGCAAGTCGAGGACATACCTCCACTCATTTTTTAGGTAAACTATTTCCTCTTACTTTATCATTGCTCCTCAATTTTAATGGATTTTCTCAGCTCCATTGTTGCGTTTGTGTGTGGTTGAGATGCTCACAATGGTTACTTTGTGTTTTCATAAAAATAGGTAACTTGCTTCGATTGTAGGGGTTTTGTTGTGGGTGTGAGATTCAAATTTCAACCATAGTCTGTGTGATGGACGAGGGGCAACCCAATTTCTCATGGGACTTGTAGAGATCGCGAGGGGAGAGGTGAAGCTTTCAATTGAAGTAGTGTGGTAGCAATAAGATCTAAAACCCCGCCAACCTTATCTGGTCCTTTTTAAGCACGATGAGTTGCTTGCAAGTGGATTCATCGTCAACCCTAATTGTTCCATGCAACGACAAATGACCAATGTAGAAACTGAGGACCTAATATTGGCTTCATTTTTCTTTAGCTTGGATGTTTTATAGAGTATAAATCAACCCATCACAGAAGAGTTGAAGGATCATGTACCGCGTTCAAATTTTTAGTTGCGTTGGAATGGCGAGTGACAACATTGGCTCTGGGGATTCATCTTTACCATATCAACAAACTTCTCTTCGCGGTGGACATGAGGAGGGAATTTGAACCCCCTCTTGCAGACGAATATTATGACAATGTTTCATACTTGTCATTACCTGGCATGTGCACGCAACACTATAGTGGGGAAGTTTTCAATGCACCCCTTTTGGATGTTTTAAAGATGATAAAGAAGAAAAATGTGTGTTTAAATGAAGAATACATTAGATCGAGCATGGATTTCCTTGAAATGAAACGACCATGCCCATAAATGATACATGTGAGTATGTGTGTTTAATACGCGTATCTTATTGCCTGGAGGTGGTTGGGATTTAATGAAGTCGACTTTGGGTGGGGTGAACTTGTGATTACTGTTGGGTAGTAAAAAGGTATCTTTTGAACACCTAATTAGCCTACATTAATCATCAATCCGGGAGCGACTTTTTATTTCAAGAGTGTACTCTGTCTGAGGCTGCAATTATCTAAGAGCAGTGCTGTGAAGATGTAGTACATAATGTTAAATGAAAAAGTAACAAATGCTTGTAAAGAAATCTAATGAAAGGAAATTCTCCGAAAATTAAACTACATCAATCTTTGCAAAACATCGATCAGGGATACAGTAGCAATAACTCCTTCCCTTAGAAATCGATGCAAGATAACCAATCTGGGGACTTGGAAGTGATAACCGGTGTCCTCTACAGTTGGAAATCTTTAAAGCAATCGAAATAAAAGCAAACTCAATCTGCGCGCTAATGAAAATAACTAAAAGGAACAAAATCTGGAAAGGAACAACAGCATGTAACTATAACTCATCTATTTGCTAATCGGAAGCTATGAATAAACAATGAACAGAAATGGAACAACAATATGAAATGAACAGCAATTACAATTCTAAGATAATTAAGAAACTAGATTTCCATGCTTCAATCCTGTCGACAGCCACTTACCACGCAACAATCAATTATAACAAATCATAAATCAATGAAACAACAACTTGAATCAGATACAGAACAACAAAGCTTTATAATGATAACAAGATAACCGAACAACAAATGTTCTTATTGTAAAGGATGAAATAACAATGACTCTGTATTTGATCTAACAACGATAAATCAATTCTGTAATTGAAATAAACATTAAACACACTTCACACAACAGTAAGCAAGGATTAAAAATACAAACAGCGAAGTGATTCGACCAGAGCCGGGCCCTTAGTGCCAGTGAAACACTACTGGGCTTAATTCAGAACTTTAGAAGATGAACGAAACGCGTGTCTTATATTAAACCAACATAGAGCATTACAGAAGAGGTTCTCTCAAAGATGAGAGTCAATAAAACATTATATTACAGAAGAAATATTTAAATGTAGAGCCTTTCGACCAACTCACTGAATGACTGTCACTAAAGGACATTGCTTTTTATATCACATCTTCGACGGACAATTCAAGGAATAAGATGAGTTTGAATAGAGATCCCTCAGGATCGAAGGATCTTGAGGGATTCGTTCCTCTTTGTTTAGTTATCATCCTGTTTACTTTGACCGAGGCCGAGCTGTCCCCTGCCTTTTCTTGGCAATTCGTTCAGATCTCCTTGCCTTTGGCTGGATATGGTTCAATGCTGATGGAGTAGCAGTTACATTTCTTTCAGCCCCGCCTTTGGTACAGTTGTTCACCTCGTCAAATTCCTGTTTTGTCAACAAAAAGTAACCTTTAGCCATCCTTTTTTACTAAACATAAAACTTTCCAATTCTATTATAATTCTTACAATAAATTACCTTTCCAAGGCAAAAAGGAGTATGTCTATGGTAAAAGAATGAGAGAATACATTGTAATTTCATACCTTTTTCACTGCCCAACATACCCCCCTGCTTAATATTTTTCATGTCCTCATGAAAACTATAGTTCACATGGAGAGCAGTCAAAGAATAAGCTAGATAAGGTTTTTCATCGACATGCCTAAAACCAAGTAGTGCATCTAATTCCTCAAAAACATGTTCTGTCTGTCCTTCAAGATGTTCATAAATAGCTTTGTAGTCCGAAGCAGGGTACCATGCAATAGGGCTACGGAACCTACATCCTGACCAGTATGGTCCTTCTTTTAAAACGATGTGGCTATAGGAAATCAAGTGGTCTGCAACTAGCCCAAAGTTTCTATAATTAAATGTTCCCTATTTTTCACATTCTGATTGGAGGTTCTCCACCGGACCTTGGCTTCTATATAAGCTTGGTTTCTAATGGATAAGAAATAGTTTGTTCCATTCAAAATAATTGATTTGTGGACAGGCCCCAAAGCTTGGGTAATGCCTTCCTTAGTCATCAATATTCTGCCTAGCCCAAAATTGAAGTGGGTTCTGAGGTTCACTCCTGACCCACAGATCTAATTCATTTTCCTGCCTTTGAAAGGCGTTATAGACTTTAAGACATTTTAATTGATTTACAACAAAGGAAATGAATGCCTAAAATTGAACATCTCCAACAAAAGGGCTAGGGTTTGATTCACAGTCATTTTCAAGTATTAGATTATGCAAGTAAAATTCATACAAAAGGCATTGTACTTTGATCCCATAAAGTTTGTAGCATGATACAAAGTCATCTATAGTTTTTAGCTCTATGGATTTCCCTACCCTAACTGCCTTGATCTTTAGGTGTAAATATCTTTCTAGTAAAAAAAAAGCATAGTTTTTGGCGGGGCATCTACAGGCTAAGACATCAGTATACAAGGAGTAGAGAGTGTCCATTTGATTGTAGGCTAGTTTTAGTTGGTTCATTACCTTATCAACCTTTTTCTCTGCTTTCTGACATTTTTCATAAGATTCAGCTTCAGCTTCATGAATAATTCTCATTTGTTGCTGCAATTCCTGATATCTCTTTCTTGGGACAGTGTCTTCCTCCAATTTCTACCTTTCTATTTGGGCCTGTGCCAACTCTTCTTGGAATCTGGCCAGTGTCAGATCACTAAAAGTGTGCTGACTGCTAGATTGCATATTTTCACTTGAAACAGGTTCCTCTGGAACAGCTTGCATTGGAACAGCCATTTGCTGCTCCGCATCCTCATAATTAGGCTCAGGTATAGTTTTTTTTGTAACTTGGTGGTTCTTATTAGCGGTCACCTTTCTATTTTTTGAAATTCTTTTGATAGTAATGCTTCTTCTCTTAGGGGCTCGCTTAGGCATCTGTTTCATTCTGAGAAACCTGATGGTTTGCCTGAGCTGTTCTACTAGTTTATGAAGCTTTATTCGTTCCCTGTGAAGCTTCTCAATCTCAGTTGTTTTCCTCCTCTTTCTTAATGGAACAGCCACTCCTGAATCCGTTTTCTCAATAGGGTTTTGGTCTATATCAGCTGTGCCTTTAGTTAAATTCTCTTCTTGATCTTCTTCTTGGGGTTCTTCTTCCACATTCATATGCCCTTGGCTAAATTCTTCGGGGATCATATTCTCAGTTGAATCTGCAATCTCCTGGGGGCTCCCAAGTTGAGGTATTGCTTTGGTGTTCTCTTTCTCCTGTTCATGCCTCTCAAGAGAAGAAACCCTAGCTTCGATAGGGTTTTCTGTTTCATTATCGTTAGCAGAGCACTCTGGTAGTTGATTAATATCAATATTAAGGTCCAAAGGGCTATGAGGCTGTGCATAATCACTCATATCGGCCAAAATATGGGCCAATTGGTCTTCCTGTAAAGGACTTACGATAACATTTTCAGGAGGCTCTGTTCCTTCCTTATCGTTGCTATGATTGTCTTCATCCTCCTCACAAGTTTGATAACTTCCTTCCTCCTCATCCGAATACCGAATTTCTCCTTCAATTTCTTCTTCCTCAGAATTTCCTTCGATTTCTTCTTCCTCATTATTTCCTTCCTCTGCACTGGATTGTTCTTTACTACCGGTGTGGCGAGTTATTTCTTCTTCATCCGAGTAGTGAATTTCTCCTTCCAATTCCTGTTCTTCATCAGTGCGGGGGCTTGATCCCTCCAATTGTGGAGGCTGTTCATCCTCCGAGCTGTACAATTCCAGGGGCTGGCTGCTGCTGCACGGAAGTCCTTCCACCATCCTCCTACTTCGTTTTGATCAGCGGGACTGTCTGTGAGTAGATGGCTTATCTATTGAGCCGGTCATGCTCTTCCGTTTTGGAGCAGGTAAAGCTAACCCTCCGTCAATGGAGAATATCAACTCTTCCCAGCTGGTCTATTGCTGGGCGAGGCTACGACTCACTATTAATCGAATTAGAGAATGGTGGCTGACCACCATATCTGCATATTGAGCTTTTCTTATACCACGAGCAGTATCATGCAACAAAGAATTTAAAAATGTAGGCAAATTAATGGTGCATTTTTGTTTTAATACAGCTAGTAGCTTAAGGTGGCGAGGTCTTACCACATCTTTTCTTCTGTCGCATGTTATATAAGCCTGCACAATCTTGGCCAACTTCGTCCATGGTTCTCCTAATGATGCTGGCTGAACTCCTTTGCCTTTGATAACTAACGTCTGTCCGTCATCTTGAAAAATCTTCATGGCTTCTCGAATCATATTCTTTTTCTGAGTCCAAATAGTCCCTTGCGCTGGGATGCCAGACACCTCTACAATTATTTCGTTGGATACAGCTATTTGTCTTCCTCTGACCATGGAGGATCCTTTCTGCAAGTTCAATAAAAATTCGGTGGCCACTGCTTCATGGGGTTGTTGCATCCTCATGAAATATGTAATCCACCCCTGTCTTTCTAAAATTGCTCGTGCAACATCAGAAACGATCAGCACCTATGGTTCACTGCGAATTGGTCGTCCTCCCATCATCTCTGTGCTCTGTTAATTTTTCTCAACACACAGTAATCGAAATGGAACAACACAACACGGTGAATTGGAATAATGTCGTTGAAATTTGGTTATTTCCTAAAATGCAGGGATTTGGTTCACATACAGGTAAAGAAATCTCGGGGTTTGATCTGCATGCAGACATCCGTGCCCCTCGAATGGATGATGGGTTGTCCTCGACCATCAATTGAGAGAGGCAAGTGTGGCACAACAGTAGTACAATAGTAAAAAGCAAGCCTAATTATGATACATTCAATCAAATTATAGCAATTACTGAAATCAACGCATGTGATGAATCGGTAATGAATAGAAAATCATTTTGCAATGATTCAAATATGAGGAGAAGGGACAGCATAAGATAAACATAAGCACAATTGCATTATTTACCATTTGAGACTAATATGATCGATTTGTAATGATTTTCATGTATAATAGGTTCGGAAGTAAAGGTAAAGGATTCATATTTTCATTCGACATTTAAATAGAGATATAGGAAAAGGGTTAAATATAACTATTGATGTGTATAAATGTGACTCCAATACCATCAGCAGAGCTCTGTTGCCCACAGGTGTCCATAACCTTGACAGAGTTGCTTTCTTACCCATGGAACCATTGTCCTTTATTTATGCTAAGGAAGTGCTTTTTATTGAATATCATGATGGAGGCCATTGTGCGGGCTTGGTGACCAAATAAACCACAATGCCATTCACTAGGAAGAAGTGAAAGGTGGGCAGACCGGCTCGTGATGAGACCTTTTGTTCCAAAGACTTCTTGATTTTTTCAATTGTCTATTGGACCATATCCCTGGTTTGGTGGCCATGATGGGAATGCCACTTCACTGCCTTCCTTATGATCATGGTAGGCTGGCTCTTGATGAGACCCCCTATCCTCCATTTGCAAAATCATAAGATTATTAATAAAATATGTAAATATTTTTCTTTTTCATACAACACTTTTCCTTAGTTATTCATAAAGGATGGCTCAATCACTCCTTAAGAGTAGGGATGGTGGAAGAAGTCTTAACATCTCAATAGAAAAAAAAAATATGGCCTTATTCCTATTCCATAAATGAAAATCAAAGAAAGTTATAGCATATGGGAAAGAACCAGTCATGATAAAGATAATCGATCAAATTAATTCAATGGTAATAAAGTAGAAAAATTATGTTATTGATCATGCCCCTTTTTCCTTTTTCTTATCATTACTAGACAATTTTCTTAAAAAATGACGACTTCTTTTGATTTGCTGATTACAGTAAGCTTTAATTTGTATGATTGTATATAAATGATATATTTGCCTTTAGAAAAGTGATCAAAAATTCAAAATGCTGGCTTAAAACAAAAAAAACAATCCACTCAAAAAGGTGTTGTTCCTTTAGAAGGAACAACAAAAACAATCTGTGAAACTGTTGTTCCTTTCGAAAGGAACAACAAAAATACTTTGCGGAAGTGTTGTTCCTTTAGAAAGGAACAACAAGAACACTCTGTGGAACTGCTGTTCCTTTCGAAAGGAATAGCAGTAGTGTTGTTCCTTTGGAAAGGAATAGCAAAAAAAACGAAATAAACATAAATTTTTTCTCTCTTTTTTTTTTAAAGAAGCCGAATTTCATGAAACAAACAATGAAGAAATAAAGAAAGGATATAAAAAAAAAAATTTAAAAATGAATTTCGTAAAACAAAAATCAAGAAAATGAAAAATGCTTTATGTACAAAATTGAAAAAAGGAATTATTTAACAAACTGGTGTCGAGGAGGAGTTCTCCCCTTCAGCGAGAATTTCCATGGTAGAATCTTCCCGTAACTGTTGGTAAAAGGATTCCCGGGTGAGCGGTTTATGATACAATCGTACTCGATGACCGTTTACCTTAAAGGAATGTCCAGATCCGTCAATGGTAACTAATGTAATAGTGCCATTATCATGCACTTTTTGTATTTCATAGGGTCCAAGCCAACGTGTTTGGAGTTTCCCTGGGAGATCCTGAAACCTAGAATCGTATAGGAGTGCCCAATCTCCTTCGTGGAAGATCTTTTCTTTAATATGGGCGTCATGCCATTTGGCTCTCTGTTGCTGAATTAATACTGTGTGTTGAAGAGCAGAGAGCCTAATTTCATCTAACTCATTAATTTGCTGCAGTCTTTTAGCCTGGGCTTCATTCAAATTTAGACCCACCTTTTGAGCTATTCTTAATGTTTGAATTTCAAATTCGATAGGAAATATGGGTTCTTTTCCAAATACCAATTGATATGGTGAATATCCTTTAGTAGGTCTCCACGTTGTTCGATATGACCATAATGCTTCTAGAAATCTGTAGGCCCCATCTCGTCTATGTGAGGCAACGGTTTTTGTTAATATAGATTCAATTACTTTATTCGTACTCTCTACTTGGCCATTGGCCTGTGGGTGATATGGGGTTGTAATCTTGTGCTAAATGTGGTAGTTTTGTAATGTTTCAGCTAATTTATTACCTACAAATTGTGGTCCTCCATCTATGATTATGTCCCTTGGGAGGCCATAGCACACAAAGATTTTGAAAAGAAACTGTATTACAGAGTCCTCTGTAGCTTTTGAAAGAGCCTTTAATTCAACCCATTTGGTAACATACTCAGTTGCAACTAGGATGTATGTTTTTTGCTTTGATGGAGGGCTAATAGGACCAACAAAGTCAAGGGCCCATTGTTCGAACGGTTCAATCACTAGTTGAGGGTTCAAAGGCATTTCATCAGACTGCCCAGGGCGACCAAACCTTTGGCAGCTATCATAGGCCTGCACGAATTTTTTGCATCTTTAAATATAGTAGGCCAATAATAGCCTGTTCGTAAAAATTTATGGGTAGTTCTACAATCTGCAAAATGTCCGCCACACTGTCCATCATGGCATGCTTTCAAGATGTCAAATACCTCATCCTCCCTAATGCATCTCCTTATTTGCATATTTGCACCTGTATGAAATAAGTAGCCCCCAATCCAGGAGAATCGGGTACTACGGTGTATTATCTACTTTCGTTCATTAAGGGATAGATATTTAGGTAATTTACCTATTGCGAAATAGTTCACTATATCAGCATACCACGATGTTCTGACAGTAACAGCGAACAGATGTTCATTTGGAAAGTGGTCTTCAACTGTTTCTGTATCTGTTGGCTTTGGCATTCTTGACAAAAAGTTAGCTACAGGGTTCTCTTTCCCAGGTCGATCTTTGATTGTGATATCGAATTCTTGCAGTAAAATCAACCATCTTGTCACTCTTCCGTTTGTAACAGGTTTATTTGCTAAAAATTTGATGGTAGAGTGATCATTATATAGTACTACAGGACACCCAGTTATATAATGTCTAAACTTGTTTATAGCATGAACTGCAGCTAAAAATTCATTCTCAGTCACAGTATAATTTAATTCAGCAGGGGATATATTTTTGCTAATATAGTAAATTGCATATGGCTTCTTGTCTTCCTCCTGCCCAAGTACTACTCCAATTTCTGTGTCTGAGGCATCAGATGAAATTTGGAATGGAAAATTCCAATTCAGGCCTCTCAGCACTGGGGCTGTTGAAACAAGATTTTTCAGATCATTAAAGGCATTGTCACATTTATCTATCCAAATGAAATCAACATTTCTAGTCAGTGCATATAAGGGTGCAGCTATTCGAGAATAATGTTCTATAAATCTTCTATAGTAACCAGAAAATCCAAGAAAGCTACGTACCTC
The DNA here is from genome assembly GCA_034641835.2 of Pinus albicaulis. Lineage (NCBI taxonomy): Eukaryota > Viridiplantae > Streptophyta > Pinopsida > Pinales > Pinaceae > Pinus > Pinus albicaulis. The sequence goes on from CM076579.1 coordinate 593,161,152, forward strand.
TGTTTTTGTAGTGGGTGTGGGAATTAACAATATTATTTGAATTTTAGTTGGGTCCACTTGAATTCCAGCTGCTGAAATATAATGCCCTAAGATAACTCCTTCGGTCATCATCATAAGACACTTTGCGTGGCTTAAACAAAGCCTAGTGTCAATAAATATTTGCAATACCTTTTCTAGGTTTTCCAATGCAGGCTCAAAATCATCTCCATAAGGTGTGAAATCATCCATATATACTTCGAGGCCTTCATTTATTAATTCTGAAAAGATGCTGAGAATTTCCCTTTGAAATGTAGCACGGCCATTGCATAGGCCAAAAGGTAGGACTCGGTAGGAAAATGTCCCCCATGGATAGGTAAAAGTAGTTTTGTCCTGGTCTTCAGGGGCAATATGGATTTGATTCTACTCACTGAAGCCATCGAGGAAAGAAAAGAATTTCTTTCCTGCCAATGTGTCTAATACCTGGTCAATGAAAGGAAGGGGAAAGTGGTCCTTCTCTGTTGCCTTGTTAAGTTCATGGTAATCTACACATATCCTCCACTTTCCATTCTTTTTTGGTACCACCACTAATGGAGAGACCCACTTGCTATCAGATATTGCGTAGATGAAGTTAACATCCAATAGTTTTTGTAATTCAGTTTTCACAATATCTTTAAGGTGAGGATTTACTCTTCTTTGAGGTTGGCGAATGGGTCTTGCATATTTTTCAATATAAATGTGGTGAGTACACAATTGAGGATCAATTTATTTCATATCAGGGTAATCCCATGCAAAGGTTGCTTTATATTTTCATAATAATTGGAGCAATTTCTCTTCCTGTTCAGCAGTGATATTTTTGTTAATGTTTAGAGTTTTTCCCGGCTCAATTTCTACAATCTTAGTAGGTATTTCTTGATCAGGAATATCTTTGAAAGGATCTTCTTCTTCTTTATTATCGAATGCTGCCTTGATCATGTGACATTGTAAATGAGATCGGGTTTGTGGTTTATTAATAAAACTATTAATGATATGATCCTCTATTTGATCTTTAAAATCAAGAGCATTTTATATAGTTAGAGGTGATCTCATATTTTCCATAAGATATGATGCAGGTGGTTTTATTGTTTTGATTATTGATAGACTTGGCTGGGTTGGGGGATATAGGGCTAAATTATTGACATAGTTTCCCCTTGTTATTGTCATGTTGCCTTGTCGGCATCCAATATAAGCATCGAAAATTACCAACCAAGGTCTACCTAAGATTAACGGGTGTCCATCTAGTCGGTTCTTTGGATTGATAACCAGGAAGTCAGCAGGGTATTCCTAGGAATCTACGGATACCATTACATCTTGTAGTGTACCTTCTGCTTTGACTATCGATTTGTCAGCCAATTCCAACAAGGTTGTTGTTGGCTCTAGTGATGTAATGCCAAGTTTTTGACAGGTAGTAGTTGTTAGAATATTGATTGCTGCTCTTAAATCAGCTAAGGCATTTGGAAATGATTGCCCATTGATTTGCACTGTCACTATAGGATTTCCTGGGTCTTCATATTTTACAGGTGTTTCCATTCCTGATAATAATTCAGATAAGGTACCGACTATTTGGATAGTAGGATTGGTTTTTGTTCTCCTCTTTGGCTTCTTTATGCATAATTCCTTAATGGTTTTTGCATATATAGGAATCTCTTGAATAGCTTGGAGGAGAGGGATTTTTATACACACATTTTTTAATTCTCCCAGAAGATCAAAATTAGGTTGTTCTAATGGATGTGGTATAATTAATCGTTCTGGGAATGGTGGAGAGGAAGTTGTTACTTGTTGTTGACTTTGTTGTTGATTTTTTTGTTGAACTTCCTTCTCATTTTGTAATGTTCGTTCTACAGGTAACGGATCTTCAATATGAGCATCATTGTTTCTCTCTGTTTCCATTATACGCCCAGACCTTAATTGAAGATCATTGCACTCCTTCAGTTCAGTTTCTAATTCTGGGGTTTCTATTATTTGGACAGAATAAACTGGCCTATTGTTTGGGTTTGGGTTGGGCTGGGCTGGGAGTTGTGGTCTTAAATTGGTCTGGGGGTTTGTATAGGGAGCTGGCAGTGTAGGTTGAGAGAGAGGAATTGATCCGGCTGGCTGATTTGTAGGTTTTTTCCAGTTTGACTACCAGGCTTGACTCTAAGAAGTAGAGGGGGACCATTGTGTAGGATAGTTATTCTGCCAAAATGGTGGGTAGAAAGGAAAGCTAGGCCAATTATTTTGGTTTGTTTGATTTGGCCAAGCTGTGGGAGGAAATGGCTGTTGTGACCAATTAGGGAAAGGTGGTTGATTTTGCCACATCCCACTATATGGTTGAGTATTATATTTAGGAGGCTGAAAAGAAAATGGATCATTTGGCATACCTAATTGTCGCGGCAACCATTGTCGGCGCTGATTAAGCAGACATACCACTTCTGATTCTTCTTCTGCCTCCTTATAAACTTATTTTAGGCCAGGAAGCGAAGGGCATCCCTCTGTAGGGTGATCTTTCATACAAATGGCGCAGACTTTAATCACATCCAACGAGCATTCTTTGTGGCTGTGTTTCTTCCTACACCTGGGAAACAATATTGCCAAATTTTTCTATGCTTCTGCTTGTTTCTGTTTGGCTTGCATAATATTGAACTGCGTTGTTAAAGTCCCCAGTATGTCTATCTTAAATTCTTCTAGCAAGTTTCCAATTTCTGCACGAGTCACACCTTCATTAGAGATTTTATTTTCCCTTGTAATTATATCACGTTCTGCTGATTTTAACCTTGTATTGCCCCTCGAACTCCTGATACACAAATCAATGATGTTAGGATAAATTTCTTGATATATATCACCTTTTCCCATAATATTCAATGTTTCAACCCATTGATCTTTCATTCCCCTAATTAATGTGGTTTTCAAAACATTATCAGGTAAGGGTAAAGATGCATAAGGGGATCTCTGAAGATTGTATTGAAACCGTTCCACATATTCTTCCAAGGTTTCATTTGGTTTTGCTTTCATTTGGAATATTTCATCTTTTAGTTCCCAAGACCTACAATAATCTTGATACTTCTTTAAAAATGCAGCCTTCATATGATCCCAATCAGTTATGACACCCCCACCTAATCCCATAAACCATCGTAAGGCTGCCCCTTTTAATGTAGAAGGGAATAGTTTTAGTTTTTGGGCGTCAGTGGTGTAATCATATCCCCTGCACAGCACATCAAATTCAAACAAAAATGAGTCTGGATCCTCTGATGTTGAGCCATGAAATGCGGGAATATGTTGAAGGGCGATAGCTTTCATAGGCGCGTTGACTGCAGTATCTACTATAGGATATTGTAGCGTAAAGGTCTGTTGGGGTGTCTGTTGGTTCTGATTTTGGTTCTGAGCCATTTGATCGAAGATATGCCAATATCCCTCTGGGATTTCCAAGAAATTTCTAGGTTGTCGAGCAGGGGCAGGGATGGCTTTGACAACACTCTCTTTTTCTGGAATAATAAGTATTCCCTGTTGACCTACTGTTTGAGGTGATTGAGGACCTTGGTCCTGAATAAGTTGAACAACACTTCCCTTATCTGGGCTGCTTATTGTTTGGGTGAATTTAATAGGAGATTTTGAGCCTCCGGTTTCTCCTGTTTCCCCTTCTCCTTCTCGGAGATTGCTAGAGTTCCCTTCTTGAAGGAAACTTATGCAAGGATTCTCAATTTCTTGGGAATCTTGCTCAATTCCCTCTGTTTGACTGTGTATCTTAGCAAAGGCTTCAGATGGTGATTCTGTAACCTGAAGGGAACTAGTAGGCTGTCTATAAGTAGTTCTTCCAAATCCTACTGATGGCTGAGATTCATCTCTCTTAAGGATTTCGTCAATAAAATTTGTTTGCCCAAGGGTCACCGGTCCCTTAGGTTTTTCAGTTTTAGGAGAAGTTTTATTTTGCTTAGTTGGTCTATTCATTCAAGAAAACAAATCTTCATTCCTACCTAAATAAAGAAGCTTACCTGCTTCTGCTGAGAAGCAGGATGCGAGCAAGTGTGTTTCTTGCCCAGTGCGCAGGTTCTTACCTTCCGTCTTTAATACCCAATTCTTCACAAGCAGAAGAAAATCAGTTGTGCATAAATATTTTGAAATGGCATACACTCTCCCCGGAAATGACGCCAAAATGTTGGGTAGTAAAAAGGTATCTTTTGAACACCTAATTAGCCTACATTAATCATCAATCCGGGAGCGAATTTTTATTTCAAGAGTGTACTCTGTCTGAGGCTACAATTATCTAAGAGCAGTGCTGTGAAGATGTAGTACGAAATGTTAAATGCAAAAGTAACAAATTCTTGTAAAGAAATCTAATGAAAGGAAACGCTCTGAAAATTAAACTACATCAATATTTGCAAAACATCGATCAGGGATATAGTAGCAATAACTCCTTCCCTTAGAAATCGATGCAAGATAACCAATCTGGGGACTTGGAAGCGATAACCAGTGTCCTCTACAGTTGGCGATCTTTAAAGCAATATAAATAAAAGCAAACTCAATCTGCACGCTAATGAAAATAACTAAAAAGAACAAAATCTGGAAAGGAACAGCAACATGTAACTATAACTCATCTATTTGCTAATCGGAAGCTATGAATAAACAATGAACATAAATGGAACAGAGATATGCAATGAACAACAATTACAATTCTAAGATAATCAAGCAACTATATTTCCACGCTTCAATCCTATCGACAGCCACTTACCACACAACAATCAATTATAACAAATCATAAATTAATGGAACAGTAACTCGAATCAGATACAGAACAACAAAGCTTTATAATGATAACAAGATAACCGAACAACAAATATGCTTCTTGTAAAGGATGAAATAACAATGACTCTGTATTTGATCTAACAAAGATAAATCAATTCTATAATTGAAATAAACATTAAACACACTTCATACAATAGTAAGCAAGGATTAAAAATACAAACAACGAAGTGATTCCACTAGAGCCGGGTCCTTAGCGCCAATGAAACATTGCTGGGCTTAATTCATAACTTTAGAAGATGAACGAAACACGTGTCTTATATTAAACCAACATAGAGCATTACAGAGGAGGTTCTCTCAAAGCTGAGAGTCAATAAAACATTATATTACAGAAGAAATATTTAAATGTAAAGCCTTTCGACCAACTCACTGACTGACTGTCACTAAAGGACATTGCTTTTTATATCACATCTTCGACGGAAAATTAAAGGAATAAGATGATTTTGAACAACGATCCCTTAGGATCGAAGGATCCTGAGGGATTCGTTCCTCTTTGTTTAGTTATCATCTTGTTTACTCTAATCGAGGCCGAGCTATCCCCTGCCTTTTCTTGGCAATTCGTTCAGATCTCCTTGCCTTTGGCTGGATATGGTTCAACACTGATGGAGCAACAGTTACATTTATTTCAGCCCCGCCTTTGGTTCAACTGTTCACCTTGTCGAATTCCTGTTTTGTCAACAAAAAGTAACCTTTAGCCATCCTTTTGTACTAAACATAAACCTTTCCAATTCTATTATAATTCTTACAATAAATTACCTTTCCAAGGAAAAAAGGAGTATGTCTATGGTAAAATAATGAGAGAATACATATTAATTTCATACCTTTTTCACTGCCCAACAATTGCATGCCCTAATAGTTTGCTTAGAACTTTCGGTTTCTCGATTGAATTCCTGCGTCCCCCGAAATGGAAGAGTGGAGTGAATATGGTGTTATGCATTCCAAGAACAACACTTAAAGTAGGTGAATAATAAAGATTTAAACTTTAAAAAATAAATAAATTAGTAGTAATAAAAAATAAAAGATGATTTGATTGAGAGAATCGCTACTATGCAGAATGACTCGGTGAGCTCGTGCGCAATGACTAGTGCTAGGGTTAACTCCTCTGCATCCATGGAGGATTTGGGTTCACCCTTGGTTCTTGCTCCCCCTCCTCCTTTGTTCGAAAATGAAGTTTTCAAATCGCTGCTGGGCACACGAACGAAAAAGAATAAATCAGAAGCCACCAAGTTTGTGAATAAGCTGGATGACATTCTAGAAATATCCCTTCCACCAGAGGGACCGATTTAGGTTGCCTTGTATCTAGTGGATCGAGCCCTAGTGGGATAGTTTACAGGAATTTCACCCTCTCCGAAAACAAAAAAGGCCTAGGTTATCAAAAACTAGAGGCCGTTGATCAAGCATAGTGTTACCTCATACTTTTTGGGGAGAGGCTACTTCCTATTCGAATTCATTTCAAAAGAGGAAAAATATCTGATTTTTAGGAATGGGCCTTACTTTATGGGACCTCATTGTCTGTATAGTGGACACCAGATTTTGATCCAGCAGTGGATGTTTCAACGGCCATTCTTGTGTGGGTAAGGTTTCCAAATCTCCCAATGCACTGCTGGAATTCAGAATCTTTGAAGCATATAGGCAACACATTGGGAAAATTCATAGACTAGGAAAACAATAAGGATCAATACGACTGTGCTTGAATATATGTCGAGGTCGAATAGAGGTGGGACTACCAGAGGAAATAAAAATCAATGTCTGCAGCTGGTCTCATGTACAAAAATTAGATTATGAGCACTTTCCCTTCAAGTGTCATAAATGCCACGAATACAGACAATTTTCTAGGGGATGTCCAAGCAATGGAGAGGTGGAGAAAGGAAAAGAGGAAGGCTAGAAGTAGATTAAGAGAACAAAGACTATCCATAAGGCCCAAAACCCTTCTAGGGCTCCAAAAGGTAAAGGTTCCCAGCCTGCTCATGATCAGCAAAATCCTCCCTTGAAGGCCCAAGAGAACAAGTTTGGGCCTTTAAGCTCAACTTCATTGGAAGTACAGGAGGTCTAAATGCAAAAGAAAGTGACCCTAGATAAAGGTACACCCTCAGACTCGAGGTAAGGAGAAAGAGTCCCAGAAAGCCCTTAGGAGAAGCATGTAGAAGCTGAAGAGGAAGAACGAGATTCAGAGGAATCATAGGAGGAAGGAGAGATAGGGGAATAAAAAATAACGGCTAGAAGATCAACAAGAGGACAAAGGCCTTTCCAGGAAAAGAGAGATCAATAAACTTACAAAGATAAGGTCCAGAGGAGCCAACCAACCCTTGAGAAGCTATTGGAAATAACTCCGAAGATGACAAGAAATCAAGGATAGGGCTCCAAGAGAGCTCAACACACTAAAAAAAGTAAGTGATGAAGGTTGTCTCTTGGAATTGCAGAGGAATGGGGAGAAAAATGAAAGAAGAATCCATAAGAAGCCTGCTAAGGATAGAAGCCCTAGATATCGTTCTAATCCAGGAGAAAAAAATGGAGGATAAATACTTCCTCCAAACAAGCAATACATTTTGGAACAAAAGGGGAGGACAAGTCGTCTCAGCTCGAGGAGCTTCGAGCGGTCTGGGAACTCTTTGGAATAAAAACAAGTACACGTTGGTCGCTGAGACCCAAAACATTCATTGGATTTTCTTGAAGCTCCAACAACAGGATACTAAGGAGGTATTCATCCTCTTTAGTGTGTACACTCCTGTAAATGCAGGGGAGGAGAAGGCCTATTGGGACTCAATCAGAAACCTGTCAAAGATAGAGAATCTTGAAAACACCATTATTTTTGGTGATCTAAACCTTACCTTGCTTATGTCTGAGAAGCGAGGAGGAAGCATCATCAAGGATCCGGCAAGGGAATGGGTGGAGGACCTCATGTAAGATTGGGTCTTGCTCGACATTAAGCCCTCAAATGGTAAGTATACTTGCTCAAATAAAACATTCGATCCTGAGAATATTGCAGCAATATTAGATAGATTTCTTATTCAAAGCTATTTTCTCCTATTAGGACTAGAGGCTAGAATGAATATCCTTCCTTGCAGTGCTTCAGATCATAAGCCTATTAAACTATAAATATTGGTTCAAAAATATTTAGGCCCTATTACATTCAAATTGAGCCCTTTGTGGGTCAAGAACTCAGACTTCATGGACATGGTAAAGGAAAGTTGGAGGATTCCTATCAAGGGGTCACCTTTCTTCGTATGGGAGGAAAATCTTAGAAGAGTGAAAGCTGCCTTGAAAATTTGGGCCAAAACTTGCCTAATCTAGTGGTAGAAAGAAAGGAAGCCCAAGACAGTCTTGAGTTCCACCACTTGCATATGGAAGATGCAGAAATCACAAAAGAAGCTCTAGATAGGGAGGCACATTTAAAACAGAAGTTTCATAAGGCTTTTCTGTCGGAGGAATAATTTTGGAGACAAAAGTATTGCAGTCTTTGGCTAAAATCGGGAGACAAAAATACTTCCTTCTTCCTAAAAAATCCCAAGTGAGAAGAAGCTTCATCTCCATCTAAGAAATCAAGGAAGACTCCATGACTCACAATGATCTCAAGAGCATTAAAAGCGAAATTTTCACTCATTTTAAAAGCCTATACAGTGAAGAAGATGTTCTTGACCCTAATTCTAAGTTTCTGGATGTGGTTCCTTCCATGATAACCTCCAGGATGAATCAACAGTTGGAATCAAAGGTTACTAGAAAGGAAATAAAGGTTTCTCTCTTTGTTATGGAGCCAGACAAAGCCCCCAGTCTGGATGGCTTCAAGGCTAGATTTCTCCAAGTTTGTTGGCAGATAGTGAAAAAATATCTGTAGAAGATGGCCTTGAAGTCCCAAAACTGTTAGAAAATTGGGGGCAGCACGAACTCAACCTTTCTTGCCCTTCTTCCGAAGGAAAAGGGAGCCAATTCTTTTAACAGATTTTGACCTATTTCTCTATGAAATATAGGCTACAATTTTATAACCAAGGTGATAGTCAAAATATTGAAAGGTATTCTTCCTAATATTATCCTGGAGAACCAAGGAGGTTTTGTTCATGGGAGGTAGATTGTGGATAATTTTATCCTCGTGTAAGAGTCGATTCACTCAAGCTTGCAACGAAAAGAAAATGGAATGATGGTAAAACTGGACCTAGCTAACACTTTTGATCATGTTCAACACAACTTTCTTTTTGATGTGTTGAACAAGTTTGGGTTTGGGCTTGAGTTCATGAATTGGATTCATGCTTGCATCTCCAAGCCTTGGATTTCCCCTCTGGTGAATGGGTGAGCTACGGACTTCTTTAAAGCTACAAGAGGGCTTCGGCAGGGGTGTCCTCTCTCTCCTCTCCTCTTTTCTCTTCAAGCCTCTATTGTAAGTTTCTATTTGGAAAATAAGCAACTGGACCAAGAGATATTGGGCCTTAACATTGCCAGAGGTGTTAAGAACATTAATCATGCTTTGTTTGCCGACAATTCTATGTTTTTGGGTGCATCTTTAGTGCACTCTGCTACAAGGTTTAAAGAATTTCTGGATGACTACTGTGATGTGACAGGCATCAAGTTAAATAATGGGAAATGCCATATTTATAGTTGGAATATTTATAGCATCACTCTCAGTGCTATCTCCAGGTGTTTGGGCTTTGTTGGCTCCACCATTTGGACCTCATTCAAGTATCTGGGCCTTCCAATATTCCAAAAAAAATCCACTAGCCAAGATTGGCTTCCTCTATTAGACAAGTTTAAAATCAAGATTTAGGCTTGGGGATTCACATGGCTCAATCTAGCAAGTAAGAAAGTACTGATCAATTTTGTCCTTAACAGTTTGCTGACATTTAAATTCTGTATTTTTGTAGCCCCTATCTGCATCCTCAGAAAAATGGAGGAGCTTGTCTAAAGGTTCTTCTGGAAAGGAGGTAAACAAAACGAAAAGAGAATGCCTCTAGTTAGTTGGGACAAGGTCACTGAGCCACTGATGGAAGGAGGAATGAATTTCAAATATCTGCGCACTAAAAAAATTTCTATGGGGGCAAAAATCATATGGAGGAAAATCGCTGCAAAGCCAAGATGGGCTCAAAAAGCTCTATGGAAGAAATACCTTAGTGGGCAAAGAAAACGAAGTCAGGACAAAGCTCCCCTCACAAAAATTGGATCGCATTTGCATAAGCTATGTGCGTAGGCTACTCCGTTGATTCAACATCATGCTTACTGGATACCAGGTAATGGTAAAAAAATTTGAATTTGGGATGACAGTATTATGAATGAGCCCCCACTTGCCAATATCCATGATCTAAATACGCCGTGAATCTGGATGTCCAGTGCAGGTCTGATCACACCATGGGACATTTCGTGATGGGATGGAATCGAATGGGAAAGTTGGAAGTAGCTGTAGGTTCCACCGGATTTGAAGCATGATTGGATCACTTTGATCTCACATCTGAAAGGCAAGGCTCCGATCCATGCAAGGAGGAAGGACAAGAGAGGATGGGGCTCTCACTCTGAGAACTATATAGTGGCGCAAGGATACACCAAAATGAAGGAAATTCCACACATCCCACCCAATCCAGTGATTTGGAAAGGACTGTGGTGATAGAAGAACATCCCAAAAATAGATTTCTTCATCTGGCTCATGTGCCACAACAGAGTTTTGATAGAGGACACGCTGAAGAAAAGAGGATTCCATGGGTTGTCTACATGCTTGATGTGCTGCGAAAATGAGGAGAATGCTCATCATCTAATGTTGGAAAGTAACTTCGCTACAGAAATCTGGGGAGAGGCACTGAGACCTTGGGGAATCACTGTTGCGACCCCCACCTCCATCCTTGATATGATTGCTAAGTGGTTGCACAACTATCCAGTTGTCTTCCCAAACAATGACAGTTTTAAGGCCGCTTGGCTTTCCTTGCCAAATATTATTTGTTGGAAAATCTGGATTAAAAGAAATAAGAGAATATTTAAAGGTAAACTATAGAATGCTAAGATAATCATGGCCAATATCAAGAACCCGCTGAAAGAAATATTGGGCAAACAGCTTGAGGGAATAGACTTGATCCATCAAGATTTGGAATGGGGTGGCATGATGGGCCTTCAATTCTCTGTAGCAGTAAGGCAGAGTAGGATAAACAAAGATTGGAAAATCAGAATTAATGAGAAATAATTCTCCACATAGATCAATAAGCAATCTAGATATACTTTATTCTTTGACGGGGCTGCCAAAGGAAATCCCGGGAAATCAGGGGCAGGAGGTGTCATTAATAATATTGAGAGCAACATTGTGCATAGTTATGCCTGGGGCTTGGGGCACAACACCAACACCCAAGCAGAAGCCTTGGCACTGCTTCAAGGCCTCAAGCAAGTCAAGGAAGTTGGCATCAAAGAGGCGAATGTGACTGGTGACTCCCAATCCATAATTAAAATTATTGTAGACAATTCTATTCCTAAGGATCTCAGGCTAGCAAGATTGGTAACAAGAATTAAAATACTGGTTAAATCTATTCAAAGTGTGAACTTCTTCCATGTTTTGCGGGGAAAAAATAAGGATGCAGATTTGATAGCCAATAAAGCTGCTCTTCTTTCCACCGACACTCTTTTAAGAGACAGGGACGAAGAGTGGGATCCGATCCCTTAATATTTGGTCTATATGTTTAATTGCATTTTATTGCAACAGTTCGTTTGTATTCAAAAGTTAGGGAAAATCTTGGAGATTGATTCAATTACCAAATTTAAGAAGCACCGGCATATAAGTATTCGTGTAATAAAATTCCTGATAGATGAGGAAAATTGGACTTTGCTTCCAAATTTTGTAATCCGATTTAAGGCATTCAAGCCAAGGTTTTAATATAAAACTATAATCGTTTCTGCAAAAAAAAGATAAAAAAATAAAAGATGATTTATTTTAAAATAATTTATGTATTTTGATTTTTAATTTAATTAAATGAATATATATATATATATATATATATATATATATATATATATATATATATATATATATATTACAAAAAAATAAAATAAAATTGACTAAGATACATTTAGAGTCAAGAAAATTTCACATTAATATATTTTTAAATTCTATTAATTTAAATAAATAAATTTAATTATATTAGATGTATCAGTGCGTTTATTTTATGTCAAAATATAGGTGTGTCTAGGTGGAAGATAGGAATTTACCTCCATGCAATAGTTAGTTATTAATAATTAATAGGTGGACCATACAAATTTACTTCCACAGACTAGAAGGTTAAATCCCTACCATCTACTTGATAATTATTGATAATTAAATTAATATTCTAGAAGTCATATTCCAAAATAGACAAGCATGTAATAACGATAATCTAAAATAAAGTTATAATTTAGTTATTTTTTATGATTTTTTTTAAATCTTGAAAATGTGATATGTATTATGATACGTTGTAAGGTGTTCCCTCTGGGAAGAACTCCCATAGAATACCACTTTGCATTGTTGGGAGTAGTTTGATCAATTCTTAGACGATTGAAAGATTTTCACTTGTTATATTTCACCACCGACTCCTACCTGAATGATCAACTGCCTAACTTCCAGACACCTGAACTGTCAGTGGATTCCTATATCTCCATTATGTGCCTTCCTTCCACCTGAACTGTGAGGTCAGTGATCATCCTCGTAAAGGTTGACACTTCGATGGACCATACAATCTCCACGCACTCCAACTACATGGATACTGGTGATTTTATCATCGACGGGGGCAACAAGTGGTACAAGAACATAGACCGGCATTCAAGGCAAGTCACTGGGAAGGGGTTGTTGCCTGATTCCTAAAGTTTTCTTGTCTCTTATAGTAACTATATTTTTTAGTAGCTGCGAACCTATAGCCATTTCAAGTGTGAGAATATTTGATAATTTTATTTTATGCTAAAGCACTTGTCCCATTATTAACATTTTTTACCATGGAAGTGGATGACCAAGGCTTTTTATTTTCCATTTCAACTAATTCTTTTCATGAGCTTCATGGTAGTACTGCAAGAAATCAGGATAAACTGTTGGATCCAACTCCTAAAAGGTTGATGCATCGATTGGAAAATGTTACAACCGAACCCAATTAAAGAAGATCATATAAAAACCAACAACCACGATAGTTGGACAACAAAATGTCCAAAAAATTAACTATTAATATTTCAAATTTAAAGAAGAATATTCTCAAAAGAATATGACAGGGTTTTGCAGGTTTATGATTTTCATTCCGACTCTCCCATTTTCCACCCATTGTCACATTTAAAACACCTAATGATCTAGTCAAGTTATGGACTCGCAACAATGGTTAAGGGACTTGGTTTGTTCTCTAACATTGGCAATAAAATTCCGTGCAACCAGGTATCATTCCTTCTTTGAATTTAACGAACATAGGTGGACATAGGTGATACGTTGAAGGCATCTTACTTACACACTATGAGCCCTCTGACAAGGACTGCAGTTGGAGCCGATATTTCCCATAGCATTTCAGGGAATGAAAATACTTTCACCATGGGTACTCAACATGCTTTCAATCCCTTTACAACTGTTAATTCATGCTTGAGTAACCACAGAAAAGTTGCTCCCCTTTTCTAGCATGAATAGAGGTGTCATTGATAACTCTTTGCAGGGAAGTAGACAACAAGGCTCTTGATATCAGTGCTAAGATAGGTTTATCTTTTGTTTTGAAACCATGAAAGGAGTCTTGAGGATTACTTCATAATTGTTTTCCATAAACCATGGAATATATAATTAACTATTCTCCGTGGTCCATTTGAGATTACATCCTATTTACTACCCACATTTTGTGTTCTAGGTTGGCATTATAGAAACATCGTTTAGTGCTTGGTAGTTTGCACTTACAGATTCCCATAATTGTCGTACAAGTTTAATACTGGTGAGGTTTGAAGATGCCCATTGGGGAATATTATGGCAGGTTAATAGCATATGATTGCTATGTGTAGTGAAGTCTGTAGAAGTAAAATTTTTGATGTTGTTTTAACTACCAAAAGAAAGAGATGGGATAATTTCATAATTTTTTGTCTTGCATATTCTTGAACATTTTTTTGACATGATTGAAGTTTTATTTTCTTGAAAATATCGTATTATTGTGTAATGTTATAATTATGTTTCTTGCACTAGAATACTTCATTGACTGATTAAGGAGATAGTTTTTAAATGATATGCAATATTTTCAATGTTTTGAGAAGGTATTTCCAGTGGTTTACATTTATTTTCTTGAAAATATCAGACTGTGTAATGCTATAATTATGTTTCATGCACTAGACTACTTCGTTGACTGATCAAGGATATAGATATAGCTTTTGAACGATATGTGGTATTTTACATGTCTTAGCAAGGCATTTCCAATGGTTTACATAAATCATTTAAAATGTGGAGCTCTGAATATGCAATCTGAAGTTCAGAGGAAGGAGAATAAAATAGGTGTTATCCCATTGGTGAAGCCATAAGAGACATTGGCTAGGGCCACAATGTTGTTGACTTACGAGCATATACACATTAAGTTACGCTATGTTGTTTTCACCATAAAATCTTGATCTAAAATAGAATCCCAACACACTACGTTGTTCCAATCATGAAAGTGGGTAGGTGATATGCCTTCTAGGAGAGTGATTGATTTCCCACATGAGAGAGCTTATTTTGACCCATCGCATTGATTTTTGGTACTAGTGTGAAAGTGCATGGAATTGAACCCTATATTAAGACTAGGTTTATTCTGATTCTTATTTAATTCAATAACATATTAGTGAATTATTGACAATGATTTATTAGTAGATGACCATCCAATCATGAAAATACTCTATACATTAAACACAATACGAAGCTTAAATATCCCTAATAGAAAATCATCGTCATTTTGATAAATAAACATAATAAATTATAATTACTTGATATAATTAGTGATTATTCCATATAAACAAAAGATAAATAGAAAATACTGTGATAAATAATTTCAGCAATAAAGGAAAATGGCTCTGTGCAAATACATTTTATTTATCGGTGGTATTTTTATGTTTTCGAATAATGTGAATCCACGGTGAAATAAATATCAAAAGTTGTCAAAAAATAAGAATAATATATATATGTGTGTGTGTGTGTTACAAGTCATTTTATCAGCATGACATTTGACTGTCAATATGGGTCTATGACCATCCATATCATGTTCCCTTAGAGGTCAAAAAACACTCATGTTCGTAGACCAAGTCTTGGAAATTGGAGAAAATCTATTTAAAACCTTTAAAATATTACATGTGTGCTTTTGACAGCCTTTTCTTGTGCATGCATTTATGCTTCTTCTATTAGCCATGATGATCGCTGCTCTGTTCGCCACTAAAACCTGCGCACCCCCATAAAAAAAATTAAATATAAAAAGAAACTTCTAGAAGCCTAGTTGGTTGAATATTCTCAACTGGAAGCCTCTAAGTGACACTAGTTCAATATTTATCCCTCTACTCATGGATCTTATCCCTTGGCCAAAGGAACCCAAATCCCTTCATGGGAGGAACTCATCCCTCTCTTAATGGATCTAAAATTACCTCAATCTCTCTATAAATTGAGTTGAAGTTTCAGGTTGAAGGGAGATATTGATTTGTATAGATTATAAGCTAGAGAGAGTTCATAGAATTCATAGTTTCTAAACTAGTAAGTTGTTGTTGGCACATTGAATATTACACCTTTGTGCATATGAATTCATGCTGGTAATTCTAGAGAGGAAGGCTTATCATACTGAGGGAAACGATTGCGTAGACACATGGGAGAAATCTGTACAACATCAAGGCACTGGTTGTAATATTGCTCTTTTTAATTTATGATAATACATATGGATCTCTTTTTCTCATTGTCTTGTTTCTGAATTCATGGAAATGATGTGAATACTTAGATTCCTTGATCACTAAGTTGGATTAGTATTTATGATTATTATATACTTTAGGTGCTTTGATATTTTGTATTTTTTGTGATTGCATGTTCTTCTCAGCATTGAAGAATTTCTTTGGAGCGAAAGGCAAAGGGCTACTTGAATGTCTCGGTTGAAAGGTAGGAGCATAACCTCCTTATTTCAAGGTTGTAATAATCTAAAACACAAATAGTCTAGAGAAAGAGATATTCAATCAGGGAAAATTTTAGGGGCTAATATTCGCAGGTGGGCTAATTTTCTATGTTTTTCCAAAAAAATATTCGCTAATTTCCATTTTTTTGAAAATTGATTCGCCCAAATTTTATAGTATAAAATTATTTTATCCTAAAAATCGCCTAAATTTTATATATAATAATATAAAATAATTATAAACCTAAATATTTTTACAAAAATATCATCAAAAAATTTACAATTTACATATTGGGGACTAGTAAGATTCACCAAGGTTTCTAAACTTTAAGATAAACTTCCATCCTTAAATTTTTCCCTGTATTCAATGGATTTTTGTTTCTAGTTACTTGTTGGAGTACTAAGGATATTTCTTTTGTTCGCGAGAGGTATTAATCCACAAAAAAAGTTGTTGATTCCACCGGGGAAGAGAAGTTTAGTTTTCTTTGGTTATGTTCACTTTGACATTATAACTTTCTTATTTTGAATTCTCTGACTGTGGTTGGGTACATAAAATTTTTTATTCTCTGAGATAGAAAACCTTAAAATTATTTTTTCCAAATTTTCTCTGCCCTGTGCGGTTTTCTATGAAAAACCCTGTGGCAACCTTCGCGACCTGTCATCATAGTTCAGTGCGCATGCAAACTGATGTGAACTGAAAAGCTGTGCACCCCTGGGGAAATTTTGAAAAAAATGAAAATTTCTCTTCCAAAATTAGATAACCAAAATTTTGAGGTTTAACTTAATCTATACCAATTGTCAGAATCTGTGTATGAACTCATTTTTAACACCTTAGAGCCTTGTTTGATAAATCATCCTTTTTTCATTATACAGGTAGGGTTTTCCCTGGTTTGTTGCTGCTACTTTTGGAAGATAGATTCATTTTCCAAAGATCACTGGTTTTATGTTATTGTCTCCTTGAGCCACCAGTATTATTTCCAGACTTACCTTTTTTTAATACTTTTTTCTTATTCGATTGCAAAACAGGAAAGCTTCTAGATCACCAAAGTTTGATTTATCACAAGTTAGTCTTTCATGATTATATTTCTGCTACGTCAAGTGGAAACATTTTGAGTTTGATTACAACTAAGAGAAATCATTAGAAAGACACTCATAGGTATCTTAGTTAGGATTGATACTTAGAACTTTGATTTTCTTTGAAGTTTTTATACTTTTTAGGGTTTTAGAAGTTTCTTTCTTTTGAGATTTGTTTGTTTAACAAAATTGTAGTTTTTGGCTTTGTAATCAACAGATTTTTCTTCACAAAAGAGACATTGATCATGCTTGGAAATTGTGTTCTAAATGAAATTGTTTTCTTGTTGAAAATAAACTTTATTTGAAGTTTTAGGAAGCCTGTACTTTTTCTTTCAAAATTCCTTCAACTTTCTCCTAAATAGAATTCATCGAAATAAAAGAGTTGCATTTTTCATATTGATGCATTTAGAGTATTTTGATTCAGGTCACAATATCATCAAGTTTCATCTCCATACCCCTTTGTGTTAATAACAACCAAATCAATACAATGCTTAATAAAGTCAATCTAGATATTTTTTACATTTTCTAGGGCTCATTCCACCAATTTAGCTTAGGTTAGTGCTTTGGTATAGGTTATAATTAACGTTCCAAAGTTAAAAAAAACAAGTAGCATCTTGCAGTAGGGAAATCCAACTGTTGCATTTGTACTCTGGGAAGCTCTTCTTAAAAGAGTCAAGCACGAGGTCATGTTGGACCAAGTGAGGTAATCATACCTACTTCATTGGTGAAGATAGAGGATGTGTAC
Source organism: Pinus albicaulis (assembly GCA_034641835.2). Classification (NCBI taxonomy): domain Eukaryota; kingdom Viridiplantae; phylum Streptophyta; class Pinopsida; order Pinales; family Pinaceae; genus Pinus; species Pinus albicaulis. The sequence goes on from CM076579.1 coordinate 593,178,810, forward strand.
ATAATACAAATGGTAAACCTCAGATTAACCATTGTCGAGGAGTCTGGGGTCACTTGTTAGAAAACCTCAAAGTTACCATGTCGAGGAGGTTTCAAGGTGATTGAGCTTGATACTCTGCCCTTGCATGTATATTGGATCGTAGACTATTCACCAAGGTGAAATTGTCTCAGTTGGTGACCTTAGTGACCATAATATTTAGGATTTTTCCCAAGGTGATGGTGGAGGGAAGGTCCCACTGTACCTAGAGCAGACGTTGACTAGAATCACTTGGACTTTCTGGAGGGTACTCTTCACTTCGAGATGGAATAGTGAAGTTACTTGCACCAGACTCTTTCATTAAGTAGGTTGTCAAGGTAACTGTTCCAACCACTAGTTTTCCACATTAATTTCTATGACATTGTATTTCATAACCAACTAGTGATTTTACTATGGAAACATACTATTTATGTGTGGTTTGTCTCTTATATTTTGTAGGCACGCATTCATTTTCTTGATTTTTTTAGCGACCTTAGGTGTATTATTTTTAAATTTGTTGATTTTGTGTGTTAAAATATTAACCATGGTTGAATTACCGAGACATTCACGTAGAATGCAACGGAAACCCCATGAGTATGTTGAAACCTTAGTTAAACTGAGAGGGGGGGGGGTAAATTAGTTTAACACATTCATGGACTTTTAAAACTTTTTCATTAAAACTTATTTACACCTTCATTTCATGTTTAACTTAATATGTGAGTAATATTAGGATGTGAGCAGCAAGCATTAATATAATGTAACAGTAGACTTAATATGAGAGAAAAAAGTAATAAGCAGATGATATAAACCATATCAACACATAAACATCATGCACTGGGACACCAAATATAAGTGGAAACCCATAAAGGGAGAAAACCACATCTTGTTATTGTTGTGCTGCAAAGGCAAGCTCCAACTCCCTCTCACCACTGAGTTTCTGTAGGCTCCAACACACAGGAGGCTCCTACCTCAATTCTGCAAGATACAACTTGCAAGGAAGATCCAACTCCCTCTCAATTTTCTGCAGGCACCAACCTACAGGAGGCTCCAACCTCAGTCAGCTACAACTGACTTCTATCAAGCTACAACTTGATAGGGAAGCTCCGACTTCCTTACTCTTTCATAATAAATCACTTGTTGATTTACCTTGGATATCAGCTCTGTTCTAAACCTTCTCTTCTGTTGTCCATCAGTCTTCATATCTGCCCTGCAACATCTCAACATCTTCTCGGATTCTTTATCAGCTCCTCCTTCTCCTCTGCTTTACTGCTTCATTTCTTATCATCTTTCTGCCTCAATTCTTCATACTTTGCATTCTCTTACCTCACTCTCTAACCTCTTTATGCATATCAAGGTGATATCATTTATAGATATTTCCTTATGATTGTTTGTATTCCTCAGGGAATTCAAAATTGATAGCCATACCTATTAGCCTTCTGCCTTCTCATTTCTTTTCCATCTCACTCAGAAAAATATAACTGTATGTACTAATTTTAATATTACAATGGGATTTTTTTTTTTCTTCCGGAGACTTGCCAATGCATCACAAACAATAAAAATCAATTACAACATTTACATTCACATTTTTGGTTACATAAAAAACAGTTTCACTCAGCCGATTTTTTGGTCTTTGGCTTTGCTAGTTTTGTCTTTTCTGCTGCTGTCCGGTAATTGTCCTGCATACCTTTGTTTACTGCTACTCTGTGCACCTGTGCATGTACACATGTCAAGCTCACAATCTCATTCCTGTGCAACACCTGTCAACACCTGTTCACTGAAATTTTGAATTTGTTGGATATATAAAAATTTTACCAGTTTAGTTCCTAATAACTCTCAAAGTCTTGTCCATATAAAAATGCCTTTCCATAATTTGATCCAAGTTACTTCCAAAATCTGGGCAGTTTAACATTCCATTTCCTATGTTGACAATTTAATTAAATACCCCAAATAAAATCAGAGTCTGGCAAATTCTATGATATATCTGGCTTCCTTAAAGTTTCAAATCTGAGATTTAAATTAAAACTCTCTGATGGTCATAACACAACAATCTCCACTCTGCCTCTTTATGAAAACCCCGATATATATATATATATATATATATATATATATATATATATATATATATATATATATATATATATATATATATATATATATACATTTCCCAAAACAAAGGTTATAACATATTAATAAGCCGACGTATCATTCCGACCCATTTAACTTGAATATACGCCAATACACAATCCCTTTCATGCAAGGTTCAGCTTATCATACAATATATATCACACACACAAACACACATATATATATATATATACCACCATACATATGTATTCACTAAACGAGAATTATGAACATTAATAGATCATGGCTTACGTTATACCCCTCAATATTCAATGACTAATTATCAATGTATTAACGCTTTGTGCAATCCACATGCGCAACCCTTTAATCATATGGTTCAACCATAGTATAACCCTCTCACACATACATATCGAACCACCAACGCTAACATTTGAAAGGTTTGGGCCCCACAACTTTATAAACCCTTCTTTTATATTTTCCGATGTGATTAATCGCAACTGAATTCTTCTGATTGTGATTGGATCCTTTGTAATTGTCCCGATGCGATTGATCGCAATATCATCCTTCTATGGGATGTTCCGATGTTTCGCCCTTTTTCCAATGCGATGGCATGCCTTTTAAGCTGGACCTCAAACACATATGAGTCACCGTTCATAAACACATCGGGTCCACAATTTCCATCAGGACTTTTATTAGCATGTTCCGCTGTTATGATCTTCTCCGATGCGATTCGTGAGGGTCCCACAGGGTTAATAAATTCTTCTTTCCATTCAATTTATTATAATGTATGTGGTTGCCAATGGTTTAAAAACCCACACTAATCGTCGGGACCATAGTGATTATATCACTTGCCTTTTCGTTAACACTCCTCATATGCAATTGCACTCTGAATGGTTACAAGTCTTTACACTTATCGCTTTTTATTCAAAGGTTTGAATCATTCACATTTAAAAGTCAATTCAAATCATATGAGCCCTTGATGTATTAAACTTCGGCCCTACACTCAGAATTTCAATACATACTCCAGATATCATTTGCGAAGGGTTTTACATTATATAACTCTTTAATGTATTAGCATAGCGTATATCGATTGTATTGAACCTTTGGTTTAATATCTCTTCCAACCCTTGCATACATATATGTGTCAACTTGAATCAAACATATAATCCACACATAAACCTTTATAATAAACAAATTGTCACCACGCTCACCGTTGAATATCAAAACCATATATTAGATTAAAAAGTCGGCCCCACAGAAACGAACCTTATATTAAGTTTCATACATTGTGCAATCGCGATGGCCATTGATTCCAAACACTGACTATCAAACGACCTAGAGCGTTATTGCATTATTTTTCCTCCCGAACTTTAACGCACCCAAGTCGCGCGATAAAAATGGTTTTACCAAACCTCCCAAGGCCATGCGTCACACGAAGATTTAGATCACGTTCCAGATATAAAATCCACTTACCAAGTTTGGGGCCACACGATACTGCTGGTATAGGAGCTTCAGTTTTACTGTTCATCCAAGGTTCCATTAACTCATGGTTTCAGTTTATTCATTCGTTTGTTAACTCTGTCTCTGCCTTTGAGTTTTCATTCAACTTTAATACAACCATATATTAACGTGATCTCAAGCCATCCCTTATTCCACTGGTTCAAATTACCATAATCCTTCTCTCTACTGAACTTAAATCAATTCCATTGGATTTGACGGTCCATTACATAGAATTCGACTCAGCAAATGCTCAGTAGCACTGAACCAATTCCTCAATTTTAAAAAAGCCCAATATGGACTTCAAAAACTCAGTACTTCACTGCGCATGATTTCATAACAGAGTCTGTAATTTCCTTCAAGTGCCTTATTCAATCGATGACTGTAATGTCGAATGACTACAACTTATGCATTTGTTCAAAAAAAACATCAACATTCACAAAACCCTTGCCATAATTGCACACCACAACATCATAGGCTTTGAATAGCTCTCTGCTTCAGTTCACTGCTACCTGCCTCTGCTACCTCTCTGTTGCCTTTGCAATCTCTCTTTTCCATCTCCTTTGCCATCAATGACAACATTTCCAACAGTCTCCCCCTTTGGCATTGATGGAAATACACTTCCTCTACTTCTCTTTGTTACTTGTTTTTCCTCCCCCTTTGGCATCAATGGCAAAGGGTAGATTTTTGCATTTCCTCTCTCTGAGTTGTGTTTAGTTCCTTCTTCTTTTGGCTTTGTACCCTGCTGCTCTAAAATAGTGTATAAGAGTTGTTGAGAGAACACTTTTGAGGATTATTGAACTTGAATATACACTTATCTAATCAGAGCTGCATCATTGGATTAAACCTAAAATACTGATAATGCTTCCAATATACTTCAGTCTCTATTTGATGTAGTGAGCTAATTTCTGTTGAGGAGGATTGTAGATGGAATATGTCTTCTTCTGCAATACTCATTTGTAGTACAACATCCTTAATAGCTGAAGGTTATTGTTCCAGATGTGATCAATGAATCAACTAGAATTTGATCTAAGAAATCAAATCCCTTTACTGCTGAAGTATGTTCTTGATGACTCCATGCCAGAGTTTTGAGCTTCAACTGACCCAACTAATTCTTCATACTTTCGATACTTAAACTTTCTATCATGATGATCTTCAAAAAAAAATATTCAAGATGTTTTAATAGCAAACAGATTTCACACGGTGTCATGAAGGATCTTAAGAAAAGAGGCTTGATATGTATATGTACTAAATTCAGGAAGGCATCCAAAAAAAATACTGTTTCAATGCTCAATATCAGGTTTCAAGAGTAAACAAAATACTGATCCTTTAGCCTTTTCATTGACCCTTTTTTGCTGGATGTACTCTTGCCATAATCCTTTGATCCTGAGGACTTGTACCTTATTGCTGCTCCGTGATAACACTTGATATTATGTTGATAGGCATGCTGTTTGTACCAAGTACCAATTAATACTACTTTCACTTCAGCTTGCTCATGAACCAAATATTAAGGCATCCTTCATGAATTATACTATTGAGCTTTCCAATGTTCACACCGACACTCATTAATATGCTGAATCTGATCTTTTCATTATTAACCTCTTGCTAGGTCTGTCATGCTATTTTAAAGGAATGTCACTGTATATTCCTTTCTAGGACTGCTCCAGAGTCATTGCTACTTTACATACAATTCAGTTGTTCTAACATAATAATCTTCAGGAAGACATATTCAATTCTTTTATTAGAAATCTTCATGGGTAGATTACTCAGAGATTTATCACTTACTTAACTGTACTCCTCCAAGGGAAATTTTCATAGATGAAAGAAGTAATGATACAATGATGATAGGCTCTTCTCTTACTCATCTTTCTTAAGGTGAATCATTGTTCATACTAGTAGAATGATGCACAATGTGATCGTCACTTTAATGTGTTGATGTCTTCTTCTATCATCATGGCTTCTTGCTGCTTTCTCTCCTTCCATCAACCTGCAGGCTATTGTGTGCTTCAGATAATATTCTTTCTGACATTTTAACAGTTGCTATTTCATGGAGCTCTTCTTAGATTTCTTTTGTGGGAATTATTTATGAACTGCTCTCCCCCTAATATGTTGCTTCATATCTATCACTGGATGTATGCTTTCTTTGCTTCCTAGAGAAGCTCCCCCTGAGACTATGATATTTTCATTATGTTGTTGTGATAATAGGCTCCCCCTTTCTCTTTTCCTTCCATACTTTATTGGGGTTCTTCATAATGTCTACTCTTCTTTTTGATTCATAGTTTTGATTGATCTGTTTTGATTTCATCCTTTGTCTAGAGTTCTTGAATGTATATGGTAGATTACAATATTTTTCTTTGTGACCATGCTTGAGGCATACATTACATCTTACTTTGCCAAGGTATGTTTGAGCTGATGTATAATATTTTATTCCCCTTATTGAATACATTTTACAATAAAAAATTTTATGTCCAAAATTATTGCATGCATAACAGTAGCCATGGAAATGATTTGTGTACATGGTGAAAGTTTGTCTTTTCCCTTTGCTTGCTTGAGGTGTTCTTCTCATTTGCTGCATATTTTGATGGTAATCATTGATTCTCTTTGTCTTACAATGTGCTGTACCATGTCCTGGTTTGTGGCAGGCAAAACAAGTGATACTTCTCATAGGTGGAAAGAACCTTATTTGACTTCTTCCAAATTTATTCAATTCATCCTCATAAGTGTATGGGCCTTTTTCAGCTGACTGTTTCATCCTCTCATTCTCTGTCTTTTCATGTTGCTGCTTGATTCTCTTTGTTTCTCTGCAACTCATGTTCCTGCTGGTTTTTTCTTCTGTAATAATTTGCTGAGCTACTTCACTGTTCTTTACAGCTTTTACAAAAATGATTTTCCTATTATCTTCTATCTGAGATTTACTAGTTTCTCCTTCATATCCTATACCAGCCTTTATGAGAGGTGACCTTTGAGCATTTAGCATTTTGTCCAATTTTCTAGTGCTTCTCATTAGAGGTGTATTCATTAATAGTTCTCTTTGGGCTTTTTCTAAATTCTTTCTTAGGCTCACTACTTCTTCTTCCAATCTTTCACATTCCTGAATTTTTTCTCTCATTTGTTGCAACAGAGTGTCTTCCACTTTATTTGCTTCTTCAAGCTGTTTCTTCAGGCCAATAATTTATTTCCTATCTTCATATTCTTTCTCATCACATATTTGTACCAAAGTCTTCAGGTCTTTGTTTTCATTCTTCAATGTTTCTATTTCACTCAAGGCTGAGTTAGGTTTGGCTTTTTCCTTAGCTGCAATTTCTTCATGGTTCTTACTTCCATTCACATTAGCAGGTACCCCATTTGATTGAACATTTTCCTGTTGACATGAATTTTTCTTCTTCTTAAGTTTCTTCTCCTTCTTGACAATGCAGTCCTAGAGAGGAATATATCCCAGATTTATTTTGTAGAGGTTAAATCCATTACTACCTCAAGATCCATGTTATGAATATTGTTGTATATCACAAATTTTTCCTTGGCATTCCTCTATTGTTCTTGCACTGAGGGAGAGTTTGTGTAGTAACCATCACATACAAGTTTCCACACCTCAGGTTCATAAGCCAATAATCCTGTTTTAACCTTATCTCTCCATTCAAGAAATTTTGTTGTACTCAACACAGGTACATTTTGATAGTCCATTGCTCAACCAGATCTCCTTCAAGCTATTAAGCTTACACCAAAGGAACCTGGCTCTGATACCAATTGTTGAACCCTTAGTTAAACTGAGAGGGGAGGGGGGGGGGGTGAATCATTTTAACACATTCATGAATTTCAAAACTTATTTACACCTTCATTTAATGTTTAACTTAATATGTGAGTAATCTTAGGATGTGAGCAGCAAGCATTAATATAATGTAACAGTAGACTTAATATGAGAGCAGCAAGTATTAAGCAGATGATATAAACCATATCAACACATAAACATCATGCACTGGGACACCAGATATAAGTGGAAACCGATTAAGAGAGAAAACCACATCTTATTATTGTTGTGATGCAAAGGCAAGCTCCAACTCCCTCTCACCATTGATTTTCTGTAGGCTCCAACCCACAAGAGGCTCCTACCTCAATTCTACAAGCTACACCTTGTAAGGAAGCTCCAAATCCCTCTCAATTTTATGCAGGCACCAACCTGAGTCAGCTACAACTGACTTCTATCAAGCTACAACTTGATAGGGAAGCTCCAACTTCCTTACTTTTTCAGAATAAATCACTTGCTGATTTACCTTGGATATCAACTCTATTCTGAGCCTTATCTTCTGCTATCCATCAGTATTCATATCTTCCCTGCATCATCTCAGCATTCTCTCAGATTATCTATCAGATCCTCCTTCTCCTCTGCCTTACTGATTCATTTCTTCTTATCTTTTCTGCCTCAATTCTTCATACTCTGCATTCTCTTACCTCACTCTCTAACCTCTTTATGCATATCAAGGTGATATCATTTATAGAGATTTCCTTATGACTGTTTGTATTCCTCAGGGAATTCGAAATTGATAGCCATACCTCTTAGCCTTATACCTTCTCATTTCTTTTCCAGCTCACTTAGAAAAATATAACTGTATGTACTAATTTTAATATTACAGTGGGATTTTGTTTTCTTCCAGACACTTGCCAATGCATCACAAACAATAAAAATCAATTACAACATTTACATTCACATTTTCGGTTACATAAAAAACAGTTTCACTCAGCCCATTTTTTGGTCTTTGGCTTTGCTGGTTTTGTCTTTTCTGCTGTTGTCAGGTAACTATCATGCATACGTTTGTTTATTGCTGCTTTGTGCACCTGCGCATGTACACCGGTCAAGCTCACAATCTCATTCCTGTGCAACACCTGTCAACACCTGTTCACTGCAATTTTGAATCTGTTGGATATATAACAGTTTTACTAGTTTAGTTCCCAATAACTCTCAAAGTCTTGTGCATATAAAAATTCCTTTCCAAAATTTGATCCAAGTTACTTCCAAAATCTGGGCAGTTTAACAATGGATTTCCTATGCTGACAATTTAATTAAATACCCCAAATAAAATTAGAGTCTGGCAAATTCAATGAAATATCTGGCTTACTTAAAGTTTCAAATCTGAGATTTAAATTAAAACTCTCTGATGGTCATAACACAGCAATCTCCACTCAGCCTCTTTATGAAAACCCCGATATATATATATATACATATATATATATATATACAACAATCTCCACTCAGCCTCTTTATGAAAACCCTGATATATATATATATATATATATATATATATATATATATATATATGTTTCCCAAAACAAAGGTTATAACAAATTAGTAAGCCAACATATCATTCCGACGCATTTAACTTGAATATAAACCAATACACAATCCCTTTCATGCGAGGTTTGGCTTATCATACAATATATATCACACACACAGATATATACCGCCATACATATGTATTCACCGAACGAGCGTTATGAACATTAATAGACCGTGGCTTATGTTATACCCCTCAATCTTCAATGACTAATTATCAATGTATTAACGCTTTGTGCAATCGAAATCCGCAACCCTTTAATCATATGGTTCAACCATAGTATAACCCTCTCACGCATACATATTGAACCACCAACTCTAACATTTGAAAGGTTCGGGCCCCACAGCTTTATAAACCCTTATTTTATATTTGCCGATGTGATTAATTGCAACTGAATTCTTTCGATTGCAATTGGATCCTTTGTAATTGTCCCGATGCAATTGATCGCAATCGCATCCTTTTATGGGATGTTTTGATGTTCTCCCCTTTTTCAATGCGATGGCATGCATTTAAGCCGGACCTCAAACACATATGTGTCATCGTTCATAAACACATCGGGTCCGCAATTTCCATCGAGACTTTTATTAGCATGTTTCGTTGTTATGATCTTATCCGATGCGATTCGTGAGGGTCCCACAGGGTTGATAAATTCTTCTGTCCATTCAATTTATTATAATGTATGCGGTTGCCAATGGTTTAAAAACCCACACTACTCGTTGGGCCCACAGTGAATATATCACTTTCCTTTTCGTTAACACTCCTCATATGAAATTGCGCTCTGAATGGTTACAAGTATTTACACTTATCACTTTTTATTCAAAGGTTTGAATCATTCACATTTAAAAGTCAATTCAAATCATATGAGCCCCTGATGTATTAAACTTCGGCCCTACACTCAAAATTTCAATACATACTCCAGATATCATTTGCGAAGGGTTTTACATTATATAACTCTTTAATGTATTAGCATAGTGTATATCTATTGTATTAAACCTTTGGTTTAATATCTCTTCCAACCCTTGCATACATATATGTGTCAACTTGCATCAAACATATAATCCACACATAAACCTTTATAATAAAAAAATTATCACCGCGCTCACCGTTGAATATCAAAACTATATATTAGATTAAAAAGTCATCCCCACAAAAACAAACCTTATATTAAGTTTCATACATCAGGCAATCGCTATGGCCGTTGATTCCAAACACTGAATATCGAACGGCCCAGGGCGTTATCGCGTTATTTTTCCTCCCCAACTTTAACGCGCCCAAGTCGCATGATAAAAATGGTTTTACCAAATCGCCCAAGGCCACGCGTCACACAAAGGCTTAGATTGCATTCCAAATATAAAATCCACTTACCAAGTTTGGGGCCACACGATACTTCTGGTATTGGAGCTCCGGTTTTACTGTTCATCCAAGGTTCCATTAACTCATGGTTTCGGTTTATTCATTCATTTGTTAACTCTGTCTCCCCCTTTGAGTTTGCATTCAACTTTAATACAACCATATATTAACGCGATCTCAAGCCATCCCTTATTCCACTAGTTCAAATTACCATAACCCTTCTCTCTACCGAATTTAAATCACTTCCATTTGATTTGATAGTCCATTACACAGAATTAGACTCAAAAAATGCCCAGTAACACTGAACCAATTCCTCAATTTTAGAAAAGCCCAATATGGACTTCAAAAACTCAGAATTTCACTGCCCATTATTTCATAACAGAGCCTGTAATTTCCTTCAAGTTCCTTATTCATTCAATGACTGTAATGTCAAATGAATGTAGCTTATGCATTTTTTCAAACACAACATCAACATGCAAAAAACCCTTGCCATAATTGCACACCACAACATCATAGACTTTGAATAGCTCTCTGCTTCAGTTCACTGCTGCCTGCCTCTGCTACCTCTCTGCTGCCTCTGCCACCTCTCTTTTCCATCAATGACAACATTTCCAACAGATTATACACCAAGTAAAATGGAAAAGGATAAAAATTAAAGAGTACAAAAATCTAGAACTGGGTCTATTGAATAAGGAGAAACATTGATTGTAATACATCCTGATTAAAAAAAATCATAAACAACCAAAAATTTCTGAAGTAATTACAGTTGAATCTGTTACTACTGGATTTTCAGATACTCAATTCACTGAACTCGAAATATCTTAGCTTGAATCTAAATCTACATCATCTGAGTCACCTTCTAATCTCATAGCCCCGACTCCTAGTCGTCCTCGTTCACCTTGAGTGAAACTTCTTATTACTGAGAATCTTCATCCTGGCCTAATTAGTATTGAAGAGATTTTTGACGTGGAAGAAGAGACCATAATTCCTTCATGTCAAGAATCTTTAGATCTAAGGTATAGTGACAAAATTTACCCTTTCGTTCCTTTTAGACCAGATCCTTGGTATAATCTAATTACTAAATTTCTGCATAACTCTGGTTAAAATCATTCACCATGCCACATACCTTTTTACTCTATACCCATAGGTAGTTACTTGGCTTCAACAAACATGTCTATTGAGTCATAAATGTCTTCTTCATCACCAGAAACATTTGTTTACGACGGTCCGTCTGTTACTGCTGGGTACCAGTCGCTCTCTTTCACTTTCTTAGGAGCATCTCCATATTCCAAAATTTTTTCCAAATCAACTGGTCTCTATGAATCTACCACCGAACCTTTGAAAACGGAACACGTCTATATTTTTTCCGGAAATATTCCTCAATATAACTCTCAAAGTGGCTATATAGCGCCTGCGGTGCAACAACCTTTTCAAGGGCAACAATGCTTCCAAGGGAAGAAGCCTCTCGAAGGGCAGTAACCTCTCCAAGGGGAGCTACCTTTCCAAGGACAACAACCTTATCAAGATAAACCATCCTTTCAAGGAGGAAAACATTTTAATGGAACTTATCCCTCAGTTGTAGGACCAAATATTCTTGGTAATTATCAAACTTATGTTCCAATGCCTCAAACCGGATATGGTCAACCTTATGCATCAAAATATTTGATGGGAGGTTCTTACCCATGAATTAATACTATGTGGATTCCCTTGTTGAATCAATAGTATTTGCAAACTACTTTATAAGTACCTTATAATCAACTTGCTTAGTCAGCTGGACAATTTCATTTTACCCAAGTCTAATAGTTTGTTCAAAGTGCACTTAAAATCACTCCACATGTATTTGTGCCGACTAATCAGCAGGCTAGTCCGAGTACTCCAAGTACTTCTATCTAATCTGATGTGCAAATTTCTATTCAACAACCGAGTACACCTATCCTTGGTGTTTTTCAAACCCATTTTTTTGCAACCCTTTAAACAACAACTCCAATTGTTACACAAGAAATCCCTTAGATTATTGCTCATCAAACTAGACCTACAGTTTAGTCTATTCCTCAAACCTATGTAGGACAACCTCGTGCAACTACGGTTCAAATAGGTCTACCTTTTACGGGTGAAACCTGTCAAGGTCAGTTTGTCCAAAGTAAACCATTTGAAGGGAATTTTCAATATGGAAAAATGGGACAAAATCCAGTTTACCAGAACCAAACATACCCTGGTTATACATATCAAATATCATCTCAACCTCAGTTCAGTATGGCTAACCCTGGATACCTTGCAGGAATTTCAATCCCAACTGCACAGGTTATTCCAGGTTTTCCTGGATATCCTCCTCCGGGTACTGGTATTGTTCCTCAAGGTTATCAGTTTACACAACAAGACCCTAATCAGAGGTTAACATTCATTGTAAATTTAGATTTACCAGACTTGTATTAGCTAACGAATGATCTGATTTATTATCTTTCATTTTGGCCAGTAATGCCCACTAAGTTGCCCAGTGATATTCCAATGTTTGAAGGAAAATAAAGACAAGACCCCTTAAATCATGTTATGAATTATCATCTATGGTGTGAATCTAACTTCTTAATCGATGATTCGATTCTTTTGAGACTTTTTCAGAGAAATTTGATCAGCTTAGCTGCAAAGTGGCATGTTGAGTTGCCACGTGGCTCTTTCAATAATTTCAACGCCTAAGAAACAACCTTCCTAACTCATTTTCAGTTGTCAGTCTGTTAAGAAAATGGCACAGAACTTTTGACTTCATTGAAACAGAGTACGTCTACATACATTTTATATCACATACACGAAGGGCGATGTAGATGACGTTTAGTGAAAATTTTCATTCCGGATGAAATTCTGGTAGAGTGGTTCGTTAAATTATTGCTTCCTAAGATTACTGAAGATGTAGGTAAGGGAGGCGTTGTAATAGAATAGAAGGTCATAGCTCAACCACAGTACCTCGACCTCGTTAACACACAATCTGGTACTCTATATGAAAAAATTACTGATTTACCATGCCCAAGCCAAATTACTGAAACTCCTTCCAGTTCTCATTCCACAGATGGTATAATTGGTACAATAAACATGACAAAGAGTAAGAATAAAGCATCTAAATCTACTTCTCCAATCATAACTCTACCAAATTCACCTAACAGAGATCCTTCCCTAGAAAATTCTATCGAGATTCATGTCCTAGACTCATGTACAACCAAGTCTAAATCATCCGGCAATAAAAATAAGGGGAAAGGTAAAAATAAACAAAATACTTCTCCCAAATAGAAAGCTGAAAAAGTTGAATCGTTAGACGAAAAATGGAAACCTTATTATCCTTGTCTTTTCTGTGATGAGTATCACTACACCAACGAGTGCCCGCATCGGGCCGAGGTATCCAAAATTTTCAAAGGTTCACCCACACCTGCTGTCTTGATAGATCCTTTTCCATCTCAAGATAGCAAAATGATCAAATCTTCTTCCAATTCATTGGTGGATATCTTGATGATGTCGCAAGTCATGGTTGGGACACGTTCTCAAGACTATGGATCTAAGACTCCTGTAACTGGTAAAGAAATTGAATCATCCAGTTAAACACCAGTATCAACTACTTCAGTTTTCGAAACATTGCAAATTGAGAAAACTAATCCTGATTTAGCGATTAAACTTCTTGCCAAAGGTGCACTTCAAAAATCGACTTTCAATCCACATGAGAAAGCCACTCAGAATTACAATATTGTTGAAGATTTGGCCATATCCCCTTCAGCAATGTCAGCCCTCGACGTGCTGCAATCTTGTCCAGCTCAGAGGAAATTACTATTATCATCTATATGAGCGATTGGTCCTCAAGACTCAAATATTATTGTCTTTGATCTCAAAAAATTTGTACCTAGAATCCCACATCAAATGGATTTTTAAATTTTGGTATTAGTCAGACCAAGGTGAGTTTTTTGCACAGTAATTGATGAGGGAGAATCTACGTGCATTATGTCCTTAGCTTTTTGGAAAACTCTTAGTTCTTTGACAATCAACCAGTCATTGATCATTCTTAAAGCCTTTGATGGAATCAGTTTTTTCGCATTCAGAATACTCCAGGAACTACCTATGGAAGTAGAAGGAAAAACAGTAACACTCGAGGTGGAAGTTGTTGACACCCCTCTTTATTACAACCTTCTTTGGGTCGAAGTTGGTCTTATGCTATGACCATTTTTGTTTCATTAGTCTTTCGAATGATAATGTTTCCTCACAAAGGAAATATTGTTAAAATCGATCAGTTGTATTTCTTCACTTCACACCCTACTTCTATAAATAGTATCCAACATGTTGTAAAAACGGTTATCCCTTACGAAGAAGTTGGAGTAGGACTAGTTAAATATTCCGCTCTCATGGGAAATTTCACTATACCTTATCCCAATGTACTGTGAAATATTACCAATAACAATATGATTACATCAAGCACAATGCCATTTGATGGTACGTGGAATGTGCCTTTAGAATCCAAATTGGAATCCTGTGGTAGCGGCATGCCTTTAAGTCCTTTTGAATCGACATATATAGTAGGACAATTGTGTTCTAAAAATTCATCAACTTATATTGATCGAATGAATGTGGTCAGTTTAGGTTCTTCTTCTTTATCAAGCTCAACCTTGACATCATTTTTGGATTACTTTCAACAAGTGTTTTCAACTGATGAAAATATCCCAGAAGTCTTGTAATTGGATGAATTACCATGGGAAGATCTCCATCATTGATCTTATTTTTCACCTGACCGTGATAAAATCAAGAATGATTTTTCATTCATATTTTCAATTGATTATGTCAAGGAACCTCAAAATACTATGTCCATTCCTCATTCGGATTCAGAGAAAAATTTTGGAAATATTTCCACCATAATTCCTATTGACATATAAATTAAACCCGGAATAACTAAGAACATTCATATACGTGCTTCTTGCTCGATTGAAGAGATCAAAATCTACAAAGCCCTATTTCAGGAATTCCGACATTACGGGAATTTTGAGGTTTAAAATGGCCCTCCTAAGGAAATAATAAAATAATATCTAAACCAATAAAATAATATTTGTGAATTTGCAATTCACTTTTTGCACCAAAATAAATGTAACCATGGTTAAATTCAATTCAAAAGTTGTGCCAAAATAAAAATAATAAAAAAATTGTATTGATGTGACTATAAATAAGAATGATATTTTCAAGAAAAAATCATTATCATTGAACAACTAATGCATTTTTCCTTTGTACTTAACTAACTTAAAATAAAATATAAATATAAATTCATAAATTCTTATTATAGAATATACTATTAATTAATTTCTATTATTTAAATTATATAATAACATGTAATTAATATACTATATAAAAATAATATAATATAATATGTTCTTTTATGTATGAATTTTAAATTAAATATTGAATTGATTTGATTTATAAGTAAATATTTGAAAATATACAAATATAATATTTATTGAAAAGTGTGTAAGTACATGAAGATTGTGTAGGGATATGCATTGTTTCTTTCAAAAAATATGAAATGACAATAATAATATTTTATTCAAAAAGTGTGAAATGACATTTATTATGAGTACTTTACTTTATGACTTTAAAAGTACTTAGATAATTACCATGGTTAACTATGAGTTTTTATCCACCATTGAGAAGGTGACAAGTAAGTACCTTTAACTCAAGAAATGCCACCTCAACCATTAGGGATGATGTCATCCTCTAAAATGTGATTGGTTCTCATAAAGTTAATTTTGATTGTACGTTTCCCTTAGCAGGCCCATTTTAGACCTCAAAATTCCCCTAATGGACATTTTTTCCTGGTCTTATGAAAACATTTGAGGTATTGATCCTAATATTTTTATCATGAAATTAAGACATACTCGAATGATAAGCCTATTAGACAAATATTGTGTCCAATACATCCGTGGAAAGCTGCTGCAATTAAAGCTAAAGTTGAAAAATTACTATGTGCAGGATTTATTTATCCTATTTGTTTGACAAATTGGGTATCCAACATAGTTCCCATAACCAAGAAACAAGGGACTATCAGAGTATGTGTCGATTATCGGGATATTAATAAGGCCTGTCCTAAAGACATTTATCCTACCCCTTATATTGACAAAATTATTGATGATTGTGCTGGAAAGGAACTATTCTCATTTATGGATGGTTTTTCTGGTTACAATTAAATCAACATACTCCCTACTGATTATCCTAAAACAAAATTTATATGTCGATGGGGTATGTTTTGATACAGTAAATCACCATTTCGAATAAAAAATGTTGACGCAAATTCTCAACAAGCTATGTCTTACATATTTCATGATATAAAAAATATGGTACAACCCTACCTGGATGACTTACTTGCTCATTCTTTACACAAACAAGATCATCCTGCACACTTATGTGCCATCTTTATGAGATGTAGGCATTAAAACATTCGTTTGAATCAACACAAATGTGTATTTTGTGTACTATCAGGACGTTTACTTGGGTTCATTGTTTCTAAAGAAGGAATTTGTGTCGACCCATCGAAGGTTGAGGCTATTGTTAATATAGCTCCTCCTTCCACTCTTCGCCAACTCCAAATTTTGTAGGGGAAAGAAAACTTTCTGCGTCGTTTTATCCCAAACTATGCATAGTTAACTAAAGGTTTTACCCGGTTGTTAAAACAGGATGTTCCATTCATTTGGGACGAGCTTGCTGATAAATATTTTGATGCTATTAAACACATGTTGACCCATGCACCCTTGTTTTATCTACCTGATTATCACCAAGATTACTTTTTCATTTAGCTGCGTCCAATTCCACAATTGGAATGGTTATAGTTTAAGAGGATGATTCTAACAATGAACATGTGATTTATTACCTAAGTTGAAATCTCAGCCTGACGAAAATGAAGTATTCACATGTGGAGAAATTGGCTTTGGAAATTGTTCAAGCTATCCAACGATTCTGTCATTACATATTGTTACGCAAAACCACAATGGTATCTAATTGCAGCCCGATGATGTATATTTTGATGAAACAATTGCTCGGGGGCGGATACTATAAATGGATTGTTATCTTGTAAGAGTTTGATTTGGAGTACGAGAAATCCAAGTCTAAGAAATCACTGGTATTCGCTGAACTTATGTGTGATTTTCCCAATACTGAATCTGAAATGGTGGCAGAAAACCATCTTGTTGATGGATCTTTGTTTCTAACCAGTACATTAGATCATTGGTATGGGGATATCATTATATGTCTCTAAACCCAAACCTTTTGGAAAAATCTTTCACGATCATATCGACAGAGAATTCAATACCAATCTCAGCAATAAAATATTGTTGGCAAAACTTTTTATCAACATGGTGCTGATTCTGTTTTTTGACATTATATAACTCGTGAAGAAGCCGAAAAGGTTTTGAATGATTGCCACCGTGGAGCATGTGGTGGTCATATGTCTGAGTTTGCCACAGCCCAAAAGATATTGTGCATTGGCTATTTATGGTCGTCTCTATTCAAATAATGTATTCTCGTTGTTAGAAAATGCCACAATTGCCAGATTTTTGATCAAAAGATGCATGCACCTCCAACTCCTCTTCACACAATTGTTTCCATTGGTCCTTTCGCTAAATGGGGCGTCGATTTCGTCACATGTAACCCTCACTCGGCCAGTGGGCATGGGTATATTATTCTCGCCATAGATTACTTTACCAAATGGGCCGAGGCGATGCCTACATTCGCAGCTAATGGAAAAAATGTAGCAATTTTCATATTCAATCATGTTATTTCTCGGTTCGGTATCCCTCAAGTTATCGTTACAGACCATGGGAATCATTTTCAAAAAATTATGATGACCGAAATTTTTGCTCAACTTGGCCTACGCCATAATAATTCTACACCATATTACCCACAAACTAATGGTCATGTTGATGTCGTCAATAAGGTTTTAACTAACATGATAAAACATGTTGTCGAAACTCATAAAACAAATTGGCATACCATGATATTTTCGGCATTATGGGCATACCGTACCTCTGCAAAAACATCCACAAGGTTTAATCCTTTTCATCTTTTTTATGGTTTGGAAGTTGTGTTACCCATTGAATGTGAAATCCTGTCACTCAAATTAGCCATTGAATTATTACCAGCTACCTCTGAAGAGGAGAAACACTTCATATACTTAGCAGAGTTAGATGAAACTTGTCACACCACTGCATTAGCTTCCGAGGCTCATAAAAAATGCGTTAAGGCTCAGTATGATCAAAGTGTTAACCCTCACATATATATTCATAAGGTGACCTAGTTCTAGTATATGATCAAGCTCATGACAAACTAGGTGCTGGTAAATTCGAACCAATGTGGCATGGTCCTTATATTGCTAAGCGCATACTTACAAAAGGAGCCTATGAGTTAATTGATTATGACGACATCTCTTTAGATAATCCTAGAAATGGTATTTATCTCAGGAGATACTATGCATGATTGTTTATGTGAAGATCCTCTTTGTATGTTAGTTACAGTTTAGAACAATGTGGCTTAGATTAGAACAGTGTGCCTTAGGATTAGTTATTTTTTTTGACGAATTTTCGCTACCTTCGCTGCTTATCTTGATTATTCTTGATACTTCCTATTTCTACATTCCTTCAGACTTACATTGGTTTTGCTGATGATGCCTGTCGTAGTATACATAACATCTCTTCCGCGTCATTAGTCATATATTCACCCACTGATGAGTTAGTCTCTATTCATGGGATATGCCTCAGTCAAACAATGAACAATATTGCAAACTATAGCGCAGTCATTGAGCTATTATCTGATTCCATCACATTTTTTATTCGACATTTTATTGTTAGTTTAGATTCAAAACTCATTGTATTACATTTAAATGGTGTTTACGCTATCAAAAATCTAGCTTTGTTAAGAATGTTTTTGAGGGTTCGTCTCTTGGAAAGACAATTTGATTACATTAAATATCAACAGGTTTCAAGAAATTTAAAAACATTGGCTGATGCATTAGCTAAAAAAGTTTTAATTAGAAATTTGCAAAATTAAAAGTAAAAAAAAAAAAAAATTGATCCATATTGAACAAGATGCTCAAAGATCGAAAGTAGTAATATCATTAGGTTAAAAATAGTTGTGTGTCAAAAAATATTACATCGTCTGTGATCATAGGTTTCAAACACCTTATGTTATAAAAGAGATTGATACAAAAAAAAAATGTCAATCTAAATCAACCATCAACTATCCATGATGATGATCATGATAGCAGAATATGGAACGTGCCACCCTGTGCAGATATATTCTTAATGGGCCTGGAATACCAGTCACATATATCTGGAGCCTGAGAGGTATATCATTTATCCCTGTCTATGGGACATCAATATTCAAGCTCTCTAGGTTGTGCTCTAGCTCTGTAAGGATCTCGACCACATCGGTATATGGTGGGCCTGCTATAGGTTGCACGTATCACCTATCAAAGCGATGAAGTATTGCTGGTCGTGACATGCCGACATCTGCATTTAAATTTTTTATTAGTATTGGATGATATAAAACCAAATAAAAATTAGATAACATTAAAAACTTCAAAATGATTTACTTTACCTGATGCATCGCACTGTGCCCCTGGTGGAAGTGATGTGTCAGGGTCACCTCTGAAATTTACCCCTATGTAAGTAAAATATTCAATCATGAAGATCTGGTTCCTAAGCCATATAAAGAACTAAGGACTATAGCGAAGCACTACACCACCATCGCCACCATGGTGAGCCATCAATGATACCCATCACAACATACGTGGTTCCCTAGGTCCTGTGGGATCCACTGGAGACTGCTAAGGTGCCAGGAGTGGAATCCTCTACAAAACGAAAGACACAAGGATGACTTCTTAGCCAAATTTTTTCAACTTCCCATTCTTATCTCTTGTAAGTTGACTCTTCATGTTAACGAACACTCCTTCACACCATATGAAATACATTCCTCTGGAACATTCATATGCAGTCTACATTTATGCTTTGGTAGCCACATGTGGAGCATCACTCCCACACAACCCAGTAACTGTGAATGTAACAATCTTCAGGTCTAGTCACACAATAGTTTTGATATCAATGTGACCATCCTTTAACTTCGAATCTTAGGTACAATATTGAGCCATATAAGATGCAGTGGGCATACCGCCTGGTCTTATCCCAAACAAGTAAATATGTCTCCCTTTGTGAGGTAATCCTGTGAGGAAATAAATATCCTCTGGCTCGATCACAAGCCTATGGTCTCCGATGATGAAAAATTGATCTTGAACATCCCAAGCATTGAATATCGAGGTCATTAGCTCAGCCTGTCCTTTCATACCTTGAATCCCCCAGAATTTATACAAACAAATTTTTTTTAATGTACGCATTATTTCCAGATCATCCATGTCTTCATTTTCACGAAGCTCATGCTCTCTTTCTCGCCATTCCAACATGATTGATAACATACAAACCATCAATTAGGATCACTAGATATCAGTTGGGAGAAATTGAGCCATTTTTTATGTATAGAAACGTGTTTTTCAAAACCCCACGATGCTTGTGTGGGTTTTATGTGTAAATAGTGTGTTTTTGTGAATGTTCTATACATAAAAACCGCGGCAACCCGATGATTTTTTTCTATTCAAAAATCATCGAGGTGTGTGGGTTTCGCCACGAAAACCTGCACACCCCCAAGGGTGGATTTCAAAACCTTGTTTCCCCCTAAAAAAATCCCTAAAAACTTAAAATGAAAAAATAAATGGTTGAAAAGAAAGATAATGATGATGTGGAATACCTGGGGATGACGGTTCTTGAAATGGTTGGTTGGTTCTCTTGATATTTGCTCCAGAAGGTTGAGGGAAAAAAACTCCTTCTACTCTGCTCTAAAAACTAAAAGGTGAAAATGATTTATTTTAACTTATTTTTATAATTTTAAATGAATAAAATAATATTATTTTGTTTATTTTAACTTTAGAATTCAAAATCAAAATGTGTTTCATATTTTGAGAGTATATATTTGTAATTTTTTTGATTTTTTGTGCAGGAAACATGTTATGTTTGAAAAGAATCACTGTGACATTGAGTAGAATTTTATCACTTTTTCGATCTCTATAAAAATACGAAAATGTGAAACCCTGGAGTCCTCTTTTAAGACCTTTTCAGACTCTCTAAACATAAAAATATCATCTAGTACTTGACTATTCGAACTCGTTAAAGTGAATGAAAATTCGTCTATTCAGTATAAATTTAACCCTTTTCTGGACTGAATTAGAATATTTATGAAAAAGTATACGTTGACTAAGCATAGTCAATATAGTTCTCTCATACATTATTTTATCCTTTTTCGGGTTTGAGAGACTAAATTTATGAAAAATAACACTATGGAGTTTACTTATGTTTTTCTTCTGACTCTCTAAAACTGAAAAACACCAAGTTAATCATTTACTGGACTCGTTAAAATTAAACAGTACAGGACATGTCAATCATAACAAGACCGAACTAGTCCTTCTTAGGGTTCGTTTTAAAAATACTTAGATGGACTCATCTAAAGGATGATCTTACACGACAAGAAAATGTTATCCTCCTCAATATTGACAAAAATAAAAAGGTACTTGCGAGTGATGGTGGGGGAAAAGTGAGAAAAATAATCCAGTCATTGTCCTAGTTTTAGAAAGCAACATGTCACTCTTGAACATGACACCTTTTCACACTTGTATATGGGTTGGGTAATCCTTAGTATTACAATTAATCAAGCCACATTGAAAGTCTTCAGTCAGTTTCTGGGTATTATCTTTGAGTCAAATGCTGCCAAACCATTTACTGTGTCATTATATGTTCAAGAGAAAGTTAAATTTACCATTCATTGCAAACATTTGTCTCCATTCGCGTTGACCATCCATGAGTCAATCCTTGCAAAGAATTTCTTCAAAATTTTATCAAATGGTTTCGTGTCGTAGGATTTCTTGTAATGGATCACTTTCTATAGACACCAACTCATTATCTAGAAAGTTGATTTAGAATCATAATCAATACCTTGGAATCTCCATGCCCTAATGGCAAGTTTCGTGTCTTTGGAAATAGGTTCTCATCATTGACCTTCGATCGAATGATTCTATGAGTGTTCCACTGCAAATCATTCATTCACACTTCATAGATTGTGTTGAAGTAATTTGAGAGCCATTTTCATTATTGGTGGTTTCTCTCACGATTGTTAATGGTTCTCATTATTAACCGGTAATCAAGTGGTTTATACCATGTTCGACTTCAACAAATTCAATCACATGGATAGATTTGTACTAGTTTGAGAAGCGGAAATCAAGAACCTCGATCTAGTTTCCACCATCCAGGCTACGAGGAGTTATGTATTCATGATACGGTAGATGTCTTCTGACAGATAGATGCGTCCATACTGTGTCTACTCTTGATGTAATTATAAAATCATATATGTACCAGAAAATTTAGTAAATTTTGCTCTGAGTATGGTAATTCCTACCTCAGTGATGATATATTTTTTCATTGAATGTTTTTCTAGGTTTTCGACTAATGTCTCCAATCAAATCCTTGGAATGATAAAGCGCTTCACTCTTTAGCAAATTTTTCTCAGACTTCGCACATTAGTGGGCAATCTGTTGCACATCATTTTTTCTCCATGACATTTGAATGTAAATATGGGTCTATCACCATCCATATCATGTTCTCTTAGAGGTAAAAAACACTCATGTTCCTGAACCACGTCTTGGAAATTGGAGAAAAGCTCTTTAAAACCTTTAAAATATTACCTGCGTAGTTTTTATAGCCTTTTCCCATGCATGCCCTGATGATTCTTCTATTATCTGCGAAGATCGCTGCTCTGTTTTTCACTAAAACCTATGCACCCCCGTAAAAAGGAAGTAAATATATAAAGTAACTTCTAGAAGCCTAGTTGGTAAAATATTATCCCAATTGGAAGCCTCTAGAGTCACGCCCGTTCGAGCTTTATCCCTTTACTCATGGAGCTTATCCCTTGGCCAAAGGAACCCAAATCCATTCATGGGAGGAACTCATCTCTCTCTTAATGGATTTGAAACTACCTCAATCTCTCTATAAATTGAGCTAAAGTTTCAGGTTGAAGGGTAGATACTGATTTGTATAGATTCTAACCTAGAGAGAGTTCATAGAATTCATAGTTTTTGAATTAGTAATTTGTTGTTGGCTCATTGAATATTACACCATTGTGAATAAAACTTCATGTTGGTAATTCTAGAGAGGAAGGCTTATTAGACTGAAGGAAATGGTTACGCAGACACACAAGAGAAATCTGTACAACAACAAGGCACAAGTTGTAAGATTTCTCTTATTAATTTCTGATAATACATATGGATCTGTTTTTTTCATTGTCTTTTTTCTAAATTCATGGAAATTAGGTGAATACTTAGATCCATTGATAACTAAGTTGGATTAGTATTTATGATTATTATATACTGCAGGTGCTTTGATCTTTGGGATAGTCTGTGATTGCAAGTTCTTCTCAACATTTAAGATTTTCTTTGGAGCGAAATACAAATGGCTACATTGAACGTCTTGGTTGAAAGGTAGGAGCATGACCTCCTTATTTCAAGGTTGTAATAATCTAAAATAAAAATAATCTAGAGGAAGATGTATTCAATGAATTTTTGTTTCTAGTTACTTATTGGAGTACCAGGGAGATTTCTCTTGTCTGCAAGAGGGATTAATCCAAAAAACAATATATATATATATATATAACAATGAACCATTAATAATGGCATGGTACAGTTAATTTAAATTCACAAAGACATAATTTCCTATCAACAATGGGTTTTCAAATAAGTGAATATGTGTTGAATTATTGGAGTTTTTTGCTAACAATAATTTCATTCGTTTTGTTGTAAAAAATGGTTTCATTGATGAATTTTTGTGTAGACACAATCAAAATATTTTTCCAAATTATGGATCCTACATGGTTATCACTAAAAATTGCACCACATGTTTAAAAGGAAATTCCATAAGGAATACACTTTTACAACTCAATGGATTTCATTCATAACCTTGAGTTATCGATTGATCCTACATGATTAGTTGGCATGGTTCATTTATGATCCTATTCTAGGAAAATTGAAAACTATGCGCTTTTAGTTTTTTCAAATATTGCATCCAATAAATCAATGGCACTGGAAGAAAGTCAATGGTTTTAAGTTTTGAGGGTTATTCTCATTTTATTTTAAAATGATAAGATCCCACCCTTTCCTGTGCAATTTGATAATGCTTATAGTCATTTATTCTGGTGTTTTGGTGATTTATTCTGATGTTCTATAGTTTGTTTATATTTTTGTTCTATAAAAATATTTATTTCTCTTACCTTCAAGCCATATTACTTGATGAGAGCATTATTTGTTTCAACCACAAGGTGAACTAACTTAATAAAAATACTTCAAATGCCTCAAGATGATCATTATATTATTAAAAAACTCTCTCATCTTAGTGAGAATATAACCAATTAGCACTTAGCTATCAATACATGTTTCCCTTTAGGTTCAAGTGGTGCAACAAACTTTGATTTTCCCTTATATGCTTAAGTGGAGGTAGAGCAGGAAAGATGGAAATGTCATACAGGGGTTGTGCATTTGTAATAAATTTATGGTAATTTTTATTTTCCAAGAAAGAGAAAATTTCTCTTCATGGTTATTAGTTGAATGATGATCCATAGTTAAATTGACTGAATAAAATTTGTTTAACAAGGTTAGGAGCATAGAACCAATGAACAATTTTTGAATTAATGAAATCTCAAATATTCAATATTAATATTGTACAATATTGTTATAATAGGGGAATTATGGGGTGTTGAATCCCTTTTTACATTAACAACAATTCCATTAATTTGGAAAATATTTTTTAGTTGGATTTTATTGATGGGAAAATGGGAAAAGACTTAAAATGTAGAATGTTTTCCAACATTTAAACATTTTGACTTGGTCAAATTTCATAAAAATAAGATACAATAAATAATTATAAAGATCCAAAGTTAAGATAGATATAGGTTGGTTATTCTCCAGTTATATATTATATTATTTTATTATAATATTAAAAAATATATAAGAAAAATGTTTATAAAAACCATGATAATTTAACTTTTATAAATATGGAGCATTTTATTATAAAATAGAAAAATAATAATTATAAAAGATAATAAAGACAATTTTTATTTTTAGAAATTTATTTCTTAGTAGAAAACTTATTTTTAAGATTAAAGTCATATTTATTATCTCTTTAGAAAGAATGCTTGGTTTTGAATAAGTTTATTTCAATTAAAGCTCAAATAAATAAATAAATAAAACTTTGTATAATCCTTTATTAATGTTTTAATATATTATTATGAAGAAGCTTAAAATATGAACATAGACATTTAGTAATTTCTTTAGTTGTTGGAGCATTTGACATAACTTAAAGTGTGACACGAAGATGGAGCTCCTTGTGATTGTTTAACCTCACTTAGTGTGATTATAAAATTTAGGAGAAAAAATTAATATAATAATGTAGACATATGTATACAAACAACATAATTAAGATGGCATCCATGGTGGACATTAATTATCTTTATCCTAACCATTTAAGATAATTTAAGAGAATGCAAAGGGGATTAATAATTATGATTGAGATGTTATTATTTCTAATACATATTTCATTAATGATGAGTATAACACTATTGTGAATGTAAAAGACAATTATATTCTTAATAAAATTTCCATATTAATAATGACCTATGTGTTTTTTCTAGACATATATTATCACTTTGTTTTGTTATTTGAATTTTTTTTTCGTGCATTCTATCCATTTTTGAGATTAATGGTTTATAAAAACTCTCCGTGAAAATCACATTTAAGAAAATTTTGTACAAAATTTTCTTACATGTGATTTTGACCAAAAGTTTTTATATAAATTTTATGGATCACAGAAGCCAAACCCTAATATTAATGGTTTAATTTTTATTGTATAAAAAAAATTTATTTTAATAGTTTTTAAGACTTTTAGCAAATTGATTGTTATTCAACTATTATACTTTCTTAATAAATTAAAAAAAAAAGGTTTGATATTCCATTGTAAAATAATATTCATAGATAAGACTTAAAAATTATCAATCATTTAATTAAGAATTTAGATTTGACCATTGTGGAGTAGATATTGTCTCAAATAAAAAAATCTTGTTTATATTCTATGCCACTAATATTCATCCCAATTTTTGTTGAAAATGGATTTCCCATATGACTTTCAAACGTTGTTAAATATAGCTGTTAAGAAATATCCCATGTAATTGTGCCAACTCTAGTCTAAGAAGAGTTGTTTTTCCAATCTGTGTATAAAATGGTGGTTATATTAGTTTTATTATCTCATTCATACTGCTCATAAGAAGTATGACACTTAACGTAGTAAGAGGTATGGCCTTGAGTTTGTCCACCTCAGGTATGCTATAGTTCATTGCTCGCATATTTGCAATTCCAATGATAAGATCCATGTGATAATTTGTATTATCATCTTGCATTGTGATGAAGGAAAAACTTGAATTTTAGAATGAATTTTCTTCCAATGGATAGTGCTGAATTGAAATATTTTATTTAATGTAATTAGTAGAGGATAATAGGGGTCATTAATGAGGAAAGTTAGAGAATACCTTTTCAAACTTAATAGGATTCGTGTGAATCCTGAAGGTAGACTTTGAACACCATGTTGTAATGTGGCGATCAATTTTTCAATTATTTCATCATCATCATCATCATCATACAATCTAGAAGAAGGGACCACATCTATAGCCTTCTCATTTGTGACAATATTCACCCCTTATTTTGGCTTAAAAACTGGAATATGCAATTTATCAACCACCTGCACCAATTTTCTTGAATTTAAATTTGAATTACAATCGAGAATGGGAATGTCATATGTATTAACTTTTAAAATGGAGGCTATAAGAATTAGGGACATGTGACTCGGATCATGGGAAGAAAAGTGGAGGGGCTTTGGGAAACGCTTGGGAGAATACTAGAATTGTGCACCTTCTCTTGTAGTTGCATCGTCACGCAAGTTTAAAGTAAGTTGCTTCACACGATTTGAAAATAAATCCTCAAATGATTTAATGATTTGCAAATCTAGTTTACTAAAATTTGATCTTTTTGTAAATAATAAATTGTATTAATATTTGTTGCAATGCAATATGGAAATGGAAAGCACATAATCATAGAAAGGGGAGGGAAAGGGAAAAGGAAGGGAATTTAATTACTTACTTGATTCTAGCCAAGAGACACAATCTTTAAATTTTAGACATTTGTTTCAAACCAAACATTTGAAAATATACTCTAGAAGTTCTTGTGCCTTAGTATCCCCTACAAACTTGATTTTTTCTATGTATTCTTCTAATTAAAAAAAAAAATCCTCTATTGGAGTTTTGTCTAAGATATCTTCAAATTCAAACCTTTCCCATGCGAGATAGTGGTGAATATTATGTGCAAATGAATTAAGTTTGCACATGGGTGCCTTATTTCCAGGGGGATCTCGTGATGCTCCATATTTTTGAGTTAAGTGAGGGATAACCATTTGGGTGTTGCACTATCGAAATAGAAGAAATGCACAAGTAGGAGTATAGAAATCGGTATTAGACAATAAATAATTGAATGTTATTCTACCTTTCCCTTCCTTTCCTATATAAAAGGGTACAATTCCATTTATATTTAAAATAAATACATAAAAAAAGTAGGGTGCCAAAGAAATAAAACTTCCATAATAGGATTTCACATCCTCCTGCCTAACGATTCCACCAAAAATAGTTGCCATGGGATTCAACACTTGATGGGAACCACTTGAAAAATGTTTGAATAAATTTACAAAAATATTTGATGTAAGGAAAAAGATAATTTATATTATTTCTGATAACAATAAATAAACAACAAACTAGCAGAAGACTACTAGTAGTAATTGAAGTTGTTATATTTACTCTCTTGAAGAAACAATGGAAGAAAGAGAGAATTGGGACAATCAGACATGTATAATAATATCAACATCGAAATCCTTCCCTGAATATTTATATGAAAAGGTTTACTCTCACATGATTATTTTATACAACATGTTTTGGAAGATATTTCAATAATTATTGGGTTGCCAGCTTTATTTCTCTACTTCCTTTCACTTGTAAATGAATAAATGGGTAGAACAAAGTAATAAATTGCAATCTGGTACAAGTACTATGTGTTTATACACCAAAAATAAATAGTGGGATTCTTCTTTCCATGTCATAAATCACATTTATAATCAGACTATTATTGTTACCAGTGGTTGGCCCTTACATGCTTCTCATCTCTCTTGCTCCATCTATCTCCCATCACCAACAAAATAAGAAACAAAAGGCATCATTCTTTGTTTATAAATTGGCTTGAACACATGCCAAAGTATTTGATAATCTTCACACCCCCCCCAAGCTTGCTATAAATAACTCTAGGACAAAAACAAAATGTTCAAACCTAAGTAATAAATTGCAAACTGTTATAAGATTTTTGTGTTCACTATACCAAAAATAAACAATACAATTCTTATTTCCAATTCCCACAACACAACTATAATTAGGTTTTTATGGTTA
The DNA here is from genome assembly GCA_034641835.2 of Pinus albicaulis. Taxonomy (NCBI): domain Eukaryota; kingdom Viridiplantae; phylum Streptophyta; class Pinopsida; order Pinales; family Pinaceae; genus Pinus; species Pinus albicaulis. Next base: position 593,207,702 of record CM076579.1, read on the forward strand.
CCAGTGGTTGGCCCCATACAAACTTCCCAACTATCTTTCTCCAGTTGTCTCCCATCACCAGTGCAAGAAGCAACACAAGGCATCCTCCTTTGTTTACAAATTCAATCGCATCCATTCCCAAGTATCAGATTCTCTTCAAACTCCCTCACCTTGCTACAAATAAATCCATAATAGACTTAAAATGTTTTTAAAATTTTAAATAGGCGATTGAGTCTAATTTTATCTACATAAACTATTTTTTAAGGGGAAGTGACATCATAAACTCAAGCCCATCCACTATGGTCCCTATACTATTTTAAGCAGGTTGGCATGAATGTATGTCATTTATATTTTCCTCGCCAACTTTTCCTCCATAATGTGGTTAATTTTAATGATCTCAAGCCCTATGAACCTCCTATTCTGGAAGAGAAATTTCACATTTCCCACTCACCTAATAAAATTCTAGATTTTTAGCAGTTGTTGGAGGAAGACACACTACTAAGATTGTGCACCTCCTCCACTTTTTAGCAATATACTATGATGTATCCTGTTGTGAACCAAAACCAACTTCCTTCTTAGGACAAATAGATGTCCCATGTTTCTTTTGAACATAGATTCCCACCCCTTTTTGTGAAAGTGGGGTCATTTGTTCTAAAACAATGAAGAAATGATGTGCCACTGATGTGCCACATCTGGAAGTCATTTATATGTAGTCTCAATAGTTACTTGTAGGATAATGAAGGCATGGTTAATAATGAGCACTATGAATTTTCAGTTTATATTATTTATTATTTAAAGTTGTCACTGTCAAAACTAATTAAATATGATATTTAGTAAAATCTTATAAAACAAATTTTCTTAGAAACATAGGATACATAGGTTTTTGGAATCAATATTCATATGCATTTTATGTTTTGCTAGTTTTTTGTCTTCAACATTTGAGTGTTATGTCTTATCAATCAACGAACCATCTGATGAAGGGAGGGAGATCCATTGGTCTAGCAATTTGCAAATGGGAATTAGATTGATATCACCTCCAAATCTCCCAAAATATTCATGGATTTGGGTCGTCACATCCAAGAGTATGAATTAATGGCAAAGTATTCACCTGCATAATAGATTTTTATATATCGTGATTTGTCTCCAATTTATGCCTTGCATCATTTCCTTCGCAACATCTCGTGCAATTGCTATTTATTTTAAAGGGACATGAACATACATACAAACTTACACATCCCTCATACTAGGCTATAGAATGAGCCTCTCATCTTAATAAATAAAACATTCTGTTAAAACATATTTATTTCAAAATTCATATTTTTGTAATTCATAATTTTAAGAGTCCGACTCTTTCTTATTAATCACAATAATGTTTTTGGGGTCAACGTTTCAAACCATCCACTATGGTTCATCATTAAAACATAGATATAGGATCTGATCTAACAATAAATAAATAATGTGGAGATACTTAAAATAATTCAAAAAAATCAAAGAGAAATTTTAAAAGATAACATCAATTAGTAAAAAAAAAAAAACTAAAAAATATTAGAAGTTCTACTTCAATTTATCAAAAACTAATAAAATAATAATTCATTTAAACACACAAAAACATAAAAATAATAAACGGAAAAAATAAAGAAATATAAATTTTTATAAAAGTAAAAGACATAATTTCTTAAAAGAAATGAGAATAGGGTAATGAATAGTCCACTAAATAAGATTGAATTGGAAAGTATATATCTAAAATGGAATTAAAATGGTATTAAATTAAATATTATTTAAAAAAGAAACAAATAATTTAAATTAAATAATTAAAAATAATTAATAATATCTAAAATATTTTTTTAGAAAAATAAATAATATTTCACATATTGCATGACAAGTTTTTTATTATAAATATTATTTTCTAAAATAAATTTAAGAAAAGACGAAATGATAATTTAAGTTATTAATTTATATATTTAAAAAGTTTTAATATTGAAAATAAAAATAAAAAGTATAAACTACAAAAACATATATACTTTTAAAAAAAATTATATATAAAAAGAATAATAATTTTATTATAAGGTTCAAAGGATTTAAATTAATGGTAGAAATCGAAGGGTATTTTTATATATGGAGAAGGTTCATTTTTTACAAGTATAATTAGATCAAAGGCTATTTCATGTTTTTTAATTTGAAATTTGAAGTTTTCTAAAATAAATTTAATATGGGTGAAAGGTCCCATGTTAAATCTTTTGGATATTTAAATACAATGTTGGTCACAGGTTGGGACACTGCACCTAAGGATTATGGTGTTACCCAAGAATTATGGTGGTAGCATTGTAGTGCTACTCAAGAATTAGCATTGTAGATAGTACTTAAAATTGGTTCATCTAAAGATTATGTTGGTACCTAAGGATTATGGTATTAATGTTTAAAATCAAATTTATTTTTTTGGGAAAACATCTAGCTATGTTCACTAAAACTTAGTGATATTTCCAGTAATTTTAATAACTTAAATAACAGTTTTTGAAATCACAAGTAATATGTGAAGCGAAATTCAAATCAGTTAACTATATATAAAATATACACCTAAATATTTATACTTTATTCAAAAATCTGTATCCTCTTGATACTTAGAAAATAATCATTGTAACATATGCTTTAACACTTCTATCAAAATTTACCATAAATAATTTTTTTTTTTATCTTTTCCTCGTTAACTATACTAACATCACTTTTAAGATAATTACACTATAATTATCTTTCTATTAAAACACTTATTATATGGCCAATGCATTATATATATATATATATATAACATCACTTGTTATATGGTCAAATCATTATATATATATGTTTTATAAACATATAAATCCTGGTCTACTAATTCCACTACCATACTTTATACATTTTAATTATATATTTGACCTTCGTTAAAGATTATCATTCCAATTAAAAGGTCCAGGTCACGTGTACAACTCTGGTTAATGTACACTGTTTAAATTGGCGGAATGATATATCTGATTTATATGTACACAAATATTTTTTGGTATATGCGAAGGGTGGATTCCCAATCACCCTACCCAGGGTATCGAGCATGCAAACATAATTTCAGGAGTTAATTATTAATGCCATTCGTATTTTCCACCATCCGCATTAAATAATTTTAGGGATAGAGTTATGACAACAACAGAGCTTGATTTACGTGGCATCCTGAGCCACCGTTCGATCTGCCCGCCTTGTGATCTGCGAGATCGAGTTTTCCAAGAACTTTCTAGGGTTCATAACTGATTTTTCCCACAAACCCTTGAACCAGTTTTCATTTGCACTCCTTCTCCACGTAGGAGCTGAGCTCTGCATCCCTTTCAAGCTTCGCATGCCTTGGAGGCTACGACAGAAGTCTGTTCGGTTGGTTCATTGCGGAGATGATATTTGATTCCAGCAATTTGGTTTTCAAGTCTTCGGATTGGAATTCTTTCATTCAACATGGAGATATGGTTTTATTTCGGTCCCATTTCCTCCTGCTGGGAAAAATCGAAGGCCTTACTCAACTTCTTCACACTGCTTTCAAGCTACCAATTGAATTCAAGGTATTTTTCTTATTAAAAACTCAAAGTTTCATTATAGTTTCCTTATATTTTCCCTACAATTAAATGTTGTTTCCGAAATTTACTTCCTCGTAACCCTGTTTAGAATTTTCTTTACACATACTTACAAGTTATTATCATTGTTTATTGTCCAAGGTAGGTTCTACCACCGCAAACCCTGCAATGGCTCAGATACCTATAGGTTTCACCTTGACGGCTTTGCAAGGGCTTTAGAATTCGCTTCGTCTTGCCATTTAACGGGTCACTACTGTGGAGCTTTAATCAACCACATTCATGATTTGTTCAGTTTTATGATTCTCGTAGTTGCTTATCTGCATGCGAGGTTTTTCCTTTCTATTAGTCGACCAACGACTACTCCTACTGGTTTACACAGTCAATTTTTTATTATGAAGCTATGCTTCTCAGTACTATTGTATAGGGTTTATATTTATAAGAAAAATAATGAATTTCTTTACTTTCTTTCGGCTACAATGTTATATTCTTTTTTTTGGGTTAAGAACGAGGGCTTTATCCTTGCGTTCGGACTGTGCCCTCCATGGCAATGTAACTAAAATTTTACAGTCTTGTATATTGTTATTCCTTTGTTTAAGAATGAGGGTTTCATCCCTATGTTCAATTAGTACCATTCCATGGTAGTGAAATGTTAACAACGGATTTTTGGCTATGTGTATTATTAATTTTGTTTTAAATTAATACAGTTTATCATATATTTCCGAAATTTACTTGAGCTTTAGTAGAACTTAGATGTAGGTCTTCTACTGTACTTAAGCTGAGAATGAATATCAGAGAATGAATCCATTAATTAATATTTGTTTTTCTTCTCCCATACTGTTAGATTAATGGCGATGCTGATAGTTTATTGGAACTTCTCCAATGTTTTTTAACTTTGATATCTATGCCATAGTTTAGTCTTATTGTACAAATATTTGTACAGTAAACTGCTGTCTCCTTTATTTGTAATAATACTGGGGTTTATCTGTGTTTTCTATACTGAGTTTTTCCTTTGCGACATAATGATATTTTCTATAAATTTTTAACTCATTACTAAAGACTTTCTCTAGCATTGTTACATACAAATTGGTAACCCTATTTAAGCATTTTAATCAGGGTTATACTTTGCTTTTCTATTTACTGTAACAGCCATAAATAGATTTTACAGTAATATTTCAACTGAATATTCAGAATAAAAAACTTCAAATTCCAAATCTCGATTACAGCAACAAAATATACTTATCTGTTAGCTTTTCTGTGACTGATATTTTATTGCCTCCCATTTGCGAGTGAGGCTATTATGTCCTCCAACTCCCCCCCATGCTCCAAGCCTGGGATTTGTGGCGAATAGGAAACTTGGAAGAGATCTCGGGACAATCCGATCAAATCTCCAATTCCAGAATCCACAGAAAAAATGACCATTCCACCAGTACCACTAGTGCAGAATTTTCTATAAGTACTTTCTTACTCTTTCCTTTCCAGAAAAAGGGGAACCCCCAAACCTCACTGGGATTCAATTTTTATCCTTAGAGGTTGGGTAACTGTTCCAACTCAATTTTTTTCAACCAATCCTCAGATATTGAAATTCACTTTTTTTTTACTATCAGTCTTTCACTTATGGAACTAATTCCATAATCAGTTTTATTTTTATTATTCAAGAATTTAAATATCTGTCCAAAAAATTTCTTTTTCAATATAATAAAAGTAATTATTTACAAAAATTCTAATAATCAGCTTAAAAACTAGTTAACAAATAAACTATTGGTTACAGCTTCCCCTCCTGGAAGTGAACACCGTCCTCGGTGTTCTCAATTTTCTTTAGCATAAAGTTGAGGGTAATCTTCCTGAACAAATCCTTCATCTTCCCAGGTAGCTTCCTCTGGGCCAAAGTGCTTCCATTGCATTTTAACCTGGGCGATCGCTCGTTTCCGGAGCATGATTTCCCTCCGATTGATTATACTGTGAGGTTTGAACAGAAATTCTCCGTCTGGTTCAACCTGAAACAAATAAAATCGAGTCATTTTATTCATGCATATATACTATCATCCTTGATAATTTTGGTAACTATATTCTACCAGAATATTTTGTCAGTGGATGATATGCTTTGGATCGTGAATGTATCATTTTAATAGAGATACATGAAAGACATTGTGCACTCGAATGTGATTTGGCAAAGCCAATCGGTAAGCTACATGTCCTATTCTTTCCAATATTTGGAAAGGTCCACAAAACCGGGGAGCTAACTGGACACAAGATGCCCATCTCAAAGTACTTTTCTTAGGCTTGATTCGAACATACACATGATCCCCCACTTCAAATTCATGATATGTTATTTTTTTATCTGCATACACCTTTTGCCTATCTTGAGCTGCTTTTAAATTTTATCTATTTTTTTTCACTTCTGCCTCCATCTCAGCTAGCATGTCTGGTCCAAGTATCAACTTGGTCTCAGGACTACTCCAGTTAATAGGATTTCTAAACCGTCGCCTGCATAGGGATTCAAACAGACTCATCTTTAGTGACTCTTGATACCCGTTATTGTATGCAAATTCTACTAGGTGTAAATATTCTTCCCACCTAGTCTGCTGCTGCATTATGTACATACGTAGCATGTCCTCTAAGACTTGATTTACCCACTCAGTCTGCCCGTCATTCTGCGGATGATAAGCAGTACTAAAATTAATTTGAGTCCCAAAACCAGTAAACAATGTTTTCCAGAAGGCTGATGTAAATTTTACATCCCTATCAGAAATGAGAGTCCTTGGAATGCTGTGAAATTTAAAGATCTCTCACATAAACAAATATGCTATTTTCACTGTCTTGAATGTGGACTAAACTGGTATAAAGTGTGCTTATTTTATTAATCTATCTACAACTGCCATTATAGAGTCACTATTTCTTTTTGACCTTGGCATTCCAGTAATGAAATATAATGATATCACCTCCCATTTCCACTCTGGTACCATTATAGGCTGCATCAACCCAGCTCGATGCCGGTGTTCCACTTTCACTTGCTGGCATTCTAAACACTTATTTAGATATGTTGCAATATATTTCCTCATACCAGGCCAATAGTAATCCTTTATTATTGTTGTTAACATCTTCTGATATCCAGGATGCCCTGCATAATTACTTCGATGATATTCATTCAAAACTAGTGTTTTCAATTCCATTCTATTTGGAATGAGAATTATCTTTTTGAAAGTCAGTAAGCCATCCTTATTGATTTCATAATCTGCCTGCTTTCCTTGGTCTCTGCCCTCCTTTACTTGATACATTTAGTGTCTTTTATTGCTTTAGCTTTAATTTGTTCTAGAAATCTGCACTCAACCTGGTTAACATATAATTCATATATATTATGCAGTTTCCTGCTTAATGCATCGACTAATTTTTTCTCCATACCTTTTACATGTTGCAAATCGATATAAAATTCGCTTAGAAAAGAATTCCATCTTGCCTGGTGAGAGTTAAGATAAGCTTGCTTAAAGTAACTGGTTAAACTGCTATGATCAGTTTTGAGCACAAATCTTTTCCCAAGTAGATAATGCCCAGAGTGCATGCACCACTACGGTTAACTGTAAGTCATATGCTGAATACCATTGTTCATGTTCTTTTAATTTATGAGACTCATAAGCGATTAATTTACCTTCTTGTGACAAAATCGCCCCTACACCTTTTGTTATCACTCAGATTTTCCTTGAAGTTGTGGGAAGAGGAAAGGGGTCCAAGGTAACCACAAACCAACTTTTAGGTACATAATCTAGCCAATCTGTACCCAGAGAGGGCTCTCTCTGTATAATTTAGCTTTGTTTTAGAAGATATCAAGCTAGTTATAAAGTCCAAGGGTTTTGTTTGAATTTGGGTGGTGGAATTCAATAGCTGAGGGTAAGATTGAGTAGTTTAGTCCATTGGGCTAATGGAGTAAAAAAGGATAACTTTATTATTTTAGGATTTTTTTTAGTCCCCAGATTATATTCCTCAATATCAGCTTTCAATGGTTCCATTTTAGGTTTCAGTGGAATGTCATTAGAGTCAAAAAGATCTTCCAAAGGATTTAATCCTTTAGGCAAATGATTATCTTTCAAATTAATGATTTCAGATTCATCTTCTATAATCTCATCAACTTCCATTTGTTTAAGGTCCTGCATGTCTTTTTTGGTGAACTTCGTTGGATGAAGCATTTGAGTTGCACTTTCTTTTGAAATGTCTGTTTCTTGTTCATTTATTTGATTTGATTCAATGACTATATCTTCATCTATGCTACTGTTAGAAAATTCATTCTCTAGAGTCAAAAAATTGTTAATCTGGCTGTCATTTACAAACACTTGCCAATTTTTAAAATTGTCCGGTATAGCAGGTCTGTGTCTAATCTCAGCTGTGAACTGATGATTAGGTTCGAAAGTTATAGCAAACATTGCTAGCAAACATTGCAAGACTATGAGCATGCAAATTTTGTTTTCTTGGTATTTTGGCAAGCTGAGCCTGTAGAAAAGTATTGAGAATTTCTACAACTGTTCCTCTATATTCTCTTAATCTGGGATATTTTGTTGAATATTCACCATTGATCTGTTGAATGATTAAATCAGAATCTCCTATGATAGATACTCTAATTTCCCCTAAATTTTTGACAAGTTTAAGCCCTAACAAAAGAGCCTCATATTCTGCCATATTATTAGTGCATTTAAAGTTCAATCTGTAAGCATGACCTTCAGCATCATCATTTTCAAGGTTATGTATCCAAATTCCAGCTCCTGCTCCTAACTTATTAACTGAACCATCAAATTCTAAATGCCAAAGAATTTCATTTTCATAATTGGTATCAGGCGTTTCAGGAACTTTCTTAACAGTGAGATCTGATTTTTTACTTTCTTTTGGTTTTTCTTGGGTTTCTGATGTTTATTTTTCCTCATATATTTCTTGGATTTGAACACTATATTTATTCACAATTTATTTTGGTTCAGTTGCTGGTGCTTCTAGTTCAGTGGGAAGATCAGTTTCAACATTACAGAGAATAAATGAGTCCATATTAGAGTGTACTGAGTAGATAGGGAAATTTTCATGTTTCTCCTGACTACTGACTACATATTTCATCAAAGTTTCTCCGTACAGTCTCTTAGGTTGGCCGAGTACTGAAATAGTAGCATATGATATGTCTAATTGAAGAGATCCTCCAAGTTTTGCACCCCAGGATCTAGACAATAGCATACCATATTTTGGAGGAATATTTGCTACTACAATATCCATCAAAATGGTTTTCGCAGGGTATTGAACCAATGTAACACACAAATCTTTGATTAGTCATAAACATTTCACCTGAATTGAATCAAAAGAAAGGAGATCTTTGTAGGGTCTGGTGATGTCTAAGTTTAATCTTTCCATTACAGCCTTGGGCATTAGATTGTGAGATGCCCCAGAATCAAGCATGGAATTATGAATTATTTTATCATGTATATTCAAACTCACATAAAATGGAGGATTTCCTCCACTTTCTGGTTTTCCATTTACTTTAGGGCCAAATAATAATCTAGGTTGATCATCAAAAACATTTACTGAATCATCACTTCCAGTAATATTGAGTGATTTATTAATTTGGCTTCTGTAGACATCATGTTTAGCTAATTCAGACAATGGAACAACTATCTTTAATTTGCCTACTTTAGCTTCCAGATTAAAAGGTTTCTCGGTTTGATTCCTTGTATTTCGAACAGTTGGATTTTATTTTTCTTCTATGTTTTCACTATTTTTGTCTTTTTCAGGAGTGGGGTTCTGTGCTGAAGTTGTTTCCGAATCAACTTCTGGAGGTTCCTCTACATTTCCTTTGGGAGGAAGAGTATTGGAAAGTTGTTTGTTATTAAGTTGAGTATCGGATGCATCTTCAATTATTAGGTTAGCAAGATTAGGATCTGATCTAGAAAGAATATTTACAGGGGCAGTATTAATTTTACCTTTGAAGGGTTGTTTTGCAGTTTTCTGTTTACTTGTTTCCGGAACATCAAATCGTCTTCTCCTCATATTGTATTGCTTGTGAACTTCATAAATGGCTGTATCATAACCTTCCTTAAATTCAAATGATTCTCCTAAATAGGTTTGAAATTGCTTCAGAATATGAGCCTCTTGATCCTCTTGGGTCAAGAAAATTTCTGGTCCGTTCTCACGTTCAGTGAAATTGTTTATTTGAACATCTTCAGTTGGTTCTTCAGAAGTTGAGCCTTCGACATAATTTTCCTGGAATGGGGGCCTAATATTTTTGTCAGGACCAGTTTTTCCAGTATTTTGATTTTGGTTTCTTTTGAAGTTCGGATTTCTCACAGTATTGCTAGGTTGACCATCCCAAGGAGCTTTATTCTTTTCGATTGTTTCTACTCTATCTCCTAGCCTTTCCATTCCTTTGATAATAGCATCTAGTTTCTTCTCAAAAGCTATGGGTTCTTTGTTTATAGGCATTCTTCTTTCAGCTCTGGCTCTAGCTCGTTTCTCTATCAGGTTAGCTTCAACGCTAACAACTATACTTTGCATTTCTTCTAAATTTTGAGCAGCTCTTTACCTAAGCTGATACGCTATATCAGAATCAAATCCATCAGTGAATTTGATTAATACTGAATCTGGAGGAGGTCTAAGATTTTGGGGAACAACATTGTAAGCTTCATTGAATCTGGTGACATAATCTTGCACAATCTCGTTTGGTCCTCTCTTTAGTTTTCCAAAGTATGATAAGATTTGAAGAGGATCTTTCTTCTTTTCTGATCTGTTTAAAAATGTTCTATAAAGAGCTGGTAAGTCAGAAACACTGTTTGCAGGAAGAGCCCTGAACTAGGTTCTGACTTCTCCAGTAAGACTTTGGACAAAAATTCTCATTCTTACATCATCAACATCTATTTCATAAATTTCAAAATAATCGGTCATCTTTTTAGTATACTGTTGTGCAGTGTAAGTACCAGAACCATCAAAAGGAGTGATCTTACTTTGGTAATCTTGAGGCATAGCCCCTAGATTGGTTGGTAACCTTAAGGAAGCATATATGTTTTCCATTGGAAGAGGTAGTGATGGAATAACAGGTGAGGTTGGTATATGAGTGGTGGGTGGAGGAGTAGAAGGGGTAGTTTGAGGTTGGGATGTTTGATGAAATGTTGATGAACTGGGAGAAGCTGAAGTAATCACAGAAATATTTGAAGTTTCTTCAGAGGTAAACTCAGATTGTATGGAATTTCACAAATTTTTATCAAGATGTGAAGTAACAAATTCGAATTGTAAATCTTCAAGAAATACGGGGTTTGGAACCAAATTGGACAACTCAGATTCAGAAAAATTTACAAATAAAGATGTTTCAAACTGCTCGTCAAAATGTTCGTCCTCAAGATAAATCCACTTCATAGGACAGGATATAGATCTATAGAGAGGTCGAGAACTACCAGAGATTTCTTGACTATCTTGTCTTCTAAGGATTCTGGGAATCAAATTCAGATTTTCAAACACAGGCGGTGGATTTGGATCAGGATTAGCCCTAGTGTAACGAGTCCTTTCTGAAGCCAGTTTTCTAAGTGATATTTTTGGTTTTTTGTTTTAAATGAAATGAACAATACAACTTCAATAATCTCTTTAAGAAGTTGTCAGATATTGGATTTAAATTTTCTTAAAGATTTTATTTAACTAGAGGAACTGATCAAATGTCTGAAACCAAAGTTCAGTTCATAAACTAGACCAGAGATAGACTGAAGTAGCATTTATTTACTATGCAATTGCAGAGCAAAAGAAGTTCAAAGGCTACCTGGCTAACTTCAGGCTCCGTCTGTAGCTTATAAAGTAAAAAATAGTAACAATAAAATTATTCAGTTCCCCAGTATGGTCGCCACTATGTTATCACTCAGATTTTCCTTGAAGTTGTGGGAAGAGGAAAGGGGTACGAGGTAACCACAAACCAACTTTTAGGTATAGAATCTAGCCAATCTATACCTAGAGAGGGCTCTCTCTGTATAATTTAGCTTTGTTTTAGAAGATATCAGGCTAGTTATAAAGTCCAAGGGTTTTGTTTGAATTTGGGTGGTGGAATTCAATAGCTGAGGGCAAGATTGAGTAGTTTATTCCATTGGGCTAATGAAGTAAAAAAGGATAACTTAACTGGATTAAGTCTCTTAGCAAAAGATGGTTTCACAGGGCAAGATAATCAAACAGGGAACAATTATAGATCTTAAAGTGAATGGGATGAACTCAAATGGATGAAAGGCAATCAAGAATATTTAAACACATTCAAAAGAGGGAAAATTGAGTGATTATCAATAAAGAGCAATTAAGTATTCTTTAATAAATAATCAAAATGCTTAAACCAGAAAAACATGAGCAATTAAGAATTCACTGTTTAAACTAGTTTAGAAGAAAACATTTAGAACAATAATGATTAAAATTAGATTACACTTAAGCACTTTCTAATTTATTCCTTTTCATTAATCATTCAGAAATGAAACACAGATGATATAATAGACAAATATAACGACTTTAACACATAAAAGATAGATGACTTATTGATCCGTAGTCTGACACATGAATCCTGTAAAAAGTCTTTCGCATCAATTCCTCATCCAGCTAGTCACACAAAATTTATCCAACAACACTTTATTCCATATAGTCAATGTTACAACAAAGTATAAAAAAAAATCCACCCTGAATACTCCGATTGAGGGAGTATTTATACAAAAAGCTACAAAAAATATCTCATAACAACTTGAGATATAATCTAGGATGACTCATAAGTATATTACAATAAAATAGAGACAGATGGTCTCGTAGATAAGAAAAATGGTAACTGATGTTGTGCTGTTTCCTTCTTTTGAGAACGTGCTAGAGGCAGGCCCTATGATTTGGCTTGCTGCTGTCCTCTTCAGTAACTCTGTGCTGGCTAATCCGTCTTACTGATACTCTTTGACTGCTTTGATACACTTTGACCTTTATTCATCCTTTTATCCTTCTTACACTGACTTACTGTAGTATATAATCAAAAATTCATGTAAGGATATTTTTTACAAAAGTTCTAGCATTTATTCCCACCATTTATCTTCCGGTATACTGGTCCTTTGAATTTTTCTGAGAGTTTCATCAGTCTCTGTATACCTAAAGAAAGTAGGTTGAACAGGGAACAAATGCTTTATTTCATGCTCAAGATAAAATAAATTTTCCAATCTATCATGAAGACTTTTTCCTATAGGCAATGCTGCTGTTGATGAACTAATTGAGGTACTGGCCTGATTGTCAGCATGCTTGTCCAATTTTTCAACATAACTTTCCAGGTCCATCAATTTATCTTCTGAAACTAAAGGACTGGGCAATCCTTTATTCAACAAAATATCAAATCTTTTTCTGAAGACCATTAGGGGAATTTTGAGGTCTAAAATGGGCCTCCTAAGAAAAATGTACAACAAAAATAAACTTTATAACAACCAATAGGATTCAAGATGATGATGTCAACCATGGGGGATGATTTACCATTTTTAAATAAAAGGGTAAAAATATTAAAAAATAATAAAATAATAAAACTACTTTTTCAACTCGTATTTTCAACTTATCTCCCAAAATTTTTACTCAAATTTCGAGCGGGAATACTCGTTGGATGCGAAATTTAATTCCTCATCCAAGGAGTACCCATGTTGCATACTTTCGATGAACTATACTACACGAAAAATGAGAAATACATAAAAAATGTGATTGTAATCACGTTTTTTTATGTATTTCTCATTTTTCGTGTAGTAGGACCCAAGTAATGCAACTATCAAATCACTCCTTGGATGAGGAATTAAATTTCGCATCCAACGAGTACTCCCGCTGGAAATTTGAGTGAAAAATTTGGGAGATAAGTTGAAAATATGAGTTGAAAAAGTAGTTTTTTCATTTTTCCCTCTAAAATTTGATGATGTCATCAAATCTTATTTGATTTTTTCCGCTATTATTTTATAATTTCCTTAGGAGACCCATTTTAGACCCCAAAATTCCCCTAATGCAGTAATTTCTTGTTGCATATCAGAACATCTTCGTTCTAAATTTTACATTAGAGTTCTTTTGGTAAAAACTCTTTTTATTTCCAAAATGGTTCCTGTCCTGTCTTGAATGCCAAGTTCTTCAAGTTGTTTCCTGTTCAGAGTATTTAGAAAACAAATGAGTTCATTGGCTTCATCAGGCCTGTTTCCCAATTCTTCTCTTGCTTTTAGGACTTCTTCTATAGCCAATTTGACTAAATCATTCTGTTCATGCATTATTTTAATTGAGGGCCAGACATCTCTTATTGACTGGATGATGTTGTCCCAAATAATTTCATTTATTTCCTTTAAAGGCTTCTCCAATGTGAGATCCTTTTCCAACTTGCTGACCAACTTTTCCAATTTTTTGACCTCTCTTGTTTTATCTGCAACATTCATTTTCGAGAGATCATATTTTTGTTCTAAACTAGTGAGTTGCACCTTTGTTCTCTGTAGCTCTGTCAATTGGAGTTTGATTTCATCCATTGACTTTATTAATTATTCTGTACTTAAATTTGAAGTATTTACCTGTGACAATTTTGTTGGCTGACCTGTTGTTGTAGTACCTGCAATCATTTCAGTTGTAGATGCTAGAGTATTTGACTGCTTGTCTTTCAATGCCTTTTCAAACTTTTTTTCTGTTTCATTAAGTTACTCATTCAGTTTCAAGAGCAAGTCCATTAGTTCTTCTTCAGAATTTTTCTTTATAATTTCTGCAGTTTGTGGATGTCTTGAGGCTGGTAAGTTCAATTGTTTTCTCAAGGCTGCAATATCATCATCTTTTTTCTTGATCAAAGTTTCTATATCTTTGACATCCTTGGGATCATGACCCAATCCAATAATGATTTCCTCCAAAGTTTTTATCTTGTTGTCTTTAGCCTGAGAAGATGCTTTTTCAAGACTTAGTTGAGCATTAGTATTCTCCAAAGAATCCTGCAATTTCTGGGTCATCATTGATTTATCTGTTAGAGTAGAATAAATCATCTCACCTGTCTGTTTATGCAGCTCAATTTGATCCAAAGGATGAATATCCTTTGCTAAGACTTCAAAATTAGTCTTGATATAATCTTCAGTGGTTTGAGGTTGCTGCACTTTGGGTTTGAAGTGACTCATTATCATTTTACCTTGTTGAATGTCATAGGATGACATCAATCTCTGTTGATTCTTAGGAGCCATCTTCAAACATTGATTGTACACTTGAAGTATGAGTGGATCATTTCTGGCCTTTATATTTATGAATGTTCTTTTAATGTCCCAGGTATCTTTCACGGGTGGTTTGAAAGATGACACTTCTGCACTTTGTTGCTTTTGAAGCTCTTTTCTTTGTAAAGTAGTGGATGTCCCACTGATTGAACCTGTTTGATGACTACCCAATTCTTCTTGTGTTTGACTATCATGGACTTCATGAACAGATTCCACTTCTGGAAGAGGATTCAATTTTTATCTTTTAACATTAGGCTGTCCAGAAAATCCAGTGACAGGAGTAGCTGCTTCAACATCTCTCTTCTTGCCCTTTTCCACATTAAGAGGAGTTTGTAAAATTGATACTTCTGCTACATTGGTTTGAGTAGGAGGAATATGTACTTGACCCTATTCTTTAGAAGTTTCAGGCAATTATGTCATTGTAAATTTCTCTATAACTTATACATCAGCCTCTTTCTCCTTTCCTTTAGATGCTACCATAGCCAATGCACTAATTTCTTGTAAATTTTGCTGAGAAGTCCTAGCAGAAGAAGAACCAATACCTGGTATTTGTACCTGTCCAAAAGAGTCTAGGTCAAGTATTTTTTCAAGGTCTTTCATTACATTTTCAACATTGACCTGCTCACTATCCTATTCTATCAATGTTCCTTCCATCCATTCATCCACATTGGCATACTGTTCAATTTTTGGGATTCTTTGATGAATGTATGGTGATAGTTTGTTTTTCATTCTTCTATCAAAAATAAATCTATTTGGTTCATAAGGTACCCAGTAGAAACATTTTTGTAATTTAAGATAATCTTCAAATATTCTTTCAACTTCCTTTCCAGCATCTCTAGAGTTGCAGACAAAGGGACCTAGCTGACTTTTAATCCTGAGTTGAGCCTTTTTCTTTGCATTACAAAAATGAAATATATCTGAATTGATCATATGCCTGAAATAATCTAATGCAAAGAGTCTCATTGGGACATATTTTGGCAACTTGAATGGGCATAACTCACATCCATAGATTCTTACTTCTGTGTGATTTCGGTATAGGTACCAGTCACCTATCCGATATTGCTTTGAAAGTTGAAGAATTTTCTTGATTTCACCGTTGACCCTTGGAGGAGAAACTCATGTCAACAAGGTGGTTGCAGGGTGTACAAATAGGTCAAAAAACTCATTGTAGGAATAAGAGGAATCAAGGGAATTATGAGTAATGGTAGACCAAAAGATAACAGACCTAGGATTTCCTTTGGCATCAAGCTTTTTGACATGGAAAGGGAAACTTTCAGGTTGGTAATAAAGCATGAGATGATAAATAACAGAAGAATAATTGAACACTCTTTCATTCTCTAATCTCATGAACTGATCATGGATTTTGTTTGCAATGTAGGAAGCAAAGTCATACTTGACAGCAGGGGGCTGTCCAGGGGTGAAAATAGACAACAATACTAGGGTTAATTGGTCAACATACTCACTAGTATTGAAACACATTATAGAGGATATCATATTTAGAATAAGTCTACCCACAGAAGGTATAACCATAAGGGGGAGGGCCTTTGGGCTGATTTTCTGGTAACATGAAGGTACGGCAGAGACGATTTAACTCTTCATGGGACAATTTGGTAGATTTTTCAAGTAATTCTCCCATGGACAGAGGAGTGAGGGCTTGAACAAGTTGAAATCACAACATCTCGTTGATAGACTGAGTAGTTATGGGAAAAAGGATAGTCTGACTTGGGGAAAAAACTGCTCTTTGATTGGGATCATAGTTTGCATGATAGTAATGGATTATCTCAGGGAAAATGTGGACTGAGGGAAGAAGGTACATGGGAATATTGGATTCCCATAATCCGAAAATATCAGAACCTTTTAAGTAATTATCTCTGCAGTGACAGAGGATTCGAAGGGGATTTTCACTGAGAACCAAGTCTTTAATTTGGAAATCTCTGCCTACTAAAGGAAGATAATCTAAATCTCTGTGAGGGGGCATTGAGGGGTGCGACATTCAGAGCCACGGGAACCTCCATTTCTGGTTCTTGTGGATTTAGAAATGAATTCGGGGTTTTCTATGAAAAACATGCACAATCACAGGTTTAGGAATATAATTGCAGTTCCAGGGACTTGAGGAACAAAATGAAATTCAATTTTGAATTTTGTTTTAGTTTCTCGTGTGCAATTCAACACAAAATCCATGATTTTACAGAGTTTGACAGGAATTGAGGTAAGTACCTGTTTTCCTGGAAATGAACAGTAATTGGAACAGGTATTATCTATGGCAAATGATTTCTGAATGCTCGGCTGCAATTTTCCTCACCAAGATGGCAGTTGATGGCGTTCGACAGTTGGTTTTGGAATTTCTGCATGAGACTTTAGTTGTTACACAAAATAATGAAAATGACGCGGGAACATTTGTTTTATTCACAAAGTCAAAGGTTGGCAGGTTTTTAAATTTTTTTATGGATGACGTCAGCAAGTACGGAGGCTTCATCAGGGGAGGCAGGCGGTAAGCGGTTTCCATCGCACCGCTTTTGGGGAAGAGTGGTTTTGAGCAGAGGGCGAGCAATTCCATACGATGCACGACGCGTGGCACTGTATGATCCAGAAAACTGCTTCGCCATCGCGCGTTATCGTTCAGACGAGGATGGCTAGCGATATGAGTAATAACCATTGATTTGAGACAAGTCGATCGGACGGTCCTCCGGCGATGAAGATGGCAGAGAGATAACGAGCAGGCCCAATGTAATTTATTTTGAATTAATCGCATCGAGGGGAAGTTAATTGGCGGAATAGGTTATTAATTAACCATGAGGGTTAATTAATCCCTTTTATATGACGGGAGGACGCGCTTGACGATTAATAAGAATTTTAACTAATTAATCATAATTCACAAATTAATATGGTTATTTTTCAACCAAAGGGGCGAGATATTAATTATTTGGGATATAATTAAAATAATACGGGAAAAGGGTTTATTTGTATGGGGATTTAAATAATAAAATTAAAAATTAATATGAAAAAAATGAACGGAAACGCTAAGTAAAAAACATTGGTTTAATGTATTTAACTTATGCTTGCATGAATAGGGTTTTTGTGAAATATTGCATGATTTTCCTCACTAAAATGGGATTTTACTTAGGAAAAGATTTCTTAGAGGTGAATGAATGTCATGATGAATGATTTTAAGTACTTAGGTTTTTCCAATTATTGGGCCGAGGGTCCGGTCCCTCCAAAATTCAAGGAAATGCCTTGAGCCCCTCTAATCTTTAAATACCTTAGTACTTAGGGGAAATTAGTGAAATTTTTAGGGAAAAATGAGAAGGGAAGTTAATAATCTGACTTTTCTTTGCTTGAAATTCTTCCAGTGTATTGTCTGCCTTTTCACTTGTGATGAAAGTAAAAGATTTAACACATCTAAAGCCATTATTCATCACATGTAATTCTGAAACAACATCTACCTACCCTACCTACTTTACTCTACCATTTTTTCTTCTTTATTAGGGTGCACTTAAACTAGCAAACCCTTATCACACTTTTTCTTTTACATATGGAAATCTATCTAATTCTAACCTTATTACATCCAAGGGCTTAGATTAAACTGTTGAGCTCCTTTTATTCGCTCTACCTAACTACTTATCTGCCAAGATTAAACAGTTTGGTCAGATTTTATTCTCTATCTCTAAAACATAAAATTGAAAGATGAACTAGCCAACTTTGAACTGTTTGACTATTCATCAATTGTGGCATAAAATACAAGTTGCACACAATTTTATTTATTACAAAAGAGAAAAAATTAGTGGCATTTAGACTTGCACACTTTCCTTGGCCTTTCTTTTGGTGGGGTTCATTTTCTTTTACTTTTTTGGGCCATTTTTATTCTTTTCACCCTTTGATTTTTCTTTTAGGGTATACCCTCTTTACATTTTTTAAATTTTTTGATTTTTTGACAATATGGAAAACCTTTGCAACAAGAAAAAGATATGAACATATTACATAGCCCATCAAGTCAATCATGAAATATGATACCTATTGGTATAGGAGTCTAACACCTTCTTTGCATGCATCCATGCAAGCTTCAAATTCTTTATTAGGATTTGCTACATTTAACACTGGGACTTTTGCTAATAATTGTTTTAGCTTTTCAAAACCTTCCTGACATTCCCTTGTCCATTTAAATACTTTTCCTTTCCTTCGCAATGAGGTGATAGGAAAAGAAATTTTTGAAAAATCTTTAATAAACCATCGATAGTAACTAGCCAACCCCATAAATGACCCTATGTCTCCCACATTTTGAGGTACCTTCCATTCCATAATTATTCTGATTTTCTCAGGATCTACTGTGATGCCTTCAACAGTGATTATATGTCCAAGGTACTGTATTTCTTCCTTGAAGAAATCACACTTGCTGAACTTTTCATATAATTGATGCCTTCTCAACATTTCCAGTACTATTCGCAATTGTTCTTTGTGTTCCTCTGAATTCTTAGAGTAAACTAAAATGTCATCAGTAAATATCAGCACAAAGTTATCTAGATAGGGGTGAAATATACCATGCATTAATCTCATGAAGGTTGCTGGTGCATTGGTCAACCCAAAAGGTAGCACCACAAATTCATAATGCCTGTACCTTGTATGGAAGGCGGTTTTATGTATATCTTCATCCTTTCTTAGGATCTGATGATACCCAGATCTCAGATATATCTTTCAAAATATGGTGGCTCCCTATACTTGATCAAATAAATCATCAATTTGTTGCAATGGATATCTATTTTTAACAGTAAATTTATTCAACTGACGGTAATCCATGCACATCCGCATAGTTCCATCCTTTTTCTTCACAAATAATACAGGTGCTCCCGAAGGTGATACACTTGGACATATATATCCCTTATCCAATAATTCCTGTAGCTGCATATTTAACTCAGTTAATTTAGGTACACTCATTCGATAGGGTGCTCTTGAAATTGGCGATGCTCCTCGTATTAGTTCAATTGTAAAATCTATATCCCTTCTAGGTGGAAAACCTGGTATTTATTCTGGAAATACATCCTTGAACTCCTGCACTATTGGTATAGTTTCCAACCCAGGAGTCTTTTCCTTAGAGTTAGTAAAGCCCACCTGAATAGCATACAGCTAACATCCTTTTCTCATGCACCTGCCCATTTGAGATGTTTTGATTGGGCACAGCTGTAAGGGCTTCTTTATTCCTTGTATTTCTTGGCGAGTGCCATCTTGATTTCTGTAGTAAATAATTTTCTCTTTGCATTCTACCAGAGTCCAATGATTTTCCAACTAGTCCATACTGAGCAGCACATCATAAGATCCCAAAGGTAAAATGTTTAAATCCATAGTTTGCTGCTGTTCATTAATTTTTAATGCACAATCTAATATTTTGGCACTAACTTTCCTTTTAGCTCCGGTAGCTAGTTGTACTAGCCATGATTTCCTAAAATTTTGACTTTGTAATTTACAGTTCTCTACTACTTTAGGACTTATGTAGCTTAAACTTGCTCCTGGATCTACCAATAGAGAAATAGGTTGAGATAATAATTTACCTTCCAGCTCAATCATTGTGGCTTACTAGATGCTTTTGTAGGTTTATCATTTGCAGGCCACCTTACTCTTTGATTATTTTTACCAAACTGCTTACTAACTGAATTCCTCATAGTACCTTTAAAATTAATGGTTTTCTTTCTTTTAAAACCAAAGCTACCCTTAGTTTCCTTCTTGGTCTACCAGCTTTTTCCTTGCTCTACTTTGGCTTTTGCTTTCTGGTAGCACATTTTGGCTTTTCTAATAGCCTCATCCATCATTTTAGGATTTACGAACTCTATACGATCCTTCATATGAGTCAGAAAACTGCTTAGGAATCTCTGCACCTTAGCTTTTTCATCTCTCAAACAAGGTACATAACGCAATAATGAAGTAAATTTAGTGATATATTTGTCCATTTCCATTTATCCTAACTTCAAATCATGAAATTATAGAGACTTTTCATCATAGAAGCACTCTGTTAGATACTTTTCTTTGAAACACTGTTGAAAGACATCCCAAGTTAAATCTTGGTCCTCTATGCTACGAACGTTCTTCACTTCCTCCCACCATAAAGTGGCTTTATATCTTAACTGGTAAATAGCCAATCTGGCTTTCAGATCTATTGTATTCTTATACTTGGAAATATTTATTCATATTAATCAACCATGCCTCAACTACTTCTTCTTCTACTCCATCAAATGTAGGAGCTTTTATTTTCCTAAAAGCACCCTGCAGCTCTACTTTCACCCTTTTTATTTCTTTCTATTTTGTTACATTATCAGACTCAACTTAATTATAATTCTTATTTTGGTTACTTCGTTGTGATTGACTTCTTTCTATTTGATCTGTATCATGATATTTAGTCTACTGTTTGTTTCTTTCCTGGAATTCTCTATCAGCACTTGGTTTCTCGATTCCTTGGTTCTGTTTGTCAGAGATAATTTTTAATATGATCTCCTATTCTTGCATTAATATTGCATTATCATTCCGTACCCTCTCCATCTCTTCTTGTAACTTATACACAGTGATTAAAAGAATACTGGTTTGGTGTTGTTGTTCTTCTAACAGCCTACTATTTTGTTGATGTTGTTCCATCCCTACCTGCACCCACATTTCTGGGTTCATCTCTTGGTGGGATTGTGATTCCCCAACATTCCGAGGTGGTTGATGTAACGATGTCCTTCTCATTATGTCTGGCCAACTCTTTCTGTGTGCATCAATTTCAAACGTTAGTTGACCCAATAGGGTCCCAATGTTACAATGCCGCTCTGATACCACTTGTAACATATGCCTTAACATTTCTATCAAAATTTACCATAAATAATTTATTTATTTATTTATTTTTTTTTATTTTTTTTTATCTTGTCCTATTTAACTATACTAACATCACTTTTAAGATAATTACATTATAATTATCTTTCTATTAAAACACTTATTATATGGCCAATGCATTATATATATATATATGTTTTATAAACATATCAATCCTGGTCTACTAATTACACTATATTATATATTTGACCTTCGTTAAAGATTATCATTCCAATTAGAAGGTCTAGGTCACGTGTACATCTCTGGTTAGTGTACATTGTTTAAATTGGCAGAATGATATATCTGATTTATATGTACACAAAGATATTTTGGTATATGCGAAGGGTGGATTCCCAATCGCCCTACCCAGGGTATCGAGCATGCAAACATAATTTCAGGAGTTAATTATTAATTCCATTCGCATTTTCCACCATCCGCATTAAATAAATTTTAGGGATAGAGTTATGACAACAACAGAGCTTGATTTACGTATAGAGTTCGTAACAAGAGCCACCTTTCGATCTGTCCGCCTTGTGATCTGCGAGATCAAGTTTTCCAAGAAATTTCTAGGGTTCACAACTGATTTGTCCCCCAAACCCTCAAACCGATTTTCATTTGCACTCCTATTCTGGGTAGGAACTGAGCTCTGCATCCCTTTCAAGATTTGCATGCCTTGGAGGCTATGAAAAAAGTCTATTCGGTTCATCGCAGAGATGATATTTTATTCCGACAATTTGGTTTTCAAGTCTTCGGATTGGAATTATTTCATTCGGCATGGAGATATGGTTTTATTTCGGTCTTGTTTCCTCCTGTTGGGTGAACCCGAAGGCCTTACTCAGCTTCTTCACACCGCTTTCAAGCTGCCAGTTGAATTCAAGGTATTGTTCTTATTACAAACTCAGAGTTTCATTATAGTTTCCTTATATTTTCCCTACAGTTAAACGTTGTTTTCGAAATTTACTTCCTTGTAACCCTGTTCAGAATTTTCTTTACACATACTTATAAGTTATTATCATTGTTTATTGTGCAAGGTAGGTTCTACCACCACAAGCCCTGCAATGGCTCGGATACCTGTAGGTTTCACCTTGACGACTCTGCAAGGGTTTTAGAATTCGCTTCATCTTGCCATCTAACCTGTAAGTATTGTGGAGCTTTAATCAACCCCATTCATGATTTGTTCAGTTTTATGATTCTCATCCTTGCTTATCTACAAGCAAGGTTTTTCCTTGCTATTATTCAACCAACGACTCCTGCTACTGGTTTACACAGTCAATTTTTTGTTATGAAGCTATGCTTCTCAATACTATTGTATAGGGTTTATATTTATAAGAAAAAGAATGAAATTCTTGACTTTCTTTCGGTTACAATGTTATATTATTTTTTTTGGGTTAAGAACGAGGGCTTTATCCCTATGTTCGTACTGTGCCCTCCACGGAAATGTAATTAAATTTTACAGTCTTGTATATTGTTATTCCTTTGTTTAAGAACGAGGGTTTCATCCCTGCGTTCAATTAGTACCATTCCACGGCAGTGAAATGTTAACAACGGATTTTCAGATATGTGTATTATTAATTTTGTTTTAAATCAATACAATTTATCATATATTTCTGAAATTTACTCGAGCTTCAGTAGAACTTAAATGTAGGTCTTGTACTGTACTTAAGCTGAGAATGAATATCAAAGAATGAATCCATTAATTAATATTTGTTTTTCTTCTCCCATACTGTTAGATTAATGGCAATGCTGATAGTTTATTGGAACTTCTCCAATGTTGTTTAACTTTAATATCTATGCTAGTTCAGTCTTATTATAGAAATATTTGTACAGTAAACTACTGTCTCCTTTATTTGTAATAATACTGGGGTTTATCTGTGTTTTCTATACTGAGTTTTTCCTTTGCGAGAGAATGATATTTTCTGTAAATTTTTAACTCATTACTAAAGACTTTCTCTAGCATTGTTACATACAAATTGGTAACCCTACTTAAGAATTTTAATCAAGGTTATGCTTTGCTTTTCTATTTACTGTAATAGCCATAAATAGATTTTACAGTAATATTTCAACTGAATATTTAGAATAAAAACCTTCAAATTCCAAATCTCAATTACAACAACAGAATATACTTATCTGTTAGCTTCTCTGTGACTAATATTTTATTGCCTCCCATCCGCAAGTGAGGCTATTATGTCCTCCAACTCTCCCCCATGCTCCATGTCTGGAATTCGTGGTGAACAAGAAACCTGGAAGAGATCTCAGGACAATCCGGTCGAATCTCCAATTCCAGTATCCACGGAAAAACTGACCATTCCACTAGTACCACTAGTGTAGAATTTTCTATCAGTACTTTCTTACTCTTTGATTTCCAAAAACAGGGAACCCCCAAACCTCACTGGGATTCCATTTTTATCCTTAGAGGTTGGGTAACTGTTCCAACTGAATTTTTTTCAACCAATCCTTAGATCTTGAAATTCACTTATTTTTTTTTTTACTGTCAGTCTTTCACTTATGGAACTAATTCCATAATCAGTTTTCTTTTTGTTATTCAAGAATTTAAATATCTGTCCACAAAATTTCTTTTTCAATATAATAAAAATATTTGTTTGCAAAACTTCTAATAATCAGCTTAACAAATAGTTAACAAATAAACGAGTGATTACAATCATTTTACCATAAAAATAATTAAAGGTAAAAAGGAGATAAGTATAACTTCTATTATATATTTAAACAAGTTACCATAAAAAAAAATCATCGTGTACATTTGCCTAAAAAAATAAGATAATAAAATTTTACCTCGTAAAATATATATATATATATATATATATATATGATTTTTTTTTAAATTATTATAAAAATAATTCCATAAATGCTTTAATACGTAATTATGGAATAACAAAACTAACCATAAATGTTAAGTCTATATTCAAAAACTATCTCCATGTCTTATAAGAAAACTTATTTAATCTATTTAAAAAAAAACCATTAAATAATCAATCCTATTATCCCTATTCCCACCCATAATATCTTAATAGGAAATTAAAATAGCATGAAATTATTACTAGATAAAAAATGGCATCGATTGCTTACCAAAAATTCCCATATCTAAGAATAGTGAGAGAGTACATATCAAATAGCACATCATTTTTAAAAAATTGACAATCAATTTGGATGTAAAGATTGTCCCACTTTGATTTTTTCAATATTACTAAATTGATTATTGTCATGAATGTATTTATTACAACACTTATGAGAGAAAGAAATCGATTTGAAATTTTTCCCATTTGAAACATATTTTATGTATAATAAGTAAATGCATAAGAGGATATTTAATTAGATTTAATTTAAGTTTGTATTTTTATATTAATGTTATTATTAATATCAAATTTAATTAAGGTAATAGTTACAATGAAATATAGTCTCTGCATCTATTATTAATTAAATGATTAAAGGTTGCGTGGAGAAAACTATGCACAATAAAGACTCTTTGCACAATGAAATCTGTCCACACAATGAAATGTCTCTGCAGAATGAAATGTCTCTGCAGAATGAAATGTCTTTGCATAGTGAAAGATCTATGCACAATGAAATTTATCTTCAAAAAACTCTACACATGATGAAATCTATCCGTACAAAGATATTTTCACAGTGAAATCTCTTTGCATAGTGAAAAATATCCCCACAACACGAAATTAGCCAACAAAGTTAATTAATTGAATAAAAGTTGTGGGGAGTGTGGATAAAGCTTTTCACAATAAAATCTCTTCTAAAAATGGAATATCTTTACACAAAACTCTCCTCATAATGAAATCTCTCTACATAAAGCTCTTTGCATAGTGAAAGCTCCCAAGACAATAAAATCTCTCCACAGAAAGCTCTCTGCATAATCAAACTTCTCCACACAATGGAATTCTTGGATTTGTTACTTGTTAAAATTACACAGAGTGTCGATATTAATATCAAGAAAATACTAACGAATAATAATCGTAGAAAATCACAATCTTCCTTGTGTGGATCGATACATTGTGTGGATTATTGAAATTCACATGAAGAAAATAATGAATAATTATCCACATTGTGCATAATGAATGTCCATTTATTCTTTGATGCAAGTTTTAAATTCAAATGCAGGGGAAAGGATGTGAAACAAGTGAGGGAGAAATAGTTTGCCGTAAGTGCAGGAGAAAGGACTATACTATATTGAGTCAATTTTATTCCTCTGCATTCTACATTGGGGGGAGGGGGGAGGGGGTGGTGTGCGTGGGGGAATAATAATAATAAACCACAGAGTTGTATAATGCAATAATAATCAAATAGTAACACCTCTTAGCAAATTTATCATATTCTTAATTGAAACAATTGTATACACGAAATACACTTAGACAATTAGAATTAGAAATATACTCAATAATAATTCATGTGGTTGTCGCTCTTCCCTAACTGGTTGAATACCACATAAAATGTTTATCTCTTGTACTATTTTTTATAATTTTTCACTCGTTCCAATATTTCAAATTAGCATCATGTAAAGGGTAGAAAAAATTAATTCAGTGGAATTTAGAAGTGTAGAGGAAACACAATGAAATATTTATTTACACTTTTGTGTTCTACAGAATGACATTTGTTGAATTCTAAAGAATTGTTTTTAGAATTGTGTTATTCAACGATATATGTGTGAGATCCAAAAATAATTTCAAATGACCATTTTTATTTTAATCAATATTAAAGCATTAGATATAATGTGAAGTCTCAAAGTATATGTTTGAAAGCACATATGATACATTATCATAAAATTGATACATAATTAGACTCATTAATGAAAACTATATCCAGATTCAATTGGAAATCACCATAGCTATAATTCAAATATATACGAGTTCGTATTCAAAACATAGGCATAAAAGGAAACTTTCTGAATTGAATCAGGATTATAATATCGAGAATTATTTCCTTATACGTAGAAAGGGTGTGTGGGAAGTGTGAGAGCAAGGACTATGTTGAGGAAAGTTGTTTTCCTATTAGTATATCTATATGTTTTGTTTGATACATGTAAATCACGTGGATATATCAGTTTTGAAGGAGACGAGGAAAGTTCTAGAGTGGCAAGGCTTCTTTTTTTACAGTTTTCTGGAAATATAATTAATTAATTAATATGCATATACATAATTAAACTAATATTTCGTAGTGCGTAATGTGGGAGTGTGAAGGAACTACAATGAACACTTTCTTAGAATGTTTGTATTTTGAAGAATGAAATTTATTCAGTTGTAAAGAAAAGGTGTTAGAATTGTACTCTTCAGACATGTATGGCTGAGATCCAAAACTATTATGAAATGTCAATTTTTGTTTTAATATAATAGAAAGGATGAATGCATATGTTCGTAAACTTATAGAAAACATTATCATAAAATTGATACAGATTCAAATTCGGTAACAACAATTGTATCCAGTTTCAAATGTTAATCACCATAGCCATAATTTAGATATATATGATACCATATTCAAACCATATTCATAAAAAAAAAACTTGTTGAATAGAGTTTTAACTGTATCGTCGAGAGTTCAAAATATTGATACAAAATCGTAAAATTAAATGCATTTGTTTTGATGGAAACTAGGATTAGGCTCCCATGAGCCGTAACACAAAAAATCATAAAATTTAATGCATTTGTTTCAATGGAAACTGGGATTGGGCTCCCATGAACTGTAATGAAAAATTATGCATTTACAATGAAAAACAAGAATTTTTATACATTTATTAGCTAAGGTCATGTTAAAACAATAAAAAAAGTTGAATTATCTAATATTAGTAAACATAAATTAAATGTTGAAGCATTTGAAAACACTTACAGTATGTAAAAGGGTGCACCGTGACTGTGTTTTTGTTAGATATCCATCAGGTTCATGATTTATTCAACAAATTTGTTCACCATGGTTTTAATGAAATATCCATATGGAGAAACTGTAATCTCTATTTTTACTTTTTTACTGAATATATCCTTTTCATTTTTTCTAGCTTCTTCTTTGAGCTATGCAACCAAGATATAGTTCATGTTATTCATTCTCAAAAAATTAATTTTCCATTTGGTAACTTCTTCTACAATAGAATTAGTCATGTGATCAAATTTTGTTGCCATTGACTGATTTAACTTATCCAATTCATATTTTAGCATGTCTCTTGAAATTAATTTAGAATTCCATATGATGCGTGGACAATTTAGGTGTTGTACAATTTCTACCACTATCAGATAGGCATCACCTATTCTATTGCTTAGGCTATCACATTCAAAAATCATTTCCTCTAGTGTATTGATTCTCTTAGACCATCCAACTTCCACCTTCTTTATTCAATTAGCATCTTTAAGTCCTTTGTATTTTTCTCTATATCAGAGGGTAATGCAAGCCTATGATGAAATGTAAATAGATAATTGTTAACAAATTTCTTGTATAGCTCAAGATTACTATTAACCAAATTCAAAAGTATATTAATTTCCTATTTCAAATGCCTTAAAACAAAAATTTGTTGCGGCACATGATCAATAGTTTCTAATATTATTTGACATATGCCATTGCTGATATATGATTTGACTACATTAAGTATATTTAAATATTTACTATATTTGATCGGTGCTGCAGCAAAAAAAATTACAATGGTGGTGTCCATATTTCCACTGGAGTCATTAATAGATGACCCAGATTTAGAGTGTCTTCTAGTTCTTTTAATCTTTTTTCTCAATCTCATATTTTCTTCAGTCTGTTCATCAATATATATGCAAGTGCATAACCGATAGATTGATGGAATACCATGAGCCTCTTGTCTCCTATGCCATACATACCAATATTTTTTTTGTTCTTGATCAATAATATATCTATTATGAAATTTTACATTTGAATTCTCAATTTTTTGTTGCCCTTGTCATATTTTTCATTTTTCAATGTGACATGACGTTCATTGAAAAAATGACCTCTTCTACAATATTCTCCATTATTTTATAGTTCTCTACTAAATAAGAAAAAACCCAATCCAGTCGTACACCACTACCATTTTCCACATCAACAAATTGTTTAATGCCTTCTCTATTTGTGGGACTTGTGGATTTGGATATTTAGACCATATGTGCTTTGTATAGAATGAATATCCACAGATAATCTTCATCATCTCGGAAACCTGATACCACAACCGAACCAAGCTTCCAGTGGCATATTCTTTTCTCTTTCCTAGACTGGAGGATGACGTTGCACCATTATCGGGTTTCAAAGCTAGAAATTTTTGTGTAGTATTTTGTGCCTCTTTGCCTGTATTTTTTTCCCTGTTAATGTTGGTTTCTTGAGAAATTTCTTCAGTATCCATTTCCAGTATTTTATTTTTTTGTAGAAATTAATTTAAGATTCAATACTGCTCATGTAATGCTCTAAAACATAAGACTCAAATCTACTCTACTCATATGAGGAAAGAAATTCACGATTGAGAAGCAATATAAAAAACATGAATCATGTTTCAACACACATAAATGAGGATATTTCTAGGGGAAATAAACTACTCAAAACCCCTTCTTGTCTATATTAAATTCATCAGAAAGTGGAGAATAAATACAATGCTTTCTCAAGCCTGAGCAACCTCTGCACAAGTATAATCTCTCTCACCACCTTACAAATTGACTCTTGCCAATACTTAGTCAATTTTCTCACCTACCATGCTACTATTTACTTGCATTTTTTCCTTGGGAATTAACCCCTATTATTAAGAGAAATTTCTCATCCATAACTGCATAATCAATATAGTCCCTTCTCTGACTGCATGCACCACCAGTGCAACTTGGATGTTTATACAAATGATAGTACACTTCCCTTGAACTCTAATTTCAACTAGGTAACTTGAATTTCATGCATGCATGAGTTAATTTTTAATTGTTTGATAAGTTAATTGGTTGAATACTAAATTTTCACCCCACTACGAGACCTCTTACTAGTTACTCCAACAGTTGGAACTAGTTTAGTTGACCTTAAATCAAATTATCTGAACTAAATTGTTACAACTAAAATTAAAATCAACTTAGGCTCCTGAAATCTAGGAATCATTGTACACAACTCAAATAACCTGTCAAAATAAATTAACTAATATAAATAAGTGATAACAACTCAGTTAACTCATTCAAGTTGTCTTGTGATGTGGAATTTCAATTTTCTCCTAATTTAATTCAAGGGAAAATTAAATCACTATTTTCTTGCTGCCATTTTTCAACACTCCCTCTCAATAATAAATGGATTGGCCTCTACCCTGATCCATCACCTTTTAAATGTACTACATGAAACACTTATCCATGTTGTTGTTGCTACTGCAACATATGTGTTGGGTGCCAGTTTTGCACACTTTTCCTACACTTGTTTTCCATATTTTTTTGAGATGTAACAACTATATAGTTCTCAGCCCTAGAGTTCAAAAGGTTAACGAAGAACAACATTATTTTGGCTCTGTAATTGTGCTCATATTAATATATATTATCTGTTTATTGCTGTTACATGTGTTATTCAATTTAGTTTCCGTTAAGTTCTTTCTCTACCCACACCTTGCTAGGGAGGAAGGGCCCTCCTTCTTAGCAGGGATTGTAGTGATTAAGTAGTTGTGTGTATGAATTTGTATTCTAGTTTATGTATTACTAGAGTGTTGTTGTTTCTGTTCAGCTGTGAATATATCCACTTCAATTTCAATACTTTGTATGCTATTACACATATGATATTAGAGACACCAGCTGGATACTTGTTGTGTGGCGCGCTAGAACAGATTAATTGAAGTGTGATTCCAGTATTTTAGATCCTTTTATTTCCACATGAGTGATTTACTTCCAAAATTTACTTCAGCAATGATTTATTTTCTTTGGAATTGCTCCTGGTTGGGTGTATCGGCATAGACAGTGCAACTGTCATTGGAATAAAAAGGCATCCCTGGATTGATAATTAATGTGTACTATTTAGTCATTTGATAGTGGTTAATACAACCCAACATTTTGGTGCCATTGCTAGGTATGGCAGCGAGGATCCAATCAATCAGATTTGTTTCTTAGAAGTGCAATTTTCGTGTGATTTTTTTAGAGTGTCTCTAGTGACACAATTGCTGGGCAATAAGACGAGAGGTAAGAACTTGCGCAGCGCTCTAAAAAACTTGAGACAGTTCACCAATGTCTTGTTGGGACACTTAGGAGGGTAAATTTCTAAGAATTTTATTTTTCTTAGAGTGTCTCAAGTGACACAATTTTCGGATGGTAAGACGAGAGATAAGAACTTATGCATCGCTCTAAGAAACTTGAGTGGGCTCACCAATGTCTTGCTGGGACACTTAGGCGTTGAATTTTAGGTGTTTTTTTTGGTGTATTCAGCTACATAGTTGTTGGGCGGTAAGACGAGAGGTAATTATCTGTGTATCACTCTAACATACTTGTGCGGGCTCACTACTGTAGAAACTGAAGCACTTATAGGATGAATTGATACACATAGGGCCCATGTGTGCCGGTAGGACAACATCAAAATCAACAAACACCCCCCCCCCCACTCTACTGACTACATGAAAGATGGGTTGTAAGAAGTAAAAGAAGGGTAAATATTTGGGAAGAAAGAAATTCTTTAGAGATCTGATCTCAAGGGTAGAAAAGGAACATTACACATCATACAAAGATACAAGGAAGACAATACCACAGAAATAAGCTACCATATCAAAGCCTAGACCATCGGTGTCTTCCGTGTTTAGACCTCACCATCCTTCGAATATCATATCCACTCCTAATACCAAAACTTGATATTCAAAACAAAAATGGAGAATTATTGATCAAGATCTGAGAATTGAAGGAACAGAGAGACCAGTAGGGAGCATCAAGGACCTGAGGAACAAAATTTAGTTGATCCTCAATTGGACGCTGGTAGTGTTGTTAAAGAGTTGGTCTTGGAGAATCCTGATCCTTTTATTTGTCAATCTCCAGTACACTCCGAGGTGAGTTCATCTCATCAGGAAGAATCAACCATGGGGGACGAGAATGTCAAGATAGATAGCTCTATTACTTTTGAATTTCCAATAGTAGTAAGATGGGATGAGGATCCTATGAAGAATATTACTTTTTCATCCCTACCATCCTTTCAAGGAATGGATGTTGAAGATCCTGATACCTTTATGTTTGAATTTGATGTGTTGTGTAGAGGTTATGACTACACTTCAGATGCCCAGAAGTTGAAATTATTCCCTGCTACTCTGAAAAGAATAACATTAAGACAGTTCATGATACTGGGTGCTGGCACGATTCGAAACTGGAATGACATGAGAGAGGCCATCCGCTTTAAGTATCAGGATTAATGTCAAACCAGGGACTTGAAGGATGATATTTTCAGAATTGCACAGAAGGAGGAGGAAAGCTTGGAAGACTATATGGAGCGATTTCACTACAATTTACAGAGGTATAGGTTTAGTAACTTAGATCCAGAAATTCTAAAGCCAATATTCTTAATTTTTTGGGAAAAGGAGACATATCACAAGAACCTCTTGACGAGATAATGAAGCTTTGTCTGCGTAGTTCAAGAGGATCAGTTAAAGGGAGAGTTTTAGTTCGGGACCCTTCAGTCCAGATACAGAAGTCCACAAGTGGAGGAGTAACCAGAGTAGATATCGGGAACTTATTTGAGGATTTTAAAACCAACCTCCTTAACACTCTCTCTTCCCAGATCACTATGGTACAAGTCAAGAAAGCACAAGAATAAGATGAAGCAGCCTTAGCAATATTCTGTTAGGTCCCTATATTAATAGTGTAGTCCCTTATTATATTAGTGTAGCCCCCCTTATTGTTATTGTTGTACCTCTGTAACCCCCATATTGTTATTATTGTCCCCTTACATTATTATTGTTATGCTGGCTAGGATTACATTGTGGCCTCACTAGGATTACATTGTGGCCCCATGGACTCCTATATATAGAAAGGAGGTTTTTTCATTTGTATCATCTAAGACTTGTTCATTCATGTAATGTATTGGAGGTTTCCCCCTCGAAGTGGCTTATTTATAAGGCGTTGATATCTATTTTCTTCTCTTTTTGGAGTTGGTTTCACAACATTTGGTATCAGAGCTTTGGATT
The DNA here is from genome assembly GCA_034641835.2 of Pinus albicaulis. Taxonomy (NCBI): domain Eukaryota; kingdom Viridiplantae; phylum Streptophyta; class Pinopsida; order Pinales; family Pinaceae; genus Pinus; species Pinus albicaulis. The sequence continues at coordinate 593,240,404 of CM076579.1, forward strand.
CTAGGGTTTCGCTGCCCCAAACAAGTCATCGTGGCATTTTCGCTATAACATTTTTTCTACGAAGTTTCAGAAGCTACAATTTTTAGAGTACGAAGCCGAAATCCTGAGGAACATTTCGCAAAATTTCAGAGCTTGGTTCGCAATATTGTTAGAGATATGATCTGTGGAAATTAGGTATTTTTGCAGGCTCCTGAATTTAACCTAAACAAGTCATCATGGAAATTTCACTCTAACTTGTTTTATACGAAGGTTCAGAAGCTGAAATTTTTAGGGAGCAAAGAAGACATCTTGAGGAAGATCATCGCAAAAGTTCAGAGCTTGGTTCACAATATTTTCAGATATGGTCTGGGGAAGTTATGTCTTTTATAGGCTCCCAAATTTCATCTCAAAGAGGTGATATTGAGAAAATCTTCATAACTCTCTCTCTCTGAGCATCGGATTGGAATTCTGTAAAAGGTGACCGGAAGTACACAGACCGTAGTTTCTTTTCTGTAAATTTCAGAGCCGAAGAAGGAAATAGTGACACGTGGCAAGTCGTACAAGTTCAGTCTACTGAACCAGTCCATAATTAGGTCATTGTAGGAGATTGGGCACAAATTTGCCTTCAAGAATCCAAATCAGGTCAAACCTGTGGCATTTGAAAGAGAATTCATAGGGCCACGTCAGTGCTAAATTTTAGATATTTAAAATCCTGAATCACATAGATAATTCAGTTTCAATATCGAGCTCCTCAAAAGCAAGAAAAAGGTGTGTATTTGGTTTTTAAAATTGCATAACGTTTGTTTGAAAAACTAGTTTTAAGTGATTCCAAGGGCATATTTTAGAATTTTTATCAGTTGGGTTTTGTAATGCCTCCAAAAAAGAATTCCATACTCATTAAGCCCTCAAAAATATATACTATGATGCATGAAGAGGAAGAATCGCAGTATGAGATATCAAAATTACGGTACCAAGTGCAAGAAATTTCGATCTTACGAATAGCAACCGAAGATGACATAGATGGTTTAAAAGAAAAAATCAAGGCTAATTTGGATGGTTTGAAGGATCAAATAATATCTAATATGGATGATAAATTAGTGGAAGATCACATCGAGCATCAACAACAAGCTCTCCAACTCTCAAAGTATAATCTAAATTTGGTGCAGAATCTAATGAAACAACAGGAAGATCAACATCACATCAAAAGAAGTTCTGAAGCAATCATAGAAACAATAAATTGAAAAGTATGATCAATTTCAGATTATCTCATCAAGTGGAAGAACTTTCCTGTAGAATATTCCACATGGGAGGATGAAAATTTTATATAGAAGCATCAAGAAATAATCAAGCATTGAGGACAACACTTGTTTGAAGGAGAGGGGCATGTTAAATCCCTATATTAATAGTGTAGTCCCTTATTATGTTAGTGTATCCCCCCTTATTGTTATTTTTGTATCCCTGTAACCCCCCTTTTGTTATTATTGTGCCCTTACATTATTATTATTAGGTCAGCTAGGATTACATTGTGGCCCCATGGACTCCTATATATATAAAGGAGGTTTTGTCATTTGTATCATCGAAGAATTGTTCATTCATGTAATGTATTGGAGGTTTCCCCCTCGAAGTGGCTTATTTATAAGGCATTGATATCTCTCTTCTTCTATTTTTGGAGCTGGTTTCACAACATATTCTATCCCCGATGCAAAAAGAAACATTTGGAAAGAGAATGTGGACCGAATAGTATCAGTCGATGCAAAATTTGTGAGTTGGCGCACTCTACGAATATGTGTCCTGAATTTCCCAGACTAAAAGGTGGTACTTCAAGAATCAAGCGAGGATTTTCAATATTCTTATTTCATTGGATCAAAGAGACCATGGCAGCCATGACCTACAGGTATGCCTTCAGATTTTTCCTCTTTTATCCATGGAATAATGTTTATAATAGTCAAAAATATCCATGGTAGTATCCTGCTCCTTCCTCGATACAATTCCCTTCACCATGGAACCAATGGTTTTCTTCTCCACCAATGTAATATATTTCATCACAACCCAATCCCTAGGGTCAGAATTGGAGAAGTAATGGCAAAGGTCTAGTATCCCCTCCAATACCAATACAACAACAACAGTTACAACTGCCTTCTATTAAAAATCCTACACCTTCTGTCCGACCCCAATTACTTGTGCAACCTAACCCGACTCCAAATAATAAGGCATCCCATAGCATGGATGCTCCAGTTACCCTCCAGAATTATCTTATTAATCCTATTGGACTTAACGAGGTTCATCTTTGATTAGGGAAAATAATAATATCTGAACACACTCCCATTATTACCGAAGAATGTGAATCACCTAGAAAGGATACTGACGATTCTGAGGCAGTTGTTACACATGTAACAGCTGATACAATACCTACTGAACATCTGTAGCAACTGGCTCGGGAGGATCTCCTATTCCTACAACAGCCAATCTGAGCAAGGCTGGTTAATCTGTGATAGCTGAATCAGCTGTTAGCATCCAGAATCCTCCGTACCCTCAATGATTAACTGAAACTGGGCTAGTCTCACAACTTGAATCCAAATTCCTCAAGGAACTGCAAAATTTTTATGTGCAAATTCTGCTGTTACAAGCTCTTAAAGAAGTGTCTATCTATGCTAAAATAGTGAGGGATATATGCCTCAGAAGACCTGGAAGGAAACCTAAACACCCTGCTACTATCCATGTCATGGGGAAATTGTCTGATCTTATGATTGATCAGCCTTTTCTGACTAAATATAATGACCCAGGGAACCCTACAATGACTTTCCATATTAACAATCATCACATAACCAATACTTTGATTGATCTAGGGGCAACTATTAATATCATGAATAAAGACATCTTCATCTCTGTAGGACTTCATGGACTTATATCTACACCCACAGTGCTTGAATTATCAGATAGGTCCCATGTCAAGCCCGAGGGGATGATAAAATATGTGGTTATCACTGTAGCTTCCTGGAACTATCCGACCAACTTTCTCATTTTACAAAACAAATCCAACCTGGGGGGTCATCCTTTAATCTTGGGAAGACCATGATTGGCCACCGCAGATGCATATATTGGATGTAGCTTTGGATCTATGGTGATCTCAGATGGACATGCCAATCAGAACCTGAACCTTTATCCCCCAACAAAACATCATATGGATTCAAGTAGTCCTCGGTGGGATGATTTTTCACTTGAATCTGATCTTTCCCTACCTCTTCTCACGCTTGGAAAAGCACAATACTTCAAGGATGAAACCAAGGACGATATCATTAAGGGTTTTATTAGTAGTTCACTCCCTGTTGCCTCCATTAGATATTTGGGAGAAGAAGATGAGGTAGATGATGTAATTATTGAACATTTGAAAAAAAATATGCATACTATTAATAGTCCCGTTGAAATCGAACCTGGAAAATGTTTAAACATAAATCCTAACCTGACTTCTAAACAAAATAGATTACTGATATAGTTGTTACAGAAATACAAAATGGAATTTACATGGGACTATACGGATATGAAAGAAATCCATCTTGGCCTATGGACTCATGGCATTTACCTTAAAGAGGACTACAAACTAGTTCGACAACCTCAACGCCGAATGAACCTCGCACTTAAGGAGATAGTGAAAGAAGAATTGTACAAACTCCTTAATGCTAATTTCATCTACCCCATTTATGACAGTCAGACGGTGTCTTTTCTTGTCATAGCTCCAAAAAATAATTGCAAATGGAGAGTTTGTGTTGACTATAGAGAGCTTAACAAGGCCACTCAAAAGGACCATTTTCCTTTACCATTCATTGATCAGGTCTTGGATACTCTTTCTGGAAAAAAATTATTTTTATTTATAGATGGGTTTAGTGGCTATAATCAAATACATATTACCCCGAAAGAATAAGACAAGACAACCTTCACTTGCCCATGGGGTACTTTTGCATACAGAGTCCTTCCCTTTGGCCTCTGTATTGCACCAACAACCTTTCAGAGGGCCATATCGGGTATTTTTTCTGATATTTTGAATTTCTGTCTTGAAATATTTATGGATGATTTTACACCCTACGGGGATGCCTTTGAGACAAAATTAGCTAACTTGGAAAAATTGCTCGAAATTTGTGAACAAACTAATTTTTCTCTGAGCACAGAAAAATTCCACATGATGATGACCGAGGGAATTGTGTTGGGACATTTCATTTCAGCAGATGGAATCAAGGTAGATATTGCAAAAATTGAGGTAATCTCGAAAATCCTAGCCGCCAAGACTCCAAAAGAGGTACGTATTTTTTTGGGACATTAGGATATTATTGGAGATTCATAGAGAAATTTTCAAAGATTGCATCTCCTCTAATTCCATTACTCATGAAATATGTGGAATTTCTGTGGATAGGGAAGTGTGAGCAGGCCTTTTTAAAATTGAAAAGTTATATAACAACAACACCTGTTTTACAAAGACCAAATTTGGAATTTCCATTTCATATTTCTATAGACGCATTTGACATGGTTGTGGGTGTTGCTTTGGGGCAGTTGGAGTAGAAGAAACCTTATGCCATTTATTACATCAGCAAGAACTTAACTCCAGTAGAAATCAACTACATTGTTACTAAGAATGAATTCCTACCAGTAGTGCATCCTATCAACAAATTCTGGCACTACATCACCTGGTACCAATTATTTGTACAAACTGACCATGCTGCAATTGGATTTTTGATGAACAAGTGTTTTAATAATGGTAGAGCTACACGATGGTTACTTCTGTTACAAGAATTTGATATTACTATTTTCGATTTTCTTTCTAGAATAAATATAAGTGATGATTGAACTGCCACTGAGATGAATATATTTTTTCTATCTCTACTCACTCACCATGGTATGCAAATATAGCCAATTACCTTGCTGCAGGAAAATTCCCACACCAATTTTCCTCCATGGAAAGAAGGAAGATTATACAACAGAGTGCTACCTACTCCTAGATAGAAGGCAATCTCTATCACACCGGGCCAGATTTTTAGATCTGGGGATGTGTTAGAGAAGATGAGGTATTTGATATCTTGAAGTTTTGTCATGAGGAACCTTATGGAGGACACTTCGCTGACAAGAGGCTAGGACATAAAGTACTCTCAACATGTAATACTAGGAAACTATATTCTAGGATGCCAAGAAGTATGTGAAATGTTGTGATAGCTGCCAAAGGATGGGCCAGCCTCTGAAATTAGATGATATGCCATTACAGCCTCAGATAGTGATAAAACCATTTGAGAAATGGGCCATAGACTTTGTGGGACCAATTAATCCTTCATCACAACAAAAATCATACATATTGGTCTGCACTGATTATGTCACAAAATGGGTTGAAGCAAAGGCACTAACCAGAGAAACAGAGAAGGCTATTTTAGACTTCCTGTTTCAATATATTTTTATTCACTTCGGGATACCCAGAGAGATAGTGACAGATGGAGGGCCTCAGTTCACATCTCATTTGATCAAGAAGCTGGTTGAAAAGTATGGAATTCGTCATAGAATCAATTCACCATATCACCCACAAGAAAATGGTCAATTAGAAAGAAACAATAAATTCATTGAGGGAATTTTAACAAAGATAATAGCCAGCCACCAAAGAAAATAGGCCGAGAAACTTCTAGAAGTGTTGTGGGATTATAGGACAACATGGAAGAGTACTACAGGCTTCTCACCATATGAATTGGTGTATGGTAATAATCCCTTATTCACCATAGATTTTGAACTAAATACATTAAGAACAACATTGCAGGTCGATTTGGATTTGAGTACGACACAGACAAAAAGACTGAATGAGCTCAATGAGTTGGAAGAGAAACGATTGTCTGCCATTCAATAGACAGAGATCATTTAGAAGCAACGAGCTATATGGCATGATGGGTTTATTAAGAAGAAAAATTTCCAGAAAGGAAATTGGGCTCTTTTGTATGATTCAAGGTTCAAAGATTTCAAAGGCAAGCTTTGCACCAGATGGCTAGGTCCTTACGAAGTGGACACGGTCTTTGAGATTGGGACTGTACAATTGGTTACCATTGAAAGTGCTAAGATACCTTTACTGGTTAATGGGCACCGTCTAAGGTTATATCATGAACCCGCTTTGAAGGAATCATTTGTCAAAATTGTCGCAGACTCTAATATTCATGTTACGACAACATGGGAACATTCTCCTGTGCAACCTTTAAATTGAAATTCCAATAAGTACAACAGTTGAAACCACCTTTGTGGCAGCTGTTACACCTGTTTAAAAAAAATAAATAAATAAAATAAAATAATAATAATAAGAAAAAAAATAATAATAAATCTAACTGTGAAAACCCCTTTCTGGGGCGCAGTCAGACAATTGGTAACAACTAAAAAACACTCTTGTGGTGGCTGTTACACCCATGTTTTTATTCCCGAAACATCATCTTCACTTTCTGATCTATTTTATAGGATGATGGTATTCATGTAATTTTCTTTTTTGTACCAATTTCTCCCGATTATTATGTTTTTTGAATAATAATCTAAGGGTTGTCTTGGCTATTACACATGTAACAAACAACAGCCACGAACAATGTTTCTTATGTTTCATTCCATAACAAAAATAATTGTGCTAGGAAAATTCAACAACACGAGCATTGAAATCAGAACACCGCCAATTTTAAATCTTCATCCATCTCACCTCAGGTATGTCATTCAAAAGGTAAATGTTATCATTTATGATTTGGTGATTAATTGGCATAACTAATGATATTCTCGTGATGGCCATGGGAAACCATCACCATTAAGGTGGGGGAGGGGATATGTCTTGAAATCATTGAAAAAAGTTGTAGTCATAAACCTCTATCAAATCCGCATGCACCCAATTAATAACACAATTGTTAATAATGACCGAATGTGGTTGGAAAAGAGCCTGTGTACTAGATCCCATTACTTTCCATAATGAGACATTTATGAATATTAGTGTGAGGTACGATTCGGTAATCCGTAAAATTTGTCACCTCCCATCAACCTCCTCGATTGAAACCTTGCATCCTCATTGTAAAATCATCAATTGGGATAAGCAGAGATGCCGAGAAGCAACAAATTTAGAAACAAAATGATATTAAAGTGGGGTTGAGAAGAAAGAAGCGAATTCAGAAATGCAGTGATATTACAGTGGGGTTGAGCAGCAATAAGTGAATTTAGAAACAAAAAAAAAAGATGGGTGGAGCAGCGTTCAAGCACGAGTTGGATTCTAGGGACACCTTGCAGAATTTTCTAGAAGCCTACCATATATTCAGAGATGCTAAATGGATTTAGTATTTACAGAACCTTGAAGGCTTATACAAGGCGGTGGCAATTGAATTTTCTCAGAATTTGAACAATAATCAAACCCGAGTAAGGGGCATGCAAGTTGAGGTGACTGAAGAGGTAATTTATTGGGTAAATTCATTTCTAGTAGAGGGGCGGAGGTGGTTTAACTGAAAAATCAAACACCCCTCCTTGAAAGAAGACTTCCTAGAAGGAGAAGAAAAACTAGAGAAGAAAGGGAGAGGAATTGACAGGTTGTCACTTCCTCATCCTTGGGAAGATGTTGCCCTAGGTTTAATTAAATATATCACTTGTGAGGGAAGATCCATGATATTTCTTAACTATCACTTTCCTCTTCTTAATCACCTTCGGCACCAACAAAAGATAAATCTTCAATTCTATTTGTTAGGGAACATCAAGAATATGGAGGCAACAATAAAAACAACAACAAACCCAGAGGAATGTGTGACTGATCATGAAATCATCAAGTTAATCGTGCTGGATGCCCTAGGCCAGCAAGTAAAAAATTGGGAAGAATTCAAATGAAGGAGGTTGAGGACAAGCTGGGGGAAACAGACCACGACTTCAGGAGGAAGTCAGGCAGAAGTGGAAATCTAGACTTAGCCTGCTAGAGTTAGAATTGGGAAAGAGCCTACTGATGAACCAATATGTAGAAATTTGAATAAATGATATGTTATCCACCGAGATTCTCCTGATCACACACTATTTTATCTTCATGCACAATAAAAAATCTCTTCTACCATTGATCATTAATTGTGGAAATAAAAACAATCACATGTGCACATTAAAACCATAAAAAATCACACATATGAACACAATATTTCATGGGAAAGCTTAAAGCTGAAAACCCCAACTATCTGTATATTATGTTTCATAGATATCATGTAAAAATCATTATACAAAGCTCCTCACAAGCTCTAAGTACAATCTCCAATTGCTACACACTAATCAAGCTAGATCTAGCAAAACACATGCTCCAATCTCTGCCACCTGATAGCCTGCCTCTATTGCGTAATCAACGCTATAGAATGGCTCATAGATAACTTCAAACCACCTGGCTTGTAGTGCGCAATCCTAATTGGCTTCTCCAATCACTGGTTGTTGCAAATCATGCAACAGTATAGTCACAACTAATAGTCACACTGCTCTTTCACCTATCTCTTCACTGGTCTCCACTGAAACTGTCCATGCATTGAAGCTAACTGATGTATTCTTTAGTTGATTAATGAGTTTATAATTAGTGAATTAATTAATAATTAATTCACACCATTCTCACTAGTGTATCAATTAGTTAGACTAGATACAACTAGCTCAACTATGTTTAAATTAGTTAAACTGAACACAACTCCATTAACTTCCTCAATCAACTACACCAAACTCTCTCACATGAGTTCTAACTGAAGTATCCATGCAATAGCTCCACTTAACCCTTAGGAATAGCGTAATTCCTTCTGTCAGCTCCTGTGCCACATCTGTGCACTTAATTGAAATGCTCCAAGAGAATAAGATAATGTTTATAGTCCAAATATTATTAAGAGCTAATAATATTCGACATATCTATTTTTAGACTAGCAATCCAAAAATAGATTCCTCCCAATATGTTTAAAAATAGAAGTCCATATATTTTTCCAACTTGACCAACCCTCCACAAATAACATCCTTCAACTCATAGAATCATGATCGACATGTCTAAAAATAGACTTTGAGCCAAAAATAGCCTGCGAGCCCACTTAGTGAAGGCGACTTATTTCCACTAAGCTCATCATCTTGTTGCAATATCAACACTCCCTCTCAACAAGATAAGGATTATCTGCCACCCCTATCCTGCCTCTGTGGTATTCGAATTTTCTCCTGGTGAGCGCCTTCGTCAAGATGTCAGCATCCTGATCCTCTGTGGGAATGTATGAAAGTAACATGATCTTCCGCTGCACTCAATCTCTGATATGATGATGCCGGATGTCAATGTGTTTAGATATATCATGAAATACTATATTACCGAGAGTTTGATGCAACACTGATTATCACAATAAATCACAGTAGGATCTAAGTGTGAACCGAACAACCCGACCAAGATCTTCCTCATCCATATAGCCTCGCATGCAGCCAAACTTGCTACCATATACTCGGCCTCTGCTGAAGTGAGTGCCACGGATCTTTGCTTCCTACTGTACCAAGAAACTGCTGTCGACCCGATAGTGAGAATCCCTCCATATGTGCTCTTTCTGTCTGTAGGACTCCCTGCCCAATCTGCATCCATGAAGCCACATAGTCTCACCTCATACGACTATATGTACCATAATCCATATCCTGATGTGCCTCTGAGATATATCAATACATGCTTGCCTGCCTTCCAGAATATCTTGGTAGGCTTAACCATAGCTTATGAAAGCTAGTTAACATCATATCATATGTCGGGTCGTGTACTAACCAGATACATAAGTGACCCCACCAACTTTCGATAAACATTGGCATCCACTACCTCCGCCGAAGTAGCATCCTCCCTCCTCCATCCACTAGGAAGAGGAGTATCAACAGGCTTGCAACCATGCATGTTGAACTTCTCCAGTATCTCCCAGGTATACTTTCCTTGAGAAACAAATAGTCCATCACTCCGCTGCCAAATTTCCAATCGCAGGAAATAATGAAGGAGGCCCAAGTCCTTCATCTCAAACTCTTTGGAAATATCAGCCTTGCATGAGTGTATCAACAGTTCGTCACTCGTCAAAATCAAATCATATACATAAAGCACAATGATCAGCAACTTACCCTCCACCACAATCTAGTATAGGTTCAGATCCGCCTCACTCTTGGAGAATCCAAGTCCGGTGAAATAACTGTCTATCCGTGTGTACCAAGCATGAGGTGCTTGTTTCAACCCATACAAAACTCTCTTGAGCCTGCACACATGCGACTCGCTGCTGAAGATCTCAAAACCTTCGGGCTGCTCTATGTACACTTCCTCCTCAATCACCCCATTGAGGAACATAGTATTCACATCCATCTAATGAATGTGCCACCCCATCTGTGCTGAGAGAGCAAAAATCGTCCGTATGGAAGAATACCTTGTGACAGGTGCAAAGGTTTCCTCATAATCGATCCCCTAAATCTGTGAGAAGCCTCGGGCAACAACTCTTGCCTTGTACTTCTCCACACTCTTGTCAGCTGCCTGCTTCACTTTGTAGATCCATCTCGAACCCACCACTAATTTCCCTTCTGGCCTTGGGACAATCTCCCATGCACTATTTCTGACAATCAAATCATACTCTTCCACCATGGCATCTACCCATGCGGGATCCTCCACAGCTTCCTCGAAAGAGGATGGCTCTGTCATTATACACTTTATCATAAGAGCCATGTATCCAGTATACTGATCGGGTGACTGTCTCTGTCTGCACTGTGATGTAGGTGCTCCTACAACCTTCTCTGCATCTTAAGCCAGTCGCTCAACTTTTGTAGTGTGCTTCCGCCCTCTGATGGTTGGTGCTGCATGAGTGGTCTCTTCCACTCCATGAACCTCCTCTTGTGGTTGATCCACATCTAGAGACTCATCCTTAGGAACTAATAGCTCCTCATCTACATGAAAGTGTGGCCCCCTCTCAAGCGAACACTTCATGGCTTTCTCCTCATGAAATTTGAGATCCCGTCGCACAACAGTCTTGCGACTGTCTAGAAAATACACACGATAGTTGTGGGGTGTATCAGTGTACCCCATAAATATCCCAACCTCTGCAGTCGGCTCCAACTTCTTCCTGGCATCCTTCATCACATGAATGTAAACAGGTGAACCAAAAATCCTCAAATGGGAAATATCAGGCTTCTTACCAGAAAACACCTCCTCGGGTGTACTCATGCCAAGTGTCTTGTGAGGACAATGATTCTGCACATATACTGCAGTATTGCATGTCTCAGCCCACAAGTGTATGGGAAGGCCTTGATCATGCAACATCGCTCGTGCAGTACCCACGATCGTTCTGTTCTTCCGCTCAGAAACCCTATTCTGCTGTGGGTTATGAGGTGCTATGAGCTCTCTTCGAATTCCTTCCGCGTTGCAAAATTCCTTGAATTCACCACCATTGTCGCTCCTAAGAGCCTTCACCTGCTTCCCCGATTCTTTCTTAACCAGTGCCTTGAACTCACAGAACTTTGAGTATGTCTCGCTCTTCTTCTGCATGAAGAAGATCCAGCACTTACGAGAAAAATCATCAACAAATATCACATAGTACCTATGCTTTGCTGTCGAAGCTAATGAGAAAGGTCTACACACGTCTGTGTGAATTATCTCAAGGATAATTGTGGCGCGACTATCCTTCTCATGAAAGGTGGCTTTCACAAATTTTCCCAAAGTACATCCCTTGCACTGATCTGACTGCGCAAGTGTACCTTTGGGAAGCCCAGTATAAATCTGCCGCAGTATCTTCAAAGCTTCATGGTGAAGGTGGCCCAATCTCCAGTGCCACAACTCGCCATCATCCTGGCTCACCACTCCTTTTGCCTTTCCTGCCATTCCTGCACAGCCATCTACCTACAATTGATAAAGTTTCTTAACTCAAACTCCTATCCTCCGGATCTTACCAGTTGCCTTACTGTGTAGGAAAACCTTTCCCTTGCTAAAGACAACATCATATCCCTTGTCTTCTAACATCGCCACAGAGATCATATTCTTCTTCAATCCTGGAACATGAAACACTTCCTTCAGTACGAGGGGTTTACTAGACTCCCTCTCAAAGGAAATGGTACCAATACCGGTCACACTGTATCTACCATCATCACCCATCTCGATGTGCACTCCAAGATATTTCTCATCCAGATCAGTAAACAAATCTTTGTCTACGGTCATATGAAAAGACGCACCACTGTCAAGAAACCACACTGAACCGATCACACTTAAGACCAAGCATACGATCAGTGAAAATTACAGCTCAAACTCCGAGGCTAAGGCCTCTCTAGCTGCAGATCTAGCAGCCTGCTTATTTTTTTTCTTCTGTGGACAATTAGTGGCGTAATGTCCGTGTTGGTGACAGTGAAAGAACTTCACCTTGGACATGTCCTGCTTCTTGCCTTTCGCACTGGATTGAGAAGCATGCTTCTTGCTCTTCCCCTTCTTTTCTTTGGAAGCCAAAGCACAATTTTCTTCATCTGAGTTCTTTGATGAAGATCCGTCCTTGGTACTTCACTTTATCTCCTCTTGCACAAGATCCGACCAAAGTCACTCCCATCCTGGCAATTTCTCCCGACCATTGAGAGAGTCCTGATAGGAATGCCAACTCTTCAGAAGCCCAAGGAGAGCCAATCTCACCAAGTCCTCATCATCAACAGTCACCCCCACACTTCCCAGTCCATCCCTGCATTGGATGAACTTCGTGAGGTACTTGGGCATACTGTCGCCTTTCTCCATTTTTATGTTTCTGAGTTTATCCTTGAGCGCGAACTTCCTCTGGTCGCTCTTGCTTTGAAATAAATCTGTCAAAGCTTTCCACATCAAGAATGGACAAGCCTTACCATGAAGGCTAGACATTATGTGATCCTTCACACCTTCCAACAGAATTCTTCGACACTTTGTTGTCTTCTTTTGCCATGCGTCAAGTACAACAACATCACTATAATTAGGTTTTGGAATTTCTGCATCTATGAAATCCTTCAACCCATTTTCATCCAGCACCGCCTCCATCCTGTCCTTCCATGCAACATATTTCGAGCTACCCTCAAGGACATACTCCAATCGAAATCCGTTGAAAGACATATCAACTTCGACACCAAGAAAACACTGCTGCAAATTCGAATTCCACCAGCACAAAACTCAACCGCTTCAATGTTTTGCAATTTCTCTAATGATCAATATTGCTCCGATACCATGTAGAAATTTGAATAATTGATATGTTATCCACCGAGATTCTCCTGATCACACACTATTTTATCTTCATGCACAATACATAATCTCTTCTACCATTGATCATTAATTGCGGAAATAAAAACAATCGCATGCGCACATTAAAACCATAAACAATCACACATATGAACACAATATTTCATGGGAAAGCTTAAAGCTGAAAAACCCAACTATCTGTATATTATCTGTCATAGATATCATGTAACAATCATTATACAAAGCTCCTCACAATCTCTCAGTACAATCTCCAATTGCTACACACTAATCAAGCTAGATCTAGCAAAACACATGCTCCAATCTCTGCCACCTGATAGCCTACCTCTATTGCATAATCAATGTTGTAGAATGGCTCATAAATAAGTTTGAACCACCTGGGTTGTATTATGAAATCCTCATTGTCTTCTCCAATCACTGGTTGTTGCAAATCATGCAACAGTATAGTCACAACTGATAGTCAAAATGCTCTTTCACCTATCTCTTCACTGGTCTCCACTGAAACTGTCCATGCACTGAAGTTAACTGATGTATTATTTAGTTTATTAATGAGTTTATCATTAGTGAATTAATTAATAATTAATTCACACCACTCTCACTATTGTATCAATCAGTTAGACTAGATACAACTAGCTCAACTATGTTTAGATTAGTTAAACTGAACACAACTCCATTAACTTCCTCAATCAACTCCACCAAACTCTCTCACAGGAGTTCTAATTGAAGTATCCATACAATAGCTCCACTTAACCCTTAGGAATAACGTAATTCCTTCTATTAGCTATTGTGCCACATCTGTGCACTTAACTGAAGTGCTCCAAGAGAATAAGATAATGTTTATAGTCCAAATATTATTAAGAGCTAATAATATTTGACATATCTATTTTTAGACTGGCAATCTAAAAATAAATTCTGCCCAATATGTCTAAAAATATAAGTCCATCTAATTTTCTAACTTGACCAACCCTCCACAAATAGCATCCTGCAAATCATAGAATCATAATCAACATGTCTAAAAATAGACATAGTCTAAAAATAGAATTTGCGCCAAAAATAGCCTGCTGGCCCACTTAGTGAAGGCAGCTTCTTTCAACTAAGCTCATCATCTTGTTGCAATCTCAAAAAAATATGGGATAGAAGACAAAAAAAAAGAATGAAAGTCAACATACCTACAGAACCTTTGCCTACGGCCAGAAAGTAGATAGAAGAAAAAGTATTAGAAAAAGAAAGGCAACCCTCCTCATCAGGTAAGGACGAAACTCATGTCCTGTTTTTAGAACTCAAAAATCTAAGAAAGGAAAATGAAGAATTAAAGTGGAAATTATCTGAGGGGAAGGAAATCCTGGTGTCTATATGCATGAATTTTTTTCAAGACTCAATAGCAGTAGGATACAAGGTTTGTAGAGAAAATATTAGCCCAATGGAAACAGAAACAGAACAATAGGAGGTTGTTACACAAGAACCAACATTTAAAGCAGAGCCTCCTATAATAATTGACCTAGAAGCCAACCCAAAAGAACATGTGGAGGCCACCCTTATTGTAGAATAAATAGCAATGGACACAGAGGCTACTCTAGATGGAAACAAAGGGGCTGACACACAAGAACCCACTGAGGAAGCTGCTGTTACACAAGAACCAACAACATAGATGGAATAAAGCCATGTATAAGAGGCTATTACACCCATTATTTATGTGGATATTGAATGCATAATAACCCCAAGTCCCATCTCAGGATGGAGTTCTGAGAAAATCTTGTTAATTTTCGAATTACAAAAGTAGAAACAATAAGTAATCCCCCTTCGGGAGGGGACGATTTCGATGAAGGAACATCAGAGAGAAATAGAAAATTTACATGAAATATGGATGAAAGAAGAGTTGAATAAAGGATGGGATAATGATAAGAAGAAGGAAGCTCTGAAGAAACAGGAGGACAGTTGCTGCTGTTACAGCAGCGGGCTCAAGATTTCACCATAGATAAGCAAAAACCTGATGACCTCGCCCTCAATTTGCTGGGTTGTAGGCGGCCTTCTCCATCCTATCCTATCTTTCTATGGTAATGTGACTTCCTATTCTAGATAAAAGTTGTTATGGAAGACTGGCCTTATTAATGTTCTTCCACTTGCACATTTCTAGATGTTTTCCGTGCCTCCGATTTCGATGAGAAAATCTTGATGTGTGAGTTATTCTTACACAATATTATTTGTGAACATGTGAGTATGCAGATGGTTGTGACAGTATTCTCCTATATGGGAGATCTTCAGTTGTGTCCTTCATGAAGAATCATATTGAATGGAATTTGGCCATCAAATCTACGGAGGCTAATGGGGAGAAGATGGCATTGTGGGTTCGGGAAGAACCTGGATGGGCTACCGAGTTAAGGCGAGAATTCATGAGAATGTTGAGTACCCCTGCAATTAAAGAACTGACTACCACTTATAGAAGAATAATCATGAACTTCTGCCTCAATAATTTCTCAATGGTGAAGAGCTGAGCCTTAACATGGTGCTTGAAACACACAGAAGCCATCAGTGCTGAGCTACTGAAGGGGGACCCATTCTCATTATATAATTCTTTGGTGGTTGTTACACATGTACCATCTTATGCACATATCTTACAATCCCTTGGATCTTTGTGACTGGTATTAAGATTCAAGTTTCCTTTGATCTGGCTACCAATTGAGGATTATCAGAGTAATTATGAATTGATTAAGTATGAGTCAGAGTCTTGGGTATGGCAGTTGATGGCCAATCAGGGGTACAAGTCTGCATATGAAGATACAGCTGGTGCTTATGATCTCACCAACCTGCACCAGAGATACTCCCATGAGAGATGAGTTTTCATAAGGACATGCAAGTATTTCAGTTGGGGGGAGATGTTGGGTGACAGTTTTGCACACTTTTCCTACACTTGTTTTCCCTTTTTTTCCTCATGAATATAACTAATGGGACTATATTTGCCTCTTTTTCCTACCTTTCTATCCTAACTTGTGATGTTTCACCTTATTTTCATTCCTCTACCATTTCATCAATTATTATGATATATCGTGCCTTTTTTATGACTAACTGAGGAAAAATGTTTGGAGAACTTCTATGGTCTTTGTGTTGTCTTTCCATATGTCATTTATAGCACCAAGGATCCTAAGCATGAGGTCCACAGGAGCAGTTAAGAGGGTTTTGTTACAGTGAAGCGATGCTGTTACACCTTGCTGTTACAGAACCGCCGACAAAATGCTGTTACACTCTGCTATTACAGACCCACTGGCAAACTACTGATACAGTTGTACCACTGACTGGATCCCATCAACACATGTTGTTGATTTTTCCTTTAGCTATTACACTACAGCTATGGTTTTATTGCAATAGCCATGGAAGTTTTTTAGCATTGTATTTTTGGGATAATAGCCTAAGGTCAATTTTGGTTGTAATCTATAATTTTCTAGGCATGACTTTATTAATAAGTGGCTATAACTATATGTATTCTATTTCGATCAGCATGAGAATCATAATATTCTCATGACTGATATATTCCTTGATTTTCTGAGATGTAACCACTATATAGTTCTCGGCCCTGGAGGTCAAACGGTTAGCGGAGAACAAAATTATTTTGGCTATGTAATTGTTCTCAGATTAATACAGATCATCCTGTTATTACTGTTACATACGTTATTCAATTTAGTTTCCATTAAGTTATTTCTCTTCCTGCACCATGCTAGGGAGGAAGGACCCTGCTTCTTAGCCGGGATTGCAGTGATTAAGTATTTGTCTGTATGAATTTGTATTCTATTTTATGTATTAGTAGTGTTGTTGTTGTTGCTCAGCTGTGAATATATCTGCTTCAATTTAAATACTTTGTATGCTGTTACACATATGATATTAGAGACACCAGTTGGATACTTGTTATGTGGCATGCTAGAATAGATTAATTGAAGTGTGATTCCAGTCTTGTAGATCATTTTATTTCCGCATGAGTGATTTAATTCTAGCATTTACTTCAACAACAATTTCTTTTCTTTGTAATTTCTCCTGGTTGGGTGTATCGACACAGATAGTGCTACTGTCATTGAAATAAAAAGATGTCCTAGAATTGATAATTAATGTGCACTATTTAGTCATTTGATAGTTATTAATACAGCCCAACAATATGCAACTGAAGAGCATCCAAAAATTAAATAAAAAATAATCACTGAATCAATATGCAACCGTCTGCTCAGAAAACGAGGCTACTGCTAACTTAGCTACCGAGTCTCCTAATCTATTTTAAACACTTCTCTGCACTCCTTAGTTCTTGAATAACATTGATGCTCCTAATACAAAATATTGTGGGTCCCTGTAGCAAGGTAATGATCCATGAGACAAAAAAACACCCCAATGGACCTACCAAAATTTCTACAACTTTAGGGAATATTTCTTCACATTTCCCCACCTCACACCTAGAGGTATGGCTGCATGTTCTCCCTCTGCCCACTTGGCTCAAAATATATCCATACTGGAGGTATGCCTGAGTGGATTTTTCCATTCTATCTCCTCTATACTTCACCATTTGTGGCTACTCCACAACTTGTTGAGGTTGTTTCTCAGGATTTATTTTGAGAGGTAAATCATGCTCCCTCTCAACAAATAAGTCTCTAACCTTTTACTTGCTTTCTAAGGCTTTTCATGCACCTTTTACCTCAAGTGCATATATTTTCTTGACTCACAAACCAATCTACTTCACCCGTATCATGACGATATGTCTAAGGAAAACCTTCTCTTTTCTGAATATGACATCATAGCTACGGTATTCCAATACTAGGACGAAAACCAAATTATTCTTTAGACCTAGTAAAAAAATCACATCCTTGAGCCATAGAGGGGATATAGACTCACCATGAAAAATAATTGTACCAATATCGTTCATGCTTTGCCTCCCATCTTCTCCAAACTCAATGTGTTTCTTGAGGTCTTTCTCCTCCAAGTCATTGAAGCAATCTCTGTTCCCCATCTTGTAGAATGAGGCACCGTTGTTAAGATACCACATGATCCCCATGTGTTGTGCTTTCCATGCATGAAATGATAGTATAATTAGGCTCGAATGATCAAAATATAGCTTCACCTATTGATGCTACTACATGCTCCTTCTTGCTTGTCTTATTCCATGGAATTTTCATGGCATAGTGGAGATCCTGGGAATTATATGCTGGGGGATTTGATACATTAGTCTTGATGTAATATAATATCCCATTTCCATCCAATACTTCTTTATGTGGATCCTACATATCAAAAAATGTGTGGTTACATACAACCCATACTCGAGCCTAAGTCTTTTGGAAGCCATCTTCTCAACCCTATAGAAAACCTGCAACACTGATCTCAAAATTTGAACCTCCTGCAAAGAAAAATTTTAATTCTCTTTTCTATTATGAATATAGATCCACTACCATGTGGAAACTAATTGTATATTCTCCTTTGATCACAATGTCACCCCTCGCTCATTCACAGAGGGGGATCTAAACCTTCACTACGATGTTACAAAGAAGCTTTAGGATTTGGTAATTTGAAAAATTTATGGAGAGGCCCATACTTAGTTAAACATTTCCTCCTTAAGGGAGTGTACATTTTAGTAGAGCCTAGTGAGACTTCCCTCAAAGACCCCATCAATGGGATTTTCCTAAAAAATGTTTATCCATAACACTCAATTCATCCCTAGGATGTCAATATATGCACCTTGACTTAGCTTGTGGACCTTGCTCTAGAGTCCAAGTTAGCAAGTCAAAATGAGGTGGCATATGGCCCATACCACCCTATATATTTCCCTCTTTGTAATTTTCTAGAGGCCTATTCAGGAGCTCAGTACTTCCTTTCACAAAAATATTAGCTAATTTGAGATCAAGACATTGTTATCTACATGATGGTACCCTCCATTTAATTTCAAAAACATACTCATTTTTGGGCCTGTTTCACTCTTTAGAATACCCATTAGGCATGCCTTTCCATTTTTTTTGGTTCATCTTTTTCAACACATTTTAATTGACACATCGTTTCACCAAGATGTTTTCACTTGTTGTATTGGTTGTTGAAGTTGTAGGTTCCCTACTGTTTATCAACATAATCATTCCTCCAGTGGAAATTGATAGTTAAGGTATCATTCTCCCATCAACATGATTGGATTCCTTGACAAATTTTCATATCCTCACATCATTTCTCTGAATTAAACCATAGAGTCCATCATCTCGACCATGTTTACCACCACCTTCCACTTGCATATGGTAGACATCCAAATTGTTTTATATGTAACATCCCAAATAGGAGAATGCAGTAATACTAAAACACAATATAAGAGCTGCAAAAAGTAAACAGTAAATCTATATACACATCATAATGCATAGAAATAGCTGAGCCATTTTATTGTATTAGAGGTGCAAAAAGAAAGTACGAAAGTGCTCAAAATGTGAGACATTGAAGCCACAAGAGTAGCCTAGAATGACCCTGTAATGATATCCCAAGAGGGACTATGTAACTGCTGCTCTACTGGAAGGTAAGCTACGTTGTCCCTACTGCAACTGTAGGGATTGCAACTGCCTAAAATATAGAAAGTCAGATCTAGGCAGGATGGGATATCCAATGATGCTGAAATTGTAGATACAGGCTCAATGATGGATTCCCAAGATAACCCAGGAAGGGTTTCTTAGATTTTTAAGTCTAAGAAAACCTTCCTCTAAGGGCTTCACATATATGCTACTGGGAATGCAGATCTAAAGCTAGATCTGATAACAAGATAGCTGCTATGATGTACAATCAGATATATGCAAGAAGAGATGATCCCTTCACTAGATCCTTGGGATAAAAACTCAAGATCTAGCTCCTCCAATATCTTCCACTGAAAATAACTGCTATAAGAACAACAACATCAGAAAAATATTGTCAGAGAGGGAGGCTCAAGAGCCTGCGGCTAGATCTGTCAAATCAGCTCCTGAATGATGAAAAAAATAGATCCAATTTGAGGAGGTTTTCCCTCATAGGATTTCCAACTGAAATACTGGAAACTTCCTTCCTCCAATAGATCTACAAGACTAAACTGCGCAATCCATAAAGGGACTGCTGCTGCAAGGAGGTAAAACCCAATAGCCTAAATGCGGGATGTAGATCTGCTGCTCCTGAAAGACTTGATTTGAAGAAAAAAGTGGTGGGATGAAACCTCCACTGGTTTCCTAGATGAATGCTAGAACCAATCTCCTGAAGATGGCACTAATGCCTGATATGGAATGAAAAATAATCCTCTTGCTTAGAGATCACTCAAAGAAAGAGGTGGGATTCCCGCCTGGGAACACCTTGCAAACTCTGCTAAATATCCTAAGACAGATCTAGATCTAAATAGATCAAGCAATGAATAATCCAAATCATGCCTTCCTTTGTGCCTTCACCTTCATTATCTGCATGAGCCTTCCATAGCTTGGGCCCACTCTAAATCTGTGCTATAAATGTGGACAAAGTCTCCATGTTTGAGTGTGTTGTTGATCCATGTCCTTCATCATGTTCACATGGGGTGATTACCCCCTCCACCATGCATGCATTAAATGCACCAATTCCTCCACTATCTTATCATAAGTGCCTCATGATCTTCTTTGAATGCACTATGATCTTAGTTGACCTTATCAAAGATACTCATGATTTTATGTTTGAGATCCATGATCTTATTTGACTGTGTCATCCTCCATAGTCTATCTTATAAATGAGACATGATCTCCGTAAATAGAGTTGCTCCACTACTTCCTGTTCTAGATCTAGATCTAAAATATCCACATACACACACTAAAAGTGGATTTTATTCATCTTTGAGGTTTGTGGGTCCCTCCACCCTTTTATTTACTTAATTTATTAAGAAAATCAAGGACTCTAATATTCCAAATACGATGTGTAAATTTGGGACTATTACAGTCCCCCCCGGAAAAATGTTGCTTGTCCTCAAGAAAATCCAATAGTAGATGCAAAGCCATATATTCCCCTCAAAATGGCATCCACCTAAGGAAGGCTTCCTCTATTTGCTGCAATGTGTCATACATGTTTGGTTCCAAAGTTGTTTCTCAAGAGAGCATAGAATGACCTCCAACTATGTAGTTATATGCCTCCTGTCATCATGAAGTACCAAGTGACAACCATATGATGTCCAACATCATCATCAATACATGAGATACATAAAATAAAGTGGCTCTTTCCACAAAGGAAAATCTCCATCTCACAATACATCCCTCCATCCCATGCTTTATGAATTTGATTGAGCATTGATATGCTCTCATCCTTAGCCCTGTTGGCCTTGTTGGATCCAAGCTTCATTCCAAATTTATGCAAAAGAATAAGGAAAGGAGCTATATGGGTAGAAAAATATGTCAAACCATATTCTCCTAATAGTAACCACTAAAGTAAGGCCCTTTGGTGCCATCATCCATCTCCTCCATGTAATATGGACAAGCCAAACTCCCCTAAAAGCAACCAAAGCAAAAAGATATCATGCTGCTTCCTCTCCTCCTCATGTGCATCATGGAGAAAAAACATACTAATTGACATGTGGAATGTCACATCAGCCCAATACAAATAAGAACCATCAATACACATCATGGAGCAAAAACATACTAATTGACATGTGGAATGTCACATCAGGCCAATACAAATAAGCACCATCAATAGACATGATGGAGGAAAAACATACTAATTGACATGTGGAATGTCACATCAGCCCAATACAAATAAGCACCATCAATACACATCATGAGAGAATCATGCCAAGCTTTACCCAATACAAAACACATAGACATAGGAAATGTCATGTGATGGCCAAACTCTCTCAAGGGAAACAAAAATGAACATGCCTCCTTTTGCTGCATTTTATCATTGATACACAAGGCATGAATCAGAAAAGTATGAGCTATTGGGTGGTAAACATACTCACCCAAGAGCAGCCAACGCAGCCATGCCTCCTCCTTCATTTCACAAGTGTTTTTCAAGGGATGGATCAAAGAAATAGGAGCCTATGGGCAATGGCAAAAATCTCCCAAGGGAAACCAACGTAACCAAATTTTTTGGCCCATGTCATAAATCTGTAAGTGGTCATGCAACCCCTTGCTTAACATCCTCACCCACTCATCCCAATGTGGATGATGAATGATGTGCTACATAATCATTGTATCCTCCCCTTGTATAATACCATCCTCCTCAAATTGTTGAAGAACTTTTCACTTCATGAGATCTTGAAGTGCACCTCTAATGAGATCTCTCAATGAGATTCTCTTTTCACCAAAGGCCCTCCAAAGCCACTGAAGTTTTGGATCTGTTGCAGATAGAAGTTTCTCTTTGAGCTGTGAGATTCTCATTGAGAAAGGGCCATCTAGAAAGGAGAAAGGATTTCTCATCTTAGGATGTGTACCATTTATCATCTTTACCTCCATTTCTTCATGAGTGAAGCTACCTTCAGAATGCTCCAAGAATGATGAGGCCTCTTCATTTTCACAGCTACCAAGAGATAGTGTTGTAGATCTGCATGGTAATACATATGCTATCTCAAGTCAAGGCACAATACTGATCTCATAACCAGTTATTGTACATAGGTTCATACTCATCCCATTTTCTGAAACTCTACACTTTAGCTCAAGGGGTTGAATGTAGCTCAATAATGATGAACTGGGATACTTCTTAATCTCCTCCTTGATTAGATCAAGGGTCCTCTACACTGTGATATGTTGCTTCTCCAAAGAAACATTTTGTTCTAACCCTTGGTTGTGCATTTTCCCTGATGGCATGACCTCATAAGTTTCAATAATATGTTATGAAATTTTATGCATACATTAGATCAGCTAATGTGGGAATCTCTTTCCAGAACACAAGAGTTCCTCTAACCGGGACAAAAATGTCTCCAACTGCTGGTAAGAATGATGGCTGCTCTTCTCCAAGTGTAACATCACTTGAAACTTCTTCCTCTTCCTCATGCATCTCCTGAATCATGCATGGGACTCTATGTGTCAAGAGCTCAAGACTACCTTGCAAAAATGCAAGTGTCTCTTCTCCAGATGAAAGTAATTTTGCAGCTGGTGGTGAATGTAGTGAATTCTTGTCCAAAGTGACAAGGTTGACTTCCTCCTTTGCTTCCTTAGGGAATGTCACTTTGTGACACATCTCTAGTATTCTCTCATCAAATTCCTTCCTCAAATTGTGAAAGAAATCTGAATATTTACTCAACTTTGCATGCTCTGTGTGACCAAACCACCAATCATTTGCTTTATCTAAAAGATGAAGTGCTACATTTTGAACAACCTCTCCTTCAGCTATAGGATGTAGCCTGAAAAATGCATCTAACTCTCTCCTCCAAGCCTTAATAGTGCTTGAGGAAGATCCATCAAATGTAGGCAAATATAATCTATTATGCCTCTTTCTTCTACTACTGCTATAGGATCCTCTTTCTTATTTGATTTTGAAGAATTGTTGGAGGGTTAGCTTCTCCTTGAATGCTCTAGACTTGATTTGTATTCTTCAAGATATAGAATGAGAGTCATGAGTCTCAGGTTCATTCCTTTCTTCATTTCTACACCTTTCACCTTCTCCAAAGAATGTGGGCATAGTGGATCTATGAGGAGATCTAGGATTCTCCGGTTTTCTTCTTTCCTCATAGGAAGTGCTTGGACCTTCCTCATCACATATTCTTCTTGCATCTTCTTTATGCTCTTAATTATTCATTGGATTGACCTCCTTGGAGAGATATTGCAGGGATCTAATGAAAGGAGTGGCTGAATTTTCATCCTCCATGATAGATCTCATCTATCTGCTTCTCCTTTTGATGTAAAAGATGAAGTGTCCAAAAGCTGAGCCAAATATCATGCTCCGATACCACTATAATATACGAAAAGGGAGAATGAAGTAATACTAAAACACAATATAAGAATTGCAACAAAGTAAACAGTAAATCTATATACACATCAGAATGCATAGAAATGGCTGAGCCATTTTATTATATTGGAAGTGCAAAAAGAAAGTACAACAATGCTAAAAATGTGAGACACTCAAGCCACAAGAGTAGCCTAGAATGACCCTGCAATGATATCCCAAGAGGGACTGCGTAACTGCTGCTCTACTGGAAGGTCAACTACACTGTCTCTATTGCAACTGCCTAAATGATAAAATCAGATCTAGGGAGGATGGGAGATTTGATGATGCTGAAATTATAGATCTGGGCTCAATGATGGATTCCCAAGATAACCTAGAAGGGGTTTCTCAGATCTGTAAGTATAACACAACCTTCCTCTAATGGCTTCACATATATTTTTCTAGGAATGTAGATCTGAAGCTAGATTTGATAATAAGATGGATGCAATGATGTACAATCAGACCTATGCAAGAAGGGTTGATCCCTTCACTAGATCCTTGGGCTAAAAGCTCAAGATATAGCTCCTCCAATATCTTCCACTAAAAATAGCTGTTGTAAGAACAACATCTTCAAAAAATTGTGCTGTCAGAGAGGGAGGCTCAATATCCTGTTGCTAGATATGTCAAATTAGCTCTTTAATGATGAAAACAATAGATCCAATGTGAGGAGGTTGTCCCTCGTAGGATTTCCAGCTGAAATACTAGAAACTTCCTTCCTTTAATACATCTACAAGACTGAACTGCGGAATCCTTGAAGGGACTGCTACTGTAAGGAGGTAAAACCCAATGGCCTGAATGCCAGATGTAGATCTGCTGCTCTTGAAAGGCTTGATTTGAAGAGCAAAGTGGTAGGATGAATCCTCCACTGGTTTCCTAGTTGATTGCTAGAAATAACTTCCTGAAGATGGCACTAATGCTTGATATGGAATGAAGAACAATCCTATTCCTTAGAGATCAATCAAAGAAAGAGGTGGGATTCCTGCTCGGGACCACCCTTCAAACTCTGCTAAACATCCCAATTCTGCATAGCAATGTCCTAAGACAGATCTAGATCTAAACTGATCAAGAAATGAGTAATCCAAATCATGCCTTCCTTTGTGCCTTCACCTTCATTATATGCATGAGCCTTCCATAGCTTGGCCCACTCTAAATCTACATTGTACATGTGGAAAAAGTCTCCATGTTTGACTACATTGTTGATCCATGTCCTCCATCATGTTCACATGGGGTGATTACCCCCTCCACCATGCATGCATTAAATGCACAACTTCCTCCACTATCTTATCATATGTGCTTCATGATATTCTTTGAATGCATTATGATCTCAGTTGACCTTATCAAAGATCCTCATGATTTTATATTTGAGATCCATGATCTTATTTGACTATGTCATCCTTCATAGTCTATCTCATAAATGAGACATGATCTCTGTAAATAGAGCTGCTCCACTACTTCATGTTCTAGATCTAGATCTAAAATATCCACATACACAACCTAAAAGTGGATTTTATTCATCTTTGAGGTTTGTGGGTCCCTCCACCCTTTTATTTACTTAATTTATTAAGAAAATCAAGGACTCTAATATTCCAAATATGATGTGAAAATTTGGGAATATTACATTATATCACTTATTTTATGCAACCAACTCATAAAATAGAAGAAAATATATATCAACGACTTAAAAATTAGCCTCTTCGAGGGGGAAACCTCATTTATATGACAAAAACAAAAAATTATTGGATGATACAAATGACAACACCTCCTTTGTATATATAGGATTCTAAGGGGTCATGATATAATCAGATCCTACATAAAAATAATAATTAAAGTGAACAATAGTAACAATAGTGGGTTTTTGTGGGGCACAACAATAAGAATATGGGGACCTAACAACTTCCCATACATGTATCACCTCATTTCATAGTTCACATTACACTATTTGGATCCATAACCATTCCCCCAGGCCCCAAATATTTATAATACACATTCCTTGAAGATCAACCTCATTATCCTCTTCTTTACTCATTACTTATGAACCACACTCTCAAGTCACCATATTTATTCATTTTTAGATTGAATTGAATGTACACTCGCATTCTACATTTTTCCTATCACCCCTACATATGGTAGTAGCCCATTTGGGTCACTTCACCTGCCTCATCAACCTCACACCATGACCAACCAATGCCTCCCCCTCCCTCAGCAAATAACCCACGTGCATCATTACACATACCACCATTTTCATGGGAACCCATCTCCATGTTTGTACATCCCAATTCACATTTTCATTCTTTTGGAATGTGTACAAAGTTTTTTTAAGAAAAATTATTCTCACCCATATTTTTGTGTCAGTTAACCAACAAAAGTCCCTAGTCACCCTCCATTGGATGAGTATTTTTTCACCATACCATGAACCATATTCATTCATTATCTACCATGACATTCAAAACATGATCATACTCGCCCTACATGTCCTACCGACTCCAAGGGAATGTCCCCTAGAAAATTTGTTTTGACTTCCACCATTCACATTATAGCTCAAAACTTGGGATTTTTTCTGTATGCACCCATGCTATCATCTCTTGTTATCATTCCTTTATGGCCCACCATATTACATCCATCTCTAGTCCTTCACAATGATTCCCAAAATCAATTTTTTTGGGCGGTTATTGCTTCTTTCCTATTGACTTCAACACTCATATTCCAGGATCAAAGCAGTACCTTGGTTTCTCCCCCCTTAAGGGACAACCTTTTATGGCACATTGTGACTCACAAAGTCCCATTGATGTCATCAGTCTCCCTGAAATTCAACACCAACATATAATTTCATGTCAAGGTAGTATCATACTTTGTGACCATTGTAGCTCTCTCATTTAGTTGAAGACATATGCATCCCTTAGCACCTCATTAAAAAATTCTTACTTTTTGATGCATGGGAGGTACCCATAGTTGAAGACCCATTCATCTGATATCACCTCATTCAAAAATGCTTCACCTTTGATGCATGGGGGAAACAAATTTAGTCTACTTTAA
The DNA here is from genome assembly GCA_034641835.2 of Pinus albicaulis. Taxonomy (NCBI): domain Eukaryota; kingdom Viridiplantae; phylum Streptophyta; class Pinopsida; order Pinales; family Pinaceae; genus Pinus; species Pinus albicaulis. The sequence goes on from CM076579.1 coordinate 593,267,510, forward strand.
AGATATGCCCCTAAGGGCATAAGAAATTATACTCGTAAGTCATGAACATGTCAGACACATCAAAGTTGACTTGATCATACCATTTCATGTGTGATTGTAATACTTAATCATCGTCATCATAACACGCATTGGATATTCCCACCTTGTATAAACACTTTTATATCATTATTTATGCAAATCATGTTTCTCTTTAGTTCTTAGCCAAATATTTTCTCTAATCATCTCTATAGCAAGTTTCTCTATCTCCCAAGAAGTCAACAAGAGTCTTATTGATATCATAAAAAACATGATGTATTTCATATATACACTTGTTCCTAACCTCATACATCAAGGGGAGAATTTTTATCATGTGAAAATTGTACACTCATATATATATGTTAGAAGATACTCAGAGTTAGTGATCATCACATACAAAGGTTACATTTTTAGTTGGAAGCACCATGAATACCAAAAATTAAAAGCTTTAAGGTTCAAGTTAAAACATTGAACTACATTGGTGCACCATTACTAGAAATTAACAGTTACACGATTATTTGTTCAATAGCCGTACGATCGTGAAAAGTCCAATCAAAGCCTCGAGCAATGAACTAGATTGAAGAACACTCCAAGTCTTCATATGGTGGGATGAAAAATTTGAGCCTTCATACATGATGGCATTGTGGGTGCAAGCGTTAAGGAGAGCCATTCAAACTTGGTTACAATGTTCTCTAACTCAGGAGGAATCTGATCCTGATCTCCTTTTTCTCTCTCGGTCATCAAATTATAAGAATTCTGATTGATTATTTAATAAAATGCACATTCGGAAAAAAAGGTCCCTTATACATTCATACTATAATGTTGCACTTTAAAAACAAATGTTAAACCCTTTGGAAACATTAAAATGCACTTTAACCACGTTTAAAGACCTTTGGAAGAAATATCCAAATCTTCAGAACTTTATAACATTAAAACCATCAAGAATGAATGTTTAAACCCTCAGCAATGTAACATTATAATATGATCTAAACAATGGTTAAAGACCTTTGAAATGGGGTTTCGGATCTCAAAAATCTTAATAAAACTTTACTGCAACAATCCGTCGGGTCTGAACTTTTCATTAAACTCCAAACAACATTCCATCTGAACACCATCGGATCTCCGTCGATCACGATTGGATGGATATCGCGCTCAAATTACCTACGAAATTTATCAATAAAATGCAAGGAGAAATGAGTGGTATTGTTACCACGACGTTTCAAATTATTATCTGATCACGTTCGAAACGGATAAAACCACTCGCACGCCAAAAGCTGTGCGACAACAGTGCCGTTTTCCTCCAAAACCGCTTTTCTTCAAACTTTGTTTTAAATCGTGTTGAAACGCGGATTTTTTGTTGTTTCTTTGTTTTACTTCAATTTCTCTTGGAGCCTCCTGTTCTGTTGCGAACTTACTAAACGCATATCTATATCACTGCTTGATCTTAAAACAAAGAAACTCGAGCTCCAAATTTCTTCCGAACCTTTTATATAGAGGTTAATAACTCAATAAAAATATACTATTCAATCTCAAACAAAGAACCATAATCTCTTCAATTTATTTTGAAATATTTATATAGAAGAAAATATACTCAATATTCTACACAAAATGTACAATCAAATGGATTTTTGAAGGGATGAACCTCTGGGAAATTTCCAAGTAACAATAGTTAAACAAATGCTGCAATTTTATTAAAACAGAGACAAAACCTCTCTATCAATTCTTCTACGGCCAAATTTTGATTTTCTCCTCTTTAGAGGTTACAAGTTATAGGTTTTTTACATAACAGTCGACCTCCTCTTTGAGGATAGAATTCTCCTAAATTAGACAAAATCCTAATTACATAATATCCTCCTTAAATATATAAACTCAAACTAAATATGCTGAAACAAATATAAAACTGTCCAGTCATCCTAAATATTAGTTCAACCCTATCTATTACAACTGTAAATTGATAGCTAAAGGTACCAACACCTTTGCTTGTAACATTTTTTTTGGATTTTTGGAATAATTAATGAATCTTTTGTCTCTAAGCCTCATGCTCCTGCATCAGACTCCCGAGGACAAAAATCTTCATGGGCTCCTGTCCATGAGCTCTTCCACAGAACTGCCCAATTTCTGTAGCATGGTTTCTGTCATCCAGGTAGCATGTGCAATTAGCTGATCCTTCCACTTAATCAAATATTGAAAATACTCCTGTCCCCTGGTCTTCTTAAACACTTTCTTGTCTAAGATCCTCTCTGGATGTAGTGTCTTTGCTGTGGGTAACTGTTTTACCTAGTCAATATGTTCTATGTCTTCTGGTTTGTCATCTGTGCCACCATATTCATATCTGTACAAATCAACAACATTGAATATTGGAGATATTCCAATATTAGATGGTAATTCAATTTCATAAGCATTTGTAGAAAATTTCCTCAACATCCTACATGGTCCTATCTTTTTGAATTTTAATTTGTTATACTGCCTCTTTGGAAATCTTTCTTTTCTTAAGTGTGCCAAAACCAAATCACCAACTTCAAAATTCACTTCTCTTTTGCTCAAATGTTCTTTGTTCTTGTACTTGATGCTGCTGTCTTGTAGCTGCTGCTTTACCTGTTTATGTATTGCTTGAATTTCTGAAGAAAAATCCTCTCCTTCAACACTTCTCATTTCTGCTTTTCCCAAGTTTCTCAATTCAGATACTCCTCTTGGATGCATTCCATAAACTATATGGAATGGACTCTGTCCTATAATTATGTTAGGTCAATCATTATATGCATATTATGCCTGTGGTAAAATATGATCCCACTCTTTAGGATGTTCTCCTGCAAGACTTCTCAAAAGATTACCCAAACTTCTGTTCACTACTTCAGTCTACCCATTAGTATGAGGGTGATAAGTTGAGATGAAACTCAGTTTAGTACCAAGCTTCTTCCACAATGTCCTCCAAAAATGACCAACAAATCTGTTATCTCTATCAGAAACAATACTTTTAGGTAACCCATGTAATCTGACAATCTCCTTGAAAAACAAATTGGCAACATGAGTAGCATCACTGGTTTTATAACATGGAATAAAATGTGCCATATTTGAAAATATGTCAACTACAACATAAATTTCATCATTCCCTCTTTGTGTCTTAGGAAATCCTAAAACAAAATCCATACTTACCATATCCCACGGTCTGTCTGGAATAGGTAATGGAATGTACAAACCTGCATTTTGACTTTTCCCTTTTGCATATTGAAAAATTTTACAATTTCTCGCATACTTTTCCACTTCTGATCTCATCTTTGGCCAAAAATAAAAATGACTTAATTTCTCATAAGTCTTATCAACCCCAAAATGTCTAGCAAGTCCACCACTATGTTTCTCCCTGATTAAATTTTCTCTCGTAGAACAACTTGGTATGCACAACTGATTTCTCTTGAACAGTAAACCCTCTTTCAAGAAATAATATAACCACTGACTTTTGTCTATCAAAACAGGATTAAAACATGCTTCAAATGCTTCTTTGAAATCCAAATCTATTTTATAGAGTTCTTTAAGAAAATCAAAACCTAACACTTCAACTTGACTTTCTTGAATAGGAATGCTTTTCCTACTCAAGGCATCAGCTACCTTGTTTGCTTGACCACTTATATGCTTCAATAAAAAGTTAAAAATTTGAATATATTCAACCCATTTTGCATGTTTTTCACTCAATTTAGGCTATTGTATAATATATTGTAAAGCATGATTATCTGAATATAGCACAAATTATTTAGAGATTAAATAATGTCTCCACTTCTTTAATGACTGTAAAATTGCATAAATCCTTGTCATAAGAAGAGTACTTTCTTCTTGTCTCATTAAACTTCTCACTGAAATATGCTATAGGCCTATCTTCTTAACTTAATACATCTCCAATAGCTTCTCCACTGGCATCACACTTCACTTGAAATGGATTTTTAAAATCAGGCAAAACTAAGACAGGTTTCTTAGTTATATTTTTCTTCAAGAACTGAAAATTCATTTCAGCTTCAGTAGTCCATTTGAATGTTTGTTTGTCCTTCTTTATGGTTTCAATGATAGGTGCATTGACCTTACTAAAATTCCTTATGAACTTCCTATAAAAACTAGCAAGACCGTGAAAAATTCTTACCTCAAAAACACTTTTTGGTGAAGGCCACTCCACAATTGCCTTTATCTTCTCTAGATCCATTTTTAATCCTTCAGCAGAAACAACAAAACCCAGATATACAATTCTTCTTTCATGAATGAACATTTCTTTAAATTTATTAGTAACTTCTCTTGATGTAACTTCCTTAAGGCATAATTAAGATGTCTTTGGTGTTCTTCCTTTGTTTTGCTATAAATTAATATATCATCCATATATACTATTGCAAACTTACCAATAAATTCCTTACTTCATTCATAAGCCTCATAGAGGTACTAGGTGCATTTGATAAACCAAAAGGCATTACCATCGATTCATACAATCCCTCATTTGTTTTAAAGGTTGTTTTCCATTCATCACCTTCCCTTATCTAATTTGATGATACCCACTTTTCAAATCTAGTTTTGAAAAATATCTTGCTCCACTCAAACAATCCATCAAATCTTCAATTCTAGGTAAAGGAAATCTATACCTTATTGCTATTTTGTTGATTTCTCTTGAATCAATGCACATTATCCAACCTCCATCTTTCTTTGGAATTAATACGGTAGGTATTGCACAAGGACTCAAACTTTCTCTGATCAAACCTTTGTCAACCAATTCCTGCACTTGATTTCTGATTTCTTCATTTTCTGTAGGAGTCATTATGTAAGCTACGTTGTTTGGAAAGTTTGATTCTGGAATCAAATCTATCTGATGGCTGATTCTTATTACAGGTGATAATTCATCAGGAAAATCATCCACAATAATATCACAATAATTATCCAACATTTCTTGAATTTCAATTGGCAAATCAGAAATTTTAGTGGAAGTAAATACTACCTTAGGTTTTCAAACTAAAGCAAAATTTACCTCATCATCTTCAATCTGCTGCAAGTATTCTTTTCCACTCAACAATAAAGCCTTTGGATCAGAATTTTTACTTGATGCATCTCGTTCTTCCATAGGTAATAATGTTTGATTCATACCATCTTTGAAAAACTTGTAAGTGTTTCTCTTTCCATCATGTACTGCTGCTCTGTCATACTGCCAAGGTCTACCCAGCAATATGTGACACACATCCATAGCCATCGCATCACACATGATTTTATCTTTGTAGTTTCCCATCTGCAATTCTATTTCACATTGTTCCTTTACAATCAGCAGATGTCCTTTTTGAAGCCATGACAACTTGTAGGGTGTTGGATGTCCCCTTGTCTTTAATTTCAAATTCTCTATCATCTCTGTAGAGACCAAATTATCTGTACTGCCACTATCAATCACCAATTGAAAACATTGCCCTTGAACTTTGCACACACTTCTGAACAAATTCTTTCTCTGTATTGGTTCAGCAACTTCCTTTGTTTGTTTTAACAAAACCTTGTTAACAACCAAAGATTATCCTTTCTTTGGCACAATTTCTTTCTCTGTTTTAGGAAAATTTGCTGCTTCTTCTTCAGTCTGAGAAACAATTGCATTTCTCTGGTTTTTCCCCACATTCTCTTTCTATAGTAATTCATAGGCTCTATGTCCTAATTTGTTACATCTATAACATCTGACTTCTCTTCCTCTATTTCTACCTCCTCTTCCTCTGTAAGAACTCCTTCCGCCACTTGTATCACCTTTTGTGGGTGCATACTGAGGTGAGATGCTGCTAGCTCCATCTCTTGGTGCTATAGATCTTCCTCTGCCACCTTGACTTCCTCTTCCTTGGAAAGTACCTCTTCCTTTATGTAGACCATTTATGTACCTGGAAATATTCTCTGTTGTATCTTGAATTTGTCCTGCTCTTATGCTCGCTCTGTAAAATTCTTCTGTGTATTCTTTTATTGTCATTAATCTCTATCTAATATTCTACATTTGTCTAAATAATGAAAGCTGATAATCACTAGGAAACATATTACCTCTCAACTTTGCTACCATTTTGTTCCAATTCTTGATTGGTTGTTTACCAACTCTCCTTCTTTCTACTTGGACTCCATCCCACCAAAGTGTTGCATGTCATTTCAACCTTGTGATAGAAAACTTAACTCTCTTTTCTTCACCCATCTCCTCATAATCAAAGCATTTATTCATTTCATTGATCCAGTCTATCAACTCTTCTAGATTCAATCCTCCTACAAAAGCGATACTTCAAGTCTAAACTTGGATGTATAGCCTAAAACTGATTTAAAGAATCTCATATCAGGAGTAAGCTCAACATTTTCTTCTTCTTCTTCAACTTTAGGTTCACTGACATCTTCAGGATCTCTCTGGTGTCCTGCTTCAATTGCTTCCGATCTGGCTTTAATTTGCTACATAGTTTCCAGTACTTCAGCATTTGTAACTAGTCTACCTCTTCTTCTACTAGCACCACCTCTACCAATTCTGAAAGCCATGCTGGATTTCCTTTTCTGAATTTTGGAAGCTTGTTCAAAATCTGAAAAATGCTTTGAAGGCTGGTCTGATACCACAAATGATGGTAGTGTGGGTGTAGGCGTTAAGGAGAGCTGTTCAAACTTGGTTACAATGTTCTCTAACTCAGGAGGAATCTGATCCTGAGCTCCTTTTTCTCTCTCAGTCATCAAATTATAAGAATTCTGATTGATTATTTAATAAAATGCACATTCGGAAGTAAAGGTCCCTTATACATTCATTAAATAATGTTGCACTTTAAAAACAAATGTTAAACCCTTTGGAAACATTAAAATGCACTTTAGCCACATTTAAAGACCTTTGGAACAAATATCCAAATCTTCGGAACTTTATAACATTAAAACCATTGGGAATGAATGTTTAAACCCTCAGCAATGTAACATTATAATATGCTTTAAAAAATGGTTAAACACCTTTGAAATGGGGTTTCGGATCTCAAACCTCTTAATAAAACTCTGCTGCAACAATACATCGTGTCTGGCCTTTTCATTAAACTCCACGAAACATTCCACGTGAACACCGTCGGATCTCCATCAATCACGATCGTATGGATATCACGCTCAAATCGCCTCCGGGCTTTATCAATAAAATGCAATGCGAAATGGGCGGTATTGTTACCGTGACGTGTAAAATTCTTATTTGATCGTGTTCGAAACGAATAAACCGCTCGCACGCCAAAAGCTATGCGACAACAATGTCGATTTCCTCCAAAACCGCTTTTCTTCAAACTTTGTTTTAAATCACGTTCAAACGTAGATTTTCTGTTGTTTCTTTGTTTTACTTCAATTTCTCTTGGAACCTCCTGTTCCGCTGTGAACTTAATAAGCATAGATCTATATCACTTCTCGATCTCAAAACAAAGAACCCCGAGCTTCAAATTTCCTCCGAACCTTTTATACAGAGGTTAATAACTCAATAAACATAGACTATTCAATATCAAACAATAACTATAATCTCTTCAATTTCTTCCAAAATATTTACACAGAAGAAAATATACTCAATATTCTACACAGAATGTATAATCAAATGGATTTTTGAAGGGATGAACCTCTGAGAAATTGCCAAGTAACAATAGTTAAACAAATGCTGCAATTTGTTAAAACAGAGGCAAAACCTCTCAATCAATTCTTCTACGACCAAATTCTGATTTTCTCCTCTTTAGAGGTTACAATTTATAGGTTTTTTACATAACAGTCGACCTCTTCTTTGAGGATCAAATTCTCCTAAATTAGACAAAATCCTAATTACATAATATCCTCCTTAAATATATCAACTGAAGCTAAATATGCTGAAACAAATATAAAACTATCCAATCCTCCTAAATACTAGTTCAACCCTATCTATTACAACTGTAAATTGACAGCTAAAGGTACCAACACCTTTGCTTGTAACATCTTTTTGGATTTTTGGAATAATTAATGAATCTTTTGTCTCTAAGCCTCATTCTCCTGCATCAATACACAAGAAGCCTTTAAGGAAAGGAGATGGTACCTCTCATATCATTTAGAAGGTGAACAACCACATTGATGAGCCAAGGAGGGAAGGAGTGTCTAAGAAAATTTATAAATACAATTTCATGGAGAGTTAAAAAACAAGAAGAAGTAGATCATTATTATGCTGCCAAAATTTCTCCCTAGCAATCAAGTGTACCATTGAGAAGAGTATTACATCATTGAGAGTGTCTTCTATACTTCTTTGAGAGAGAGAGATGGAGCTTGGAAAGAGATTGGAGAGAGGGAAATGCTTCTTGAGTATTTTTTAAGAACCATTTCTCAAAAAATTGTCTCCATGTGTCTTATATTCATCTATTGCAACTCTTCTACTTTCAGTAGTCAGTAAGTGGAACCCTTTTCCTAACCTTTTTTGATTTGTTTGCTTCATTAAGCTTGTTTATGTATTATTTAGTGTATTTTTTGTTTATGTTTATTTATCCATTGTTTCCATTACTTTCAATGCTTTGTTTATCCATGTTTTTCCACTAACAACAACCAATTACTTGAATTCTCCTTGTAGGTAAGAACCAACTCAAAGGAAGGTGTCTTTGGTACTCACAAGAAACAAATACACCAATAAAATAATATCGAATCATGTATCAAACATTTTATGCATGGATAGATTTTATTTTTCCTTATTCCAAAGAAAGAAAATTAATTATTTTTAGAAACTCTTGTTGGTGGCTCCTTTATTGAAATTATTGGAGACACTGTCTTGTCCTTTCTAAATGATTTTGAAGGCTTCTTGACTTTTTTGTTCCAATTGCATTAGTTTATGTAACCTACTTTGGAATGTGGCGGAATCATTTTATTCCAAATAAGTTGATGTAGACAGGTAATTTATCTCAATATCTATGGGTAATCTTACATCCTTCCCATATACCAGGTGGAAAATGGATTGTTTAGTACTTTTCCCTGGAGTAAGTCTACTAGCATATAATTCATCTACCAATTCCTTATGTGAATTATTTTGATTCTCATTGAATGTCTTCGTTATAATATTAACAAAAATTCTTTTAGTTTCTTCTACCATGTCATTTCCTTGTGGATAATAATTTGAAGATTAGCCCAAGATTATTCCATACTTTCCACAAAACTCACTAATGTTAGATCTGATTAAAATGGAGCCATTATTAGAAATGACTTTTCTTTGCATCCCATATTGTGCATGAATATTTTTTTCCAATAAAATGATTAATTCCTCTTTATTTTATCTTTTTAGCTCCATCACTTCTGTCCATTTGGTCAAATAATGATTTAAAATATAAGTGTCACCCACACTCAGGCCCTCGGAAGTTTAGTTTTTCCCTTGATGAGAAAAAAATATCACCAAGGTCCTATAGCCATGAATATGGAGAAGTTAAAGGAAATGAGACTTGGAGATATTGAAATGGAATCAAATGGGAAATGAGAGGGTAGATAAAAGGATAGAGAATTGGTGAATACCACAAGGAGTCTTAAGATGGAGGTTATAAACTACAGGGATGATAATGAATGGATGATTAGAGCCGAAGAAGAGAAATATCATATTATTGTTTAGATAATAAAAAGGATAAATAATTTGCAGAAGAAACTAAATAAGGAATTAGATTCAATCCATGTAGAGGAACATCTATATCATGTCAGGAAGATGTTATAATTTCATGGAAATCTAGGAGTGTTAGTATGCATCAACGCCACTCATCAAATAATTCAACTACTAGGGCTCATGCTTCCTTAGAATTTGAAGCATCCCAAGTATTTCACTAGTGAAACATCAATATATAAGGTCTGAATTAAATATTTTCAAGTAGAGATTAGGAAAATTAAGCCTCCTACATTTAATGGTGACCATAAGAAGGGCGGGGAAGAAAAAATTGTATATTTGGGATGAAGAAGCATCTTAAATTAAACAATTACTCATCGAATTTGGACATTTGAATTCCAATTTATCACTTGTAAGGAAAAACAATAAATGTGATATAAAAAAATAAAACAAATCAAGCACTTGGATGAGTAGAGTATCTCATGAACATGGAGGAATATGAAAGAAAATTCCTTGAAATATTGAAGTATATAACATTTATTAACAATGATAAGGTCAAAATACAAATATTTCTAATTGGTTTACTTTCCTTTAACAATGTAAGACTTCTGTTTGATAATACAAAAACTTTGGAATAATCCATGATTAAGGAAAAACACCTATACTAGTAGGCATAGGAAAGAAACACACCATATTTCCAAAAGTTTTGGTATGACAAAGAGAATTCCAATATGGTTCAAATGAAGAAGAGATAGAAGGCATCACTTTTTATGAATAATTCTCAATAAATCTAGAAAATGTACCTAGCCCTAAATGATCCAAGGATGTTAACTATAGGGGGAAATCATAGGATTAACATGAAGGTAAAAGAGTACCTAGTAAATATGAATGGTGCAAGTACTAATGAAAGCATGTTAATTACAAACATTTTAGCCAACGTGAGGTAACCAACATTGTGGAGATATACATGCTAGAAATTACTAGGCTACATGGAGTGCCTAAGGTAATATTTTAGTACATGTATCCAAAGTTCACTTCTATCCTTTGTAAGGGTTTGTTCAAAGGGTCTAGGATGAATTTAAACTTCCACATGTCATATCACCTACAATATTATGGACAAAATAAGATGGTCAATTAATTTATTGATTATATTCTTATCATGTATTTGATGAACAAATGTCAAAGTGGGATGGATATTTTCATTTTGGAAAAGCTACTTCAACATTGGGTATTATGCATCCATGAAGATGGATCATTTTAGGCCTTGTACAAAAGGAATATAATACACTTATGAGTTATGATAACCCAATTGATAGATCCATTATTGAGTCATCCTTGCTTATGGAAATGGAAGAGCAAGTAATGAGGATTAAAGATAATTTAAATCTTCCAAGGATTTAAAAAAAAAGTTATGTAGATGAAGGAATATTAAAAATGGAGTTGAAAGTGGCATATTATGTCTTCCTAAAGGTCTATATTAAGAATATTTTCCTAAAATTGAGTTGTTAAAATATAGCAATGAGATATTATGGGGCTTCGAAAATCCTCGAATTTTTTTGTCTAGTTGCATACATGGTTAGATTTCCTACCTTCATGCATATCCATAATTTGTTTCATATATCATTGCTTGACAAAGTTGTGGTTGATGATAGCCATGAAATTGATTATTGTGTCATTTAGGTGGAGTAATATGGTGGCTTTCATGTCTAACTAGTGTACATATTAGATAGGAAGGAAAAACTATGTTGAGGAAAAAGATACTGAGAGGGGGGGGTGAATCAGTATTTAGAGCTGACTGATAATTTTTTTGGTTTTACTTTCTCTTAATACCATATGTTACATTACTTGTATGTCGAGAGATCTTATCACGTCTTTACTTAAATCATTGCATCATTTATTCATCAGATAAGCATGAATAGAAATAACAGTACAAACCATCAAACATAGAAACACATAAGAACACCAAGATTTAAGGTGGAAACCCAATTCGGGAGAAAACCACCGCTGCTGAAGTTTCTGTCTTCAATATTTTATTATAAAGAAAACATATTTCAATTTTTGTGCTGGCGCAGACTTATACCAGCATGCAGGCACCCACCTGCAGAAGGCTACAACCTTCTCTCGTTTACCAGCCTCTCCTGGAAGGGAGCTACAACCCCCCCTGATCATAACATCATCTTATATATACAGAAGGCTTCAACCCTCTGACCCAACGCAACTCTTTATTCAATTAAAAAACATATTTTTCCCAATTCTACATAACAGAACAGCAAGACCACTGTAATCCAGACATCAGAGAATTTGTGCATTCAACATTCCGTGTATCCTTCTGTGTGTATTAACCTTCAGAAACTCCAACTGTCATATGCACCGGATCCATATGTGTTCTTCAGTAGACATCCGCTAGCTTTTCATCATTTTTTCTGTTGAATACTTTCACGACTCATCACTTTTTAGATCAATGTCTCGTAGGGTGCATCATGGACTCAGAATCATCAATTAAGCGCGTTGTCTGTCCATATGGATATTCCTTAGAGGAATTCCTTCTTCACCAATGCTCGCTCCTCACAACATCGAATAAAGATCTTTGTCCTTTATATAGATCTCGCCTTTCTCAATACCATGAGTCTAAAACCACTCAACCACTAATGGTATTCCTTTAGTTTATCCTCGGGGCTCTTCGATTTCTTTTTAATTTATTTTATTCAAACGAGGAGATTCAAATTATCTATGTGCGCCCAGCCTTTAACCCAAAGTTTAACCCTTTGGATTTTATAAACAATATCCAACGCTTTTCCATACACAAGTGTCTTGTTGATGTGGTGAGTTCCGCAAGCGGAACAGCCATACATCTCAATCGTTTTTGTATTAATAATCGTGCCAATCCAATTTGAAAACCCTAACCTTCGTTCTTCCATGCACGAATCATCCCATTCGGGCCCTTCAATAATATTCAATATTTTATCTCCGCCATATAATATTATAAATATAACCCCAATGGTTATTTTAAATCTTTACACTGTCCCCATAACATTTCTTTTATTCAAATTTTATTCTTTGACCCCGGCCCACATCGCAGATTGCCATTTGCGATGGCGCGATCAAAAAGTGCGCAAAGTTAACATTTGCGATTTGCGATGGGATCGCATTGCAAATTGGCGATCAACCATATGGCGGAACACTTTGTAATTGCGATATTGCGATCGTGCGATATTGCAATATTGCGATGTTGCGATGTTGCGATATTGCGATATTGCGATGGCGCGATGATCGCACATCGCAAATAATCCATATCAACAAGACACTTGAAGCTTCAAAACTGCGCTTTGCGATTTGCGCTCAAGTGGTAGGGACCACTTGTCCTGCCACATTCAAATATTTAAAGTCTTTCTGCTGTTTAAACATACTTTCATAATTTTTCTTCACACTTGGTTGTTGAGGGCTTAAATTCCTGAAATGTCTGTCTTGAATAACTCTGCTCCTCCGTAAATTAGATTTACGGGAATAACTTCGTTCCACTGTAAAGACGGTTCTGCCCAACACCATAATCAACTCTCCTCTGCAATTTGTGGCTGCAGCCCATGACAATTAATTCATCCTTACATTTCTCCCTTCCTTCTTGAATGCATGTTGCTGTTCACCAAAATTCTGCTGTGCTTTTGTACTCTTCCCATTCTGTCTCTGCTCCTTCTGTTCGTCCTCTGTTCTTTTCTGCTGATCATTGTTTTTTGCAACTTTGCTGTTCTTCTTCGTTGCCCATGCCTTTTCCATTTCCTTTGCCATATCCTTCGCCATCAATGACAATATTCCAACAATCTCCCACTTTGGCATTGATGGCAATATTCTTCCTTTGATGACCTGATAGACACCCTCTATTACGTTACCTCCCCCTTTGACATCAATGGCAAAGATTTTGAGCAAGAACCGTTGAACCGATAGTCCCATGCTCCCCCTGAGATCATGCTGCATCTTCAAACATAATATGACCAACAATTCATCCTTTTCACATGACCAATGCTCCCCCTGAGCCTGTGCATTCGGACAGGACCTCACAACCAATTGAGTCTTCTGTAATTAAGTAGACCTGATCCTCTGCATGGCAGAGACTACTCCCAGTTTCTGTCTGAGATATTCGAATGCTTCCCTGGGTAGAGGTTTGGTAAATATATCAGCAACTTGTTCTTTGGAGGAAATATATTCTAATTTCACTTTTTGCTCAAGCACTTGTTCTCGTAAGAAGTGATATTTGATGGGAATGTGCTTGGTCTTGGAATGCATAAAAGGATTCTTTGAGATACTGATGGCACTTGTATTATCACACATAATGGAGATAGGAGGTGAACATTTGATTTTAAAATCTTGTAGGGTTTGCATCATCCAAAGAAGTTGAGTGCAACCTGATGCTGCAGCCACATATTCCGCTTCTGCTGTAGATAAGGCAATGGAGCTTTGCTTCTTGCTGAACCAAGATACTAACCGGGGCCCCATAAAGAATGCACCACCACTAGTGCTTTTTCGATCATCAACACTTCCATCCCAATCTGCATCAGTGTATGCATGAAGAGTAAGATCAGCATTCTTTGGATACCATAGTCCAAAGTCTTGAGTTCCCTGTAGATATTTGAATATTATTTTCACAGCCTGAAGATGAGACTCTTTTGGATTGGCTTGAAATTGTCCAACAATCCCAACTGCATGCATGATGTCCGGTCTTGTCCCAGTGAGATAAAGTAAACTTCCTATCATAGATCTATATTCTGGTTGATTTACGGTGGGGAAATCATCATTAGAACTGAGATTGCATCCGGTTATCATTGGTGTACTTACAGGTTTGCAATCTTCCATGCCATACTTCTTCAGGATTTGTTTGAGATACTTTTCTTGTGATAAGAATATACCATTTGCTGTTTGTTGCACTTGCAGGCTAAGAAAAAATGTTAGTTCCCCGAGTAAAGACATTTCAAATTCTTGCTGCATATCAGAAGCAAATTTCTGACTCATAGACTCTTTATTACCTCCAAAAATGATATCATCAACATATACAACCACAATAAATAGTTTGTCATTTTCAGTTTTTGTGTACAAGTTGCTATCAGCAGACCCCTTTGAAAATCCTTGTTGATGAAGATATTTGTCAAGATGATAGTACCATGCCCTTGGAGCTTCTTTGAGACCATATAGAGCCTTTTTAAGTCTACAAACAAGTTTTTCATCATTTCCCAAAATGAATCCTTCTGGTTGTTCTATATAAACTTCTTCTTCTAGATCACCATTGAGAAAAGCAGATTTAACATCCATTTGATAAACTTTGATTTTTTGGAAGCTTGAAAATGCAAGAAACATTCTTATGGCTTCAAGTCTGGCTACAGGAGCAAAGGTTTCTTCAAATTCTATACCTTCTTGTTGAGCATACCCTTTGCACACAAGTCTAGCTTTGTTTCTTATAACATCCCCATTCTCATTTAACTTGTTTTTGAATATCCATTTAGTTCCAATGACATTTTTGTCATGAGGCCTTGGTACTAACTCCCAAGTGTGATTCTTTTCAATTTGATCAAGCTCTTCATTCATGGCTTGAATCCAACATTCATCTTTGCTAGCTTGACTGACACTGTGCGGTTCAACCGTGGACAAAAATTACAGGTTGCTAGAAGATCCCACAAGAGTCCTTCTTGTTTGTACACCTGATTCCTTTTCTCCCAAAATTTGAGATTCTAGATGATTCTTTTGAACATATCTAGATGGAGCCTTTTCAGACAGCTCTTCTTCAGGTTCTTCACTGGGTGTACTGTTTGTATCATTACTGTTTGATGTAGGAGGATATGTGTCCTCATCATCTTCATCTGTTGTTTGCTTTTCTTCTTTTGGGGCTGCAGTAGACTCATCAATAACAACATCAATACATTCAATAATATTTCAAAGTATTTTATTGTAACATTTATATGCCTTACTCCTAGAGGAGTAACCAAGAAATATTCCCTCATCAGCTTTGGGTTCAAACTTGCCAAGTTTTTCATCATTATTTTTGATAAAGCATTTGCTCCCAAAAATTCTAAAATGCTTTATAGTGGGAGATTTACCATACCAGAGTTCATATGGAGTTTTATCACTATTTACATGAACATGTGCTTTGTTGAGAATGTTTGCTGCTATATGTGCTTCTTCTCCCCAAAACGTGTCAGGTGTTCCAGAATCATCAAGCATAGCTCTAGCCATTTGTTGAATTGTTCTGTTCATTCTTTCTGCAACACCATTCTGTTGTGGAGTGCCAGCTACAGAGAACTGTCTTTTTATGCCATTTTGTTCACAGAATTCAAGAAATTCTTTGGATGTATATTCTCCTCCTCAATCAGATCTGAGACACTTGATTTTTAATTCTAATTCATTCTCAACTAGTGCTTTGAAGATCTGAAATTTCTCAAATGCTTCATCTTTGTGTTTAAGCAGTCCAATCCAACACATTCTAGAGAAATCATCAATGAATAAGATATAGTATTCTTCACCACGAGGTGAATTTTTCCTCATAGGTCCACATATGTCAATATGAATGAGTTCAAGAGGCTTACTTGATGATCCTTCCTTGGCATTAAATTGTACCCTGGTTTGCTTACCGAATTGGCAAGATTTGCATATGATATTTTCAGGTAGAGTAATATTGGGAAGATCATGAACAGCTTTAAGTCTGCTTGATTTGTAGATTTGAGAGAAGCTCAGATGCCCCAACCTTCTATGCCATAGCCAATTTTCTAAATATTTACTCAAATAACATTGTTATTTGGGGTTCTTCAATATATACAGGTTGTTTGGAGTTCTTTTTCCTTTTATAATTTCTTTACCTGTATCAAGATCACGTACCACACATTCTTTTGAACTAAAGACAACTTCAGTTCCTTGATCACACATTTGACTTACACTTAACAAGTTATGTTTTAATCCATCCACATACATGACTTCATTAGCTTTCACCTTATCCTTTAGGAAAATAGACCCTTTTCCTTTAATGACCGCAGGAGTATCATTTCCAAAAGTAACATTCTTCTCCTTTTCTAGAGCATTGTATGCAAGAAGTTTGTCTTTATCACCTATCATATGTCTTGAGCATCCACTATCAATGTACCATTGGTTTTCTTCATCTTCTGCAAATAACGCTATGCCACAATTTTCAACCTGTACTTCCTTCTTTTTCCATACTTTGGAGCTTGAAGAAACTTGTTCTTTTGGTTGAACTTTTCTCCTACATTCAGATTCTTTATGGCCAAAGTTATTGCAGTAAGTGCATTCAACTTCATTTTGAAGAGGAGAAAAGTTGTTATAAGTATTCTTCTTTGCTTCAATATCAATCCTTTTCTTTCTTGCTTCTCTTGTCATAATATTTTTATATGCTACACATTGAACAGCTTTATGACCAAAATTGTGACATGAGAAACATTGTCCATTGAAGAAAAAATTTCTGCGATCATCAGATCTTCTATATGAATTTATCTGTTGATTGGTGTTTCTTTGAAAGACATTCCTGTTAGTGTTCATTGAATTGAAATGATCATGCTTTACCTGTAAGGATTCTTTATTCCCTTGCTGAGTGACAACATGTTGTAAACCAGCTGTAACTGCTTTTAGATAATTTGGTGCTGAAGCCTGAGAAGATTCTCCGATATATCGAAGACCTGTCTTTATAAGAGGAGAAAGTTGTACCTTGATAATCTCATCTAAGGTTTCAGACCCTTTAGCAAATCTAAGATTCAGAGTTTTTACTTTCTCAAGTTCTTTTCTTAGATTCACAACTTCACATTCTAAATTCTCATGGTGTTTCTCTTTATCTTCAAGCTGTTTTTTGAGAATTTCTATGATTATTTTACTCTCTTCTAGGAAAATTTTGAGTTTATTGTTTTCATCAAGAAAATCACTGTCTTCTAGAGCATCCACAAAAGTATCCTTTTCTTCTTTAGATTCTTTTTCAAATGCCATGAGGAGTCTAAGTTCTTTTTCACATTCTTCCTCACTATCTGATAGCCCATCACTGTCTTCATGAGTATAGTAACTCTTCTAGTGCTAAATTGATTCTTATACCTTTTTGCTGCTTCCTTCCCCTTTCTATGTGTTTCTTTATAAGGACACTTAGCAGCATAATGACCAAATCTTCCATAATAAAAACATTTGAAAGGAAGCTTACCTCTGAACCGTCCTGTGCCAAGTTGAAGTTTCTTTACGAAGTTTATCTCATCTTCTTCTGAGATATATCCTGATCCTTCTGTCATTTGTACTTCCTTCCCTTTTGTAGAATTTCTAAAGACTGCTTCTTTGAATTCAGATGGTCCTCCTCTTCTCATTTCATATGTAGTTAGTATGCCATGAAGTTGTACCACAGTAAGATTTTGAAGATCCTGCTTTTCTTCAAGAGCTGAAACTTTTGACTCAAATTTTGTTGTTAGAGATCTTAAGATTTTCTCAACCAAAGTAGATTCAGTTATTGTTTCTCCCAGATTTCTCATGCGATTTACAATATCATCAAGACGTAGAAATAAATTTTCAATGCTTTCTTCATTAAGCATTTTTAGATTCTCATATTGAATTCTAAGAGTTTGAAGTTTAGCACTTTTTACCTTTGCATCACCTTCATAGCTTAGAATGATTTTGTCCCATATTTCCTTTGCTGTGTTCAGCTGCATGAATTTGACAAATTCTGCCTCAGTTAGACTTCCCAATAGAGCATTGACTGCCTTTGCATTTGTTTCATAATTCTTTCTTTCCATCGGATCTGTTGGCACTGTGGCTGGATATCGATATCCTCCTTCAACAATAGCCCATACATCTGCTCCCAGAGACTGAAGATAGGACCTCATCCTTGTTTTCCAAAATATTAAGTTGTTTCCATTGAAGAGTGGAGGCCTGATAGAAGATGTTCCATCTTGATTGCTCATCTTGATTGATCTTCCTTCTAGCGGCTAAGCTTTTCAGAAGGACCTGCTTTGATCCCAATTTTTGAAGAAAAAATACTGAGAGGGGGGGATGAATCAGTATTTAGAACTGAATGATAATTTTTGGTTTTCCTTTCTCTTAATACCATATGTTACATTACTTGTATGTCCAGAGATCTTATCACGTCTTTACTTAAATCATTACATCATTTATTCATCAGATAATCATGAATAGAAATAACAGTACAAACCATCAAACATAAAAACACATAAGAACACCAGGATTTAAGGTGGAAACCCAATTCGGGAGAAAACCACCGCTGTTGAAGTTTCTGTCTTCAATATTTTATTATAAAGAAAACATATTTCAATTTCTGTGCTGGCGCAGACTTATACCAGCACGCAGGCACCCACCTACAGAAGGCTAGAACCTTCTCTCGTTTACCAGCCTCTCCTGGAAGGGAGCTACAACCCCCCTGATCATAACATCAGCTTCTATATACAGAAGGATTCAACCCTCTGACCCAACGCAACCCTTTATTCAATTAACAAACATATTTTGCCCAATTCTACATAATAGAACAGCAAGACCACTGTAATCCAGACTTCAGATAATTTGTGCATTCAACATTCTGTGTATTCTTCTGTGTGTATTAACCTTCAGAAAATCCAATTGTCATATGCACCGGATCCATATGTGTTCTTCAGTAGACATCCGCTAGCTTTTCATCGTTTCTTCTGTTGAATAGTTTCACGACTCATCACTTTTTAGATCAATGTCTCGTAGGGTGCATCATGGACTCAGAATCATCAATTAAGCACGTTGTCTGTCCATACGGATATTCCTTAGAGGAATTCCTTCTTCACCAATGCTCGCTTCACCACACCTCGAATAATGATCTTTTCCCTTTATATAGATCTCGCCTTTCTCAATACCATGAGTCTAAAACCACTCAACCGCTAATGGTATTCCTTTAGTTTATCCCCGGGGCTCTTCGATTTCTTTTTAATTTATTTTATTCAAACGAGGAGATTCAAATTATCTATGTGCGCCCAGCCTTTAACCCAAATTTTAACCCTTCGGATTTTATAAACAATATCCAACGCTTTTCCATATGCAAGTGTCTTGTTGATGTGGTGAGTTCCGCAAGCGGAACAACCATACATCTCAATCGTTTTGTATTAATAATCGTGCCAATCCAATTTGAAAACCCTAACCTCCGTTCTTCCATGCACGAATCATCCCATTCGGGCCCTTCAATAATATTCAATATTTTATCTCCGCCATATAATATTATAACTATAACCCCAATGGTTATTTTAAAACCTTACACTGTCCCCATAACATTTCTTTTATTCAAATTTCATTCTTTGACCCCGGGCCCACATCGCAGATGGCCATTTGCGATGGCGCGATCAAAAAGTGCGCAAAGTTAACATTTGCGATTTGCGATGGGATCGAATCGCAAATTGGTGATCAACCATATGGCGGAACACTTTGTAATTGCGATATTGCGATCGTGCGATATTGCAATATTGCGATGTTGCGATATGGCGATATTGCGATGGCGCGATGATCGCACATCGCAAATAATCCATATCAACAAGACACTTGAAGCTTCAAAACTGCGCTTTGCGATTTGCGCTCAAGTGGTAGGGACCACTTGTCCTGCCACATTCAAATATTTAAAGTCTTTCCGCTGTTTAAACATACTTTCATAAATTTTCTTCACAGTTGGTTGTTGAGGGCTTAAATTCCCGAAATTCCTGTCTTGAATAACTCTTCTCCTCCGTAAATTAGATTTATGGGAATAACTTCGTTCCACTGTAAAGACGGCTCTGCCCAACACCATAATCAACTCTCCTCTGCAATTTGTGGTTGCGGCCCATGACAATTAATTCATCCTTACATTTCTCCCTTCCTTCTTGAATGCGTGTTGTTGTTCACCAAAGTTCTGTTGCGACTTTGTACTCTTCCCATTCTGTCTCTGCTCCTTCTGTTCGTCCTCTGTTCTTTTCTGCTGATCGTTGTTTTCTGCAACTTTGTTGTTCTTCTTCGTTGCCCATGCCTTTGCCATTTCCTTTTCCATATCCTTTTCCATCAATGACAATATTCCAACAAACTACTCTGAAATCAAGTTGTCACATTGGTAAAGGTACAATGAATGCACTTCACTCTTGAGCCAAACTGCATGGGAGAAAGATGATTATTTGAAGGAGAATTACCCTCATATTTTTGAATATTTTCGAATGTGTATATGTATACAATTTATTGAGGATAATCCATAAATAAGGGGGAGGGTAATTCAAGACCACCAAGTTGACTCCTTGTATGAAAATTTTCATATTTCGTTATGTTGATGACAAATGATGTATTGGGCCTATGTGTTCACATCTATTTATGGTGCTAGAGTACACATGTGATTAAGGAAAACGAGCCTGTGTGCCTAAAGGCCAAGAAGAATAGAAAGGAAATATGTAATCATGCTCATGTTAGTAAAATACACCTATGTTTTATACTAATAAAATACAAGAGATGGGGGGCTAGGGCTCCACAAGAGTGAAAGTTGAGGGGCTTAAAACCATGAATTGGTACATAAGCCAAAAATAAAATATAATATTATTAAATATAACCTAAATTCATAAAGGTAGGATATAAACCTAATTCATATTTTGAGCTTATATAATAAGTTCCAAAAATTAATGGATGAAAAGTCTATGTGAGTTCCCAAGCGATGGGGGTCAGTTCTTTCGTGACACTAGGAGAAAAAAAAAGCATGCATATAGAAGCCTTTTATTTTCATGGATGCATCATTCTAGCATCATTATTTCATGTTTCTTCACTGGTTTATGTTCGAGACTAAGGTATGTGACATTGCATATCCATTGAGCCCTATAACCTAGTAAACCATTGCAAATCTAATGTGGTATTATGTTTCCAAATCTCTTGGGATTTCCTTGGGTAATATTGGAGCACTAGAGGGGAAATTAGTTTGGTATGATTACTGAGTGGGAGGCTTTAAGTGTGCTTAGAGATTCCCAAGGGTAGCTAGAGCTCATGGAGCCATAATACTCTAAAAAAATTTGGACAGTGTGAAGAATTGAAGAGGTAGAGAAGTGGGTGCACTACATTTGGCTGTGTAGGATAATGGGGGGAGTAAAACTATGGATTAAGATGCTATTGGACTTATTTCCGTGCTATTTTACTTATTGGTAGTAATTGTATAACCATAATTGATTCTAGAAAAATCTTTCCCTAAGTGAGTCATAGCCCTAGCTAGGGGGTTACCCACTATTGAGAGATTTATAGTAGTGAGGTACATGGTTGGGTGGAACACCTATAGCCTACAACCAATTAGTGGAAAATTATAAAAGATAAGTGTTCTTTCCATGTGTTTTTTGTGCTATTCATAGTGTATAATATCATATGTGAATTATGGTAGTTAGATTAACGAGCTTGTTGTAATTAAATGTCATATGCATATGCTATTATGAATTGAATTGCAATTTATTAGATTTTCATATCTATTTCATATGCAGGCTATGATTATTATACAAGAATTATGTGCATATAGTTAAGGAATATTACAATTCATTTATATTATGGTCAATGGAAAGTCCACAAACAATAGATATGTATATATAGTCAAAAAGTAGTCAATAGATAGTTAATGGGTAGGTTTTATTCAATGAAAAATGGATTAAGTCAACTTCGTAGAAAAATTATCAAAAACAAGTTTAGGGAACAAACATATGGTACTGGATTGTAGAGTGGGGGGAGGATTATGTTTTATGAAGTTCCTTGTATTATTAATATTGGAAAAATGGCATTATATGCAGTACATTATCATGATAATATCATTCTTAAAAGCTTCCTCTTAAAATTCCTAGAAAAATCAAGATTTTGGGTTGTAAATATTACAAGATATTTTGCATATTCAACCACTAAATGAAGGCTATATAAATCGATAATTGAACATTAATAATACCTTATAAATAACTTATGACATTTCATGTCAAAATATATAATATTATATACTTAGAAATATAGTAGGGAATATGATATTCACCTATAGGGAAAAGGTTTGAGAATTTCAATTTTCATATGAAACTTCTTAACAACTCAATGAATATATTCTCAGATGCCATAAATTCAATATTATCAAATTATATAAATATTTTACTTAATAACAATATAGTCCTTTTATTAGTCCATTTTTCTAGATATTTAATATATGTTCTTTTCCAATACATTTACATAGAAAATTTCATTACTAAGTAATTTTAAACAATCATTTACTATGGCGAACTTCATGTCATTTTATCATAATAAATAATAAATTTATATTATCCAAAATAAAATAATGATTCCATAATAAATAGGAATACGAAGGAGAACCAAGGTGACTAACTCAGTGTGAGAAAAATTTCTCCCAACCATAGGTAATTCTCTAAGGAGATCACTCGTTTTCTAGGACATGAGACAACTAGAGAAAAATACATAAGTTCAAGACTCCAAAGTCAATTTTCCCATTACTATAGGCTTCTAATATCAGCTAAACAAACATCTATTGAGTTTTTTACTATACCATCTTTTACCCTTACCCTAGTACCTCATACAACACATGAATACACTTCCTTATTCTATCTTCAATACCTCAAAAATAATCTATTGGGGTACATTGCACTTAGTATCTCTTTAGGAATCCATAAGGACATAAAATTGGGTCAAAATTTTGATTTTATTCCATACATTATTAGAGGCACATATGAGCACTTCTATTGCACTACTATAAATTGCCTACCATTTGGGATCATTTGCAATTTTTAACATGTTCTATTTTTAGTAGGTCTACTTTTAGCAAGGGATGCCATTGAGGATGGAATATGGCAATAAATTGGTTATTATATGGTGATTTACACTCCATTATTTCATCCGTAATTTCCATAATATTAATTCCCTCTATTATTTTGGGAAACTACCTTATCCACTCACCTACCAACTATTTTAGTTGAATTTTAGTTCCATTTTTGGAGCTTTCATGGTCGTTGCATGTGATATTTATTACATTATTTATGACTAATTTATAATTCCAATTAATTTTAGTAAACACTTTTATTATATATATTTATAATTAAGGATCTCCCACTCCAAATTTTCTTTCTATCTAATTCTAGAAAACTACTCTAGTTATATGAGTGCATGCACAACAGAATCCTAACCTAATTCGAATTGTCTCTCCCCCCTAGAGAGTATATATATTATATTTATGTTCATAAACAATAATTTATTATATTTTCATATCAGATCTCTTGTACAATCTAAATTACCTCTTTGGTTACTTAATTTGTAAGCAATTTCTCTCTTTATCTTCTCTATTGAGATTTTGTACCTAGTCTAGTAATTTTTTACACATAAATATTTAAAATACTACATAATATTCATCCCCATGATCTTAAATTTATTTAGTGAGAGTCCAAATTATTTTTTGATTTCAAATTCCATCCCTCATAGAATGATTCTTCTTAGAAAATATTATTATTATTGTTATTATTATTGGACAACACATAAATGCAAATTGTTGCACATAGTGTTGTCATTGATGTCAAAGGGGATATACAAGATATCAGTGGATTCAATTATGGGTTAAATAAACAAGTATGAAATACATAAATCTTGCATATCCTCATTAGGTGGATCCAATGAAGCTTGGATTTTATTTAGTTTTTCACATCGATATGATGCTCTAATGATCCTACAAACAACATGGTTGTGTAGTCCTTGTAGATAAATTTCCAATGATATATCCCATTCTAAAAAAAATCCTAATGGATGAGAAGCTATAGAAAATTGAAATCCATCATTAGTTGAGGGCCCAAAAGTATAGGTCGGAACCCCCAAAATTTCATTACGTTAAACAATGTGAAACTCTCGAACATATCCATTACTCAATGACAAAGTCAATGGTAGATTGCATAAAAACTTGCAAAACCTTCAAGTATCTTAAAGAGTGTGTACCTTTCTCACATCAAATGGCGGAGATAGGAAAAGTTGTGCATTGGTTAACCGATGAACAATGACCAATCCATGGATGACACGTGGTAGTATTTATTGGCCAATGAAATGGTCACCTACACAGTTAGCATATGTGACACATGATGATAGGTGGATGGATGACATGAACTCCCCACATGGTCAAGAGATGATGTAATCATCATGATGTAGCATATCCAAATATTGACATGTATCACCCCTCATGGGTCACCACATGTCATGAATATGCCATGTTGTCACCATCATGCACATGACCATGGACCCTAGGTTAGGGGCACATGGAAAGGTAAAGGTAAGGTAATATGGTTTTTCATGGAAGGTTATATGGTGAAGTGGAAAATCCCTATGATGTATTCTAACATATGCTAAACCATGTGTGGTATGGAGGATTAGTTGGCCTTAAGGTCAGACCTCGAATCCCAAGGCCACACACCACACTACACACACACACATACACACACACACATATATAAATCATAATCAATCCATTCATACAATCCACCAATCCACATAAAAAACAACGATATAAATGATTGTGGTTTAGTGGAAAGTTTGATATGGTTTCTTGGTGACTATATTGCGAGGATGAATCCATCAGTGAGTGGTCTATGACAAAGTTTTCGATAAGTTTGATATGGAGGCTCAATGAGTATGTTGCAATTTCAAATCCTCAATTGAGTGGTTTGTGACAAATTTTTTGGTGATTTTTTATCTGCGGTTTGGTGAGCCTATCGCGAGACAAAATCCTCAGGTGAGTGATCTATTAAATTTTTTTTTTCTTGGGAGTCAGATCTAGTGGGTTAGTGATTCTATGGAAGGGTCAAACCCTTGAGTGAGCACATACTGGCCTCTATGATGAGTTTAATGTTATAGCATCAATTTTCTCTTAGGAAAACATACAATGGTATCTATGATGATTTTAATATTATAGCATTATTGATATCTTGAGTGATAATATTATGAGAAGTCTAATATGGTAGCACAAGCTCTCGACCTTTATGGAATGTTTTGGTAAGAGCTCTTGGCCTTAGTGGAAAGTATGAAATGATAGTAAGGGCTCTTGGCTTCAATGTAATTCTCATAAGGTAGTACGTTCTCTCGACCTTTATGGAAAGCCTTGATATGGTAACATGAGATATTAGCCTCTATGGAAATTATGGGATGTTAGCATGGGGTATTTGACCCCATGGCATGTTTTAGTTTTATTAATCAAGCTCTTGGATCAACACTCCATAATAAAATTTGAGTGGTCCCATGGAAATTTTGATTGGTGATAGCCCTCAAGCAAGCATCCTATAACATATTTATAGCAACCTCCACGGATAGGATAATTTTATTGGTCGATGCCATCAAGTGATAATTATATATCATAGTTTGAGTGGCCTCCTTGGAATGTGGTAGTTTGATTGGATTAATGCATCTGGAGAAAATTCTATATTAGTTTGAGTGGCCTCCATGCCATGCACTAGTTTAATTGGTGAAACATTCTATAACATAGTTGAGTGATTTTTATGGCATGTTTGATGTTGCAGCTTGATTGGTCAAGATTTGTGGTAAGCATTATATAACACAGCTTCAGTGATCTCTATGGAAAGCATGGTGTGGTAGCATGATTTGTAGAAGAGTATAGTAACACAATATTTATGTTGTTCCATGGCCCGAAGTTTAGATACATGACGATGCACCACTCTTACACTCGATGTGGAAATGGGTCAATTGGTTGTGATGTGTGATTTGTATAGCACAAGTTGTAGGTTCAATTCTTAATATATTTTAGCATAATTTTTTCATAAAGGGATTTTGGGACATCATTTTTTTCCAAGTTGTTAAATCATTAAACTTTTCTAGTAGCCAAAAATTTCTCTTTTAGTAAGCACCCCCAAAATTGTCTATTTTTTAGGCTTAATTTTCCATGGTTTTTATATGGTTTCAATTTTTTTTGTAGCCTTTTGGGGTCATTCCAAGTCCAAATTGAATTCTCACAGAAAATCCATGATCAAGGCTTAGAAGTGGACATTTCTAAAGGAATGGAAAACCTTATTGACACATCCTTGATTATAAAAATATATGTTGTATGTTTTGATGTCTTGTGAGTAGGTTGCATTGTTTTGAGTATATGTAAGAAACAAGTTTTGTCACAATTCCTATATGACCACACTAATGAATAGGTTGATTCAGAGGGTTGACATTATATGGCTGAATATTGATAGTAATATGAAACAAATATGATATTTAATTTAGAGATATTGAAGAGAAAGTGGATCCATTTTGGAAAATTTTGAAAAGAGGCCCACAAGGAGTTAAAGAAGTATGTGGGTTCCTCCACTAAGGTTGGACCCTCAATCAGGTTGGAATCTAGAGAAATTCATCACTTCTGCATCATAAACGTTGGTGTGTTAATAAAGTTGGATCGTAGAACAAGTCAAAGATTTCTCACCATTGGGGTTGGTGCCTCAATCAAGTCATATCTTAGATAAACTCAAAACTTTCTCATCATCAAGGTTAGTTCCTCAAATAGGTTGAGACCTATGTACAATCAATTGTTTCTTGTACATTTTTGAGGTTGGTGCCTCAATTAGGCTAATGATTACATTGATTTTTTTCTTTCAAATTTTCAATATGTGTTCCTCAATTAGGTTGTATTCTACCACAAGTAGCATCTTGCATATTTAAGGGGTGGGTTCCTTTAGCAAGTAGGAGCCTACAAATCTATGTAAATAATTGAAGCATAAGAAGAAGATGAATTTGTGTTTTTCTCCCGTATGCGTTTCCACATAAAATCTTGTCTCTATTTGTGATTGTTGGACACCTAATCCTCTATGGGTAGGTGTGGAAGGCAAACAACCACAAAGGAGTACAAGTGACCTTGGAATGTGGAATCCAAGGGTCACACCTATTGTACTATAAAAGCACATCTATGGTTAATAGTAAATCATCACACACTTATCTTTCTGTCTATGTGTGTTTAGTTTCCCCCTATGTGTGTTTCACCATGCATGTGTTTAACATGGTATCAGAGTGGGAGATTTTTGGCCTGCTCCAGTCAGTTAAATTCTAGTTTTATTCTCTGCGCTAATCTATTAGTGGTCATTTTGGTCAGTTGAATTTTTTTATCATTGGGTATACTCCAATGTGCATTCTTTGTGCTCAAAGTATCACATCCAAAAATACTTTGTGGAGGTAGAAACATGTGTAGCGTTGAGGTATGAGGATCACAAATTACTGTGTTAAATTTGTTATCACTATGGTGTTGGTTTCGTGATTGTTTATTATCACTAGTTTATTATATCTCACACTGTTAATACACATTTCCCGCATTTTATTACCTACTCGAATCAACACCATCACTTCCATTATATGATATCTAATATAACACACAGTAAATAATGCTAGTTGACATCGATCCCTAGTATTGATCCCTCTGTCGCAGTCAGTCTCTACTAAAGTCCCTTTGGTTCGTATAACCTGACATGTGTTTGAATTTGTTTTGGTCTTACTCCTCCCACTCGGATTCCTTGCACATAGTTGGTGCCCTCAATTTTTCAACATACCACATACCTCTCTCAGCACCCTCAAATTCCTTACACAGACTTGGTGTCTGTCCTTCACTGCACACACCAGTTTCTAAATCCCGGATCTTATACTCGGCATTAATCTTCCACCGTTTTTAATAGAACTATAAATTTGAATAAAATCTTCCACCGGTTTTCTCCATACCATCGTATCCTCCAATAGTGATACCTCCCACCAATCACCTCCACCTTGGCCACTATGACGCTGACCCTTTACTCGACACTCTCAACCATCAGCGTAACTGAATCTAGATCTGTCCATGAAGCACCATTGAAAGCTACGATAAGTTGTGCCAATGGAATATCATCATCAATAATACGGACCTCAGATTGAGTGAATATAGCTGGATCTTTCTCTCTAAACCGAGTTGTAGTTACAATATCTGTTGAAAGGTTTGTAAATTTTTTTTTAACAGCAACAACTGTAGATACACCATTCTCAGGCATGTATAGTGAGTGGAAATATACTACTGCAAATGGGCCTCCGCTAATAGTCGACATTGCGCTCTTCCGTGTCCGCTAAAATTTAGACTTCCCTCGACTTTCCCTCAACGTCGGTCTCAACTCTCCGCTCAACGCTACCACTTCCCTCCCTCCGGCCCTTCCAATTCCACCTTCCCTTCATCCCATGCCCCTCCCTCGACGACTTTTCAACTTCTTCTCCCTCATGTCCCACTCCCGTCATCCCTCTCCACCTACGTCGCCTCTGCTTCACCTCCCACTCCCCTCAGCCCTTCGCTTCACCTCCCACTCCTCCCCACCTGTGTGTCGGCTCCCTCTTATTTCTACCCTCTTATTTCTACCCTTCTCTGTCGTCATCTGCTTCTCTCCCACTCCCCTCATCTTCCATTTCCTCGACCTCCTTGCTGTGCTGCATGGACTCCCACTAGAACCTACTGAACGATGCCAAATCCTTGGCACTCAGCCATCCCCACCCTCCACAACACCTATGCTAACTCCTCCATTCATTTATTGAATATTCTCTGCATGGTTTCTCATAGAAGTATCATCGTTGTAGCAGAAGTGTGGTATTACGCTTGCATTTATGAATGCCTATTCCCAAAGGTAATACCATACAATGGAAAATACTCCAATTTCTCAGAATTGTGTACAGGAAGGGGTTGTTGGTTTGGTTGGTATACATTACACAAATTCAAAAGTCTACCATCTCGAGGAACGTCTGGTTCAGTGCAACAGTTTGGTGCGGGAGTCGAAATGGTATGGTAGCAATGTGATAAATTATGTATGGTATTAAATTATGAGAAGTGCATATGGCATGTTATAATGGGATGGTGTCTTTAAATGTTATGCTCTTGAAGAAAAATAAGAAGAAAGAATTCATCATAAAGAAAGAAGTGTTAGTGCTTTAGTGTAGTAAAAAGGGCAGGGGGGGGGGCACTTTATATGAGATCCCTTTCTACAAACAAATAAAAATATATATATTCTCTGTTGAGAGTGCTAAAGTCCACAAGACTTAAATTTGAGACTATTGAGGCTCAATTTTCTAGTCATGATTTAGGAAAATAGGTCCTCTACTATACTAAGTGGTAACGTCTTAGTTTCACATCTCTCTTTCTTTGACAAACGAATTTAAGAACCACTTTTCTATTAGGTGTCTGCATTTCTTCTATAACAAGTTTTTGAAGGAAAGATTTTTGTCACGGAAAGGAAATTATTTTTGTCAACACAATGACCAAAGATCATGAAGTATTATATTTTTTGAATACTCTAAAACATTCGAGCATGGATGGGACGGTAAAAATCAGCAAGGATACTATGTTTGATATTATATTTTTTATGAAAAATGCACATGAGAAGATTGAGTTTTTGCAGTTGTAATCTCAGCTACAACAAGAGGAATTACAAAAGTGGAGTAATCATTCTAAACCTATTTTTGTTCAGAAAATTGAGAGGGACTCCCATCAACAACAAGAATATAAATTTGAGGTTGGTCCACATTCAGTGCCCATTTCAGTTGCAGATGTGCAGAAATATGCAGAAATGCAACATGCACCTCCCAAGCCCATCATCAGACCTTGGGAAAAGCTTGTCCATAACAAGAAAAGAACAAGTATTGGATATGAAATGGAGTTTTCCTTTCATATTCTGAACTACTCCAAGCCCATAAAATTTCATAGTGTTAGATTTCTTCATGATAGTGCGCCTACAGTGGTTCCAGATCCTTCTCCTCTTCCACAACAACAACAACAACAAATTGAAAAATGCCAACACTATGATCAAGTTGGCCATATGAAAGATCAATTTTTTTTTATCTTCACCCATGAAATCACTGTGATTGGCACACCCATTCTTCACACATATGCTTCAGAAACAAGCCTCCTGCAAGAAAAAAGATCCATCTTAGATGGATCGCTTCTTGGCAATGGGCATCAACAGCCAAGAAGATGTTTAAGTCACATGTCAGAACTTGTTCTAGAATATTGAACAATATTGCAGTTGATTTTTCGCTATCATCTCACCTTGTACCTGATAGGGGGGAAAATGGTGGTCATCTACAAGCTTCAAAGTCATATCAATCGAGCCTGAGCCACAACTTGTCATTCCAGATTCGAAGTTGTAGCAGAGACACAACAGTTCAAGTGAGCCTGAGCCACAACTTGTCATTCCAAATTCAGAGTTGTAGCTAGAGAGACGGATGTCGATGAGCATGCCTTTGGTTGGTGGAAAACCTTAAACCATCCATGTGAGGTTGATATTCGTCCTATTCAAATAATTCGGAGCACTTCCTCTAGCAGAAGACTTCAGCTTCTTGTCAGCTTTGGTAGATTTTTGGGAAATGCATTAAGAATTCCAGTGTTGGCGGTCATCCTTAAACCATAATAGTTTGTAGACCTCCCTTCTTCTAGGTTGAAGGTATCCCTCTTCAAATATGAGGGACAATTACTCTATCAGAAGACCTCAGCTTCTTGCCAAATTTGGAAGAGTTCTAGGAATTGCAATAAGCGTTGCGTTCCAGTGTTGGTGGTCATCCTTAAACCACCTCTTTATGCCAACATTTCAGAGAGTTGATTTAGCCTAAGTGCTGGCATGCATACTTTTTAGATTTGTATTACAACTCTCTTCTTGGACTCACAGATACCCCTTTGGATTAAGGGGGGGAATGACACCTAATCCTCTATTGGTAGGTGTGGAAGGCGAACAATCACAAAGGAGTCCAAGTGACCTTGGAATGTGGAATCTAAGGGTCACACCTAATGTACTATAAAATCACATCTATAGTTAATAGTAAATCATCAAACACTTATCTTTCTGTCTATGTGTGTTTATTTTCCCCTTGTGTGTGTTTCACCATGCCTGTGTTTAACAGTGATTAATGTGATGGTAGATTTATGATGAATTGTTCTATTTATTGATAGCAAATGGTTATGGTTCATTGCAATATTATTGTTTGTTAAAGAAAAATTGTGAAATTGTAATATTACTCTCACACTTATTTAAACCCCTTCTTAGTCTGATATTTTATCCAACACCAAGAGTATACAAGGGTTTAAGAGGAAATATTCCTCTACATGGTTGGTCTATATTATCACAAAACAATACCTAATTCATATATTCATGAGTCATACAAGGTATGGGATGGGTTTTCTTCATGAAAAATTCAATTTTATCTTTAAGAAGTCTATTTTTCTTAATATCCCCTCTTTGTATTCGAATTTTCTCACATATATGGAATGAATGGTGAGAGTGAAGAGTCTCCTCTTCAATACCTCCTTGATTCCATGAAATTAGGAGCTATTTTCTTCAAGACATGATGTAATTATTTGAGTTTATGTTTCAATATAAAGGATTACTAATGAAAATTATCTTCCAAGAAAATAAACAACATAATGTATATAAAACAATATACAAGCATACACACATACAAGGAGCTAGAGGAGAGAACTAGAAGTGGATCTAGGAACAATTATTTTTGTATTATATAAAATTAAGAACCACTATATAAAATACATCCATGATCACATATATTTATAGCTTGATTTTGTTGGTATCTAGTTGGCACAATTCCTAACTACCTTCATTGGTTGAAACTACGCAACATTCAATTGACTTAATTACATAGTTGCATCATTCACACAATTGATAGAAAATTATAATGGTTGAGTGTATGGAACATTGAACTAGTTGAATAGTCCATCTAAAATATTCCCTACCCTAAATTCCTTATTTTTCCTAAAGAAAAATGATATGCCAATAAAATTTACAAAAAAATTTAATACCAACAAGGTTACCAAATTAATGTGCTCATGATTCATTATTTTTTGGTGTTTCTCTTGTTGCATGAATTGATGCTATGGATGGTGCTTATAATTTTGGTGTTGACTCTAATTGTGCTTTGAGAGTTTTTTTTGTGGTGTCTCTGGCTAATTAACTGATGTTTCCTCTTGATGCACATTAGCTCCTCTTCTGGCTCTAAGTTTTCTTGACTATTTGGGAGTGAAATCTACCATAGTGTCCATTGTGAATTATTCCTATATAATAAGACATTGAGATGAAGATTCACTTGGACTAAACAAGAAGATTCATGGTTGAGGTCAAGAAGCAATTGGTATCACTTGTTTTGGAGTAAGAGTGCCTTTTTGAGAGGTTTTGAAGATTCAATGAATTTATTGTGAAATTTTGTTAGGTGTAATTTTCTAGATTAGTGTACCAAATTATTAGTTTTTACAGATGGTGACAAATCCACCAAAAAACAAAAAGGAAAAAGGAAAAAGTTGTAAAAATCTACAATATTCAACAATAACTGTCATATCTGCAAAAAATTGTTAGAGAAAACCAGCAAAAGACTATATAAAATATGAAAATGTATTGCAAAATCCATAAGACCCCAATGGAAAGAACTTTAATTTTATTCATTAAAAATGCCACATGTGGATTTGAACATAGAGTTGGGTATTTAATGTCTTCATCTATGGGAGGGTTCTATTGTGTCACAATGATTCAGATAGCTTATTTCTCTCCCATCTTCTTGCAAATGGGAAAAGAAGAAGCATAGAACTCAATGTGGAGAGCTCAAGAGTTATGTGAACAAATTCATAACCATGAGAATCATCATGTGTGTAACATGAGGAAAAACCTTTGTATTTGTAATAAAATTCTAGGATAGATAGAGATCTAGTCAAACAATAAAAAAATTATTAGACCAAATCAAGATCTAACAATTATAATTATTTTTTTATATTTATGAGAGGAAAATATTAATGAAATGGTCAATAATATTTATTTACTTAATTTTGACAATGCTGGAAAATGCCAACATACAAGGGGTCTCCCCTATATGAAATCTGAACCATACCTCACACATTTTTGGATATGAGCCCCATCCAGAATAAAGTCGAATCACCATTTAAACTTAGAGTTTTTCCGTGGCTACAATTAACACATAAGAGATCATACATATAATTTGAGATAAACAAGTAAGTAGACACTATGAAACACACAATTTCAATTTATACAAGGTTCTTCCATAGACAAGGTGGAAAGAGTGAGCCTTTAAGAGAAAGGTAATATTACCATTCTAGTAAAGACACACATGATTTGTGGGTGTTGTGACAACTGTTAGAGTCAGTCTTATTATCCCTCCGTCAGAGATCATTTCTATTATTTAATTTCATGTTTTAGGTGTCTCATTCAGCTCATTAATCTACATTCCGTTAGGGGCATGCCATTGTCTGACGGAAGGGCTTGGTTTTCTCGTTTCCCTCATGTTTGTACCTGCTGGGTTGGTCAAAAATTTCTCAAAGTTCATCAAAGTTCATTTCACGTCATTTGCAGTCATAGATGCTATTTTGGTCAAACAAGAGTCATAGGTCTAGGGTTTGGCCTTCAGAATGTCAAACAATGCCCGCATGCCATGAGGATGTTTTCAATAAGTTTTCAGTTCAAGATTTTCATCATTAATAATGCTGAAGGATATTTGTTCTTCAAAACTCTGTTTTGAAGAAGAAATCATCAAGTTTGTTTAATACATGATTTTTAAGGTTTTTCAAGTTCTACAGTTCTTCAGGTAGCCCTGGTCACCTTGCCAGGATTCAGCAGCTTCTATCCCTGCAAAAAATCAACAGAGGAACCATCATTTAAGTTAGAAAATCAAAAAGGAAAACTTGCATAACAGAGTTTGTATTAAAATTGAAAAGTGCCAAAGTTCTACAACTTTATAAAAGTAGGACATTGCAAGACAAAAATCAAAGTCCACGCCTATACAAGTTGTTTTATACATTCAAATATCATTTTCAAGCAAGAAGTTGTCAGAACACCCAAGAGAAAGTCGAGTTGAAGTTGGAGGAGTGAAAACTGTGGTTTTGAAGGCAAACTGTGTGATTGATTTCAGCGCGGCGCACTGGGAGAAGGCGCGGCGCACTGAAGGTACGCGACGCTTAGAGTGTTTTTGCACAGTGAAAAATTGCACTGGCGTGGCGCATCCAGCCTGCGTGGCGCATTGGGCTAGAGCGCAGCGCACATAACCTCCAAGCCCAAAAATTCATTACTTCTTCCCAATTTTTCGAAATCGATCAACTCTTTTGCTCCAAGATTGAATCATAGCACGTCTTCAGAAACCCATTCCAGTTGCCTTGGCATTTTTCACATGCTATTTTGAAACCATATCTGCAAAGAAAAAATAAATTGCTGCACTTCACAGGCTACGTGTTGGTTCATCATCTCCAGTTACACGATCAAAATATCCATGGAATACAAATTACAGTATGGATGAAACAAACTCAGATAATGTTGTGATTCGTAGTCGCACACGATTAGACCAATTAGAGTTTTCCATTAAAGACCCTGATTTTGGAGCGTTTTTTATGCTAGGCAGTCTAATCGTGATGGTCTGAAGCAAAGGCGGTTATCTTGGGCACTTTCAAGGGATACACATAATATGGTGTAAGAATATTATTTCATTAGAGTTTGTTCGTTCAAAGCCCATTTTTATTAAAAGTTAGTTTTATTCGAACAACAAAAGGGGAAATGAAAAGTCAAAAACCGAAAGCCAAAATAAAGCGAAGATATTTACAACAGCAGAGCAATCGGATTGGATGGTCTGTTTTTGCAATTCAAAGGGTCTACAGCTACAGTTTCCGCCTCCCCATTGGTTATCAACAAACAATATGCAGCGATGTTCCATTTTAGAATAGGTGGTTGGCTTTTCAGCTTTTATTAGTTAATGATTAAACAATTCCTTTTTTTTGGGTCGATCTGTTTTCTCATAGCAGAGTTTATTTATTGTATTGTAAAAATATTTGTAAAGGGCAGAGTTCTGGGAAACGGGTGGAAGGAAAACTCAGTGCTTCACTGTACAATTTTTGGCAGAGAATTAATGAAATGATGCATCTCTGGTTCATGAGATTCCTGTGGTGTGAGTTTAGAAAATGTCTTTTCTTTCTGTCTCATATGTATCTCGTTATGTTTTACTGTTCATTCATAATCATTGCTAGTTGAATGCTTTTAAGTAAGAAAGGTAGAATCCAGTTATTGCTCTGCCTTGGGAAAGCGTTCATGTTTCTGTATGTCTTCTTCTGTTGAAAAGGATTCATTATATATGCCCTTTTCAACCTCTCAACAGTATTTCCACTCCATATTATTTCAACTTGATTGCTAAACTACTGCCTATCTTGCCTCATGAAACACTCTGTGTCTTTGATTTAATTTCTTAGCTCATGCTGTTCTTTGTCCCATACATCCTTGAAACCCAGTCATTCATCAAAATACCTCTTCCTATTTATTTACTAGCCTAAAACCAGTATCCATTATAGGTCATCTTAGGCCCTATTGGACATCTTTTGCCGAGATAGACCCGGAGAGAGCCCTCTCCTGTCCTCGTAGGGCTAGCTACGAGACTGAGCGTGGTTTGGTGTTGTCCTTTTTCTGCCTTATTTTAGCCTGAGGTGGATTTGGGAACTAACATAGTGGTGACCATACTGGGGAGAAACTGGTTTGTTGGTTAGTGTTGTTTGATTTATATCTACAGACGGAGCCTGAAGTCATGCTAGATAGCCTTCGAACTGCTCTTACTCTGCGAGTGCATAGTAGATAAATGATGCTTCAGTCAATCTCCAGTTTAGCTTATAGTCATAAAACTTAACTTATAAATTTCCCCAGTACGTGTATCAAGTTCAGATATGATGGTTGATGGTGGACAACGATCAGACATATGAAGGCTAAAAACATTCACCTGGCGACTTCATTCACTGAAAGATCCAGAAATCAATGCTTCATGGTGACTCCACTGCAGGAAGATCAATAGTTTTAAGATTTTCAATATGGACCGGGTTACAAGAAGATACGCTCCCATGAGCCGAGATCGCATCCCAGGTTTTCCAAATAAAATGCCCAAGGTGGATTGGCTTCAGAATTTGCCTATGTTCAGAAATGTGGAAGGTAATGATGTTGCTCTTCATCTAGTGAAATTTCACATTCATGTGCATAAATTAAAGATCGTTTTTCCTGAAGAATGTTTGATGAAGATGTTTATGGCTACTCTGGAAGATGAAGCCCGATCTTGGTATGAAATTTTGCCACCTGCTTCTATTTATTGTCTAAAATATTTTCATACAACATTCTTTGAAAGGTATAAAGAATCTTGTCCATCCTTAATATTAGTGTAGAATTGTTGTGAACACATTAGTAGTTTCATTGAAGATCTTGAGAATTTTTATGGAGACAATGAATTGATGGACGGAGAAATCATGGAAGCATTGTATGAAAATTCGCTACAGCAGCACACAGAAGACTTGAAGGATACTTATCAAGATCAGCAGGTTGAAGATTTCCATACAGCTGAAAATGATGAAAGAGAAAGTTTCGTTTCAAATCTGTCCATAGAAGAAGACAGCATGCAGGGAAGTCAAGTTTCAATTTCAGAATGTGATAACGTTAAGTCAACTTTTTCAGATCTAGATTCAGATTGTGATGACCAAGAATACCTTGTGCTGAATCCCAAGAAGGAGAACTCTGCTGTTGAGATCATCTCGAATGAAGAAGACAGTGTTATGGATCCAAATGTTTTCATTTCATTAGAACAAAGCCTTCATGAAGAAGTAATCCGGTCAGTTCCTGAAAAACAAGATTAGATCTTCGTTCGAGTAAGTGAAAAAGTTTCTCTTGATGAATTTATGGTAGATGATAGAAATGATAGTGTTGGGTTTCAAGAATCATCTGAAGTTTATTTTCTTATGATTGATGAATGTAATGAGAATCTGGCTGTCATATCATATGAAGATGACCTAAAATATATTCAGACTACAAAAAATCACACCATTTAGGACTTCCTTTCAGATTCTTCTTCATATGTCTCATGTTTTGAAATGTTTTTCCAAGAGGAGATCTGCTCATCTACTTGTTCAGAATTTTTTGAGGACCAAGAACATACTTTTACTGAAGTACATTATGAAGGAAGATCAGAATTAAAAGAAAAGGACACCTTGTTTCTTCAGCAGGAGGTAAATCTTCATGTTTTTCAGGATCCACTGGAAAATCTGTTGCAGTCAGCAGTGAAAGTGAATATTGCAGTATTCAGTGATGAAGGAGATCATGGTCAATTATGTTTTTGGATGCCCAGTTACCAGTATCTATTGTTGACCAGGAAATCTGATCGGGAGAATCAGTCAAGAAGGCATATGCTTGATTGGTTACATTGGAAGGCTCACTACACATAATTGTACATATTTCATTAGTATGCAGGTGGTTGTCATCATGATTTGAAATCTTGATGGACTGCTGCCCTTCAATAAGCTTTGTAAGTACTTGTTTTAGTTAAGTCAGGCATGAGTCAGTTTGAGTCATATTTTCAGTCAATAAATTAGTCGAAGGTCTTGTGTCGATTTGTCAAAATAATGGACTCCATAGCC
This sequence comes from Pinus albicaulis, assembly GCA_034641835.2. Classification (NCBI taxonomy): domain Eukaryota; kingdom Viridiplantae; phylum Streptophyta; class Pinopsida; order Pinales; family Pinaceae; genus Pinus; species Pinus albicaulis. The sequence goes on from CM076579.1 coordinate 593,305,483, forward strand.
CAATGGACGAAGGCACTGTCTGCTCTCCCAAATATCTGTAGTTCTTGGCACCTCCCAGGAGCTACCATCCCCATTGGAGCCAATGTTAGAGTCGGTCTTATTATCCCTCCATCAGAGATCATTTCTCTTATTGCATTTCATGTTTTAGGTGTCTCATTCATCTCATTAATCTGCATTCCGTTAGGGGCATGCCATTGTCTGACGGAAGGGATTGGTTTTCTCGTTTCCCTCATGTTTGTACCTGCTAGGTTGGTAAAAAATTTCTCAAAGTTCATCAAAGTTCGTTTCACGTCATTTGCAGTCATAGATGCTATTTTGGTCAAACAAGAGTCATAGGTCTAGGGTTTGGTCTTCAGAATGTCAAACAATGCCCGCAGGCCATGAGGATGTTTTCAATAAGTTTTCAGTTCAAGATTTTCATCATTAATAATGCTGAAGGATATTTGTTCTTCAAAACTCTGTTTTGAAGAAGAAATCATCAAGTTTGTTTAATACATGATTGTTAAGGTTTTTCAAGTTCTACAGTTCTTCAGGCAGCCCTGGTCACCTTGCCAGGATTCAGCAGCTTCTATCCCTGCAAAAAATCAACAGAGGAACCATCATTTAAGTTAGAAAATCAAAAAGGAAAACTTGCATAACAGAGTTTGTATTAAAATTGAAAAGTGCCAAATTTCTACAACTTTATAAAAGTAGGACATTGCAAGACAAAAATCAAAGTCCATGCCTATACAATTTTTTTCCTACATTCAAATATCATTTTCAAGCAAGAATTTGTCAGAACACCCAAGAGAAAGTCAAGTTGAAGTTGGAGGAGTGAAAACTGTGGTTTTGAAGGCAAACTGTGTGATTGATTTCAGCGCGGCACACTGGGAGAAGGCACGGCGCACTGAAGGTGCGCGGCGCGTAGAGCGTTTTTGCACAGTCAAAAATTGCACTGGCGCGGTGCATCCAGCCTGCGCGACACGTTGGGCTGGAGCGCGGCGCACAGAACCTCCAAGCCCAAAAATTCATCACTTCTTCCCAATTTTTCGAAATCGATCAACTCTTTTGCTCCAAGATTGAATCATAGCACGTCTTCAGCAACCCATTCCAGTTGCCTTGGCATTTTTCCCACGCTATTTTGAAACCATATCTGCAAAGAGAAATAAATTGCTGCACTTCACAGGCTACATGTTGGTTCATCATCTCCAGTTACACCATCAAAAGATCCATGGAATACAAATTACAGTATGGATGAAACAAACTCAGATAATGTTGTGATTCGTAGTCGCACACAATTAGACCGATTAGAGTTTTTCGTTAAAGACCCCGATTTTGGAGCGTTTTTTGATGCTGGGCAGTCTAATCGTGATGGTTTGAATAAAAGGTGATTATCTTGGGCACTTTCAAGGGCTACACATAATATGGTGTAAGAATATTATTTCATTAGAGTTTGTTCATTCAAAGCCCATTTTTATTAAAAGTTAGTTTTATTCGAACAACAAAAGGGGAAATGAAAATTCAAAAACCGAAAGCCAAAATAAATCAAATATATTTACAATAGCAGAGCAATCGGATTGGATGGTCTATTTTTGCAATTCAAAGGGTCTACAGCTACAATTTCCGCCTCCCCATTGGTTATCAAGAAACAATATGTAGCGTTGTTCCTTTTTAGAATAGGTGGTTGGATTTTCATCTTTTATTAGTTAATGATTAAACAATTCCTTTTTTTTGGGTTGACCTGTTTTCTCATAGCAGAGTTTATTTATTGTATTGTAAAAAAAATTGTAAAGGGTAGAGTTCTAGGAAACGGGTGGAAGGAAAAATCAGTGCTTCACTGTACAATTTTTGGCAGAGAATTAATGAAATGATGCAGCTCTAGTTCATGAGATTCTTGTGGTGTGAGTTTAGCAAATGTCTTTTCTTTCTGTCTCATATGTATCTCATTATGTTTTACTCTTCATTCATAATCATTGCTAGTTGAATGCTTTTAAGTAAGAAAGGTAGAATCCAGTTATTGCTCTTCCTTGGGAAAGCGTTCATGTTTCTGTATGTCTTATTTTGTTGAAAAGGATTCATTATATATTCCCTTTCAACCTCTCAACAGTCTTTCCACTCCATATTATTTCAACTTGATTGCTAAACTACTTCCCATCTTGCCTCATGAAACACTCTGTGTCTTTGATTTAATTTCTCAGCTCATGCTGTTCTTTGTCCCATACATCCCTGAAACCCAGTCATTCATCAAAATACCTCTTCCTATTTATTTACTAGCCTAAAAACAGTATCCATTATAGGTCATCTTAGGCCCTATTGGACATATTTTGCCGAGATAGACCCGGAGAGAGCCCTCTCCTATCCTCGTAGGGCTAGCTACGAGGCTGAGCGTGGTTTGGTGTTGTCCTTTTTCTGCCTTATTTCAGCCTGAGGTGGATTTGGGAACTAACAACAACAACCCTCCAAAAATTTTTCCTAACTCAATTATGGAGCCCACATGAACTTCCATTTCTAGCCACCTTGTGTCACCTCATTATTTATTCATGTTATTCAAAGTTTTAATTATCCTCATGATGTTCTTAAGTGTCGTTTCTTCTCCAAGGTCAAATTTTCTTAGTGTCATCATCATATCTTTAGAAACTCTTGTGTTATCTTCTTAAGATGGAAAATAACTAGTTTTATCTGATTTAGTGACTAGATACGTTCGCCTATCATGCATGAAACACAAAAGAGGGAAAAGAATAGCTTCCTCCTAGAGGAAAGTGAAATTTCCATACTTAGTGTTAAGAAAATGAATTTGTTTGTGGAAACTACACCCTCCCATGAAAAAGTGCACCTTTAACTGTCAGTTGGATGCACTTTTTCCACTCAGAAGAGCACACTCTTTTTTAACAAGGAGGCCACACTCCTTGTTCCGAGGAGATGCACCCTCTTTCTTCTAGTTTTGTCACACTCCTTTGCAACAATAACTGTAACCTCTTGTGCTTCATGCATGTTCCCTTCCCTTGGATTGCCAGGCGTACTCCTAGAAAGTAGGATCCCAATCCACATTATGCCACCAACTAACTCATCTATTAATAAGTGGCGAGCAAGCATGAACTTTCCTTGCATCAAATATTTCTTTATAACAAGCCCATTCGTAATTCATTATCACAATTATTCATCATTCTGGGCTAAGCTCACCTATTTTGCATCACGAGGTTTTATTCTCAATTGTGATCACAAGTAAGTTTTGCATGATGTTTTCTTAACTCACTTTGTTATTTTTGTTGTCGTTTAGTTTTTATTTGCTATAATTTCAGTTCATTTTAGTTTCTGTAGTGGCTTTTCATCAATTCTCCTTATTACAAATGTTGTTTTTACTTATACAACCCTTCACATTCCATAACCCTCCATATTCTGATCATGATCACGATAAAACTTATAAATTCTTGCAGACCTATCTTGTTGTTGTTATCACAATTCAAATATCTTAAAATCCTTCACATAGTATATTTTTAGCACATCTCTAGCTTGAACATAGTTCTGGAAGTCGGAACTTCACTGTGTTGGAAAACTGCATCCAAAAGATGAATTCTCCTTGAAAATCACACTCTGAAAACTATTCCCAGAAATAGCCCTCTCTCTCTTTCTCTCTTTCTCTCTCTCATGCACACAATGCACAATAAAGCATCAAAACTACTCCCTACAATGCACAAATAAATTATCAAGACTTATCCCTTCGCCATTGACGATGTGCCCTGCACCCTCACTTTCTTCATAGTGCACTCAAAATCTCTATTGTTCCCTCTGTTAGGGTCCTATGATTTAGCAGATTGGTAGACCAAATGCACAAGGTAACATGAAACCAGTCTTTGGAGTCCTAGGACCTAGCCTTCCTGGACTCAGAGAGGGCTCTCTCTATTATATGCAAAGGATGTGAACTTTTTTCTTTTAGGGTTTTATTTTATGCTAGTTGTTATGTGTAGGGTTTGTTGTTTATTTCATTCTGTAATATGATCAAGTAGGATAGGTGGAGTGAGAGGTCATCAAATCACTGGGCTATGGAGTCTATAAAAGTCATGGATATCTCAATAATGAGTCAGAGTGTAGCATAGGGAAAATATAGTATGGTCAATGGATCTTTAAGGTTATGTGTTAGGTGAAATGGAAATTAAGTTGGTGAATCACGGTAGGGAAAAGGGTAGTGAAATATCCTTTGCCATATACCCATAGACTAGAAGGTCCCAAATACTGATAAGAAAAATATAATAATCATGAGATAGGGAAAACCATTAAATCATTCGCAATACTTAAACAAATAGATATCCAAGCTGAACAATTCAATGAAACAAAGAAAGAAAGAAGACTTATCTAACTTTAGTGATTTAACCTTGAATATTTTAAAACATAGAAGATGACAAATAACTTTAATCAAAGAAGAGGGAAATCCTAAGCATCATTTGATCAAGCTAAAAAGAACTTTGAGGCAAACTTCCCAAGTATGGACAAAGGGCATGATTAAAACATGGCCTCTTTGGCTAAACCTAGCAAGTAACACATCAAAGAGAGGTTCCATGAACAAAGTTTAGATAGCATCAAGTAAGAATGGCTAACCATAAAACATATTTCAAAACTACTTTCTTAAAACATTAATGAAACAAACAAGCTTGGATGGGTCTAAGGAGCAACTAAGAATTCCTTAAACTGACCCAGCAGAGGAAAACATAAAGACAATATTAAATAGGAAGGACTAAGGTGCCTCAAACAAAATTTCATACCCTATACTTTTCTGATCTACCGCAATATAGAAGTATGGACACAATGATAAACAAGAAAACATGAAAAATTTAGAAACACATCACCATTAACCAAGCTCAAGGATCTTGCAAGCAAGCCTTCATCATCATCAATCAAAGCAAGTCATTCGAAAGCTCCACAACACCAAATTTCTCTTCAACCTCAAAAAACCATGTATTGCTCTCAAAATTCATCAAATGCCAAACTTTACAATGAGAGCTCTCATGGTCTATTTAAGTCAACAAGGGAGCGAAAAAACCCTAGATAGGGTTGGAAAATGTCAAAATCACTCATAAATGGCATAAATTCCCAAGAGACCATGCAAGGCCCAAGGCACAAAATATCTCATGAAATAAATGCGAAAATAACTTCTAGCACCTAATTCTAGAGTGATTTACCTCAAAAAACACTAAAATATTATTTTTCAATAAATGAGTGTGTTTTGTTGACTTTTGGTCCAAAACACACAGTGTTGTCCATTTGCGCAACACCACCTCAGGAAAAAAATAGGTCCTGTTGCAACCAAGTTTTGGAGACCTTCGCGATCTCAATTTTTTCTCCGTGATGGCCTGTTGGAAAGCCAAATGATTATAATTTCCAAAAATACTCTTGGTTTTCTGATCCAGCCCTTGTAACCTATCCAAAATGTCAAAATCCCAACAATGCTCAGTGCACAACGCCAGGCCTGAAAAGGAGGCAAAATGGTGAAAATTTAGGTGTTTTGTGACCTTTTGAGGGGTCAAAACTGCTCCAATTGCTCTGAAATTCTGTGAGCAAAGTGTACTAGTGATGAGAAATCAAAAAATGTTAAATTTTCCCTTTGATTATGCTCCATGTTTTAGCATAGCGCCAGTGGAGTGGCGCTAATAGGCCTTCAAAATCACAAAAAACAAAAAATTATCCAAATTCCTACAAAATTTGTGGAGGTCTCCTTCAAAGGGTCTGGGAGATCTATTGAGAAGCTGATGCCGAAATTCCAAGTTTTTCATGACCTTTTTCTCCTTTTTGGGTGTGGATTTCAATGAGGGCTTTCTTCAGTTTGGCACAAGATAGTTTGTTTTTCATTTCATAATGCTTGGTCATATTTTTCTAGAGAGCAAGGCCCCTTTTTATCTTCTTAAAGTATTTGTGTTAATTATTGTAAGACTAAATGATACGTTGTGCCATTTCAAAATCTCTCTCCCACTCCCTAATTTGTGCATATTTTCTTTGGAGCAGTAGTCTAGTGGCCATCTCCTCATCTTCCTTATCACTGTCTAGGTCAATGAATTGAGGCTCTTGTGTAGTTTTCTTGCCTCTCTTACCTTTCTCAACTTTATCCATATTTTTTTTCCCTTGTCAAGCTTTTGAGTAGAAGAAGGTGGCATGGTCCCTTGCCTCTTGGAGGCAGCAAACACTAGCCTTGATCCTCTTTGGTAAGTGAATGAAAAAGGTGCGATGGTGGTCTTTGTGGTGTCCTTACCATGGATGTGATCTTCAATTTGACTATCATCCTCTACACTTTCCTTACTTTCATTTTGTTCATCACCAAAACTGCTTTCACCTTTGTTTTCTGCACTCTCACTATTCTCGTTATCACTAAGGGGTTGATTGTTGTCATGACTATCATGACAACTGTGATAACTGTCATGACTATTTCCTTCTTTGCAGTCCTTAACATCACTAAGGCTAGCTTCATTTTGGTCATTGTTGCCTTCAATTTCTGCATCTTCCTCATTGTCTTTATCTTTATCATTTTCATCCTTTTCATTCTCTGCCTCTGTATCATCTGTTTTATTGTTGATAACCCCTCCATCAATTCTCATTTCATTTCCACTTTCAACCTCCTCATCCTCTTCCACATCCTCTTTCACTTGGTCACTGATTTGTTCACTGTTTTCACCTTTATCACTGTCATACTCACTATATTTCTCTTCACTTTCTATTTCTGCCCCTTCTTCAAATTCTGCCTCTTTCTCTTCTTGTAGGCTTGAATCACCATCATTGTTTAGAATGTCTCCTTTGTCATCTTGTTCATTTGTTTCATTGTTATCATCCTCCTCCATTTATGTGTCTTCTTCCTCTTATTGACTTAACTCATCACCGTCTTGTTCATCATCATTACTCTCACTGTTATTACTTTGTTCATTATTGCCACTCTCATCCTCTTCATTTGATGCATCTAAAGAAGAAGAAGAAAGGAGGTTTCCTTGAGGTGAGGGCACTTGTGTAAATGAGGAGGTTGTGGGCTTGTGAAGACTTCATGTGTTATGAATACCTCCCAAGGTATACCCTACTATTCCAACTGACCTTGATCAAGGAATGGTGAAATACACTTTGCATTTGTTGGGAAGGACTCCTTCTTTGGACAACACAAGACATTTTGTCCATACCTCTATAGAGGTAGTAGGGAAGGTTGAGCATCTTAACCCTTGTGAAATTTATGAGGAGTCTAAGATGATAGGAATAAAGTTTGGAGTACCTCCCCTCATAGGTTAAGTACTTCATGATAACTTTCATCAAGGGTGAAAATCTCTGTTTGAGGTGTGAGAAGGGAAAAACAGACTTGATGCCTTGTCTATACGTAGTCTTGATAAATGGCTCATAATAATCCTTGTCCAATTTGGCCTTCTTAAACCAATTTTAACCAACAACAGGGATACTTGTAGCATCAGAGATGGTATCTACTGATAGTTCAAAATCCACCCCTGCCAGATTTACTTTTTTGTTGTGAAGGTTGAGGACAAACAACCTGTCAAGCTCTAAGTGGTGTTGTACTAGTTTTACCGTCTCACAGAATTGAAAACACCCCATATTCTGGAAACATGAGAGGATCATGGGAGATGAGGTGATAGACACCATGCTTTGGGGTTCAAGTCTGTTTACTTTCCCTTCCTTATGATTTTGTCTCATAGGCCCTTGGCCTCTTTCACTGCTGCTACTGTTTTGTGCTCTTGACATGGTGATAGGAGATACTTGCTGACAAACTAGGGTTTGGAGGAGCAAGATGAAGATGGTGGCGAAGTCAACTTCTCGTGAATGAGTGATATGGAGGCTAGGTTTTAGGACTACTTTCTTTGGAGATTAAGAGGGTCCACCTTGAATCATGAATTGTGACCATACTAATTCACCCTCCCTTAAAAGACATTGGACTTGTTCAAGGAGGCTAAAAACAAAGGGGTAAAATGTATTTGAGACCTAGGGTTTAATTACTTTTTTAGCCACCAAATTATGAAAATTTCTTGTGTGTCAAGGAAGAGAGGCCACCTACCAGCTTTTTGCTCCTCTGCAGGCCTTTGAATGCAACTTGGAGGATGATTTTGAGCCTTGGGGCAAGAAATTTTGCTTGTTGGAGGACCTTTGCATTAGCGCAATACCCTGCCCGAGCAATCAGGTTTGCCTGTTAGCACAGTGCCAGCCATTCAGTAGGGTTGTCAGGGCCCTGGGTGTGCTAGGCCTGTATTTGCGCAATGCCATGGATTTGCATAGTGCCACCTTTGATTAGTGCATCGTCATGTTAATCTGAATGAGAGAAATTTCGATTAGCACAATGACAGGCCTGATAAGTGCAGCACCGTGAATTTTCACAGCGCCAGTAGCCCTTGCCCGAAAATCGACCAAAAAACTCTGTTTTTCTTCTGCAAACCTTCTCTTCTCTGTGTAATGGAAAAATGAGATGGAAAAAGACTGAGAGGGACTTTTATATCCTTTGAGAAATAAATCAAACTTATAAAACCCACTTTTTTAAGTTTTCCTTTTGTTATTTTATAATTTTCACTGATATCTCTTTAGCCTTTTTTGCAAGTGATTTACAACTTTCCCAAGTGATTTTTCTTTGGTGATGGTGTGTTGAAAGGATGAAAGGTCCTTTTTTTAATCTTTGAAGGTCTGGGCACTATCCAAACTGTCTCTTCTTGCATTGATTAAACTGAAACCATTTTTCTTACCCCTTTTGGCATTCCTGAGTGAAAGAGACTAGAAACATGTTTTTCTTACCTTTTACTGATATTTGGAAGTGATGTACCTATTTTGACAAAGACTACAAACTAAGCTTGTTATGTCTCTTCTTGGCCACTTCTGATTTTATGCAAGTGCCATGACACACTTTTTTTTTCTCCTTTGTCATATTTTGATTTTGATAATCTCAGTCACTCAACAGCAAGCTCATGCTCATCTTGATTTCCACTTTGACACTTAACCTGATGATTTCCTTCTTTTGACCATTTTGAGGGCAAGTGACAGTAACTAAAGGTTTGACTTTCTCCCATACCGATATCCTTTGTATTCCTTCTTCATTTGGTGTAGTGAAGCAATATTGCCTTGAAAAACCCTAAAAGGCACCTTCAAAGGCTTTTTGAAAACCTTTTGCTGTCATGATGGAGGCTCGTCATCCTCATTACACCTATTTTTCCTACCTTCCCAAACTTTAGGTTTTAGGGCTGTTAGAGAAAATTAATTAGTGTTGTCTTCTAAGTTCTATATAGCCCTTTCCAATTCATTCATTTTTGTTCAGTTCACCTCACCTTTTTCCCTTTTTCATTTATAATTTTTAAAAATATTCAATGTGTGCTTGGTTATGTTGTTGTGCCTTCTGTCCTTGTGGCTTTTGCATTGGTTTCTTTCTTGGCAGCATTATTTAGCCAAACAATCCTCAAACCTTGATTTTTTTTTAACGTAGGCCTGCCACCTCTCCTTTTCTGTGGTTGTCCTTATTGATGAAATGGCCTCTTAATTTACCTCTTTTCTGCTGATGGCCATCTCAATCATTTGTACAGAAATGTAAAAAAGGGCAGCTATCCCTTGCAGAATTTTTGCTTAACCAAGGAGGCCTTCCTTGAAAGATTTTATGATCCATCTAGACAATCATGTGTTGTCCTTTTTCCTCTTTTATTGCAGCCTCTTGGCACAGGAAAAAAAATATTTAGAACACCAAAACAATCCTATGACCTGTGAAACCCTAGGTGACCTAGTGGGAGGCTTTTTGGACTTGGCCTTTGGCTGAAAACTTGAGTAAAGGGTTTTTAAGTGTAAAACAGAGTTTTTGACATACTTTATGCATTTCAGACCTAAAACTACTAATTTTGATTTATCTAAAGAGCCTAGAAAGGTAGCTTGAAACCACCAATGCTTGAGGCACTTGGTGAATAGGGGAGAAGGTTAGGCTACTTGGAAATCTAAGGTGGAAGTAGAAGGGTTAGGCAAGTCAAAACATAGTGGTAAGGTCAAGGGTGGAAAAACATAGTGAAAATGAGTGGCATGAGCCCATGATTGGTCTTCTAGGAGTGATAATTTGGCCATGACTTGATAGAGTAGTAAAATAGTGAAAAAATTATCTTAAGGATAATGAAGGCAGTGCGATTTATAGAACTCACAATATTCATGAATTTTGTTTATAGAAATATAGGATAAGCATTTAGTCATCTATGAAAGAAAAAAATTATTGATGACTAACAGTGGCTCCACTTGGGGAGGGCATCTCCTTTTAAGGAGGTGTCCAGAACTTTAGATATCTGGTTTTATAAAGACCAGTGCCTCATCCATTGAGCAGATTTTTCTTCTTATTATTTGGTGGTGCTTCTTTGAAGTTGTGATCTCAATAATCTAAAAAACATGATTAGCTCAGCTTCATCTCTACCTACCCAACCTATTTTCCTAACTTTTTTTCTTCATTGGGTGCACTTGAACTGGCAAACCCTTGGCATTATTTTTTTTTGAAAGAAGAGAAAGCTATCTAATTCTACTCTTATCACTTACAAGAGTTTGAGATTACGTTATTGAACTCTTTTTATTCTCTTCCTAGACTATTTGACTGTCAATATTAAGCTGTATGACAGACTTCATTCTCTGATATATTGACATGAAATTGAAAGCATGGTTTAAATCAGGATTAGGCAATCTGACTTACCATGAGTTGTGACATTAGGACAAGTTGCACAAAAAAATTATTTTTGTACAAACAAAACTAGAAAAACAAGGGTTGTGATTTATCATTTGGTTCAGTTTTGAGAATGTGGAACCAATATCTTTCATTCCTAATCTATTCTTTTTGAGAAGTCAAGTTCGAATGATTTTACAAGCTCTCTTCACTAACTTATCAGCAATAAATTGAAAACATGTTTAGCCATGATTAGGTGTAATATCCCCAAAAGAGAGAATGAAGTAATACTTCACACAATATAAGAACTTATAGCAAAATAAACAATAAATCTAAGTACAAATCAGAATATTCAGAAATAGCTGAGCCATTTTATTATATTGGAGATGATTCATTCATACAAGTACAAGATATAGGTAGATCTAGCCAAAAATATGAGTTAGGATCACCCTAAAAACATGCATGCAATAGGTACAACGTAACTGGAGAGGCTCTGCAAAAAATACTGCGTTGTCTCTTCAGCAAGACATAAACATGGATTTGCAGGCTGAAAATAGAAATGCATATCTACTCAAAAATGGAGCTTTGATGATGTCAAGATTCAAGATCCGGCCAATGTGATGGATTCCCAAGATAACCCAGAAAGGATTTTCCAGATCTGCAACTTGGAAAAATCACCTCCCCAGGGTTTGATCCTTGATCTGCTGGGAAATACAGATCTGAAGCTAGATCTAAAGAAAAGATTACTGAAATGTGTGCTCAGATCATATCTATGCTTGAAGGGTTGGTCCCTTCCTCTTATCTATGAGCTGAGAGCTCTAGATCTACCTTCTCAATCCTCCAATGATGATTTAGCTACTGCAACATAGCTGCCAACAAAAACTGCACTGTGAGGGAAAGAGAGTCTTGATTCCTGCTAGAAAAGGATGCAATAAGCTCCAAGCTGATGGTGATACTTATGGCAAGGTGAAGGAATGATACTCCATTGGATTTATAACTGAATAACTAGCAACTTCCTTCCTCCTTTCAGATCTACAAAATGGATAGCATTATTCCTGAAGGGAATACTACTGCTAGGAGGTCAATAAAATTTGGCCTGATGCTAGATCTACAATGTGGCTCTAGGGGTACTGATCTATAATCCCAAGTGATGGGAATAATCCCTCACCTTGTTCTCCAGGTGAAGTACTAAAGACAACTTCCACCTTCCAAACTAATCTTCAAAAAACTGTAGTTTTCTAAATATGAATGTTTTGCAGAAAGTAGAAAAAGGAAATGGCTCTTAAAGCTTGATGTATAATGAAGTAAAATCCTCTTCCTTAGAGATCACTCAAATAAAGAGGTGGTATTCTCGCCCGGGAACACCCTGTGCTAAAAAACACCTGCAATCTTTGCTAAACAACCCAAGAATGCAGTGGAATGTCACTTGAAAATTCCAGATCTAAGAGATCATACATCAAATAATCCAAGATACCTTTTAAATTTGCCTTCATCTGCTTTATAATGATTGAGCCCCTGCAAGCCTTGGCCCTAATCCCAACTGCACAGTCTCATGTGGACAAGATCCTCCAAGTGGGACTGCGTTGTTTTACCAAATCAACCAAATAGTCTAGGTGCAATGTACACCTCCTCCATCATGTGTGCTTCATTTGCACATGATCCTCCATCGCTTAATCATGAATTCTCAATGATCCCTTGTTTGACATCTTCAAGATCTTAGTTGACTGAATCAAACCTCCATGATCTTTCTCATTAAATGAGACATGATCTCCAATCTTTTCTCAACTACCTCTTTTTGTAGATCTGGGCTAATTTAATCCACATTCACACACATAAAATGGATATTTATTCTTATTGAGGATTGTGGGTCCCTCCACCCTCTTATTTACTTAGTTTATTAAGAAAATCAAGGGCTCTAATATTCCAAATGTGATGTGAAAATTTGGGAATATTATAGTCCCCCCCCCCCGGAAAAATGTTGCTTGTCCTTAAGAAACTCCAAAAGTAGATGCAAGGCCATCTATTCCCCTCCATATGGCATCCACATAGGGAAGTCTTCCTCCATTTTCTGCAATAGGTTATGTATATTTGGTTCCAAAGTTGTCTTTTAAAAACATAAAGAATGACCTCCAACTGTTTGGTTAGATGTCCTCCTTCCATCGTGAAGTACCAAGTGACAACCATATGATGTCCAACATCATCACAATACATGAGAGACATCAAATAAATTAGCTATTTCCACAAGGTAAAAGCTTCATCATACAATATACTCCTTCATCCCATGTTTCATGAACTAGATTGAGCATTGATATGCTCCCATACTTAGCACTGTTGGCCTTGTTGGATCCAAAATCCATCATTTCAAGGTTATGCAAAAGAATAAGGGAAGAAGTAATATGGATAGAAAAATATGTCAAACCATATTCTCCTAATAATAACCACCGTAGTAAGGCCCTTTGCTACCATCCTCCATCTCCTCCATGTAAGATGGTTAAGACAAACTCCCCCATAAGCAACCAAAGCAACAAGAGATCTTGCTGCCTTCTCTCCCCCTCATGTGCATCACGAAGCAAAAGCATACTAATGGACATATGAGATGTCACATCAGCCCAATACATAGAAACATCATCAATTCACATCATGAGATCATTTTGCCAAATCTTACACAATACAAAACACATAGACATAGGAGATGTCATGTGGTGGCCAAACTCTCTCAAGTGAAACCAAAATGAACATGCCTTCTTTTGCTACATACTCTCATTGATACACAAGGCATGAATCAGAAAATCATGAGCTATTGGGTGGTATCCATACTCACCCAAGAGCAGCCAGTGCAGCCATCCCTCCTCCCTCATCTCATATGTGTTTTTCAAGGCATGGATTAGAAAAATAGGTGCCTTTGGAGAGTGATAGGAATCTCCCAATGGAAACCAGTGTAACCAAGCATGTTGGCCCATAAAAATATGCAAGTGGTTTTGCAACCCATTGCTTATCATCCTCATCCATTCTCTCCCCTGTGGATGATGAATGAGGTACTGCATAATCATGGCATCCTCCCTTTGTAGAATGCTATCCTTCCAAACTTTTGAAGAAATTTACATTCCCTGAAATGTTGAAATGCACCTCTAATGAGATCTCTCAATGAGATTCTCTCTCCATCAAAGACCCTCCAAAACCAAAGAAGTTTTGGATTTACTGCAAGTATAAATTTCTCTTTGAGCAATGAGAGGCTCATTGAGAAAGGGTCATCTAGAAGGGAGAAATTTTTTCTCATTTCCAGATGTCTACCATTTTTCATCTTTGCTTCCATTGCTTCAAGAGTGAAGCTACCTCCAGAATGCTCCAATATTGATGAAGCCCTTTATTTGTCACAGCTACTAAGTGAAAAATTTGTAGATATGCAAGGTGATACATGCACTGTGTCAAAGCAAGTTACAGCATTGATCTCACAATCAGTCATTGTACATAGGATAATGCTAATCCCATTTTCTGAAAATCTACATCTCAACTCAAAGAGTTGAATGTAGTTCAACAATGATGAACAGGGATAGTTTTCAGTCTCCTCCTTGATTAGATCAAGGGTCCTCTATGCTATGAATTTCATTTTCTTCAAATTAGTATTTTGTTCTAACCTTTGGTTATGCATGGATCTTGAAACAATATGTGCTAAAATTTTATGCATACCTTGGATCAAATAATATGTGGGAACCTCTTGACAGAACACAAGAGTTCCTTCAACCGGGATAATTATGTCCCCAACTGTTGGTGAGAGTGATGACCTCTTTTCTTCAAGTGTAACAGCGCTGGTATCTTCCTCCTCCACCTCATGCATCTCCTGATCCATGCATGTGACTCCATATGTCAAGAGCTCAAGACTACCTTGCAAATATGCAAGTGTCTCTTCTCTAGATACAAGTACTTCTGCAGTAGGTGGTAAAAGTAGTGACCTCTTGTCCAGAGTGACAAGATTGACATTACCTACATCAAATTTCTTCCTCAACTTGTGAAAGAAATATGAATACTTGGTCACCTTTGCATGCTCTATGTGCCCAGACCACCAATCTTCTGCTTCATCCAAGAGATGAAGTGCTGCAATTTGAACAACCACAAGATGTATCTTGAAAAATGAAGCTAACTCCCTCCTCCAAGCCTTCACATTTCTTGAGGAGGATCCATCAAATGTAAGAAAATAGAATCTATTATGCCTCTTTCTCCTATTGCTTCTATAGGATCCTCTTTCTTCTTTAATCTGGAAGAATTTTTGGAGAGTTAGCTTCTCCTTGAAAGCTCTAGACTGTGCTTTGTACTCTTCAAGATATAGACTGAGAGTCTCATAAGTCTCATGTTCATTCCTGTTTTCACTTCTATACCTTTGAACTTCTTCAAAGAAAGTGGGCATAGTGGATCTATGAGGAGATCTAGGATTCTTCGGTCTTCTTTGCTACTGATAGGAAGTACTTTCCTCATCACATCTCCTTCTTAGATCTCCCCTTTGGGTTGCAAAATAACTAACTTCCCCTTCCCATAGTCATTAAACATTCTAAACTATCAGTAAAAAAGGCTCAAGGCATTTCCTTGAATTTTGTTGGGACCAGACACAATGCTCTATGAATGATCAGTTGAAAGTGTAAATGTTTATATTAATCCCTAAAATCACATCATTACCATTCATGCATTCATTCCCATAAATAATCCAAAGTAAAACTCCATTTTTACTTAAATACATTATAATTCCCATTTGATTAACTTTCTACATCATTTGAAAACAATAAACCCTCAAAATAACATTATATCATGAGTTAAGTGATAAGATCAATGAAAATTATGTTTTGTAATTCACTTTACTTGTTATGTTTATGTGTTTTGAGTATACCATCTCCTATTTTCATATTAACTCTAATTTATGTATTAACTCCCTATAGAAATAACATTTTCCTATTATATAACTCCTTGTTATATAATATACCCAAAAACCCACTTATTTTAACTTTAGCCAAAGTTATTTATTCCCACATGTTTAAAATAAAAACCCCCCTTATAACCCCTTTGGTTAAGTTTATCTATATATAAATATCCCGCCCCCTATGGTAGTTAAGTCAACCCAATTTAATTCACCATATAATAAAAATATATGAGAAAAATCTTAAAACATGTCTTATATATGTTTTAAAAAAAATTCCCCGAAGTTTCATTTAAACTAAAACTTCATCTAAAATAAACAATTTCCTTGTATATTTCACCCCCCCCGACTCCCTTAACCTAAGGTTAAATCCATAACCTAACCCCTTCCCCACAATATATATTCCATTATATCAGTCCCTAACCTTGGTTAAAGTCCTGAATAACCTTCCCGATCACCTTGTCCATTGGAAAAAGTCATGTTTTATAAACAAAACCCATCAAAAACCCTTTTCCCATCGGATTGTTTTTCAACCCTCTGATCCCCAAATCTCGTTGATCCAACGAATGGAAATCTATGCGACAGATCAATGTATTTTTACCCCTCCCCATCGCGCTTGACAAAAACTGTCTGATCTTATTTTATTTCCAAGATCTACGGCCCAAAGTGAACTTGATAAAAGATCTTTCGCCGCACCTTCCCTTTTAATCTCGATCATTCGCTTCCCAAAGCCAGATCCGACGACGACAATGCATTTTCACGCCCGTAAAATAATCGACAGATGTTTTACAAAAGTATCGCGATATGGGTGGTTTTTCCAAACCACCTCACGTCGATGTGTCACAGTTCTATTGGACCGCGTTCGAAAAGCTATTTACCACTTACAGCCTTCGATCCCCGTGAATACCAGTCAGTGGTATTCCAAAAGCACTCCCGCTTAAACCTTTGTTTAATGTAATTTAATTATATTTTAACTATGGTTTAATACGTTAAAATCATAATTTTCATTGAACATTTCACCTTTTGGCACTTTAAACCTATGAACCTTCTGCTAAGCCTATTATCATCAAAATTTCACCATTTGTGCGCCATAACACCCTGAGAATCTGTGCAGAGCCTTTTCATCATTTTAAAACCTACCAACACCATTTTCGAGCCAGTTGCCCTGCAATTCAACCACGAAGTGCCACATTACCCTCTGAAAGACCAATTTTGTAGAATTGAAGACTGTGCGCAACTACGAAATGTATTCAATCACGATTATACATGTTTTAAGGTATTTTTTGTCAAAACTTATCCACTGAACTTCAAATTCTAAAGAAAAAGCACCAAATTTCCTGCTATTGTCTGTAATTGTTTGAATTTCCCTTATACAAATTGCAAAAAACATCCATAGTACAAGGGAAACTCTGTCAAATTTTCCCCAGAATCCCTAATTGTCATTTTTTACAACTTTTATCCATACCCTGGTCTTTTCCACTGCTAGAATTAATCATAACCTACTTTATGAGCATTAAAACCCGCTTTCAATCCAAAATCTTGCTCAGAACCCTATTTTACCAGGGAAATTCTCCAAGAAGCCCTTGTTTCCAACAAAAGAACTCAGCAAATAGTCTAAGCTTGCTCTACTCAATCAAGAAATGACAAAGAAACAAGTAACCCTTAAAGCAGGAGGTCCAAAGCCTCAAAAGAAACCCTCTGCTAAAATTCCTCAGCCTGAATCTTTTAAAATTGATAAACCTACCCCTGTACTCACTGTTGATTCAACATAATTTGTCAGGCCTATTCAACCTCCAATTATCTCACAAGAAAATAGCCCTTTGGTTGACCTTGACTACAGAATAATGGACCATTCATTAGAGTTCAATTTGCTTGATGTATATAACTGGTGTTTTGGTAAATCAGTAGAGAAAGATGACAAAGATATACAAATCTGGGACTCCAATTTTCCAAAATACATTGTTCCTCAAACTCATTCATCCCCTGATTTTGTCAGATTGTGTCAGTTCTATTATCTTTCAGACCAAAGGTGCATTGTGAATAAAGACAGAGAGGTATTATTTTACGTTAATGAAGAATATATAAACTCTATGCTACAACTCAACCTTGATCCCAATGTTGCTTCATTGTCCATAGAGGAGTTAACTCAGAATTACCTGGAACTTGATTTTGCTTCTAAGTTCAAAGTCTTCCAGACTTTTTGTCCCAAGAAAGTTGATATCCCTAAGCTTAATCCACCATTTTATACCTTTGATTTTCCAGATGAAACCAGACAAATTGTCTCCATGCTATCATTCATACTGGGATACACCAATGATGAATTCACTGATGTGGCTATCTTAGGTTTTTTGTCAACTATGAACTCTCGCCAGTCACCATACATTCTGTACAATTTTGCTAAATTCATTGCAGAAAATGTGCATTATCAGTTGTCCAGATTGTCAGAAGAAGGAGTCTTTAGATATACCTCATATCTACTTCACCTCTTTTTGTATTATCATGGAGATAAATTTCCCATTGAATTTCAGAAGGTAGATCCAGAAGGAAATATTATTTCAGTTGTGTTTTGGTCATCAATTCTGAGAAAATGGAATAGGGAATATAGCTTTGCAGATTTCAATGACTTATTTTTAGTGCCTGCTATGAATCTATTGAATAAAGAGCATACCCCTAGAATCAATGAATATACAAAGAGAATTCTATAGCTATCTGAGAGTTGTAAAATAGGGGATTGGTATTTATACAAAAGTTACATAGAGATTAGAGTATATGGTGCACTCTTGGCCCCATATAAATTGCCAAGATTTGTTACAACAATAATATTTGCTTTGGAATATTTGAGGCAGCTATTAAATGTAGATGAAATTAATTTCATAGCTTCAAGGAAAAAGACTCAGTTCAAACTGAAAAATCAAATTGGGCCATTTATTGTAAATAACAGAGAAGCAGCCAATGAAATTAATGTCAAGTTGAAAGAGTACAAATTCCCATATATTTTTATGTGGAAGTATGATCCTCAAGGTATTTTAAGCACAATGAGAGTGAAATGCAAGTTGTCTGTCTTCTTGCATGATCCCAAGCCCCAAATTGAAAAGTATGCCAATAAACTTGAATGGGAGCCAAAAACTCTATTTGATGATGATTCATAGGAAATGCAGGGAAATAGTGGCAAAGGTAAGCAGGTTCATCAAACTCAAGTAGTGACAGTGAACAAGGAATCTGAAATTATTCATAAAAGAAGCATAAAAGAAGATAGTTTCACTGTTGAAACTATTCAAGATGAAAGATTTAGAATTCCTTATAATAAGAAAAGTAAATTGACCAATGAAAAAGGGGAAAAAGCCATCAATATTGAAGATAAAAATGTTCCTGAAACTGATGATGGAGCTATAAGAATAGTAACTGAAACTCTCAAAGAGCTTCAAAATGTTCAAATTGGAGCCCAACAGAAAGATACAGTTATGGTGAATATACAATCTAAAGTTGATAGGCCATCTTCTTTTAAAGAACCTGACAATACAGAGTCAGACCTTCAAACAATATTTAGGCAAATCAAAGAAAAGAATGAGGAAATAAAAAATGAAGCATATTCCAAGTTCCTCAAAGAAAAGCCTGAGAATAAGGATAGACACCTTTCATCTTTTTATTATTCTTCTAATAAATTGGTGATGTAATTTCTCAAGCCTACAGTGGTTGATCCTAAAACTATTGCATATTATTCAAAGATAGACCTTGAAGTTGATGCAGATGCTTTCCATGAATTGGAACAAATATAATTTCATAGAAGCAACACAGAGATGCTATATTCTAAGATAGTCAATAAGACTATGAATTCTATCAGGCTTGATAAACATTGATAAATCTTCAAACTCAAATAAAATTGGATAAATCCTCACTATATGCCAACAATTTGAAGATCAAAGAATTAGAAGACTTGTTGATTGAAGCAGGAGATGATCCAGCTAACATGGAAGTTGCAAAGGCTTTAATTAAACATAAAAATGAAGATATAGCTGCCCTCAGAAAACAGCTAAAATTTCCTCAAAGTGAAAATTCTCAGGAAAAAGAAATTCTTCAGCAGAAAACACATAATGATGAATTGAAACAACTTGTTCTTAAAATTTTAGGTCATATAAAAGAAATGGAAAGCCAAATAGAAGCTTTCATGCAAGAGAATGAAAAACTGAAGAAATCCCAACAGGTTGTCATTCCTACAGTGATTCCAACTGTAAGCATAGTTGCTCCATCTACATTGGCAGAACACTTGGCACCACAAGGAGTACTGGCAACTGCAGTGCCAATAACTTCTCATGAAATCTCCACCTCTTCTTCCTCAACCTCACAGGTAAACAAAATACAAGATAAAGTTGCCATAATCAGAGCCATGGAATACATGTCAATTAAATAGAAAGAAATACTTAGTTTGAAAGGGACTATTAAAAATGTAGAAACTTCCAAAAGAGATGCCTTGATTAATTCCAAAGGGCATGAACAAAGGGTTGATAGATTACAAGAACATGTGAGAATTCTTCAAGCATAAGTGAATCTTACAAATCAGGTTGCATATATAAAAAATCATTTATGGACAAAAATCATTGAAGGCATTCACTCTCAATGGCCTTCAATTCAGATAATTTATGAGAAGAAAGAGTTACTACATGCTGTAAATGAAGAAATTGATAAAACCAAGAAAGAGATTGAAAATAAGACACCTCAAGCAGTTCAAATCATAGCATTTTTTAACAGAAAAAATAGGGAAGAGTTAGAAGAGTTGAAAATTGCTGATAGAGAAGAGGCCATTCTTCAAATTAAAAAATTCCTTAATAAGAGAAACATGATGAATAACTTGGAAGACATGTGTAAAGAAATGAACTTGGCCATCTCAATATTTTGGGCCAAATACAAAATATTATTAGAAGCAGGTTTACGAGACATTCATGCATTAAATGACAAATTAATGCCACAGAAAGATTATGATCAGAAAATCAAAGCTCATGCTAAGGAGGAAGCTAAACAACCATTGCCACAAGGATCACCAAATGGCAAAGTACTTCTTCAATATTTTGAAAATCTATTCTTTTTGGAAAATGAAATCAAGCATATATTCACTGTGAAGCCTAACTTTTCCAAATATACAGAGGCTGATGAAAGTTACAAGGAAATTGAAGAATATGAAGATCCCCACTACTGAACAGTGGCAAGAATTCACAGATATGCTGTGAATTTGATAGGTAAAAAACAGGAAAATCATATGAAAAATCGTATTTTACTTTTACCTTATGGTGAAAAAAATTAGTGTCAAAGTGTATCAGTAAAATCAAATTATTACTGCTGGTCATTTTTCAATTACAACATTGAAACAGTGAAAAAGCGGAGATAAAGATTACCAGAGCAGAAGATTAAAAGGAAGAGTATTCCACAAGCTACCATCCACGAGAAGATGTACCTATTGCCAAAAAATGCTCACAGCACATCAAAAATAAATTTAGATAAGATAAAACAGTTCTATTTTTCCTTGTAAAAGAGGACAGCTTGCAAACTGTTTTGCTGTTGTCCCTCTTCTTATGCTCTTTTTCCTATTTTTATTTAAAACATTATCTCAATTTCTGAGATATTTTGTAAACAATTTTTTTTTATAAATACTTCATAATTCGAGGTATTCAAGGTGGAATAAAATTTCTCAAGACAATTGTACTCATTTTGCTGGACATATTGAAGTTGGTGTGAGTCAATTAGCGAAGCAGCAGTTTGGAAACAAGATTATAGACATCATAACTAAGGATTCTTGTGGTGACAAGATAAGCCTCGTATGAAAGTTACAAGGAAATTGAAGAATATGAAGATCCCCACTACTGAACAGTGGCAAGAATTCACAGATATGCTGTGAATTTGATAGGTAAAAAACAGGAAAATCATACGAAAAATCGTATTTTACTTTTACCTTATGGTGAAAAAAATTAGTGTCAAAGTGTATCAGTAAAATCAAATTATTACTGCTGGTCATTTTTCAATTACAACATTGAAACAGTGAAAAAGCGGAGATAAAGATTACCAGAGCAGAAGATTAAAAGGAAGAGTATTCCACAAGCTACCATCCACGAGAAGATGTACCTATTGCCAAAAAATGCTCACAGCACATCAAAAATAAATTTAGATAAGATAAAACAGTTCTATTTTTCCTTGTAAAAGAGGACAGCTTGCAAACTGTTTTGTTGTTGTCCCTCTTCTTATGCTCTTTTTCCTATTTTTATTTAAAACATTATCTCAATTTCTGAGATATTTTGTAAACAATTTTTTTTTATAAATACTTCATAATTCGAGGTATTCAAGGTGGAATAAAATTTCTCAAGACAATTGTACTCATTTTGCTGGACATATTGAAGTTGGTGTGAGTCAATTAGCGAAGCAGCAGTTTGGAAACAAGATTATAGACATCATAACTAAGGATTCTTGTGGTGACAAGATAAGCCTGTATGAAAACAAGTTGAAGGTGAAATGAAGATCCCCTCTTTGCTCCTTGGCAAGAATTCACGGATATCTTGTGAATTTGATGAAGTAAACGAGAGAAAGGAAATCATACGAAAAATCGTATTTTACTTTTACCTTATGGTGAAAAAAATTAGTGTCAAAGTGTATCAGTAAAATCAAATTATTACTGCTGGTCATTTTTCAATTACAACATTGAAACAGTGAAAAAGCGGAGATAAAGATTACCAGAGCAGAAGATTAAAAGGAAGAGTATTCCACAAGCTACCATCCACGAGAAGATGTACCTATTGCCAAAAAATGCTCACAGCACATCAAAAATAAATTTAGATAAGATAAAACAGTTCTATTTTTCCTTGTAAAAGAGGACAGCTTGCAAACTGTTTTGTTGTTGTCCCTCTTCTTATGCTCTTTTTCCTATTTTTATTTAAAACATTATCTCAATTTCTGAGATATTTTGTAAACAATTTTTTTTTATAAATACTTCATAATTCGAGGTATTCAAGGTGGAATAAAATTTCTCAAGACAATTGTACTCATTTTGCTGGACATATTGAAGTTGGTGTGAGTCAATTAGCGAAGCAGCAGTTTGGAAACAAGATTATAGACATCATAACTAAGGATTCTTGTGGTGACAAGATAAGCCTCGTATTTTTTCTTGTTTTCAATTTTATTCTTTAAAGTTTACATACATTTCATTTGATGGGTTTCTATTCTGTAATGATCAACTAAGGAGAAATTAAACAGAATTAGTGATAATAAGCTCTCTGATTTAAACTAGTTGGCATTTTGATGTTTTCTACCTGATAACCAGACCATAGAATTCTTAATTTCTCTAGGTCCGAGTTTGATCCCCATATTTAATCTTCTTATCTGTAAATTAAGGATTCTTAAGTGCCCTTTTGTTCAGATTTCACCCATTCCATCCTCAAAACCTATTCAAAGCCTTATAAGGTCATCTATCTCGCCCTTAGTACATTTTCATCTTTAAGTCTTATTTCCTAGTCCTGCTTGCCTAGAGAGTTGACTCCATTACCCAATGTTCTGGTAGATCCCTCTGGTTTACCTTGAAACACTTTTTATTCTTACCACATTTCAAAAAATCAGTCCTATTGCTCACTTATAGCTAGCCTAAAACTCTTTACCAAAACAAAGCTAAATCTTTAGAAGAGATCCCTCTCTGGAGCTCAGGAAGGCTAGATCCTGAATTCCCAAAGCGGTTCTTGGTTGCCCTTGGTGTTCTTAACTACAAAAATCCCCATCCCACAACCTGAGAATTAGTAGGGTGATAACATACAGGCGACTCTGCTGGGGAACTAACCAATCTCCAGTTTTAAGTTTAGTCTTGAAGGAAGATCTTTAATTATATATTTTCTAATTTAAGATTAAGTTTAAAGGTTGTGGGTATTTTACCCAATAAACAATATGGCTCCCAAGAAACTCTACTAAACTAGATCCAATCCTGATCCAAATCCTCCAGAGATAGTAGATAATCCTGACCTGATAGGAAAAAATAATAAAAAACAAATTGATAGTTCTGAAACTGAGATACCTTTGAGAAGAGTTGATTCTTTAGCCAAAGAATTGGTAAGCTTATCAGACATTTATTTTGACTTAAAGTTTGAGAAATATTTACTTAGAACAAAATATGAATCGAATTTAAAAGAAATTGTTTTAGATCCAGTTTTTACCTCTTATGTGAGTGAAAAACAAAAAATTATTTTTGTTCCTACTAAATCAGATCAAACTGAAAGTAAAAGTCCAGTAAAAAGGGTAAGTGTCACAAAAATAAAATACATTGAAGAAGCTATTAATTTAGCTAATTTTTTGTCTAAATTTAAACCCCTAGTCTCTGAGCTATATACAACAGTCTTTCCAACATCAGATTCTACTCTGTATGTTGCCACATCATTTACTGATTCTGCTGTCAGTTCACCTCAAGAGCCCTTAAGCCCTGAGTTGCCTCTGTCCCAAAGAATCATATACTCATCATATCCACAATCCACTGCTAGTACATTAACCGATCCATTCATCCCTGAAATACCCTTGCAGCCCAAAGTAGTATACCCATCATTTACGCAACCCATTACAACTACCATTAGCCATACTACTTCTGTTTCATCCCCATTTCCAAGCTCTTCAAGTACATCCATTTCAGTAACCAACACTATCCCTACTACTACAATTGTACCTCCCAATTTAGCTAAAATCCAAGCCATGATAGCCCGATATGCTCCCTTGGTCTTACCTCAGAATCTCCATGACATGCCCCGGAACTACCAAAAAGATGTTCCACTGTTTGATAATCTTTCACAGATTACTGCACAACAACACATTACTAGAATGAATGATTTCTAGGAAGTCTATGAGATAGATGAGTCTGATTTCCAAATGAGACTATTTGCTCAGAGCTTAATTGGAGAAGTAAAAACCTGGTTTAAAGGTTTATGAGCTGGAAGCATAGAAGAACTAGCTGCATTCCATAGAGCCTTCCTAAATAAATGGGAGAAAAAGAAGAACCCTATGCAAATACTATCTGAATTTGATGCTGTCAAGAGAGCCCTAGATGAAACTGTCCAAGACTTTTGCACAAGATATAACAGTGTCTACAATGCCATTCCTACAGACCTTAAACCTACCCCATATTCTATGCTACTGAAATTCCCTGACTGTTTTGACGTAGATATGGCTTACCAACTTAGGGAAAGGGATGCAAATACTTTAGAGAAAATGCAACAAAATGCTGTAGGTGTAGAACTAAACATACTTGCAAAGAAGGCCAGAATGAGAAATGGAAGAAGGGTTACTATAAAAGAAGAAGCATCTCACTTAGATAGTAAGCTTGATTTCATTACTGAAGCACTAGAAAAAGTAGTTGATAGACTGGATCAAATTGAAAAGAAACCATAATGGGAAAATCAATCCCAAATTCGGAATCCCAATTAGAGAAAAAACACCAACCTCGGGAAAGGTAAGGAACCTTCCCCTGATCAGAATATAAGAACCCCATTTCAAGAAAAATTTGCAGAAAGTTCGCAAAATAGTGTTAACGAAGAGGAAGAAATAAACATTGTTATGGGGATTGATGAAAACAATACCATTTTCCTCACCCAGGAGGACCAGGAACTCTTTGAACTTCAACAACTCAAACTTGAATCTGGAGAATCCTATGATTATAAACAAGGTTATGATTTTGCAATAAATGAAATTCACAGTCAATAAAACCTTAGGAGAAAGAAAAAAAATGATCCTGTCATAAACAATAATGCTCCAAACCAACAAGAACAAAACAGAAAGAAGACTAATACTTCTAAATCAAAATTCTTGCAAATTCTTCCTAGAGATGGCAAACAAAGTTCAAATCCAACCAGTCCTACAAAGTAGCAAGGCCCAAAATTTTTAGATATTACCGACGAGGTGGCACAATATTCCAAAGATATTTCGAAAGATAATTCTCCCAAAGCCACCAATTCAACTACAGTCATTGAGCCAAGAAAAAATCCTACTGACTTTAAAATATCAGATCCTAGACCTGATAAGGCTGATAAGACTTCTGCTAATCCCCAAAATACCCCTGAAAAGATAGTTAAGGATAGCAGAAACTAGGAAACTCAGACAGAAGACAAGAAAAAAGCTCAAAATAAAGGAAAAACAGTATAAACTCAAGAAAAGTCATCACATACTACAGTTCCCAAAGAATAAGTGATTCAAACCATTAGATCTTAGCCAACATTTAATATGTAGTTTGAAATATCCAAATTAAAAATAGTTGTTCCCTTGGTATAATTAGCTAAAAATGATTTGTATAGATCTATGATTTCTAATGAGAATGAAGATATAATCAACATGAATGAAGATAGGTCTGAGTTGATTTTTGGTCCTAATGTAGATGGAAAGCATTAAGATGGGTCGGTACCCCCATTTTATTTGACTCTTACTGTACATGACCAAATATTACACAATACTATGCTAGATACTGGAGCTTCCCACAATTTGATGCCTAAAGCTATAATGGAAACTCTTAATGTAGACATAACCAGACCCTATAAGGACCCGTTCTCATTTGATTCATCCAAAGTCCAATGTATTGGTTTGATTAAAGATCTGTGTGTTAACCTAGTCCAGTATCCTAGTAAGAGTATGATCATGGACGTTGCAGTAGCTGATATCCCACCAAAGTATGGCATGCTTCTTTCTCGTTCATGGGGAGCAAAGTTGCAGGGATCTCTACAACTGGATATGAGTTATGCTACTATCTCTGTATTTGAACAGCCTAAGAAGATTTATAGAGAAACCTTGATGAAGTACATGATCAATAGTGCAGACAGACCTACAAATTATCCAATTTATGCTACTCCCACTGATCTTGATTCTTTTATTCTTAGTAACTCTGATCAAAATGAAAATCCAACTAAACTCACTGATAAAAGACTTAAAATCATGGATGATTATATTGGTCATGAAGCTTTGTGGCATCTAGATTTTGATGGATCTCTTAATAAATTTGGAGCTGGAGCTGGTGTTTGGATTACAAACATTGAAACAAGCCATTATGAAGGGCATGCTTTTAGATTAAACTTCAAATGCACCAACAACATGGTTGAATACGAAGCTTTAATCTTAGGCTTGCAAATTATTATAAAAAAGGGAGGAAAAAGAATAATGGTTTTGGGTGATTCTGAACTAGTTATAAAACAAATCAACACAGAGTATTCAGTTCATAACCCCAAACATGCAAGATACAAAGAAACAGTATTGGAACTACTTGAAGAATTGTTAGAAGGTAATTTTGCTGTCATCCCTCGAGATCAGAACATACAGGCCCATTTCTTAGCAACTTTTGCCAGTAGTTGTAAAATTCATTTTTCACCATTGCAAAAATACATTGCTGAGATTAAACATAGGCCTATTGTTCCTGATAATGTGAAATATTGGAAAAAAATTTCATAGGATCAGCAAATTTATCACTTTTTGAATAATGAACATGAATTTCAAAACTGTCAAATCGATAACGACTGTAACATAGACTCACCTTGTGATATAGATTTAAATTTCTTTCAAATAGACGATTTAGATAATTTAGATGTACATAAGTTTGAAAAGCCTACTATTTTTACTCAAAGTGACATTGATGAAATGGAAAAAATATAAATAGAGGAATTGATTAAAGATGAAATAGATTTGATTGATTTAAAGAATAACATTTTACCTAGAGGTTTAACCTCTCTAGAAGATTTATTTGACTCTAATGATGTGCCCATAAGGCCAAAAATGGAGCCAGTTAAATCTGAAATAGAAGAGTATAACTTAGGGACAGATGAAAAACCAAGAATAATCAAACTATCCAAATCCTTATCATCAGATGAAAGGGATAAATACGTTGAACTTTTAAAATAATTTCAAGATGTCTTTGCATGGAGCTATGAAGACTTAAAAACTTACAATGCAAACATTATCCAACATAAAATTCCTTTAAAAGAAAATCAAAAACCTTTTCAACAGAAACTCAGAAGCATTAATCCGGTTTTGTGACCCTTAATCGACAAAGAAGTCAAAAGAATGTTTGATTCACAGATAATTGCACCAGTCAGATTTTCTGACTGGATATCTAATTTAGTGCCAACCAGAAGAAAGACAGGAGATATTCGACTATGCATTGACTTTAGGAATCTTACTAAAGCATCCTTGAAGGATAACTAACCCTTACCAAAAATGGACCATATTTTACAGAGGGTAGCAGGTTCTTCTAGAATCTTTTTATTAGATGGTTTCTCTGGTTACAATCAGATTCTAGTTCACAACAATGACCAAACCAAAACTTCTTTTACTACTCCATGGGGCGCTTTGATGTATGTGAAAATGCCTTTTGGGTTAAAAAATGCAGGAGCTACATTTCAAAGGGCCATGGATATTGCCTTTTCCATGGAAATCCATGAGTTTTTAGTCATTTATTTGGATGATATTATTGCGTTTTCTAAAACAAATAATGATCACTTGGATCATCTGAGACAGGTTTTTATTAAATGAAGAAAATATGGTATATCTCTTAATCTGAAAAAGTCTATCTTTGGGCTAGAAGAAGGCAAATTGCTAGGTCATATCATTTCAAAATAAGGCATTAGAATAGACCTTGCAAGAATTGAAGCAATTCTAAACATTCAACCACCAAGGAACATTAAAGAACTCCAAGCATTCTTGGGAAAGATCAATTTTCTAAGAAGATTCATATCAAATCTAGCTGAGATTATAAAAGATCTTAATAGAATGCTTAAAAAGGACTCCTTAATTAAATGGACAAAAAAGGCTAAACAATCTTTTGAATATATCAAACAGGCCTTAACTAAAGCACCAGTCCTTATCAGTCCAGATTACACACAATATTTTATAATCTTTTCCTTTGCATCTGAACACACCATAGCTGTAGTTCTTCTGCAGAAAAATGATCAAGGCTTTGAACAGCCCAATGCATTTTTTAGTAAAGCTCTCAGAGATGCACCACTGAAATACAACATAATTGAAAAATAGGCTTTGGCTCTGGTTAAAGCTATAAAATATTTCAAAGTGTATATACTTCATTCACATATAATTGCATATGTCCCTAATGCAGTAGTTAAAGACATTTTGACTCAAGATGGACTAGACAGTAGGAGAGGAAAGTGGATATCCACTATCCTTGAATATGATCTGGAGATTAAACCGACTAAACTCATTAAAGGACAGGGTTTAGCCAGACTGATGGCTGAATCAAATTGCAATGCCTTAGATATTAATTTCATTACACAAGTAGATGAACAGGAGGAGATGGTGACTCCATCGATTAATGAGGCCTATCAAGACTCACCCTGGTACTCTGATATAATATTTGTACTAACAAATTTATAAGCTCCTCCTGGATTGACAAAAACCAAGGCAAGATTTATCAAGAAAAAAGCAATGAGATTCTGTATCATAAATAATGCACTCTATTGGAGAGAAAGTACTGGAATTTTACTTAATTGTTTATTAAAATCTGAGGCTGACAAAATCCTTGAGGAATTTCATGCAAGTGACTGTGGAGGCCATTTATACTGGAAGAGCACAACTGATAAAATACTCAGAGCTGGTTTTTACTGGCCATCTTTATTTTCAGATGTTAAAAATTTTGTTACCTCTTGCCATCAATGCCAGATCTTTGAAGGTAAAAAGAAACTGTTACCATTACCTCTGAAACCAATATCCACTGAGAAACCATTTCAACTATGGGGGTTAGACGTCATAGGTGAAATTCATCCTCCATCTTCAGGTAAAAAAAAATGGATTCTAAATGCTATTGATTACTTTACTAAGTGGATTGAAGCAATTCCCACTAGGTAAGTACAGACTCAGTTATTATCTCATTCATAGAAAGTAATATTTTTTCTAGATTTGGATGCCCACACAAAATTATTACAGACAATTCTGCTACTTTTAAATCTAAAAAGACGATTTCTTTCTGCCATAAATACCATATTACCTTAGGTCATTCCACAACATAATATCCCCAAGGTAAAGGTCTGGCCGAATCCTCAAATAAAATTTTAGTCAACATCATCAAAAAACTACTCCAAGATAATAAAAAGACATGGAATAAGAAGTTGGTCTATGCCCTTTGGGCTGATAGACTTACTACAAAAAAGTCCATAGGAACTTCACCATATCAAATTGTTTATGGTACAGATGCAATTTTTCCTCCTTCCTTGGGTATCCCAGTCATGAATATTATCCAGGAATCATAGGTAGAAACTAATGACATTCAAAGAATAATCAATGAGACCATACACCTTCAACAAACCAGAGATGAAGTTTATGAAAAATCACAAGTTTTACAGGACAAGATCAAAAAGATTTTTGATAAAAGAGTTAAGGAAGATGACTTTTTCATAGGAGATCAAGTTTTAAGATGGGATGTGTTAGACTCGGTCTTGTCAGTCTTCCGTCAGAGATCATTTTTCATTTCATGTTTTAGATGTCATTTTCAGTTTCTGCAACCGTTCCTCCATGGAGTGAAAATTACAATATCGATGAACCAAATTCCGATGATGTTGTGGTTCGTGGTCGCGATTAGGGTCTTCCGTAGAAAGCTCTGATTTTGGAACGTCTTCGGATGCTGGGCAGTTTAATCATGATGGTCTGGAGCAGAGGCGTTTATCTTGGCCATTTTCAAACGCTACATATAATAATGTTGCAGGATTGATAGTTGAAAGTGGAATCACATGGGCTATCTTGACCGCAATTTTATGTGAAGTGGTTTGTGTATTTGGTCTTGAGTCTTGACCACTGAACATATATTTACATTGGTGAAGATTGTGTTAGTTGAGCATCTGTTCAGAATATATTACTCAGAACTGGTCTTGATATCAGTGTAATATACATGCATCTTAAAGTATTCAAAATAATCAGAAATTTTAGAGCATGTGGGCAGAAGAATTTTCTGAGCAAGGGAGAGAGAGGTTCAGTACTCTTACATTCTACCTTGCCAATTCAAAGAAGTCCCTGCTGCATTTTATTTGTCTTTTACAACTCGTGCTTCACAAATAAGGACATCAAACTTTGTGTTCAAGGAAGTTTATTAGGGGAGAATATGGAAGTACAAACATGTGGGAAAGCTATTGATTCTTTTCTTGAAAAGGTTCTCTGTATGAACATCCTGTCTTCAGATTACTTCAAGGAACTGTATAGGCTGAAGCCTTACCATTAATTTATTGATGAGATCTATAATCAAGTCGATCATGTGGAACCGTGGATGACAGGGAATTGTAGGGGTCCATCTACAGGATTTTGTCTTCTCTACAAATATTTTACCATGAATTTGACAGTGAAGCAAATGCATGGGCTTCTTAAGCACGAGGATTCTCCATACATAAGATGTGTTGGTTTCCTGTACCTACGCAGATCCTAAGACATTATGGGGTTGGTTTGAGCCTTATGTTAAGGACGAGGAGGAATTTTCTCCAGGATTAAATGGAAGGATGACCACAATGGGTGTTTATGTTCGTGATTTACTTCTAGGCCAGTGCTATTTTGATACACTTTTTCCTCGCATACCGATACCTATCATGCACCAAATTACTGCTCATTTGGAACGAATGAATATTCTGAAAAATCATGCAGGAGTGACTGATGATACTAATCACCATGGATCCGATGACACTGCCCAAAAGCCACCATCAGTCAAAGCTGCTTTATCTATGTCATTTGGCTAGCGTGCACCACATCTACTCGAGATTCTTCACCTGTGCGTCGAACACTAACTCGTGACAGGAATGGAAGTGATGCTATTCCAAAATCAACCAATGGTGATCGTTATCGTGACCCAGGAAGAGAGGATGGAGCAGAGAAGTTGAATTGAGAAATTGGAGGAATGAAGTTGAAGTTAAAGGGCCAACTGCGTGTTTCAATACAGCGCAGCGCATTGGCATGGAGCGTGACGCACCCACTAAGCGCGGCGCGTAGAGCCAAAATGCACAGTGCAAAATTGCACTGGCGCGGCGCATTGGGATTGCACGCGACGCTCATGGCCAGAACAACAAAATTGCATCAGTACAGCCAAAAATTCAAATTTCTCAGTCCTATTTGTTCTATGTAATTTCAAAATCATCTCGTAAGTTAACATTGATCGATGTTTGGTGCGGGGAATGTTGGGAAATCTTGTTAAGTGTATTGATGAAATAAAATGGATCTGGATCACTGGTATTTAAAACAATGCTATTGAATTTAGTCAAATCACAGCTTGAGCTATGGATTATTTCAAAACTGTCACGTACAGGTGAAGGCTCGACAATGGCATGACGGTAACGCTACATTGAGGGGAGATCGATCTATTCGGTTGGAGAACACACTATTAAAAAATGAGCTTGCTGCGGAAAAATTGCATGGCAGACCATATCCAGAGATGTTGTCGTTTTCTTCTCTACACAATGTTTCTTCGATTTTGACATCCGGTGGGTTTGGTGTCAACAATATTCATAGCCTGCATTCGATTACAAATCTCACTTCCGATCTCTTGGACAGGATTTTTGTTGTTAATGTTATACACCGAGCCGTAAGTCCAGGTGGGTCGACAGTTCCTCTACATGACTTGTCGATGCAACCATGAATGAGCTCATAAGAATGGCTCGATGATACCAATTGTAAATAATTTTGGGCTTTGTCTTTTTTCTTCTAAGAGTAGAAAAGTTACCAAGGCATTGTGTGAGGTCAATGAGGATTTTTCCTTGGTTAGTTTTGAAAACGTGAAAATCCAGTTACAAATCTTGTTGGATACGTGTTCGCTGGTGACTGCAGCTGGACTTGGCGCAATTCTGTTTCCCTTTATTAAATGCGGAATTTTAGTTCAAAGGTTATTTTTAATAAAAATTGGTTTTATTCAAAAGGTAAGTGGAATCAAATAGTCCGAGAGCCTAAAATTAAATGAAGAATGTCTGCCACAGCAGAAAACAAGATTCGTTTGCCTATGTTTGTCTTCAGTTATGAGATTTATGCTACAGGTGTTTCCTTCTAATGGGTTATCAAACAGTTTTCAAGTGTAACGCCGCTTTTGTAGATTATTTGGCTTTTGTTCTCTATTTTTAGTTTTCATTTCTTGAGCTGTTGTAACAGCCCCTCTTTCTGTCAATCTACCTTCTGGAAAAATTGGTCCTATTTATTGCATTGTAAAGATTTGTAAAAGTTAGAGAGTTCTGGTGTGTGGGAGGAAAAAACCCAGCGCTATCACTGTGCAGTTTTGACAGAGAAATAATTAAATGGTGCAGCTCTGATTTGTAAGATTCTTGCGGTATGATGTTTGGTATATGTTTCTTCTCTGTTTCATATGTTTTTTTTATGTTCACAATTCATTTCATAATCGTTTTCAGCTGACTGCTTTTACAGTAAGAAAGGTAGAATTCATTTCTTGCTCTGCCTTGAGGAAGTGTTCAGACTTTGTGTGTCTTCTTCTGCCTGGAAGGGATTCATTGGTTAATGCCGCTTTCAGTCTTCTTAAACAGTCTTTTCACCCCATTTAAATTAAATTTGATTGCTAAAACCTCATGCCTATCTCGCCTTATGAAATACTCTGTGCCTTTGATTAAATCTCTCTGTTCATGTTGTTCTTGATCCCACGTTATCCAGAAAACCCAGTCATTTATCAAAAAACCCCTTTCCTATCTATTTACTAGCCTAAAATCAGTATCTATTATAAGTCATCTCAGCCCCTTTGAAGACCTTTTGCCGAGATAGACCCGGAGAGAGCCCTCTCCTGTCCTCGTAGGGCTAGCTACGAGGCTAAGCTTGGTTTGTGGTTATCCTAAGTTTTGCCTTCCTTCAGCCTAATGCAGATTTAGCCTCTAACAGGATGCAAGAAGAGAAGATAAGGGTAAACATGGGAAGTTTGACGTTCTATCACAGGGACCCTATGTCATATATGGTTATATAGGAAATAATTCCTTTTTTATCAAAAATTTGGATGGTACAAAGCTTCAAGAAGGACCAGTAAATGGAACGATGTTGAAACATTACTATCCCTCACAAGTCACTTAATAGTTAGATTTATTTACTTCATCATTGTAAATATTCATAGTCAGAGTGTAGATTGGATTGGATATATTATCTACAAAGTTGAAGCCCGAAGAGAATTCCCTGAGCTTTGCAGTATAAGATATCATAAATATGATTGTTGCAGAAAACATAATACATTTACAAGATCACCAAGGTCAATGGATAAGGCTACTGATCTTAGAGTTCTTGGCATTCCACAAGGAAAAGCCATCCCCAAGTGAAGCCGATGTTAGCAACCTATAATATAGGGGTCATAATTTTTACTTGACTATTGATAATCTTGTAAATATATACATACTTTTCCTTCTGCAAGTTGTACTCACATATTTTGTAAAAAATCAAAAAAATAGAAAAAAGAAAAAAGAGGGTAAAAAGTACTAAAAAAATAATCAAAGGACTTAGAAAAAATAAAAGACCCCAAAAGAAAATGAATAAAATATGAAAGTGAGCAAGCATAAATGCCACTACTTTTTACTTTTTGACTGTGGCAAAGTGTTAATAAATGCCATAGTCCTTGATGAGTTAAACAATTTAATCTTAACTTGTCATTGTTTCAATTTCACTTGTTGGAGATAGAGAATAATGAGTTGCCATACTTCTTAATCATGACAATTCAGTAGCTAGGTAGAGAAATAAATGAATCCAAAAATCTAATCTGGATTCATGGATGAATTAAGTGTAGAATTAGAAAGTTTTACGTGTTTTCAGAAAGAATAAATGCTGTGAAAGTTGCTAGCTTAAATGCACCTTACCACAAAGGAAGAAAAAATGTTAGTATGGTAAGCTGGGTAGGTAGAAGAAGGTGAAAAAATCTCAATGTGATTATCATTCATTATGGGCTGCAAAATAACTAACTTCCCCTTCCCATAGTCATTAAACATTCTAAACTATCAGTCAGAAAGGCTCAAGGCATTTCCTTGAATTTTGTTGGGACCGGACTCAAGGCTCTATGACTGATCGATTGAAAGTGTAAATGTTTATATTAATCCATAGAATCACATCATTACCATTCATGCATTCATTCCCATAAATAATCCTAAGTAAAACTCCATTTTTACTTAAAGGCATTATAATTCCCATTTGATTAACTTCCTACATCATTTGAAAACAATAAACCCTCAAAATAACATTATATCATGAGTTAAGTGATAAGATCAATGCAAATTATCTTTTGTAATTCACTTTACTTGTTATGTTTATGTGTTTTGAGTATACCATCTCCTATTTTCATATTAACTCTAATTTATATATTAACTCCCTATAGAAATAACCTTTTCATATTATATAACTCCTTGTTATATGATATACCCAAAAACCCACTTATTTTAACTTAAGCCAAAGTTATTTATTCCCACATGTCTAAAATAAAAACCCCCCTTATAACCCCTTTGGCTAAGTTTATCTATATATAAATATCTCGCCTCTTATGGTAGTTAAGTCAACTCGATTTAATTCACCATATAAAAAAAATATATGAGAAAAATCTTAAAACATGTCTTATATATGTTTTAAACAAAATTTCCTGAAGTTTCATTTAAACTAAAAACTCATCTAAAATAAACCATTTCCTTGTATATTTCACCCCCACCCCCCCCCCCCCCCCCCCCCCCGACTCCCTTAACCTAAGGTTAAATCCATAACCTAACCCCTTCCCCACAATATATATTCCATTATATCAGTCCCTAACCTTGGTTAAAGTCCTGAATAACCTTCCCGGTCACTTTTTACATTGGACAAAGTCATGTTTTATAAATAAAACCCATCAAAAACCCTTTTCCCATCGGATTGATTTTCAACCCTCCGATCCCCAAATCCCGTTGATCCAACGAATGGAAATCTACGTGACAAATGAATGTATTTTTATCCTTCCCCATCGCGCTTGAGAAAAGTCGTCCGATCTTCTTTTATTTCCAAGATCTACGGCCCAAAGTGAAACTGATAACAGATCTTTCCCCACACCTTCCCTTTTAATCCTGATCGTTCGCTTCCCAAAGCCAGATCTGACCGCGACAATGCATTTTCGCGCCTGTAAAATAATCGACGGATGTTTTAGAAAAGTCACGCGATATAGATGGTTTTCCGAAACCACCTTGCGTCGACGTGTCACAGTTCTATTGGATCACGTTCGAAAAACTATTTACCACTTATAGCCTTCGAGCCGCGAATACCACTCAGTGGTATTCCAAAACCACTCCCGCTTAAACCTTTGTTTAATGTAATTTAACTATAGTTTAACTATGGTTTTAAACGTTAAAATCATAATTTTCATTGAACATTTCACCTTTTAGTGCTTTAAACCTATGAACCTTCTGTTAAGCCTATTATCATTGAAATTTCACCATTTGTGCGCCATAACACCCTAAGAACCTGTGTAGAGCCTTTTCATCATTTTAAAAACTACCAGTGCCATTTTCGAGCTAGTTGCCCTGCAATTCAACCATGAAGTGCCACATTACCCTCTGAAAGACCAATTTTGCAGAATTGAAGACTGTGTGCAAGTGCGAAACATATTCAATCACGATTATACCTATTTTAAGGTATTTTTCATCAAAACTTATCCACTGAACTTCAAATTCTAAAGAAAAAGCACCAAATTTTCTGCTATTGCCTGTAATTGTTTGAATTTCCCTTATAGAAATTGCAAAAAAACATCCATAGTACAGGGGAAACTTTGTCAAATTTTCCCCAGAATCCCTAATTACCTTTTTTTTCAACTTTTATCCATACCCTGGTCTTTTCCACTGCCGGAATTAATAATAACCTACTTTCTGAGCATTAAAACCCTCTTTCAATCCAAAATCTTGCTCAGAACCCTATTTTATCAGGGAAATTCTCCAATAAGCCCTTGTTTCCAACAAAATAACTCAGCAAATAGTATAAGCTTGCTCTGCTCAATTAAAAAATGACAAAGAAAAAAGTAACCCCTAAAGCAGGAGGTCCAAAGCCTCAAAAGAAACCCTCTGCTAAAATTCCTCAGCCTGAATCTTCTAAAATTGATAAACCTAACCCTGTACTCACTATTGATTCAACATAATTTTTCAGGCTTATTCAACCTCCAGTTATCTCACAAGAAAATATCCATTTGGTTGACCTTGACTACAAAATAATGGACCCTTCATTAGAGTTCAATTTGCTTGATGTAAATCAATAGAGAAAGATGACAAAGATATACCAGTCCGGGTTTCCAATTTTCCAAAATACATTGCTCCTCAAACTCATTCATCCCCTGATTTTGTCAGATTGTGTCATTCCTATTATCTTCCAGACCAAAGGTGCATTGTGAATAAAGACAGAGAGGTCTTATTTTACATCAATGCAGAATCTATAAATTCTATGCTGCAACTCAACCGTGATCCCAATGCTACTTCATTTTCCATAGAGGAGTTAACTTAGAATTACCTGGAATTTGATTTTGCTTCAAAGTTCAAAGTCTTGCAGACTTTTTGTCCCAAGCAAGTTGATATCGCTAAGCTTAATCCACCATTTGATACCTTTGATTTTCCAGATGAAACCAGACAAATTGTCTCCATGCTATCATTCATACTAGGATACACCAGTGATGAATTCACTCATGTGGCTATCTTAGTTTTTTTTTCAACTATGAACCCGAGCTAGTCACCATCCATTGTGTACAATTTTGATAAATTCATTGCAGAAAATATGCATTATTAGTTGTTGATATTGTCAGAAGAATGAGTCTTTAGATATACCTCATATCTACTTCACCTCTTTTTGTATTATCATGGAGATAAATTTCCCATTGAATTTCAGAAGGTAGATCCAGAAGGAAATGTTCTTTCAGTTGTGTTTTGGTCATCAATTCTGAGAAAATGGAACAG
Organism: Pinus albicaulis; assembly: GCA_034641835.2. Classification (NCBI taxonomy): domain Eukaryota; kingdom Viridiplantae; phylum Streptophyta; class Pinopsida; order Pinales; family Pinaceae; genus Pinus; species Pinus albicaulis. The sequence goes on from CM076579.1 coordinate 593,342,873, forward strand.
GGAATATAGCTTTGTAGATTTCAATGACTTATTTTTAGTGTCTGCTATGAATCTATTGAATAAAGAGAAGACCCCTAGAATCAATGAAGAGACAAAGAGAATTCTATAGCTAACTGAGAGCTGTAAAACAAGGGATTGGTATTTATAAAAAAGTTACACAGAGATCAGAGTATATGGTGCACTCCTGGCCCCATATAAATTGCCAAGATTTGTTACAACAAGAATATTTTCTTTGGAATATTTGAGGCAGCTATTAAATGCAGATGAAATTAATTTCATAGCTTCAAGGAAAAAGACTCAATTCAAACTAAAAAATCAAATTGGGCCATTTATTGTAAATAACAGAGAAGCATCCAATGAAATTAATGTCAAGTTGAAAGTGTACAAATTCCCATATAGTTTTATGTGGAATTATGATCCTCAAGGTATTTTAAGCACAGTGAGAGTGACATGCAAGTTGGTTTTCTTCTTTCATGATCCAAAGCCCCAAATTGAAAAGTATGCTAATAAACTTGAATGGGAGCCAAACACTCTATTTGATGATGATTCACAGGAAATGCAAGGAAACAGTCGCAAAGGTAAGCAGGTTCATCAAACTCAGGTAGTGACAGTGAACAAGGAATTTGAAATTCTTCATAAAAGAAGCAGAAAAGAAGATAGTTTCACTGCTAAAACTATTCAAGACAAAAGATTCAGAATTCCTTATAATAAGAAAAGTAAATTGACCAATGAAGAAAGGGATAAAGCCATCAATATTGAGGATAACAATGGTCATGAAACTGATGATGAAGCTACAATAATAGTAACTGAAACTCTCAAAGAGCTTCAAAATGTTCAAATGGGAGCCCAACAGAAAGATACAGTTATGGTGAATAAAAAATCTAAAGTTGATAGGCCATCTTCTTCTAAAGAGCCTGACAATACAGAGTCAGACCTTCAAATAAGATTTAGGCAAATCAAAGAAAAGAATGAGGAAATAAAAAATGAAGCATATTACAAGTTCCTCAAAGAAAATCCTGGGAATAAGGATAGAATCCTTTCAGCTTTTGATTATTATTTTAATAAATTGGTGTTGTCATTTCTCAAGCCTGTAGTGGCTGATCCTAAAACTATTGTAGATTATTCAAAGATAGACCTTGAAGTTGATGCAGATGCTGTCCATGAATTGGACCAAATAGAATTTCATAGAATCAACACAGAGATGCTATATTCTAAGATAGTCAATAAGACTATGAATTCTATCAGGCTTGAGAAAACATTGATAAATCTTCAAACTCAAATGAAATTGGATAAAGCCTCACTATATGCCAACAATTTGAAGATCAAAGCATTAGAAGACTTGGTGATTGAAGCAGGAGCTGATCCAGCCAACATGGAAGTTACAAAGGCTTTAATTAAATGGAAAAATGAAGATATAGCTGCCCTCAGAAAACAACTAAAATTTCCTCAAAGTGAAAATTCTTAGCAAAAGAAATTCTTCAGCAGAAAATAGAGAATGATGAATTGAAACAACTTGTTCTTAAAATGATAGGTCAGATAAAAGAAATGGAAAGCCAAATAGAAGCTTTCATGCAAGAGAATGAAAAACTGAACAAATCTCAACAGGTTGTCATTCGTACAGTGATTCCAACTATAAGCATATCTGTTCCATCTACATTGGCATAACACTTGGCACCACAAGGAGTAATGGCAACTGCAGTGCCAATAACTTCTCATGAAATCTCTGCCTCTTCTTCATCAACCTCACAAGTAAACACAATACAAGATAAAGCTGCCATAATCATAGCCATGGAAGACATGTCAATTAAAGAGAAAGAAATACTTAGTTTGAAAGGCACTATTAAAAATCTAGAAACTTCCAAAAGAGATGCCTTGATTACTTCCAAAGGGCATGAACAGAGGGCTGATAGATTACAAGAATAGGTGAGAATTCTTCAAGCACAAGTGAATCTTACAGATCAGGTTGCATATATAAAAAATCATTTATTGACAAAAATAATTGAGGGAATTCACTCTCAATGCCCTTCAATTCAGATAATTTATGAGCAGAAAGAGTTACTATAGGCTGCAAATGCATAAATTGATAAAACCAAGAAAGAGATTGAAAATAAGCCACCTCAAGCAGTTCAAATCATAGCATTTTTTAATAGCAAAAACAAGGAAGAATTAGAAGAGTTGAAAATTGCTGATAGAACAGAGGCCATTCTTCAAATTTAAAAAGTCCTTAATAAGAGAAACATGATGAATAACTTGGAAGATAGGTGTAAAGATATGAACTTGGCCATATCAAGATTTTGGGCCAAATACAAAATATTATCAGAAGAAGGTTTACGAGACATTCATGCATTAAATGACAAATTGATGCCACAGAAAGATTATGATCAGAAAATCAGAGCTCATTTTAAGGATCAAGCTAAACAACCATTGCCACAAGAATCACCAAGTGGCAAAGTACTTCTTCAATATTTTGAAAATCTATTCTTTTTGGAAAATGAAATCAAGCATATATTCACTGTGAAGCGTAACTTTGCCAAATATATAGAGACTGATGAAAGTTATAGGAAATTAAAGAATATGAAGATCCCCACTACTAAACAGTGGCAAGAATTCACAGATCTACTGTGAATTTGACAGGTAAAAAATAGGAAAATCATATGAAAAATAATATTTTACTTTTACCTTATGGTGAAAAAAATTAGTGTCAAAGTGTATCAATAAAATCAAATTATTACTGCTGGTCATTTTTCAATTACAGTAGTGAAACAGTGAAAAAGTAGAGATAAAGAGTATCAGAGCAGAAGATGAAAAGGAAGAGTATTCCATAAGCTACCATGCACGAGAAGATGTACCTATTGCCAGCAAATGCTCAAAGCACATCAAAAATTAGTTTAGATAAGATAAAACTGTTCTATTTTTCCTTGTAAAAGAGGACAGCTTGCAAATTGTTTTGCTGTTGTCCCTCTTCTTATGCTCTTTTTCCTATTTTTCTTTAAAACATTATCTCGATATATGAGATATTTTGTAAAAAAAATTTCAGTATAAATACTTCATAATTCGAAGTATTCAAGGTGGAATAAAATTTCTCAAGACAATTATAGTCATTTTGTTGGACATATTGAAGTTGTTGTGAGTCAATTAGCGAAGTAGCAGTCTGGAAACAAGATTAGAGACATCATAACTAAGGATTCTCGTGGTGACAAGATAAGTCTCGTATTTTTTCCTGTTTTCAGTGTTATTCTTTAAATTTTACATGCATTTCATTTGACGTGTTTATATTCTGTAATGATCAACTAGGGAGAAATTAAACAGAATTAGTGATAATAAGCTCTCTGTTTTAAACTAGTTGGCATTTTGATGTTTTCTACCTGATAACTGGACCATATAATTCTTAATTTCTCTAGGTCCCAGTTTGATCCCCTTATTCAATCCTATTATCTGTAACTTAAGGATTCTTATGTGCCCTTCTGTTCAGATTTCACCCATTCCATCCTCAAAATATATTCAAAGGCTTAGAAGGTCATATATCCCGCCCTTAGTACATTTGCATCTTTAAGTCTTATTTCTTGGCCTTGCTTGCCTAGAGAGTTGACTCCATTGCCCAATGTTCTGGTAGATCCCTCTGGTTTACCTTGAAACACTTTTTATTCCTACCACATTTCAAAAAATCAGTCCTATTGCTCACTCATGGCTAGCCTAAAACTCTTTACCAAAACAAAGCTAAATATTTAGGAGAGATCCCTCTCTGGAGCTCAGGAAGGCTAGATCCTGAATTCCCAAAGCGGTTCTTGGTTACCCATGGTGTTATCAACTACAAAAATCCCCATCCCAACACCTAAGGATTACTAGGGTGATAATAGAATCAACCCTCCATGATCTTTCTCATTAAATGAGACATGATATCCAATCTCATTCACATTAGTAGCTGCTCAACTACCTCTTTTTGCAGATCTAGGCTAATTTAATCCACATTCACACACATAAAGTGGATATTTATTCTTATTGAAGATTGTGGGTCCCTCCATTGTCTTATTTACTTAGTTTATTAAGAAAATCAAGGACTCTAATATTCCAAATGTGATGAGAAAATTTGGGAATATCACATTAGGCTAGAAGACTGAACAAGACTTTTTGGCACAAGTAGTGGCATTTACGCTTGAACACTTTCAAAATTACTATCTTTTGGGTATGGGGTTGTACCTCTTTTACAATCTCCCCTCTTTTTCTTTCTTTCAATGTTTTTGTCTTCTTCTTTTTTATAATCTCTTATCATGCAATGTTATGTACAATGAATGAAAGTTAAGAACTAGGACTCTTGATAGAAATAGTGTTTGAGCATCATGCCATTGATAGGACCTTCCAAAATCTCCTGTCCATTCAGCCTTTGTAAATAGAAAACATGGTTACCTCCATTTGAGAGCATGGTGTAAGGATTTTTCCAAAAAATTTCAAATAGGCCATGATCTCCTTGGTATTTTCTCTTTGATTCTTGCTTTCAAAACTTGTTTCTGTCAAAGACCCTTCTTAGGTGTAAAAGGTATTCTTTATCAACCTCAAAAGAGATGAAGATGTCATCAATGTATATCATAATGAAGAAGTTGAAAACAGGGTCCATGAATCTTTGGAAGACATCTTCAACACTCCTTAACCCAGGAAGCATTTGGTCAAACATGTAGTTTCTCCAAGGAATTTTGAAAATGAATTTATGCTGATTGATCGGAAGAGGTATCATCTGATGATAACATTAAAAACTATCATGTAAATACATCTTGTTAGAAATTCCTACCCTTTGTATCAGATGATTTATCTTGGGGAAATGGTATTTGTACTTCATGGAGGTTTTGTCTAGGTACCTAAAGTCTATACAAAGTCTGCATCCTTTTTCTTTCTTTGTTAGTGACACAACTTTCCCAAGGGTTTCACGGTCTTTCTTGGAAGGAGACCTTTTTTGAATAATGTTTGTGTCACAAGGCTTTGAGCTATCATCATTATATATACAAGCATCTGGAAACTTCTTGCATAACCTTATGCATTTTATTTTGTTTGTATAATGATAGAGTTCTGGATAACTTAATCATTTTGGGTCTTCCTAGGTTGCCCACATTATACTCCTCTATATCATTTCCAGTAGATACTCCTTTAGGGTCCATAGAAATATTTGTGAGAGTTAACAATTATTCTGAAGGTACAAAACTCTTTGATGATGAGGTGTCTATGTAAGGTAAAAACATAAGACTCCTTTGATCTAGATTCCTAAAGATTTCTATTATGTGAGAGTATTTCAACACTTCTAGATTGACAAAAGGAAAAAGTTATGTTTTTGAGGTCTTCCCTTCATTTGAGCAACCTGATTCAGATTCCAAACTGATCTTTGGTTTTGAAATTTCATTTTCAGTTTGTAGAAATTCAAGTTCAGTTTTATCCTCATGTGGTTGTTCAGGCTGTTATAGCATTGATTGTTGAGTTCCTCATGCAGAGATTGGTTTGACTATTGTAGTGTGTCTAGATCTGTCTCAAATTCGCTTACCTGCTCATTAATGTCCTCTTCATTACGAAAGATGAAGGAATCAATATCTGAGTGAATGGAATAAAGAGGAGTGTTATTTGGCCTCTCTTAACTGCTAACCATATATTTCATGTGTGAATCTCATTATAGTCTACTTGTCTGGTTAAAAACAAGGATGGTAGCATAGGACATGTCTAGTTAAAAGTTTCCCTGAAGTTTGGCTCCCCAAGATCTGGATAAAAGAATCCCATGTTTAGGGGGAATGTCAGCAACCACTATGTCCATGACTAGGTTCTTAGTAAGTATTTGTGCCAGATTGACACAAAGATCCTTGGTTAGGCCCAAACACTTGACTCTACTCAAATCGAATGAGTACAAGTCTTTGTAAGGTTTAGTAATTTCTAGGCCTAATCTCTCCATCACAACTTTAGGCATGAGGTTGTGAGAGGTACCAGAGTCTAGCATGGCATTGTGCAAGATTTTTTCATGTGTATTTAATCTAACATAGAAATGGGGAATGGCTCCTTCTTGGTACTTTTCTTCTACTTTAGGACCGAACAACAAATCCGGTTTATCATCTGTCAAGTTTAATGTATCAGTATCATTTCCTATGTTCAAGACCTTCAAAATTTGGGAACTATACACTTTTTGAGTAACCAGTCCAGTGAGAGGCATGGTTATCTTGATTTTGGAAATCTCTCCCTCAAAGATGAAAGGTATTTGTCTTTTGGACATATTTACATCAGTTTTATTAGCCATGAACTTTTCTACATTTTTAATTTGTTGATTCTGATTTGGGGCTTTAAACAAAATAGTTTTCTCAAGGCCACTAATGGAGGTACTATGGTAGCTTGGGTCATTGTTTTGCTGGCTGATTTTTCCTTTTTTTGGATCATTTTTCTTAACCATAGTGTTGACATTCTCTGTTGTCTTCTTAGGAGTGCTTTTAGGTGCTTTCCTAACAACAGTGTCGTGCTTTCCTAACAGCAGTGTCTATTTGGTTTTTCTTGGGGGGATCTTGGTTCTTTTTTCTCCTAAGGTCATATTGCCTATGGACTTCCATTATGGCATTTTAAAATCCCAAGTGGTAGTCTTTAGAATCTTCATGGTTTATTTCAGTTTGATCTAAGGAAAATAAACCTTGTTCTTCTTCAGTGAGAAAAACATCATCTTCATTATCAAAACTTATTAAGTTTACAAGGCTTTCTTCAGGTTCTATAATTTCTTCTTCTTCTTCATCTACACAATTTTGTTGAAATGGAGGTATGATTTGTTGGTCATTTTCCCTCTGTTTGATTTGAGGAGTGTCTCTTCTGAAATTTTGAACTCTATTTCTGTTTTGGGGATTTTAATTGTTCTCCCTAGGAGGTGTCCTTTCATTCAAGTTTATCATTTCTATCATTCTCCCCATTATTCTCATTAGGTTGTCCATTTTGGTATCAGATGAGGAGGTTGAGGCTATGGTTTCATCTTTGTAAGTGACTCATTTTTCTGACCTCATCCTAGCTCCCTTTTCAATCAAGTTGACTTCTGCACTAATAGCTTGCCTTTGCATTTCTTCTAAAGTTGCGGGGTCTCTCTCTCTCAATTGATATGTCATTTTCTGATCAAAGCCTTCAGGAAATTTCACTAGTGCTAGGCCTTGTGGCGGTTTCATGTGAGGTGGGAGGGCATTGTAGAAATTTTTAAACCTAGTTAATCTTGTGCACTTCCCCCTACATTCCTCTTCAGATTGTTATATTCTGAAAGGATTTGGAGGTGGTTTTGTTGATTTCCAACTTGTTGATGAAATTTTGGTACAGGGAAAGGAGATCATGTATGGTGTTAGGAGTTAATTCTTTGAACCATTTTTTGGCTTCACCTCCCAAGCTTTGTTGATAATGGTCACAACCCGCAGTCCCGTTTTTCATATTATTTCAATCTTGACCTATGTATAGAATGCATTCAGATACCTCTCTTTTCGTGGGAGCTCCACTATTAACCAAATGTTGCTCCACCCCGAGCGTATACAACTTTGAATCATGCACACTATAATATTATAGTCTTGGACCCCACTTTCAGTCAAAGGCTCGACCACACTCGGTTAATACCTTGGTTCCGATTCACATTAGAGGATATCCTTAACTAGCCACCACACGACTATTCACATTGTAACTCGGGACTTGTATAATTAAACACATGCCATTTCAAGCAACGGGGCCCACACATATGACAAACATGGAACACACAACCCGATTCATACCTTCGTTAAATCCACACACTCATCCAAAAGTTGTTATCATGTCGCATCACTTCATTTGATCCAATGGTTATCACTTGGCCAAGATGCATGAACAATAACGCGCGATGGCGCGCAGTGGAAGCGGTTTTGCCACGCTGCTCAGGGACACGTGTCACCAATTCTGTGGAATCGCTCTGATTTCCTAAATACCGCCTGCCCGACGAAAGTGGTGTGATCAAACCTGGGAACCGCCTTTACTATTCAGTGCAAACCACGTTCACTGTTTATACTTCGTGGTTCGACTCCCCTTACTCCATCGCGAGGTTCCACTCCTTTCTTCCCGGTTTCGGTCCAACAATTCAATGCTCCGCTTTCGCTCTCGCTTCAGTCGAGCATATTTCCATTAGCAGGCTCCCCCACACGAGTGAAAAATCTCTCTTCCTCGCTATTGAGCCCTTCTCACTGCAATTACTTCGATAACCGAGATTAAAATTCCCAAACATAGGTTATTGTGCGTTCTTAAGTACACTCTGTTATAGGGCCTCACCCATACAGAATTCTCGGTACAAAACTCGTATATCCTCCACACAGATCACATACAATCCAGCGATTTTAAAGGGACTGAAACTCTCATGCATATAGCGGCACAGGAATTATGCTATCTCAGAATCGATCCTTATAGTGATCGATTCATCTCACCTCACAAGCCAATTCCTTCAATAACTCACAGTCTTCGTTAGCCATAGTAAAATCAACAAAATCAATATAATGATGAAGTGATTTATAGTCTATACACCACTAAATTTACTTATTGAGTCTCCATGTAATCCAATCAGGAAGACACAAAGTCACACATGGAACTTATAAACAATTCTCCAAATTAGATATATATACATATATATACAGGTGATCAATCTCAAAAGAAAATTTGTTAACCTTCATGTAAGGTGCCGTATATATTCAATTCAAAGGGCTGTTTATAAGCTACTCTGTTGTCAAGAAGTTCTTCTCTAACTTCTCCTATCTAAACTCTTCAAAGATTACATTTATACCATATGATGATCGAATCGATTCAAAGTCTCCAAATAGTTTTTCCTCCTCAGCATTCTTAGTTCTTAAAATCGTACCTAACAATCGAATTCAATCCTAAACCGACTCTTCATATTCATCTTAACCAATTTCTCATGTTCTCAAAATGACTTGAGAATAATTACAATTCCCTACCAAATTTACTTAATATTTACAAGAAATTTAAAGAACATGGGACCCCCTATGTCTACTTATGTACAAAGTAACTTTTGAGACTAATGCCCCTGCATCAAACTCCCAAGCTTCAAATTGTTCATGATCTCCTGATCATGTGCTCTTCATCTCTGCCTCCAGGATCCCATACTTGGTTTTGTTGCTTTCCATCAGCTGCATCATTCTTCAACTGATCTTATCCAAGCTTCCAGACTTTGTTCTGTAAGTCACTTCCAGCTATGTTTTCACAATCTGCTTTATTTTTCCTATACAAAAATCCTTTTGTTTCCTTGCTGATGTCTGTTGCTTCGGAGACGCCCTTACCATCAGTCTTCTGATGTATTCAATCTCCATGTCCAGCTTATCCTCTAGCTGGAAATTATCTTGCCCTCTGTTGCTACTTTCAATCTCTGTCGCTGCCAATATTGCTTCTCTTGCAGTCTCACATGCTATTAACATGTTTACTACTCCTACAGGTGTCATCCCCCATGTTGCGTCTACTGCCACCATGGGTGTTGTTGCTGCCAATGTTGCCTTCGCGCAAACATCCTGAATATCCTTTAGGATATTTCCCTCTGCAACAGTCTTCTTTTGTTCATCATCTGCAAATTCATTCTCAGAAAACAATTCACTATTTAATTTCCTACAAGCAGTGACACACTCATCCAGTATACTAGTAAACAGAATTAGATTCTGCAAGCTAGTATCTGCTCCTATTTTCTTCACAGCTTCAGGCATCCTTGCTTCAGGGTCTGCAATCCCTTTCTCTTCTCCAAATGCTCCCAGCAAACAACTCAACCATTTCTCCTGTGTTTGTTTTACATCTTCAGCATGCTGTAAATTAAACTCAGCATTTCCTTCTTCTTCGTGGGCAATCTTCAGCAATTGCCTCTCATCTCCTTGATTGACTTCAGAAATCAAATTAAGCTCTCTAGCCACTGTATCTTCATCTTCTGTCAGCATGGAATGCTGATTCTTCCTCACTTCAGCAGCTTTTCAAATCTGCCCATCAGCCTGCTCTTGGCCCATCAATCTAGCCAATTCTTCTCTGACAGTGACAAATCCCTGCATATGAGACGTGGTTGTCTCATCCTCCTTCAACAACAATTTTTCTTCTCTCAAGAAAATTTCAAAGGATGAATTGTCTTCTGCATCACCTGTACACATAAACAAACTGTCAGTGTTAAAACCATGAGACCCAATGATCTCAATTGATGACCTAGTCACCAATTCTTCTCCTGGAAATTCTAAGTCTGGTTCAAGGCTCAGAAATTCTTCATCATATTTCTCTTTAGCTACCAGAGCCATCTCCACTGCTCCAATCATCATGCCCAAATGATGGTCCTTCACTATGTTCTCAGCCAACATAGTTTCCTTCTCATTCATCTCTCTGAAAACTTCCACATGTTGTTCTTCCTCTTTCTCTGCATGATTAACACATGGATCATCAGCAGTAAGGTTCCAATGCTTCAATGCCTCCTTTTCCTCTGACAACACACCAGTATGTTGTCTGAAACTTCCTTCCAAATCTTCTGTCAACACCCCAGCATGCTGATCTGCATCCTTCATGAGACTGTCAGCTAGTCTCAATTTTCTTCCATCATCTGCTCCATGAACTAAATCCATGAAGATATTTCTGCCTTGCTTTCCCAACAACTTATCCAGTGCATATGTCCTCTGCTCCTCCAATTCTATTCTCTGAGAATCCAACCTCCTATATAACTCAAAAAATTCCATAGGAGTAGATTTCAGAAACCTGACACAACCTTTTATGCCTCAGTTGGTTCTTGACCAATCCTCTGTGGGTCCTTCTCTTTCAGTTTCAACATTCTGCTGAATATCTTCATTTGACTCTTCTCTCTTCATCTCTTCCTGAGATCTCACTATCTCACCATTGATCTGAACATATTTCCGATTCAATTTATCCTCCTCACCAACAAACTCTGAAGCTTGTTCATATTCTAGTAGTGTACCTGCAAACAGACACAAATTTTTAGTCTTCAAATCATAAGAATTTTCAGCCTTGGCTGCTTCCTCAAGCACTTCTTCCTGAATAGGTCTGCACATGGAATCTTCAATTTCCATCTTTGCCTCAAGAAATCTGGGTTCTTCTTCCTCTGTGGAGTCTGTCATCACTTCAAATTTGTCAGACTCAAGAACACAAGCCCTCACATCATCTAGACTTGTCCAATAACTCAGGAAATCCTCAATGATATCCTCCTCTTCAGCAAGACAAGCTTCTTGCTGCCTCAAGTCTTCATCCTTTCCTACAAAATCTCTTGTAGATCTCCACTCTTCATCTGTGCTCTGTTCTGCTTCACAAGTAGAAATTTCCTCTTTCAACTCAGTTGCTTTGAGTTCTTCCCTCAATAGGGAAATATTCTTTTGCCTCAACCTCAACTGTAATGGTTGCCATTTCACATCCTTCCTCATGAGCCAACCAACTCTCTAACTTTCTTCTATCCTTAGTTTCAATCTGTTGAACTCTTCCCTGATCTCAGAAAATTCCTTCCAATACTCTTCATTAGTGAGTCTCTTCCTTATGCCATTTGCTTTGGTATCTTCACTCACTCTTCTGCTGTGGCTTCTCCCAGAACCTCTGCAATCTCTGTAGTATCTTCTATGGCTCTCAGTAGCCATTTTCTTCTCTACGAGTTCTTCACTTCATAAACTGCACTAAGCCTCTGCAACAGAAAGTTCTCTTGCTGCAACTCACCTCACCAATCCCTTCCTCTGGATCCGGATTTTGGCAAGTATTGGTCCCCTCTCTGCAGGAACCTTCAGAGCACTCTCTCTTGCTCACTAGGCTTCACTCTGAAACTTTCTCGAGAACACCTCTTTTCTTCTGTCATCCAACCTCTGTTGGGAATATTCCAGGTTCTGCCACACTTTTCTTCTTTACTTAGAGTCCCTTGTTTGACTCTTCTACCACTGCTCTCAAAGCTGTGATCTACTTCTGCTGAGATCTTCAATTGTCTGTGCTCTGAATTTTTCAAACAATCCTTCAACCAGAGTTAAACACTACTCATTTCTCTCAATAACACTACAATTGTCCTCTTTATCCAGCCTATAGCTGAATACTAGGCTCACTACCTTCACTATAAAACTCTGTCTACACTTTAAGAAACCACAATTCTGCAATTACAATTTCAAATCAGATCAAAATTAATTACCTGCAAGATCATGATCATGTCCTCCACTCACTCTACAAATCATGTTCACTGTGATTATGTGTATCCTTGTTGTGTGATCTTCCTTCTTCAAATCTACAGTCTTCAAAACTCTTGTCCTCCAATTGGACTCTGCAATTCTGCAACCACCTTCACTGTATCTCTGTAGGCTGCAATCTCATCAGTTTCCACAAGTCTAGTTTCCTTGCATCCACCAAACTTGGAATTTTCAAAAATAGCTACTCCTGAAGCTCTGATACCACTTGATAACAGTTACAATATATAGTCTCGTTTTTCATATTATTTCAATCTCGACCTATGTATAGAATGCATTAAGATACCTCTCTTTTCGTGGGAGCTCTACTATTAACCAAATGTTGCTCCACCCCGAGCGTATATAACTTCGAATCATGCGCACTGTAATATTACATGCTTGGACCCCACTTTCAGTCAAAGACTCAACCACACTCGGTTAATACCGTGGTTCGGATTCGCATTAGAGGAAATCCTTAACTAGCCACCATACGACTATTCACATTGTAACCCAGAACTTGTATAATTAAACACATGCCATTTCAAGCAATGGGGCCCACACATATGACAAACGTGGAACACACAACCCAATTCATACCTTTGTTAAATCCATGCACTCATCCAACGGTTTTTATCATGTCGCATCACTTCATTTGATCCAACGGTTATCGCTTGGCCAATATGCACGAACAATAACACGCGATGGCGTACAGTGGAAGCAGTTTTGCCATGGTGCTCAGGGACATGCATCACCAATTTTGTGGAATCGCTCCGATTTCCTAAAAACCGCTTGCCCGACGAAAGCGGTGCGATCAAACCTAGGAATCGCCTTTATTGTTCATTCCAAACCACGTTCACTGTTTATACTTCGTGGTTCCGCTCCCCTTACTCCATTGTGAGGTTCCACTCCTTTCTTCCCTGTTACAGTCCAACACTTCAATGCTCCGCTTTCACTCTCGCTTCAGTCAAGCACAGTTCCATTAGCAGTCTCCCCCACATGACCGTAAAATCGCTCTTCCTCACTATCGAGCCCTTCTCGCTGTAATTACTTCGATAACCGAGACTACAATTACCAAATGGAGGTTATCGTGCGTTCTTAAGTATACTCTGTTACAGGGCCTCGCCCAAACAGAATTATCGCTACATAACTCGTATATCCTCCACACAGATCACATACAATATAGCGATTTCAAAGGGACTGAAACTCTCATGCATATAGCGAACACAGGAATTATTATATCTCAGAATCGATCCTTACAATGATCGATTCACCTCACCTCACAAGCCAATTCCTTCAATAACTCACAGTCTTCGTTAGCCAGAGTAAAATAAAAAAAATCAATATAATGTTGAAGCGATTTATAGTCTATACACCACTAAATTTACTTATTGAGTCTCCATGTAATCCAATCAAGAAGACACAAAGTCACACATGGAACTTATAAACAATTCTCCAAATTAGATATATATACATATATATATAGGTGATCAATCTCAAAAGAAAATTCTTACAATTTCATGGCAAGCTAGATATTCAATTCAGTGGCCATTACCTTCCTACTCTGTTGCTGAAGAAGTTCTCTCTAACTCTCTCCTATCTAAACTCTTCAGGATTACATTTATACCACAAGGATGACCTGAATTGATTCAGGTCTCCAAACAGTTCAGCAACTCTTAGCATTCCCAATTCCTAAAATCAGACTCAATAACTGAAATAATCCTAAACTGACTCTTCGTATTCCTATCTTAACCAATTTCTCATGTTCTCAAAATGACTTGAGAATAATTACAATTCCCTACAAAATTTATTTAATATTTAGAATAAATTTAAAGAACATGGGACCCCCTATGTCTACTTATGTACAAAGTAACTTTTGAGACTAATGCCCCTGCATCACTTGTGCAAGGATCCTCATTTTAATGGTTTCTTCTTCTATTTCCATGTAATCAAAGGCATAATTTATCCTATCTACATGTTGTTGGGAAATGATGGATTCATCTCCTTTGAAATGAGGGATCTTGGATTCATAGTCATTTAACAAAGGCACTAGAGGTTGAGGTAAAGCTAGGGGAGCATACCAAGCTGCCATGATGGGAGCTAATGGAGGATTTACAAGAGGAGGTTTGTGAAATGGGGTGTAGGATGAAATGGAGTAGTTTGCATAGTGGTTGTATGGATGGGTGTGGTGGAAGTACTTGGACCAGCAAACTGATTCTTAGCATATTTGGTATGGAAAGAGATAAAGTGATGGAGAATATGAAAGTTAGGTGGAGTGGAAGGAGAGGCTTCTCTAGTAGAAATCTATTGCAAATATATGGGCTCAAGATCAGTCTGGTCAATATCAGTTTGTGACTTGGTTCTGAAAAGGTTCTTTGTATGGTTCAAGTCAAACTAGGGATCTTTCAAGGTTGTAAGATGTTCAGGGACAGAGCTTGTTATATGAATGGTCCTAATGGTAGTTAAGTTTCCAGATTTAGAAGTTTTCCATCAAATATTTTCTGGGTCATCAACTATGGTGGGAGGGTTTGGGTCCGGATGAGATCTGGTACTGATCCTTTATGAAGCCAAATTTCAAGCTCAAAATTTAGAGAGGCTGAAATTTTAGGACTGTTTTTGGAAGGCTAACCTATCTTAGTGCTTGGTAAACTCACACAGTCTGGGACTAGGCTCCGAAACTTCTCAGGGCTGATTTGATACAATCCCAGGGAGTCGAAATGGGAACTAGTGAAGTAATAGACCTACTGGAGGCTAGATGAGTCACCAGGTGGATATTTTTTTAGTTTTTTTGAGGATATGTGTGTATGATCCACCACCAATAACTGACAAAAAACCAATCTAGGGATGTTTTTGGGGCTTTATGAGTTATTTTAGGGATACTAAGACTGTCACTGACTCAAAGGTCTCATCATGATCACCATTATGTTAGTGATAGTGATGAGGTGGCTATAAATCAATGGATACTTTTTAACAAGGGTTTCTGAAGTCCTAAGGGGTACCTAGATTGCCATTGACTTATAAGGTCCCACCGTGATTGCTATAATGTTAGGGTGGAGATGAGGTGGAAGATTCACTAGATTTTACAAGTCTAATTGAGGATCAAATGAGTGTTAAGATGTATTAAGGAAACTATATACTCAGATGTCCCATCGTGATCGCCAGAATGTTAGTGTGGCAATGAGGTGGTAATGAATCAATGGGTATAGAATGTTTCAGCTCGTGACTTACTCAGAAGGTCCCACTATGATCGCCATAATGTTAGGGTCCTGTGATTTAGTAGATTGGTAGACCAAATGCACAGGGTAACATGAAACCAGTCTTTGGAGTCCTAGGACCTAGCCTTCCTAGACTCAGAGAGGGCTCTTTCTATTGTATGCAAAGGATGTGAGCTTTTTTCTTTTAGGGTTTGATTTTAGGCTAGTTTTTAAGTGTAGGGTTTGTTGTTTTTTTGGTTAGGTAAGATGATCAAGTAGGACATGTGGAGTGAGAGGTCATCAAATCATTGGGCTATGGAGTCTATGAAAGTCATGGATATCTCAACAATGATTCAAAGTACATCACAGGGAAAATCTATTGTGGTCAATGGATCTTTAAGGTTATGTGTGAGGTGAAATGGACATTAAGTTGATGAATCAAGGTAGGGAAAAGGGCAGTGAAGTATCCTTTGTCATATACCCATAAACAATAAGGTCTCAAATACTGATAAGAAAAAGATAATAATCATGAGATAAGGCAAACCATTAACTCAATGACAATACTTAAACAAATAGATATCCGAGATGAACAATTTAGTGAAACAAAGAAAGCAATAAGACTTATCTAACTTTAGTGATTTCACCTTCAAGATTTGAAAACATATAACATGAAAAATAACTTTAATCAAAGAAGAGGAAACTCCTAAGCATCATTTGATCAAAATACAAAGAACTTTGAGGAAAATTTCTCAAGTATGGATGAAGGACATGATCAAAACATGGCCTCTTTGGCTAAACCTAGCAAGTAACACATCAATGAGAGGTTCCACGAACAAAGTTTAGATAGCATCAAGTAAGAATAGCTAACCATAAAACATATTTGAAAACTAATTTCTTAAAACATTAATGAAACAAACAAGCTTAGATGGGTCTAAGGAGAAACTAATAATTACTTAAACTAACCCAGCAGAGGAAAACATAAAGACAATATTAAATAGGAAAGACTACGGTGCCTCAAACAACATTTCATAGCCTATACTTTTCTAATCTACTGCAACATAGAAGTATGGAAACAATGATAAACAAGAAGATGTGAACAAATTAGAAACACATCACTATTAACCAAGCTTAGGGATCTTGCAAGCAAGCCTTCATCATCATCAATCAAAGAAAGTCATTCATAAGATCCACAACACCAAATTGCTCTTCAACCTCAAAAAACCATGTATTGCTCTCAAAAATCATCAAATGCCAACCTTTATAGTTAGATACCTCATGCTCTATTTAACTCAGCAAAGGAGGGAAAAAACCCTAGATAGGGTTGGAAAATGTCAAAATCACTCATAAATGTCATAAATGTCCAAAAATATCTCATGAAATAAATGCCAAAATAACTTCTAGCACCTAATTCTAGAGTGATTTTCCTCAAAAAACACTAAAATATGATTTTTCAATAAATGAGTGTGTTTTGTTGACTTTTGGTCCAAAACACACAGTGTTATCCATTTGCAAAGTGCCACCTCAGGCAGAAAATAGGTCTTGTTGCAACCAAGTTTTGGAGACCTTCCTGATGTCGTATTTTGCTCCGTGATGGCCCATTAGAAAGCCCGATGAGTCTAATTTGAAAAAATACTCTTGGTTTTCTGATCCAGCCCCTGTAACCAGTACAAAATTTCAAAATCCCAACACTTCTCTGTGCGCAATGCTAGGCCTGAAAAGGAGGCAGAATGGTGAAAATTTAGGTGTTTTGTGACCTTTTGAGGGGTCAAAACTCCTCCAATTGCTCTAAAATTTTTTATACCAAGTGTAATAGTGATGAGAAATCAAAAAATGTTAATTCTTCTCTTTGCGAATGTTCCAGGGATTAGTGCAGCGCTAGTGGCACTGCGCTAATAGGCCTTCAAAATCACAAAAAACAAAAAATTATCCAAATTCCCTCAAAATTTGTGGAGGTATCATTCAAAGGGTTTGGGAGACCTGTTGAGAAGTTGATGCCAAAATTACATGTTTTTCGTGACCTTTTTCTCCTTTAAGGGTTTGGATTTAAATGAGGGCTTTCTTCAGTTTCGCACAAGCAAGTTTGTTTTTCATTGCATAATGCTTCGTCATCTTTTTCTGGAGAGAAAAGCTCCTTTTTATCTTCTTAATGTACGTGTGTTCATTCTTGTAATATTGAATGATACCTTGTGCCATTTCAAAATCTCTCTCCCACTCCCTAATTTTTGCATCTTTGCTTTGGAGGAGTATTCTAGTGGCCATCTCCTCATATTCATTATCATTGTCTAGGTCAATTAATTGAGGCTCTTGTGTAGTTTGCTTGCCTCTCTTACCTTTCTCACCTTTCTCCATCTTTTTTTTTCCCTTGTCAATATTTTGAGTAGAAGAAGGTAGCATGGTCCCTTACCTCTTGGAGGCAGCAAAAAATAGCCTTGATCCTGTATGGTAAGTGAATGAAAAGGTGTGATGGTGGTATTTGTGGTGTCCTTACCATGGCTGTGATCTTCAATTTGACTATCATCCTTTGCACTTTCCTTACTTTCATTTTGTTCATCACCATGACTGCTTTCATATTTATTTTCTGCAGTGTCACTATTCTCATTACCACTATGGAGCTAATTGTTGTCATGATAGATGTCATGACTATCATGACTATTTCCTCCTTTTCTATCCTTCTCATCATTAAGGCTGGCTTCATTTTGGTCACTGCTGCCTTCAATTTCTGCATCGTCCTCACTGTCTTTATCTTTATCATTTTCATCCTCTTCATTATCTGTTTCTGTATCCTCTATTTTATTGTTTATATCCCCTCCATCAATTCTCATTTCATTTCCACTTTCAACTTCCTCATCCTCTTCAACATCCTCTTTCACTTGGTCACTGTTTTGTTCATTGTTTTCACCTTTATCACTGTCATGCTCACTATCTTTCTCTTCACTTTATGTTTCTACCCCTTATTCAAATTATGCCTCTGTCTCTTCTTGTTGGCTTGAATCACCATCATTTCTTAGACTATCTCCTCTTTCCTCTTCTTCATTTGTTTCATTGTTATCCTCCTCCTCCATTTCTGTGTCTTCTTCCTCTTGCTGATTTAACCCATCACCAGCTTGTTCATCATCATCCTCCTCCTCATTGGGTTCATCATCATTAATCTCACTGTTATTACTTTTTTCATTATTTCCACTCTCATCCTATTCATTTGATGCATCAAAAGAAGAAGAATAAAGGAGGTTTCCTTGAGGTGAGGGCACTTGTGTAGATTAGGAGGGCAAGTTTGATTGATGAGGAGGTTGTGGGCTTGTGAAGACTTCATGTGCTATGAATACCTCCCAAGGTATACCCTACTGTTCCAACTGATGTAATACCACCATCTTGATCAAGGAATGGTGAAATACACTTTGCATTTGTTGGGAAGGACTCCTTCGCTCGACAACAGAAGACATTTTGTCCATAATTATATAGAGGTAGTAGGGAAAGTTGATCATATTAACCCTTGTGAAATGCATGAGGAGTCTAAGACAATAGGAATAAAGCTTGGAGTACCTCACCTCACAGGTGAAGTACTTCATGATAACTTTCATCAAGGGTGAAAATATCTGTTTGAGGTATGAGAAGGAAAAACAGACTTGTCGCCTTGTATATACCTAGTCTTGATAAATGGTTCATAACAATCCTTGTCCAATTTGGCCTTCCTAAATCATTTTTCACCAACAACAGGGATACTTGTAGCATCAGAGATGGTATCTGCTGATAGTTCAAAATCCGCCCCCGCTAGATTTACTTTTTTGTTGTCGAGGTTGAGGACAAACGACCTTATAAGATCTGAGTGGCGTTGTACTATTTTGACCTTCTCACAGAATTGAAAACATCCCATATTCTGGAAACATGAGAGGATCATGGGAGATGAGGTGATAGGCACTGTGCTATGGGCTTCAACCCTGTTTACTTTCCCTCCCTTATGATTTGGTCTCATAGGCCCTTGGCCTCTTTCACTGCTGCTACTGTTTTCTGCTCCTGACATAGTGATAGGAGATGCTTGCTGACAAACTATGGTTTGGAGGAGCAAGATGAAGATGGTGGTGAAGTAAATTTCTTGTGAATCAGTGATATGGAGGCTAGGTTTTAGGATTGATTTCTTTGGATCTTAAGAGGGTTCACCTTGAATCATGAAATGTGACCATACTTATTCACCCTCCCTTAAAAGACACTTAACTTGTTCAAGGAGGCTAAAAACAAAGTGGTAAAATGTATTTGAGGCCTAGGGTTTAATTACTTTTTTAGCCATAAAATTATGAAAATTACTTGTGGGTTAAGGAAGAGAGGCCACCTATGAGCTTTTTTATCCTCTTCACGCCTTTGAATTCAACTTGGAGGATGATTTTGAGCCTTGGGGCAAGACATTTTTCTTGTTGGAGGACCTCTACATTAGCGTAGCGCCCTGCCCAAGCAGTCGAGTCGCCCTGTTAGTGAGTGTCAGTTTTCGTCCCTATGGGTTAGCGTAGCGCCTGGCATTCAACATGGTTTTTGGGTCCCTAGGTGTGTCGGCCCTGTATTTGCGCAGCGCCGTGGATTTGCGTAGTTCCACCTTCGATTAGCACACCACCATGTTAATATGAATGGGATAAATGCTGATTAGCACAGCGCCAGGCCTAGTAAGTGCAACACCACAAATTTGCACAGCAGCAGTAGCCCTTGCCTGAAAATCGAACAAAAGACTCTTTTTTTCTTCTGCAAACCTTCTCTTCTCTTTGTAATGGAAAAATACCGAGAGGGCCTTTTATACCCTTTGAGCAATAAATTAAACTTATAAAACCCACTTTTCTATGTTTTCCTTTTTTTATTTTATAATTTTCACTGATATCTCTTTAGCCTTTTTTCGCAGGTGATTTACAACTTTCCCAACTGATTTTTCTTTGGTGATGGTGTGCTGAAAGGATGAAGAGGTCATTTTTTTAATATTTGAAGGTCTGGGCACTGTCCAAACTATCTCTTTGTGCACTGATTAAAATGAAACCATTATTCTTACTCCTTGTGGCATTCATAAGCGTAAGAGACTAGAAACATGCTTTTCTTACCTTTTACTGATATTTGACAGTGATGTACCTATTTTGAAAAAGACTACAAATTAAGCTTGTTATGTCTCTTCTTGGCCACTTATGATTTTATGTAGGTGCCATGACACAGTTTTTTGGTCTCCTTTGTCATCTTTGGATTTTGATAATGTCAGTCACTCAACAACAAGTTCATGCTCATCTTGATTTCCACTTTGACACTTAACCTAATGATTTTATTCTTTTGACCATTTTGAGGGCAAGTGACAGTAACTGAAGGTTTGATTTTCTACCATACTGATACCCTTTGTATTCCTTCTCTCTTTGGTGCAGTGAAGCAATATTTCCTTGAAAAAACCTAAAAGCCACCTTCAAAGGCTTTTTGAAAACCTCTTGTTGTCATGATGGAGGCCCATCATCCTCATTTCACCTGTTTTTCCTACCTTCCCAAACTTTAGGTTTAAGGGATGTTAGAGAAAATTAATTAGTGTTGTCTTCTAAGTTCTTTATATCCCTTTCAACTTCATTCATTTCTATTCAGCTCACCTCACCTTTTTCCCCTTTTCATTTATAATTTCTAAAAATATTCAATGTGTGCTTGGTTATGTTGTTGTGCCTTTTGTCCTTGTGGCTTTTGCATTGGTTTCTCACTTGGCAGCACTGTTTATCCAAACAGTCCTCAAACCCTAATTTTCTTTGAACATAGGCCTGCTGCTTCTCCTTTGATGTGGCTACCCTTACTGATGAACTAGCCTCTTACTTTACCTCTTTTCTGTTGATGGCCATCTCAATCATTCCTGCAGAAATGTCAACAGGGGCAGTTGTCCCTTGAAGAATTTTTTCTTGACCAAGGAGGCCTTCCTTGAAATATTTTCTGATACATTTCGATAATCATGTGTTGTCCTTCTTCGTCTTTGATTGCAGCCTCTTGGAATAGGAAAAAAAAATATTTAGAACACCAAACAATCCTATGACCTGTGAAACCCTAGGTGACCTAGTGGGAGGCTTTTTGGAGTTGGCCTTTGGCTGAAAACTTGACATAGGGTTTTTAGATGTAAAATAGAGTTTTTGACAGAATTTATGCATTGCAGACCCAAAACTACTGATTTTTACTTATCTAAAGAGCCTAGAAAGGTAGCTTGAAACCACCAATGCTTGAGGCACTTGGTGAATAGGGGAGAAGGTTAGCCTACTTGGCAAGCCAAGGTGGAAGTAGAAGGGTTAGGAAAGTCAAAATAAAGTGGTAAGGTTAGGGGTGGAAAAACATAGTGAAAATGAGTGGCATGAGCCCATGATTGGTCTTATAGGAGTGATAGGCTAGCCGTTACTTGATAGAGTAGTAAAATAGTGAAAATTTTATCTTAAGGATAACGAAGGCAGTGAGATTTCTAGAACTCACAATATTCATGAATTTTGTTTCTAGAAATCTAGGATAAGCATTTATTCATCTATGAAGAGAAAAATTTACTGATGACTAACACCCTCCATGTGCATACGGATTACACCTTGCACCCTTGCAAGCATTATTCTCTCTCTTCTTGAGAAAATGGTGCATTCTTAAGCCTCAAGTAGCTTGTGTCAACCTAGTATTGCTCCAACATGCACCCTTGTCTTATCTTGATGCATTTTTCACTTATAGTGGTTGATTAAATTGTCTTGTCTCATCATTGCTAGGATCATGCTCTTAGCTAGATTTGATCTCGCTTATTTCACTACCTATTCAATAATTTTCTTGTGTCAAATAGATAATTTCTTGAATCTAATCTTTGTCTCCATGAGTGAGATTTCATCTGCAGGTGTTTTTGATATAAGTTTCATTACACTCTCATCATTTGTTGGAATGATGCCTCCCACTACCTAAGTTCTTACCTTCAAATAATCATAAAACATAAGTACTAAGGAAGGTTTAGAAGTTCCTAAGCCTACAGTTCCCATCCTTGTAGATACATAGTGTTTTATAGAAAAATCATTTTAAGTCTCATAAAAATACATTAATTATATGTTCAAGAAGAGGCAGTTACTCAAGGTCTTGGATGATAGGGAACAATATATCAACATTAAGTGATCTTGAATACATAGGATTGCATGCATATTCCTTGTGATTCCTTGTGTAGAGGATATTGAATGTATCTTGTTGCATACGGATACAAATTTGATCCTATGTAGTGAAAGTAGTGTTGATATTTCCACCTATCAAGGTAATGATATGCACCCCTCTTATAAGATGTTAAATTCAAGGGAGTATGCAAACACTCAATTTTATGCAACATGGGAACTTCTCAACACTAAGGAGATCGTCAAGTCCTAGTGAGAAGAGCCAGACAGAGTTTGTTGTACATCAAAAGTAGTAAAACTGACAAGAACTATGAGAAATGTCTATCAGTATCTCATAGCTATGTGTTGCAGGATGTATGGGTGGAAAAATGTAGAAGTATTTGAAGAAAATTGGATCTTATTTTTCAACTTGGTTGTCACAAGAATCAAGAATTTCAAGTGAGTGGATATCATCTTTTATGAACTGCATCTATGTACAACTGGAAAAAACAAATTTTCAATAAAAAATGCACCAAAATTTTATATGTGAGCTTATCTAATAAATGGGATGTGCATTCGATGTTCATTATTGGGAATAAAATGGAATTGGCCTCGAAAATATAGTCTTCATGTCTATTTCCATTGCAGGTTATTATCAGAGATCGGTTTCACAAGAGTTTACGAATGAATGGGAGAGCATATATTTGTGTCACTTGATAAGATGATCTATGAAGTTGATCCCCCTTTGCATGAACAAGTAGGTAAATGTAATGTTCCTACTTAGCCTTAGATAAGAGGAGACATTCAATTTTGATTTAATTTATGTTTTATAAATAAATGAATAAGGGAGGAGATGTAAAGCTCCTAAAAAGTCTGAATAAATCAATGCCCATGTGAACAAAGACAAATCAAGGCTATGTAAATAATCACTTGCAGGTGTGAAAGAGGTTTGAGCCAAAGATTGGGTCCACCTCGACCAAATCAACGGTGCTCTCTAGGTTCATTGCATTTCCAATAGGGACTACGCAGTTCTAGAAGGGAGCCTCTAATGTGACTAGGGCTAACTCATCAAAGTGGTTTAGGGTTTGCAAGGGTTTCCTCATGTTATAAAATAAGGAGGAGATAAACATGAAGAGGTTGTTGATAGATCATATTTCTGAAGTTTTTTTCTACTTAGACAAATACCATTCTCTGTTGTTTAGTGGAGGATTGTGATTGGAAATCCTATTTAGGGGTTTCATCTCTTCCCTTGAGGATAATTGGAGGATTTATTTTTTGAAGTGACCCACTATCTGATTTGAGGCCAAGCTCTATTTTCATGAGCAGCGCTAGCCCATGGAGGGCTCTACAGCTACTATCATTTGTAGCAAGTGGTGTTCTAGATCTGCTTAGATCTAGCTTGTTTTGAGAGGCTTTCTCTGTTGGAGTGTGTTCTTCAGCCTCCAAAGAGATATTCTATCCATATTTTGTATCATATCTATAATTTCATTCAATTTTATTCAGTATCCTTCACCCTTTGCGCAGTTTCTGCTCAATATTGCGTTATTTTGTGAGAGGGCTTTCTTGTTTCAGTTTGCTATCAGTTTGGAGGAAGATCTCTTGGTGTTAGCCTTCCCTTCCCTTGGTGATACGTGGATTTGGTTTATGATCCATGTATCTATAGATATGATATCTTTCAGCAATAAAATTTATCTTCAGAAATTTCTGGGTTTTCTGTAGCACTGCAAATTGTAATTCAGATCTACAACTTATTATGCAATATTTTGATGTAATTCCAATTGGATCTTGTTCTTAAAGTCATACAGTTTCTAGATCTGTATTAGATCTAATGTTTCATCCATAAATATTTCAAATATCTTAAATTTAATGTACAATAGCTGAACCATCTAAAAAATAATGCTGTCTATGTATTTCTGCAGTTTATTCCTAGTTGCGGCTCTAATTTCTGAAGGGATTTTTCCCTGGTTCTCTTTGTAATCTGTTGTGGAGGAAAAAAGCTCCAATATAAATCTGATTTACTATGATATATCTGAAGTATCAGATATTTTTCTGTCCTACTCTTAGTTTCAGTCAAATCTGTGCAATTCTAGTAGTTGGGGTTTTCATGTTGTAACAACTCTTCTCTTTGGATGATTTCTAGCTAGTCTTGACTGTAGGAGATCTGTTTAATGTGCTTAAGCTTATTTGTTTCTGATGAAATTTCATATGTAAGTCACATACAGCATAAATGAGGGGATCCCAACCCTGATCTGCGTTATTATTTCTCATATTTTCTTATACAATGTTTTCATTGAAGACCTTGTCGTGATTCCTGAAAGGGATTAATCCAAGCTCTATAGGAAGAGTCTACAGTTGGCCAGGTAGCTTCTGGTTCTCACCCTCTTTTTAGAGGTGATATAACCAATAAATTCCATTGTATTCCATATTTGAAATAGAATCTTGAGAATCCCCAAAAATGAATATTACAATGGTATCGGAGCTCCACTCTTGGCATAGCCTATGCTAGCATTGGAGCCTCGGTCATGCTGCATTCCGAATATGAAGATCCTATTTCTAAGAGGGAGAGGAGATACAAAAATATAGGTCATAGAAAGTATGACTATACTACTATTGACCTTGACAAGGGTCAAGACAAGGGGAAAGCCCCTTAATTGGTGAATAATAAAGATAAGGAAGCATAGGAGTTTGCAAAAACTGTATTGGAAGCTATGCAAGATCTATCCAAGGAGATAAAGGAGATGAGGATAGATGGAATGAGGGAGTCCCTTGGGAGATTCCATCAAGGAGAAAGTTCTGAAATGTCTCAGTTTGGTACTGGTCAACCTGTGAGCTTTCCACAAGTCCCACAGATCCCACAACGCTCTACAATGCCTCCTTCTTGGCTGTAGAGAATGAAGGGTTGCAAGAGCCAACCTATTTAGAAGGCTACTTTGTAGAATATGACTCGCAAAGCGAAAGGTTCAAGGATAACTTGAGCTTTCAATACTTCTGCCATCTCAAGGACCGGAGGAGGCCATTGCAGCAGTATAGAGATGGAGGATTCCTTCACGGGAGGCACCAGACAATGGGCAGGTCCTTCTTGCCTAAGTTCGATGGATCACCCTCTTGTCCTGCTAAAGAAAGGGTGGAGCAGTTGGACATCTATTTCCAGCTGAATAAAGTGCCTAAAGCAGAAGCCATCAATATTGCTACGCTGCATTTTGAGGGAGAATCCCACAATTGGTGGTTTCATGGACTTTATACATTGGGGCACAGCAATGTGTCCACTTATGTTGAGTTCACTAGGAGACTAGTGGAGATATTTGATCGGAAGGATCCGGAGGCCCCTTTCATAAGCTTGGCAAAGATTAAACAGACAAGAGATGCTGAGGCCTATATCTCTGAATTCCTGAGGTTGTCTGTAATGGTTCCAGATCTTTCAGTAGCAAGGAGAGTCTATATGTTCATTGATGGCCTGGAAGAACCTTTGCATGGGTTGGTCAAGTCTACCAAGCCCATCACTCTACATGATGCCATTGAAAGAACTAGAGATCTCCAAGATGCCTTGCCAAGGGCAAAGGCAACCTTCCCAAGCAAAGCCACTCACTCTTCCAAGGGAAAGGAAGGGAAAGCTGCTCCACCCGAGGAGAGCTCAATGAAGAAGCTTCTTGACAATGATCTCCGGAGGGATTTGAGGAAAAATAAATTACGTTTCACTTGTCAAGAGCTATGGGTACCGGGACATAGATGTGTTGTTGGAAGAACACACTATATCGAAGTATTCTCTGATTGTGAGGAGGAGGAGGGAAATGATGGACCTAGGAGAGGTCACAGTGTTGGTGATGATGAGGAGGAGGATCCATCATCATCCATAGAAGAAGAAGTGAATTTTCTCCAACCAAGGGGACTCTTGCTTCTTTGAGAGGAGTGCCCAAGTATTTGACTCTTAGAGTGCAAGGTTTAGTTATGAACAAAAGAGTATCTATTCTGATTGACGGTGGGGCAACCCACAACTTTATTGATGCTCATTTTGTGCAAAGGAGAGGGATCCCTACTGATACTTTTGATGGGTTCTCTATTTTGGTTCTAGGAGATAGAACTATGTAGTGCATGCAGTATGTTCCATCACTTTCTATGACTATGGGAACCTACACTTTGGAGGACCACTTCTTTGTAGTGGACATACTAGACACCAACATCATCTTGGGTGTCCAATGGTTGATTACTTTGGGAAAATTCACCACTGATTGGAAGGCCTTGAAAATGGAATGGGTGGATTTGAAGAGTGGGAAACAACAAGTCATTCAAGGCATGTACACCTACCCTTCACTTGATTTTTCTACCCACACAACAAAGATGGAATTGCGTAGTGGGGGCAAGGACCTCACAGTTATTTCTCTCATGTTTATGAGAATGCTACAAGGGACATTCCTAAATCATGGTAAGCCACTTGGGGTGCCATTAGATTCTGTGGGGGAAGCTTCACCAAGTGCTGAAACAATGGAAGAAAGAGTCACAACGCTGTGGGAGGAAGCAAGGGGGAGGATTAGCCTTCCCAAAAACAATTTTGGCATGCATAGTGCCAAAGAAAGAAGCCAAAACAAGGCAAGCACCACCATAGGTGCATCAACAGTGTTTTCTTTGTTGAGAAGTGTAGATCAATATTGGAGGTCTCAACTCCTTGTGGAGTACTCCAAAGATCTGCACACCAGGATGATCTTAGATGGCATAAAGAAAGGAGGAGGATATTTGGTCCAGGAAGGGGTCATCTATCATCTTGGTAAAGTATTCTTATCTCAATCTTGCAAGCTTAAGCAAGAGATACTACAAAGAGCACACAAGGATTTCCTTTCCAGCTACATGCAGTTAGCAAAAATCTACTCCCCAATCTTGAAGAGTTTTGATTGGGAGGGTATGGAGGAAGAACTACATCAGCATTATGATTGGGAGGAACTACATCAACACTTACAAGAGTGCAATAGCTATGTGGATATGGGGCAGCCAAGGGATCCTATGCAGGAGACATTTCAGCCATCTCTTTCTTCTCTTAAAAGAGGAGAAAAGCCCACGGCTAACTCTATGTGTATGGGAGAATTGTATGGTAAGAAATATGATCTTATGGAGCAAGTTTATTTTTTTGATTTGGTACATTATCTTACCATATGTATACAGGTCATGGATCCTACAAGGATTAATATTACATGCAGATCTCATGGCAATGATGAGGCCAATAAAAATTCCAAAACTCGCCACTCCCTTGAGGTGCAAGGGGAGATTATTTATCATGATGGGTGCTTCCAAAAAGCACCTAAGGAGGGCTTCACTTTTAGTAATGTCAAAGTGACCCATGCAGCAAAGATGTGGTGGGAGTACCACCTATCACACTCAGATATACTCAAAACAAGGAGTGCACTACGCTGGTACCTTATGTGGGATTGTGACCCACCTCCTCAAATGCAAATTTCAGTTTTCCTATATGTGATTTTGCTTCCATACATATATGACATATTGGTATTGTTTATGGGTATGTATGGGAAAAAATTAAGTAGTGTACATGTACCACATGGGATGGAACTATATCCTATACTTCATGATACATGTTTCAAATGTGAAATTGCTTTAGCCATGTTCATTTCTGTTGAGTTTTACACTCCTGAAGGGGCAGACTATGCACCTATCATGTTAGCATTGGAGGAGCAGTTTCTGATGTATTAGCTTGGTGAGCACTTAATCCATGATGAAATCTTGATTCTTGATGGTGCCATCAATGGAGAAGGACAATAACTACAACTCTTACGATATCAGTTGCTTGAGGACAAGCAACATTTTGGAGGGGAGGACTGTAATGTTCCTACTTAGCCTTAGCTAAGAGGAGACATTCAATTTTGATTTAATTTATGTTTTATGAATAAATGAATAAAGGAGGACATGTAAAACTCCTAAAAAGTCTTAATAAATCAATGCCCATGTGAACAAAGACAAATCAGGGCTATGTAAATAATCACTTGCAGGTGTGAAAGAGGTTTGAGCCAAAGATTGGGTCCACCTTGACCAAATCAACTACACTGTCTAGGTTCATTGCATCTCCAAGAGGGACTGCGTAGTTCTAGAAGGGAGTCTCTAATGTGAAGAGGGATAACTCATCAAAGTGGTTTAAGGTTTAAAAGGGTTTCCTAATGTTATAAAAGAAGGAGGAGAGCAACATGAAGAGGTTGTTGATAGATCATATTTCTGAAGTATTTGTTTGCATAGACAAATACCATTCTATACTGTTTAGTGGAGGATTGTGATTGGAATTCCTGTTTAGGGGTTTCATCTCTTCCCTTGAGGATCATTGTAGGAGTTCTTTTCTGAAGTGAGCCACTATCTAGTTTGAGGCCAAGCTCTATTTTCATGAGCAACGTCGGCCCATTGAGGGTTTTGCAGCTACTATCCTTTGTAGCAAGTGGTGTTCTAGATCTGCTTAGATATAGCTTGTTTTGAGAGGCTTTCTCTACTAGAGTGTGTTATTCAGCCTCCAAAGAGATAGTATATCCATATTTTGTATCAGATCTGTAATTTCATTCAATTTTATTCAGTCTCCTTCACCCTCTGCGCAGTTTCTGCTCAATACTACGTTATTTTGTGAGAGGGCCTTCTTGTTTCAGTTTGCTATCAGTTTGGAGGAAGATCTCTTCGTGTTAGGCTTGCCTTCCCTTGGTGATCCATGGATTGGGTTGCTGATCCATGTCTCTATAGATCTGATCTCTTTCAGCAATAAAATTTATCTTCAGAAATTTCTGGGTTTTCTGCAGCACTGCAAATTGTAATTCAGATCTACAGGTTATTATGCAATGTTTTGATGTAATTCCATTTGGATCTTGTTCTTAAAGTCATACAGTTTCCAGATCTGTATTAGATCTGATGTTTCATCCATACATATTTCAGAGATCTGAAATTTAATGTACAACATCTAAGCCATCTAAAAAATAACGTTGTCTATGTATTTCTGCAGTTTATTCCTAGTTGCAGCTCTAATTTCTGAAGGGATTTCGCCCTAGTTCTCTTTGTAATTTGTTGTAGAGGTAATAAGATCCAATATAAATCTGATTTACTGTGATATCTATGAAGGATCAGATCTTTGGCTGTCCTCCTATGAGTTTCAGTCAAATATGCGCAATTCTAGTAGCTGGGGTTTTCATGTTGTAACAACTCTTTTTTTGTCTGATTTCTAGCTAGTCTCAACTGTGGGAGATCTATTTAATGTGCTGAAAATTATTTTTTTCTGATGAAATTGAATATGTAAGTCACATACATCATAAATGAGGGGATCCCAGACCTGATCTGCATTATTATTGCTCATATTTTCTTATACAACGTTTTCATTGAAGACCTTGTTGAGATTCCTGAAAGAGATTAATCCAAGTTCTATAGGCAGAGTCTACAGTTGGCCAGGTAGCCTTTGGTTCTCACCCTATTTTTAGAGGTGATATAGCCAATAAATTCCACTGTAGTCCATCTCTGAAATAGAATCTTGAGAATCCCCGAAAAGGAATATTACAGTAAAATAGGCACTGTATGACATTGCATATTGGTTCATGCCATGAGACAACATGTACATTAGATGATTTGGATGACATACACCCCTTCATGTTATGCCACTATATGTTAACAACAAGTTTTTTTTGCAAGAAGTTATCTACCAGTTGAATAAAAAAATGTATGCACAATTTCAGAGAAGGATGAAGACTCCTTGGCCCAAAATCCCTTTGAGTATTTCACTTTATGAACTGAATATACTTAATGGGGTAGAAGCTGAAATGGAAGATTTCAATTTCCTTCATTTTGGAGCTAGAGGATTTCATAGATATGAACCTAGAAATTTGTGTGTGTAGCATTGTGACAAGATATGATACACCTGGGCATACATACCAATAAGTATCCTAGAGTACTAAAAGGTTAATAAATAGTACAATGGATTAGAGAACAATTTCCTAAGAGATTAGGAAATTATCTCTTGAGCTCCACAAGCCCCATATGATAGATACATGAGGTAAACCAAGCATTAACTGCTCAAGCAAACATAGTATCTACTAGGAAGATGATTAAGCATGATCCACAACCATAAGGTAGCAGCAAGTTTAAAGTTAATCCTATGTGGAAAGGTGTGATCAAGGAATAGTAGTGGAAAAATCAAAGGTATCAAGGCAAGAAGAGAAGATTAGAGTCAAAGAAACCACAAGAGATAAAATGTCCATGGAAAGAAGAAGAAGAAAATAGGAAGGAGTATGACATTGTCAAACTGAAGAAAAAAGTAGTTAAAGAAGCCTGATAACAAAAGTAGTCATAGGAGGAAGAATTTGTACAGATAATGGAGGAAGAAAAATTGGCCCAAAAAGTAGAATCAGAACTGGAAGAAGAGGATGTTATTGAACCTATAGTAGATTAACAAAGAACTCCTTCAAAACTTCCTCTTATATCTAACCATATCATTTTCAACAAGATGGGAACTACACCTCCACCAAAAGATAGAGTCATGGATATATCTAATGTTACCTTTGATCAATTAAAGAAGATGGTTGTACAAGAAATACGAAGTTACCTCCCTAATTATCTTGAAAATTCAATCTATATAGCCACTCAGAAGGTAATAGTTACTAATACCCAGAGAAACTCTCGAGCAGTCATGGCAACTAAGATTTTGTGACAACATTGCTAGATAAATTAGAGTATATTATAAGTGAGAATGCATGGTTTAGTAATGAATTGGTTGTGACAAAGCAGAAAATATATCTCCTCACTGTAGAGAATAAAAAATTATCTTCTAACAGTCTCAACACAAGGGAATTCTAGTTAGTTTCACTTGACGAATTGGGGAAAATGGAGGACACTATGGAGTAGTTATATAATTAAATGATTCTCTTGAATTATATGATGGCACCCCTGTCAAGAATACAAGAGAAATCTCATCAGATCCTAAAACTCCTTAAGGTTGCAAACAAAGTTTTAGACTTGATACACGAATGGGGTGCTAAATATCTTGATGTCCCATAATAGTTGGCCGAGAAGGATAGAATTGTTGCTGAGATGTAAAAAGTATAGTTGAGCCTCAACATTCAGAACTACATCCATCTTGATGAACATGTGACAAACACTACAACTACTTATGGTTAACTACATATTGGTTTGGAGTCCTTGATACAAAAAAATGGAATTCCTATTATGTGTGCATTAGGATAAATTAGAGGCAAGGACATCATTATGCAAGAGATAAATAATCACATTCAGAAAATTTGGAAAGAAAAAAGGCAGGAAGACTCAAACATCACCAAGGACATTATCTTGCAACATGTGATTACACCCGCAAAAATTCATATGAAGTTTTCTTGGTTGTGGAATAGTGAACAATTTGGTTCCAAATGCATACTGACGAATGCATTGGAGTTAAACTTTCAATAAATTGTAGAGTTTCCTGTCCAATTAAAATTCATCACACCATAGTTTAGAGCATGGACCTCATATATCACAAATGAACTCCATGTTGAAGTTACTGATCTGTCTCTTTCTCCTATATGAAGATATTTTTCCGTATTAGAGTTTTGTCTTATATAACCACTATCTTATATGTTGTTAATATTTTGTAAACAATAATTCCAATGTAATGAAGTCCAAGAGAGACAAGTGGAATATGAAGAGACACATGTGGAATGTAAAGAGTCATGATTAGAATGTGAAAAGTCATATGCAAGCCGATAGGTCATAGAATTTGAAAATTCATGCGTAAACTCAAGAATCATTGCCATTTGTTATAAATAGGTCCTCACAACTCATGGAAATGGCTTGGAACTTTGGAGACTTGGCCTTGGCTTCTCTTTTTGTGTATAAGGGAGAAGATCATACTTTGGAGAAACAAGTTGTATCTTCATGTTAAATTGTTGGAGCTAGTGTTTCACCTATCTAACGATGTACCTAAATATTTCATTAATTATCATAAGCTCCTTGAGCTATCACTCTTTCATGCATGTATCACAGACAAGTAATATTGATCTTTACATGTTGATGTAATACATATTAAATATAATGAACTATTTCATTGTTTTGGATATGAATTGTTGAATCCGTGTTGTTATGTTTTCACGATTCATATTCATCTTTTTAACTAATTTGCAGGTTGATCAACAAGTTATTTTTATTATCTCTCTTATATTTCTCTAGATAATTATTCTTTTTGTCCTTCTCGTAGACTTGATAATCAACTTGTCGATTTTCAACTCATTAGTCAAGTTTAACCCTTGGTAAAACATTGTCTTGGTTACGCTCTTTCTCTCAAATTACATATTGATGATTGTCAAAGTTTAATGGATGAAACTTTGGTCTTACAAGAAGATTTGGATTTGAAAATTTTTAAAATTGTGTTTGATCTGATCATCGAATATTTTATTTTAGGTATAACTTTTTGCACTCAAGAAGATGACATGTTTATCATTAAATAATTTTTTTGGAATATGTAGAATCTATGAGATGAAGATCAGGAATCCCATGAATCTTGTGATTCAAATAGATCTGGTTTGAATTGTGATGAGTTTATTGATGATCATTGTTCTTCAAACAAGCAGCTAACTATGTTCTCCCAACTCAAATCTTTCTAAATTTCAAAGTATTTTCAAGAGGGTGGTGCACTTCAACCTATGTTGATGGTCATGTCAGGTTCTTGATGTCCTAATAACACTTTTGAATTTGGTATTATGTTTTCTCACAAAGCACCATCATTAGTATTATCTCATGGGATTGTGATTCATTCTTGAAGGACATCAGGATTCTTCATGTTCAAAGTATTATGTTTGATCATACTCTCGGAATACAAATAATGTATCCCTTCCCATGCAAATATTTGGTCAGGAATTCAGAAACAAAGAGTGAGCCTAATCGTTAACAAATATTGTAGTATGACATTTCTCCTTCAGCTATTGAAGATCTTGACCCAGACACTAACATAAAATATTTCCAATCTATGTGTTATTGATATTCATATATTAATCTTGCATATCACGTGGATATCTTTATGGTTATATTTCCTTAACAATATTTTTTGAGTGCTTGTTTTTATGACCCTGTTGTAGATTGGTTGGAAGAGTCGTACCTGTCAAGTTTCTCAACTCACAACAAGTCCCTTTATCCATTTAATCGGGCCTTGTATCTCCATGAGTTAAAGAAGTGTTGTTGTGGTGTGTTTTCTCATATACAACATGTAGTAATTTATTACCATTGTGTTTGAACTATATGATTTTGTGTCTTTGTATAAATATTCTGGTTATTTATCTTTCTAGTTGTACTTTATGTCATGTCAGTCATAAACGATCATATTTTTTTACTCAAATGCTAGGAGCATATTTTATGGCTGCACTAGAGATCCCATTTCACTTAGTCCCGAGCTTTTGATATCTTAGTTTAGGTTGAATTTAGTTACCTTGCATTGCATTTTTTCCTTTCGATTCATCTGCCATGTTTCCTTGTCTCATTATTTTGTTGATTTCAATAAGACTATGCATGGAAGTTGGTTATGAGATTCAAGATGTTGTGGATAATTTTTGGGAAAAGGAAAATTGTAGTAACATGCAACGTTTGGCTAACCTGTTATCCTTATACTTTGATTTTGTCTTTAAATATTTTAAAAGTAGATGATATCTTGGATGGAAGATATGATCCTTCCAATTGGAAAACCTTAAGAATAATATTGAAACATGCAACTATTTAGGATCTTTATTTATAGACTTTGTTTTGTTTGTTGGATGGTGTTTTTGTTTCCTATCAATTCGAGTAGAGAAAGGTAAGGGGAAAACCTATAAAAATCAAACCATCATCATATTTTTATAATAATTCTATGAAGGAGAAACCTTTTCTGCTATCAATAAGTCGAGATCCCTCTTCCACCCCAACAAAATAATAACTGCTTAAACATTGTTCTATAAATGAAACACAGGGAAAATTTGAAGGATGGAAATTTATCTCAAAGTTTAGAAACCTTAGCGAATCTTAATAGTTCATAATGGGAAACCTATAAAATATTTGGTTATATATTTGTAAAAATATTCAAGTTTATAATTATTTTTTTATAGTCTCTATAAATTGTTGGTGATATTTAAGATAAAATGATTTCATATTATAAAATTCCGTGAATAATTTTTAGAAAAAATGGAAATTAGAGAATCCTTTTTTGCAAAAAGGCATGGAAAATTAGCCCAATTGTGAACATTAGCCGCTAAAATTTCCCTTGATGAAATGAAATAAAGGGTGAATAAGAGAAAGGCTTCCTGCATGAAGAGGTGAAGTAAGCAACTTTCCCGGGGTAGTTCTTAGGCTCGCTAGAAGTGAACCAACACTTGCATTCCTGAAGTGACTCCACCAAGGTACTTTTCAGGCTTGTTGGAAGTGGAGCAACACCAAAGATAAAACATATACTTTGATTATTTTTAACTTGTGATTAGATATTACCATTATCCTAGATCAAAAATATTGCGATATGGTAAGCTTTGTGTTTTGTTATGTCGAGTAATGTAATGGAAGAGTCTACATCTTTAATCAAGTGGAATGGGGAAGCTAAATTAATCCATTGGATGAATCAATACTTCTTGAAGTATTGAGACTCTTCACATAAATTAGGAGAAAAACAGAGAAGCTGGAGCTATCAAGTATTATCGGTGCGATAACAACCCTCCGAATTTTTTTCTTGACTCAATTTTGGAGCCTACATGAAATTTTGCTTCTAGCCATCTTGTGTTCCCTTGTTATTTTTCATGTTTTTCAAAGTTTCAACTATCCTTGTGATGTTCCTAAGTGTCATTTCTTCTCATAGGTCAAATTTTCTCAATCTCATCATCCTATCTCTAGAAACACTTGTGTTATCATCTTAAGAAGGAAAAACACTAGTTTTATATGACTTAGTGACTAGACTTATTCTTCGATCAAGCATGACACAAAAGAAATAAAAACATGGATTCCTCCAAGATGAAAGCACACTTTCCAAACTTAGTGTTCACAAAAGGAAACTATTTTCTGAAACTACACCCTCCCATGCAAAATCTCACCTTAACTCTCAGTTGAGAGCACTTTATCCACTCAGTGAAGGACACTCTTAGTAATCAAGGAGAGTGCCCTTCTTTGCAATAATTATTTTTCCCTCTTGTGCTTCAGGAATGTGTCCATCCCTTGGATTTCTAGGCACACTCCCTAGAAACAGGAGCCCGATCCACTTCCTGCAACTAACTAACTCATAGGTGGTAAGTGAAGGGAATGCACGAACTTTCCTTGCATGCAATATTGATTTATAAAAATTCTAGTAATCCTTGATTCTCACAATTATTCATCATTTTGGGCTGAGCGCACTCATTTACATCATGTGGATTTTTTCTTAATTGTGAACAAAAGTAAGTTCTGCATGTTTCTTTTCCTGACTGCCTTTGTTATTTTTGCTATCATCTAGGCTTTTTGCTGGAATTTTAGTTCATTTCATTTTATTTAGTGGCTTTTCATCCATTCTCCTTCTTACAAGTGTCATTTTTTATTTTAAAATTATTCGCATTCCATGACCCCCCATATTTCGGTCACAATTGTGACAAAGCTTATAAATTCTTACTCACACATCCTCTCATTTTTTAATATAAAATTATGAAGGAACACAATAAAATACATAAATACACATAAACATAGAGATGCAGAAGAAACAAGACTTCATTTTTTTAATATCTCATAACTCAAATATGCTTACAAACAAAATGGAAATAAACTAGCTAGGGCGCTAGTAGCTTATCTCTAAGAACAGATGTGGCAACTACATGCCTCTGAACTGTGTTACAATAAGGCTCAAAGGCCTATTTATTTTTTAGAAACAATGGAAAACCATAAATATCCAAAAACCTAACCCTAGGAGATGAAACACTAGATTATGGGCTAGGTCAGGGTAAATTGGTACATCAATTTCCCGAGGTTGTAACTTTGGCATACTATATCCGTTTGACGCACATGAAACCTCATTATAAATATCTATCCAAGGAATAAAAATGATAACAAAAAATATCGAGTCTTTGACTCTTATTTTCCATACATTTCATGCCAAAAAAACATTGTTTAGGGCCTCAAAATTCCTTCGGAAGTTCAGGACCCAAAAATCTGCAAAAAATAGTAAATTGTACTACAATTAAGGAAACTTAAAAATTCAAAAGAAACAGTGGTGGGGGTCGAAGTGGAATAGGTGAGTGGCCACCAATATCCACCTGCATCATTGTTCTCACAATTCAAATATCTTAACGATCTTCACTTAGAATATTTTGAGCACATCTATAGATTGAATGCACTACTGGAAGTTGGAACCCCGTTGTCTTGGAAAACTGAGCCCAGAAGACAAAATCTCCTTATAAAGTGAACTCTACAAAAACAAGAAACTATTCCTCTTAAAAATTGTGCCCAATAAGAGTTATCTTTATTTCCTGAGCGGATAGTGCAGAAACAAGCTTCAAACCTTCTCCCTTGATCACTTATGATGTTCCCTATGCTGTCATTGGCTTCCCTTGAATGCATAGCACACTCAAAATCTCTAGTGTTCCCTCCATGCCCCTAGAGATTGTGCCCTATTCCCTTGTAGTCCTTGCTGTCTCTCTCAAGCACGTGGTGCATCCTTAAGCCTCAAGCACCTCGTGTCCACCTAATGTTTCTTTGACATGCACCCTCCTTTTTTCTTGATGTAGTTTCCACTTCTAGTGGTTGATTAAGCCATATTGTATCATCAATGATGGGATTATGCTCTCATGTGGATGAGATGCCCTTCTGTCATTGTTTTATTTAGTAATTTTATTGTATTATATAGAGAATTTCTTAAATCTAATATTTTAATCCATAAGTTCACTTCGATTTGTAGGTTTTCTAGATACATGTCTCATTACAATATCATCATCTGTTGGAGTGATGCCTCCCACTACTTGATGGGTTACCTGAAAATAAGTCTCACAAGAAAGTACTAAGGAGGTAGTAGAAGTTGATAAGCATATAGTTCCCATCCTTGCAGATACACAATTATTTATAGAAAAATCAATTGAAGTCTCATGGAAATACATTAAGGATACGTTCAGGTAGAAGAATTTACCTAAGGATTTGGAGGACACAAAAGTCTATATCAATATTAAACTATCTTGAAGACACAAGATTGCATGAATATTCTCGGTGATGCCTTGTGCATAGGCCATTGAATGGATCTTGTCCCATATGGATGATACAAATTTGATGATATTCTTTGAAATCAATGTTGATATTGGCACCTATCATGGCCAGGATATGCACTCCTATTATAATATGTTAAATCTGAGGGAGTATAAAAAAAATCAGTTTTATGAAACATAGGAAATTTTCAATCCTAAGGATATCATCAAGTCTTGGTGCCAAGAGCCAACTAGATTCCATCATATACCAAGTGTAGTACACCTGAGAATAACTATGAGAAAGGCCTATCAGTATCTCATATCTATGTGTCAGAGGTTTCATGGGAAGAAAAATGCAGAATGTTTTGAATAAAATTGGATCTTCTTACCCAATTTCTTTTTCACAAGAGGCATCACTCTTAACTGGGCATATATCCTTTCTCATGAAC
The DNA here is from genome assembly GCA_034641835.2 of Pinus albicaulis. NCBI lineage: Eukaryota > Viridiplantae > Streptophyta > Pinopsida > Pinales > Pinaceae > Pinus > Pinus albicaulis. The sequence goes on from CM076579.1 coordinate 593,380,911, forward strand.
TACAATGTCATGTATAGCAAGCCAAAATATCTTTGAAAGAAAAAAAATCCCAATAATTGTATATGTCATCTTGTCTGCTAGATGGGATGTGTGCTCGATATGAATTGTTGGGAATGAAATGGAACTAGACTCCACAAGACAATATTCCTATCTATTTCCATTGCAGGTTATTATCAGAGATCAATTTTTGAGGAGTTTACAACCGAATGGTAGAGAATTTATTTACGGTACTTTATAAGATGATCTATGAATTTGATCCCCCTTGCATGACCAACCAGTAAAACAATGTGTCGTATGGCATTGCAAATTTATTTTTAATATCAGACTTCAAGTACATTAGATTATTTGGACGCTAGATAGCCCCTCATGTTATGCCATGATATGTGACGAACAAGGTGGTTTTGCAAGAAGTTTCCTTCTAGTTGAATAATGGAATGCATGCACAAATTCATAGAAGGAAGAAGGCTCCTTGGCCCACTCTCCCTTTGATTATTGGAATATATGATTTGAAGAGACTTAAGGAAAAAATAGTAGAAATTGAGGAACTCAATTGCCTTCATTTTGGAACAGTGTGTAGGAAACATTGTGACATGATACAATATAACTTTGCATAAATACAAATACCTATCCTAGAGGATGAAAATGTTAAGAATTGGTACAATGCATTAAGGAAGAACCACCCAGTAGATGAGCCACATTTCTCCCGATCTCCACCATCCACAAATGTACATATACATGAGTTACAAAAAGCAACAATTGCTCAAGAAAGAATGGTAGCTCCCAGGAATAGTGTTAATGATGATCTAGCAGAAGAAGGTATCAAAATTATTAAATTTTATCCTATGTGCAAAGGTTCCATCGAGGCATAGTAGCAAAGGAATTAAAGGGAGGAATACAATTAGAGAAGGTTGGAGGAAAATAAGAAACAAGAGATATACCACTCACAGCAAGAAGAAGAGTAAAAGAGGAAGCAGGATGACATGTTGAAACATAATCTGAAATAAGCTGAAGAATTTGAAAAAAATAACTAGTCATAGGAGGGATAAGTTGTACAAATAATGGAGGAAGAAAAATTGGACCAAGAGGTAGAAGTAGAATTAGAAGAAGCAGATGCTATTCAACCTATAGTAGATTAGCCAATAACTCCTTTTACATGTGGCTATATCCCATTCAATGAGATGAGAATTTCACCTCCACAAAAAGATAGAGCCATAGATGTATGTGATGTACATTTCATAAATTGAAGAAGAGGATCATACAAGAAAGATGAAGGTACTTCCTAAATGATCCTGAACATCCAATCTCTATAGCCACTAAGAAGGTCATGGCTGCTAACACCTGAAGAAACACTTGATCAGTCATGGCAACTAATGTTGCTTTTGTGATAGAATCACAAGACAAATCAGAGTATATTATGAGTGAGAATGAACATTTGAGGAAGGAATTAGCTACGGTAAAGAGAAAAATAGGTCACCTTACTGTAGAGAATCAACGAGTGTATTCTAATAGTATTATAACAATGGAATTATATTTAGTTGTACTTAAAGAATTGGGGCCAATGGAAGAAATTATGGAGCATTTATTCAATTAAATCATTCTCCTTCATAAGATGGTGGCATCCCTGGTGGGAATAGAAAGGAAATCTCAAGAGATCCTAAAAATCCTTAAGGTTGCGAAAAAAATTGTAGAATTGATAAAGGAATGGGCTGCTAAATATCGTGATTTCCCAGAACAATTGGTCAAGAAGGATATAATTTTTGCTAAGGTGTAAAGAGTACAGTTGAGGCTCCACATTTAGAAATACACCCATCTCCATGAACAAGAGATGAATGCTATAAATGCTTATGGTTGACTACATATTGGTTTGGAATCCCTGATACAGAAACATGGAATTCCTCTTAGAAGTGAATTAGGAGAAATTAGAGGAAATGATGTCATTGTGTGGGAGATAAAGCAGTATATTGAAAAAATTAGGAAAGCAATAGGGCATGGAGACTCAAACATCACCAAGGATATTATCTTACATAATGTGATCACACTGGATAAAGTTCATATGAAGTTATCTTGGTTGTGCAATAATGTATGATACAGATTCAAATACATACGGGGAGAAGCATTGGAGCTATAAATATATGATACATTTTAGATATGGTTGTCCCAGTCAAACTCATCTTAGTAGAGTTTAAAGCATGTCACTCATATATAAAAAATGAACTCCATGTTGAAGTTTACGATCTTTCACTTTATCCTATGTGTTATTGTAGTTTTTTATTATATATCCATCATCTTATATGTAGTTTGTGTTTTGTAAACAATAAATCCAAGATACACATGTGGAATATGAAGAGACACATGTGGAGTGTAAAGAGTCATGAGTATAATGCGAAAAGTAAAATGAAAGCCCATAGGTCATAGAAATTGAATAATCATAACTAAGCTCAAGTGTCATTCTCATTTTCTATAAACAGGTCCTCACAACTCGTGTAAAGCACTTGGGCCTTTAGATAGTTGGCCTTGGATTCTCTTGTTGTGCATAAGGGATAAGATCATTCTTTCAAGAATAAAGTTGTAGCTTCATGTTCCACTGTTGGAGAAAGTATTTCACCTATGTAATGATGTACTTGTAATATTACTTTAATTATCAGAGTCTCCTTGAGCCATTACTCTTTCATTCATGTATCATGGGTGTAGTAAGACTGTTATTTATACGGTTGTAGTTTATGTTGATGTAGTACATATTAAATATAATGAACTATTTCATTTATTTGTACATGGATCTTGTTGAATGAGTATTTATATGCTTTGATGGTTTGTTCATATTGTGAGCTAATTTGTAGGTTGATCAACAAGTTATTATTCTTCGCTCTCGTGTCTCTCCCGTGATAACTCTATTTTTTCCGTATTAGAGGCTCATCTCTCTCTCTTGTTCATAGAAGATCCCTTTACACTCTACATTAAGTTTCAGACAAAGCTTATGTAATTTCTACATCAATGTTTGTTTTACGATCTCTTGTGTATGTGTTGTAGCCAAGGCACACTTCCAACTCACTTGCAATGATATCCAAACCATATAACCAAATGGGGATCCTACTCCACAAGGTGTGAGCTATAATTGAGACTTCAAATAGGGGAGATCCCTTGTATGTTGATGGAATCCAACTCCATAAATAGAAGCATATAAATAATCATTAGCTAATATACAAAGTATTTCACAAATTAACAAAAATCATGAAACCAAGTAATAATGCACATTGAACAAGATATATACCAAATCTAATGAAATAGCTTATTTCATTTAGTATGTATGAAAAGAAACATGTACCATAAACATTAAAATAAAAACATTTTAACATCGACAATACATGCATGAAATTGAAATTGAAAGTTAAAATATTAAGTGAATATTTTAAGATATACAACTACAATGATGAATGACTAGCCCCAATAGTGGAATGTCCAACCACCACTTTCTCCTCCAAATATTGATAAGACTCTCCTATAAAAATATTTAGAAGAAAAGTTCAAAATTTATTTGCTTGAGGAATGAGGGCTTATTTATAAAAAATGGGGTGAATTTTCATGTCCCGTGTGACTCTTGACCTCCCTCATGACTCTTGGGCTCCCATATGACTTTGAAGATTTTACATGACCTTTGAGATCTTGCATTACTCTTGGACTTACTAGTGAATCTTGAGCTCCCACACAATTTTTAAATTTTCTTAATTTGGAAAATACAAAAACTACATTCCACCAACATGGAAAAATACAATGGATCAAGATAGACTCTTGTGTTCACATTTTAGAAGTTAGAAGTTCGAAATTGTGACATGGGATTTCAGTGAAATGTATTGATGCAAATTTCTTATATTTACATCTATGTCTTCACTCTTCGTGATTAATATTGTGATGTGCTTCATCTTCACCCTCTAAAGGGTCTGGATAAGTATTCAAACCTTCTATGTCAACGTGGGTTACCATCTAGTTGTCCTGGTCTAAGATTCATTTACTCCTACATGATAACATCTTTTTTTATTCTCTCCACAAGTGTCCTTCTTGTAAAATATTCTTGATGAACTCCTTGAGCATCATATTTCCATGATAGGATTATAATACCTACAAATTAATTTTACTCATGAAAAGACAATGTTAATCCAAAAATATCCTATTCAATATTTGTTTTCTCATGTGAGATTCCAATTTTTATGGGATAGTGCATAATAATTGAGAGAGGGGAATTCTTGGGTGTAAAGCGCAAATTAAGGAAGTAGGAGATGGAGGTTTGGGCACTAGAAGTGCACATTATTAAAGGAACCTTGGGGGAAAATTTTATTAAGGCATAAAGGGAAAGTGTAAGTAGAGAAAATTTCAACCATTATGCCCTAGGAATGCTCAATGAAAAATGAAGGGATGGGTTCCTTGGTATTGCAAAAGTTTCCATTGCAAGGAGCCAAAATAGTCCTCACTTTCAATTGAGAGTGCTCAATGCGCAACGCAAGGCAAGATTGATCAAGGCTCTGTGCAGTGAGAAAGTGTAACCAACAAGGGTTGAGTGATTATTCTATAATAATGCATAATGCAGAATGTGAAGGGAGCTGTCCTTAAGATGGGTTTAAATGGAAATTGTAAGAAGGAAGAGGCTCATAACTAAGGCTTGTAAGTGCACAATGTTGTCATCACTAGGTTAGAGGTTAAAGGTGTTCATAACTTGTGCCATATGTGAGGACAATGAGAAAAGAGAGTAAGAGAGTACAATAAGCCCTAAAAATGATTACACAAACATATATAACCAAGAACATTACAAGAAGTTTCACAATATCCAAGACCAAGATGCATACAAAAAAATTACAATAAAGAGACACTTATTTCCAAGTGTGATAGTTAGATAGAATTTTTTTGTGACACAAGTGTGAACTAAAATTGAACAATGCACTATGAGATGGGAGAGTTTCCAGGACCTATTATAATGACAGATAGGATCCGATTTTTCAATAAAATGTAGGACATTCCTCTAGAAGGTGTGTCAAGGTGCTCCAAAGATATGTGAAAGAAAGAAAAAACAACACATTCAAGAGTGAAAATGGCACATGTGAAAGAAAAACAAAACACAAGTGACACATATAATCATCAAAGTAAGAAGAAACAACACTTGGGATATATAGAGCAAGAAAAAATGACACATGCAAGAGAAAAGGAAAGCACAACTAATGCTTGAAAAAGAAAAAGTGACAATAGAGAAACTCACTCGGAAGATGGAACATTTGGAACCAAGAATTATCTTTATGCTCTAAGAATGTGAAAAGCTCCAAAGCAAATAATGAATATGAAAATTAGCGTTGGACTCGATTCTTTATATAGGGAGAGTAGACACTGAATTACGGTTAATGTTTTTAACTCTGGTTAATGCATGTTGTGAAACATGGATTCAAGAGTGAATTGGCTACCAATATGAGGTGTGATAGTACATATTTGAATAAGTGTGCTCTCATTATCAACAAGAAGTGTGAAATCAATATCTATAGTGGATTATCTTACTGTTATAACATCATTTATCACCTTTACATACGTGATGATCTATGTATTGTCCTTGGGCAGTCCTTTCCATTCAGAATTGGTCATCTTCTTGAAACACAATATTTTGAATTCCATATGCGACTCTGCCCTGTATAACATGCGTGCACTGATGGGTCCACTCATATTTTACCCGCGTATAAAATTTTAAATATCAAAAAATATATAACCCCCTATATTTTGGGTGGGGTTTACGGGTTACACAAGAATCCCACCTATAGGAGCCCATGGCCAAACTGTTTCCCAACTGAAAAACTATTTTGAGGAAGTATAAATACACCTCATGGGGAAAGACTAACGGATGAGAGAGAAAGGAATTAATAATATAGCCTATTATAACCTAGATCAATTCTGATTATCCTTGTTCCTCCTACACTTCCCAGGTTCAGGAAACCTTTGTTTCCTTCATTGAGATGTTCACCTCCTTTATGTGATATCCTTGTGCACCTTTTATGGAAGAAGATTGTTGAGGCTTGGGCTGGACAGATCTGTAGGACAGTTTCACTTGGATTCGTGGCTAATTTTAGGTGATATTTCTCCACATATTTTACATACATCAATAAAGAATATTTTTCCCGTTCCTGATGTCGTGATCTTATATGATTTTTATATATGTTAATGATCTTGTAATTGTTAATTTCATGCTATATTTTATAATTTAATATGATCTAAACTACTTAAATTAGGCATATATATGTTTTACAACTAGTCTATATGCTTTTTCTTGAGTGATTTGCAAGTCTTGAAGCTCATGGAGAGGCAGAGGGTTTTCACCCTGTGGGAATTACCTCAAACGTAGGACATACAGGTAAGGTCATCTCTCCCAACTTTACTAGTTTAAGTATTATGACCTTTATTTTAATTACTTCTTGTTGTTGTATGCCTCGCGCTCTGTTAGGTCCCTCAACCCAGACCTTAGGGTAGTTTCTCCCGCAATAGAATTGGTGAATCCACTGGGATTACATCTATTTAATTCCTAGTTCGGGTTATTTTCTCTAGATTTTGGCTTCCCTGAAAAATTTGATCACTTTTTCAGTCTTGTTGGTTATTTACCCATCGAGGAAAAATCCCTGATCTTCTAGACCAAGATTGGATTTTTATTTTTCCTCGCTGTATTTTCTATATGCATTTTTTAGTGCACACATTCGTGTATACATCCATTTTGGTCCAAAGAAACACATGTATACGCGAGTTTCCTTAGACACAGACACGTATACACGCATGTTGCACACTGCCAATCCGCATATGGCCAGATTCAAATGAAAAATTGATTTTTGGAGTCCTGTAAGTTCTTTGTTCTTGTTGTTGGTCACTGTTGTAGAACCTTTGATATTTCTGCATAGTGCTTCTATTTGTTGTGTATCAATTTCTCTCTTTCTTGCTTGAAAACCTAATCAACCTAGGGTTTTCCTTGCTTGGTGAAGTTTCAGTTTTGGCTGTTGCATCATGACTTATTTATGAGGTTCTTGGTTGTTTTGAAATTTCAGAACAGTGAGTTTGTGTCAGTTTTCTTGTGCCTGGGTTTGTCATTGCTTCACTTTTTTGTTTTTGGCTTGTTTTCTTGTTCGATTTTCTTGGTTTCTTGAGATTAGATTTTCTGGAAAATATTGAAGTTGTCTTCTGGGTTTCTTGAAGTTTCTGTGATTTCTGGAGTTTTATGTTGATGTTTCAAGTAATTTTCATGGGTTAGTTACTTCATTCCATTTATTGAGTCCTGTCATGAAAGTGACATGGTTAGCTTAAGGAATTTGGAGTTGCTTGTTAGCTCAATTTGGTGATTTGAAATCTTTGGTAGTTTGTGCTTGTCTCAAAGAGATTTTTTTGCATCCTTAAAAAGTAAAAGGCTCAAAAAACATTGGTGTTTTCCGTTGTTTTTTCTTTTGGTTTTTTGTTTCATGGTTTTTATCATTTTGGAACAATTTTGTATTTTTTCATTTCGGTCTAGTTGCTTGGTCTTGAGAGAAGTTCTTTAGTGGGCTTGTCTCTGATGCAGGGGCATTAGGTTCCGAAAAATACTTTGTATTTTAATAGATATAGGGGGGTATTATGTTTTTAATTTCTTATGTAGTTATTAGTATTTTGAATAAATATAGTGAGGAATTGTAAATGTTCTCGAAACACTGGAGAACATGAGAGAATTTAATATGAAGAGTCAGTTTCAGTAAATCTGGGGATTTAGGCTAAATTTAGGATTTTTAGAATTCCAAAAGTTTTGTTGAGCTTTCAAAGAAGCTGAATCGATTCATTAGTGGTTTTTGTATAAATAAGCCTCAGAGGCATTAAACAGATAGAGCTGGAGAGACAGAGTTAGAGTATGTTTCAAGAACAGAGTTTCTGTAATAATACAGGCAGTCGTAGAAGGGCCATTTGATTTTGAAGATTTGGTCGAGGACAAAGGGAGCTTTTGTAAGTAATTTCATGAAGAATCTATTTCAAAATTATATAAGTATTATCTGATTGAATTCTGTGTGAATGGGCTCTGAATTTCAATAAAAAATTGTATGAAAATGCGGGTATAATCTCTGTAATTGGGGTTTTAATGATGCTCTATATATAATTGAAAGAATCAATGTTAATTACTGTCGACATTGTGCTTGAACTAAATGCATGAAGAGTTTGTGCATTCCTTTGAGAAAACGAAGGGAATATTGTAGTCATCGACCGCTGTAAGGGTCGATGACATAGAGTGAATTGAATTTTCAATACAGAGTTCAATATCCGAATATATCAGATCTTAAGGAGGGGCATTCAAGTAAAAATGGGCGCACTGTTTGAAAATAGACAGTGCGTTGAAGAGCAAGTTCCGAAAAATCGTGTTTTGGGGGTTCTACTATGAATTTGACCCACAAACTTTAAATATGGGAACTAATCCATACGTAGATGAAAGATGAAGGAAGTTAGGCGTGTTCGAATGAACCCAGAGTAGGTTCGAATTTAAATGAAAGGATGTTGTGAGTGAGAACGAAATCGAACTATAAAATGCAGAGATAAATGATGGGGTTTTGTTTAATTTTTGTTTGTGGTTAATGAAGCCGTGAGGTCGACTGAGAATTTGATAGCACCTAAGAGCAAAGGAGATGTGAGCACACAATGTATCGAAATAATTGAAACGAGAAAGGTTGCAGTGAAGCCGTGAGGAACACCGTATTAATGAATTGGAGTGGTCTCCCAACTGAAGGTTAATTGGTTCGTTGGGTAAAAGAGGAAAGTGGAACCATGACTAAATGATTAATATGGAACAACGAATGAAGAGGTGGTTTTGAGAAACTCCAAACCAGTAGTATCGCATAAGTTTTGAAGTGGTAAGCGGTTTCACCTTTTTTAACGGAATAATGTTCATCGGTCTACACATGGCAGAGGTGGTATTTTAAATACCAGCTATTTCACATTATTTTGTCAATTTAATGTGTAGAGATTGATCGAATGCGATATCCATTCAATTTGGATCGACTGAGATCGAAGCACGTTCGCTTTATCAAGTTGCGTAAAAGTTAACGCCAAAGTGAATTTTGAACGAGCGGTGGGACCAACAGTTCTACGTATGCGAGTAATTGGTCTTCTAAATAAAAATTTGAATGTTTTGTATGCTTTGAAACATTAATAAGTCATGGCCATAATAATTATATATTTTTTTAACCAAAATTTGCGATAATACTATTTTAAAAAGGGCTCTCGCCATGAATGAATTTAATGACAAGCTTTGGATATGGGTTTGTTCAGATGAAGGAGCATATTATGTGCGTTGAGATTTTATACTTTTATTGAGCAATAGGTTTTGAATGGAAGCCTCCACATTGATCTTGTGTTGTTGGTTTTTATAACCAATGTAAAAGGTAAGGAAATCCTCACTGAGAATGAAGAGTAGTGTTCCGCAGAATATTGTAAAAGTTGCCAGATTTAGAACATAATTTGGAAAACGCATTCTACATGCATAGGAAAAAAATACATGAGGGTTGTATTTTGTGTGGGTTTTATAACCATGAGATTAAGGCAGCTTCCACGTTATTATTGAATTGCCCAGAAAGTGGTTTTAGATTGGGGCATAAATTTGAATTGAAATTTATATGCATTGATAGTGGAGATTGTGGGTTTGGTAGGGTAGCCTGCCATCAAGTGGTATCAGAGCAGGATAAGCTCTTGAAAATTTAATTTTTGAAATGCATGTGTACTGAAGTAGTGAAAGAAATTTTAAGTTTTAAATCTGTTTAAGAGTGATTGCAATTTTGAAGAGGTGTGCAGTGAAGGTATTCAGATTTGCAGAATATGAAGCTGAAGGTAATGTTTTGAAGATTTCCAGGTTCTGTTCTGAAGATGTGAACACGGGTGTGATGGTAAAGAGATCAGATTTAAATCTGACAGGACAACGTATAGTGCAACAGAGCATTGGGATAAATTTCATAAGAAATTACAAGTGGATGTTGAACAAACTCTAAAGGTGAGGTATTTTTTATTCTGTTTGAAGGATTTTGTTCGCAAAATGTAGAGTGCAAGAAATTGAGAAGCATCTCAGAAAGAAGATCACAGTTTTGAAAAACAGTGATGAAAGAAGCCAATGAAGGTTTCTAAAGAGAAAGGAAGGTGTGGCAGAACCTTGAAAATTCCCAACAGAGGTTGGATGAAAGGAGAACATATGTGTTTTGAGAGGTTGCAGAGGAGAGAAGCCTAAAGGAGCAGAGAGGATGCTCGATAGGTTCCAGACATAATGGACCTATACTTGCCAAAAGACCAGATCCAGGGAGAGGATTGGTGAGGTAAGTTGTGAAAAGGAGGACTTGTTACTACAGAGGTTTCAGTGCAGCCCATGACTAGTGAGTAAGAAATCATGAAGGAGAAGATGGTTACTGATATTCATAGCAGAGATTGGATAGGTTTTGAGAGAGGCCACAACAGAATGAAGATGAAGAAAGAAGATGCTAATAAAGTTATCATGCAGAGACATTTAAAGAGAGAAGAGTATGAGAAAGAGGTAGCTAAGATCAGGGAGTAGTTCAACAAACTGAAGATGATGATAGAGGAAAGCCAGAGAGTTGGTTGGCTCATGAAGAAGAGAGTGAAGTGGAAGAGGCTACAGATGAAGAAAAAGCAGATGATACATGCTCAGCAGAAAGAGAGATTACTCAGAATGATTGAGTATTTGGAGAAGGACTTGAAGACTGAAACTTCAAGTGAGACCAAGGGGTCAAATGAATTTACATCTGATGATTTTTGTATGTTTGGAAGAAAACCATGTGGAGAAGGAAAAATTGCTGATGTTGTCACAAAGGAGGAAAATGGGATAGCTAGATATTTTGAAAATGTCCATACACAGTTGGGGAAAGGTTTTTCTTTCCAACATATTGGAAGTAGAGGATATTTAACTTATGATGATGACCAAAAGTTGGGAATTGAGAAGTAAATTGGACAACTTAAAGAGACTAAAGAGAGGACCATTGAAGAATTTCTGAAATGTATAGAAGACTTGGAACAACAGAAGGATTTTATGATCAAATCATCAAATGAGACCATGGGGTCTTATGGTTTTAAAATTGACAAGACTTGTGTGAATGCAGGTATTGAAGGATAGTTCATGTGGTGAAACTGTATTAAATGAAGCTGAATGTTTCCAACCAAGATATGATGATTATCTTTTAGATGAAGATCAAACTGAATCACTACAACAGAAGGAATTCATAAACTCCTTGTTTTATGAAAGAGATTGTTTCAAAGGAGACATGACATTTTTGTCTGATGATGATCAATTTGTTATTAGTGATGATAATGAAAGATTGATTTTATTGAGTGGCCAAATGCAGAGTGATGGACAGATAACTGAAGTTATTGCAGAGGTGGAAGATCAAAATTATATTCTAATAAAGGATGAAGAAGTAGTGACAGCAAGAAACTTGACTTGTGAAGGTAGTGAAGATTTCACAGAGAGGTTCTCAGATGAGATGAAAAATTTGTGGCATGAGTTAAGTGTTCTGGAGTAGAGGATAGAAGCACAGAGAATGAGTGTTCAGATTTTAAAGGCAGAGATGAATCAGAATGAGAAGGTTCATTTTTATGAACTAGTGCAAGGAAACATCCTTGAGTAGGAGGATGCAGAGGAGAGACTAACTGAAAGTCTCAAGAGTTTCTTGAAGGATTGGAATCAACATACTGATGTGCTGATGACAGAGCAGTAGATTGAAGTGTTTCTGGAAGAAATAACAGAGAAGAAAATTGGAGTGTTGCCGGAAGAGGAAGAGACACAAAGATTTTGTAATTTTGATGTTTGTTTATTGATTGTAGGTACTGATGGAAGGACTAAAGTATGTTTGGTCTAGGAGAAGAAAAGAGATGATGATAGTGACTGGAAATCTAAATACCATTCCAAAGAAATGTTGAAGGCAGAGAACGAAGAAATTGTCATGGGTGACAATCAGGAAGAGTTTTTATGTTGCAGAAAACAATAAGGTATGGATGATGGGGTGGCAGTAAGGAATGAGAAAGTAAAAGCTCAAAAAGCTAGCGCAAGGGCTCAGCAATTAAGAGCAAGATCCGAAGTAAAAGCAGAAGTAGAAGTTCAACAATCAAGAGGAAACAGTATTCAGCAGTCAGAAGACATATTAGACAAGGAAATTGAATTTATGAGGAGGTTTATGGTGAAAGTTTCTCAGAGGAAGAAAACAGCAAGAAAACAAAGAAGCAGAAGAAACAACAAAAGAAAGACAGAAAGAGAATGTAAAAGTGTAGCCAGTGGAGCAAGACAGAATAAGATATGGAAGCCTGGAGAAGTGCAGAAGAAGAATATTGCAGCAGATGATCAATTGAAGAACAAAGTGTGGGATCCAGGAAGGAAAGGACTGAAATCACATGATCAGGAGATCATGATTAGTTTTAACCTTGGGAGTCTGATGCAGGGGCATTAGGTTCTGAAAAATACTTTGTATTTTAATAGATATGGGGGGGTCTTGTGTTTTTAATTTCTTATGTAATTATTAGTATTTTGAATAAATATAGTGAGGAATTGTAAATGTTCTCGAATCACTGGAGAACATGAGAGAAATTAATATGAAGAGTCAGTTTCAATAAATCTGGGGATTTAGGCTAAATTTAGGATTTTGAGAATTCTAAAAGTTTTGTTGAGCTGTCAAAGAAGCTGAATTTATTCATTAGTGGTTTCTATATAAATAAGCCTCAGAGGCATTAAACAGATAATGATGGAGAGATAGAGTTAGAGTAGGTTTCAGGAACAGAGTTTCTGTAAGCCTACAGGTAGTTGTAGAAGGGCCATTTGATTTTGAAGATCTGGCCAAGGACAAAGGGAGCTTTTGTAAGTAATTTCATGAAGAATCTATTTCAAAATTATATAAGTATTTTCTGATTGAATTCTGTGTGAATGGGCTCTGAATTTCAATAAACAATAGTATGAACAATGCAGGTATAATCTCTGTAATTGGGGTTTTAATGATGGTTTGTATATAATTGAAAGAATCAATGTTAATTAGTGTCGACATTATGCTTGAACTAAATGCATGCAGAGTTTGTGCATTCCTTTGAGAAAATGAAGGGAAGATTGTAGTCATCGACCACTGCAAGGGTCGATGACATAGAGTGAATTTAATTTTCAATACAGAGTTCAATATCTAAATATATCAGATCTTAAGGAGGGGAATTCAAGTAAAAATGGGCGCACTGTTTGAAAATAGATAGTGCGTTGAAGAGAAAGTTCCAAAAAATCGTGTTTTGGGGGTTCTACTATGAATTTGACCCACAAAATTTAAATATGGGAACTAATCCATGCATAGATGAAAGATGAAGGAAGTTAGGCCTGTTCGAAAGAACCCAGAGTAGGTTTGAATTTAAATGAAAGGATGTTGTGAGTGAGAGCAAAATCGAACTATAAAATGCAGAGATAAATGATGGGGTTTTGTTTAATTTCTGTTTGTGTTTAATGAAGCCGTGAGGTCAATCGAGAATTTGATAGCACCGAAGAGAAAAGGAGTTGTGAGCACATAGCAAATCAAAATCATTGAAATGAGAAAGGTTGCAATGAAGCCGTGAGGAACACCGTATTAATGAATTGGAGCGGTCTCCCAACTAAAGGTTAATTGGTTCGTTGAGTCAAATAGGAATGTGGAACCATGAATAAATGATGAAGTTGGAACAATGAATGAAGAGGCGGTTTTGAGAAACTCCAAACCAGCAGTATCGCATAAGTTTTGAAGTTTTAAGCGGTTTCACCTTCTTGAACACGATAATTTTCATCAGTCTACATGTGGCAGAGGTGGTATTTTAAATACCAGCTATTTCGCATTATTTTGGCAAGTTAATGTGTATAAAGTGATTGAATGCGATATCCATTCTATTTGGATCAACTGAGATCCAAGCATGTTCGTGTTATCAAGTTGCAGAAGAATTAACACCAAAGTGAATTGTGAACGAGCGGTGGGACCAATAGTCCTACATATGCGGGTAATTGGTCTTTTAAATACAAATTCAAATGTTTTGTATTCTTTGAAACATTAATAAGTTATAGACATAATAATTATATGGTTGTTTAACCAAAAGTTGCGATAATACTATTTGAAAAAGGGCTCTCGCCATGAATGAATTTAATGACAAACTTTGGATATGGGTTTGTTCAGATGAAGGAGCATATTATATGCGTTGTAATATTCCTAATTAGCGACAGCGAATTGGAATATTCGATTTTGTATAGTTTTTCCGTCTAAAGTTTGTAAATAAATAAAAGTGAGTAGAGAGGGTCTAACTCACTTAAGTGAAATAAAACATCCTCCTAGTAGCACAACGTTATGACTTAAGGGAGCCAAGGGGGGCCAAACACCATGTAGAGGAGGGGACCCAGGTACACTCTAGAAGCTTCTGCGTAGATGAGGATGAGCACGTGGAGGAGAGAGAGGCTACGTTGGGGTTTTGGAGGGAAACCAATGTTATAAAATATGGAGAAGCCTCCTCATTTGATTCATTCTGAATTTGATGATATTGGGCTAGACGTTTTGTCTTCTTGAGCATGCTGGCTGTTTAGCCTGTCTGCAGCACTGGTTAGTGCATTGAGTGTCTCCGGTCGGAGATCTCGCCCTTAGCCCTGGGGGAATTCGAGTTCCTACTAGGGTAAGGTTATTTCTTCAGTATTTTTGTGAGTAGTTTGTTTTTTGGGTTTGTTGTGGAGTTGGGGTTCATAGAGACTGCGCAGTCACTGGGAGAGAGGACGCAGTCCCTTTTTGGAGGTGCTCCAGATCGGGGTTTCTATAGGAGAATCAGCTGAGATTTTGAGCAGAGGGTAAGTATTTTCCCACAAGAGTATTTTGGCAGAGTTTGAGGTGGTGTTCCAACTATTTCCATTTAGCCTCTACACAGAGCCTTGGAGGCCAGCGTAATTCCCTAAGGAGGCATTTTCTGGTGATTTTCGGGGGTTGGCCATTTTTGATATGGTTACTGGGTTTTTTCCAGGTTGGTAAGTAGAAGAGGTTTGCATATTTTCATCTCATTCCGGCAAGGGGATCAGCCCCTAGTCTTCGTCCATTCCAGTAATAGCGGTTACACAGCAGTTTTCCAGCAGCTGGGACGTAGTTCATAGAGCAGCCATTTCCGGTATTTTCTGAGAGTGTTTCATCACTTGCCTTGAACAAGATTAGGTGCCATCACTCTGATCACCTATTGTACTTCATTATATTTCTCATATTAATAAAATGGCTCAGTATTTCCTCTCTATGTTTTCTGGATGAGTTGCCGTAATTTCTTTCTCTGTTATTATATGTCTGCTGCACTGTTATTTATTTATATTTCTGAGCATTCCAGTTCTATACCACTTGGTGTGTTTATCCTTCACTCTTAGACAAAGTCTGGAAAGGGCCAGGTAGCCTCTAGATCTCGTCCTCTCATAGAGGCGAAATATCCGGTAAATGCCCTCCCCATCCATATTTGGTTGGAGTTTGCCGTGTTTTAGAGATATCCCCGAAATGGGATATTACAGTGGTATAAGAGCATAGTTCTGGCTCAGCCTGTGGTCTATGACACTAGGGAGGAGACCATATATTTGTTATAGATGCAGGAAGTACAAATACCGTGAGCGTAGGTTGGAGAACACCTACGGAGAGGGAGATTGTGTTTAGGTGGCGAACACAAATCAGGAGAGAGAGCCTATGAAAGACGTAGAATAGGAGGAGCCTGTATTAGATTCAGAGCAGAGAGGGCCGATGGCAGATGAAACAGAGGCAAAACAGTTTCGGGAGGCACTCCTCAAATTGGTGCAGGATCTAGCTAGACAGATCGAGGTGATGGGTCAAAGATTCACCGCTGTAGAGGCTAGACAGTGTGATACCCCATGGGTTTTCCAGGTAGGAGAGGGATCAGGTACATCCCATCATTTTCCGGAGCATGGTGTTTCTCAGCGTGATACTCCTCAGCCGATGGCTTCACGTGTACCACCCGCTCTACCATGCCCACTTTCTTGAGAGCAGACACTGGGGCAGGAGCCCAGCAAGAGGCAGAGCCTGGACACATGGGCGAGCATTTTGCAGAGTATTAGGCCTATGGGCAGGAGTTCAGGGATGCTCTCTCATTCCGATATTTTGTGCAGCTCTAGTGGGACAGTAGACCCCATGACCATCATAGAGGGCACCGGCATTATCATGATGGAGATTCCCCCCGTGCCTCTAGCAGATTTCATTTTCCTACATTTGATGGATCATCAAACAGTTTGGAAAAGTCTTGGGTGGAGAATCTGGACATCTATTTCCAGCTTAACCAGATGTCGGAGATAGAGGCCATCAAGGTGGCAACACTAAATTTTGATGGTGAGGCCTAGGACTGGTGGTTCCATGGGATGGTTACACTCGGTCACTCTACAGTGACGACATATGTTGAGTTTACCAGGAGGTTGATGGAGTGTTTTTACCGAAGGGATTCGGAACAGTATTTTGTTGAGATGACAAGGCTCAAGCAGACAGGGAGCCCAAAGACTTACATTGCATATTTCTTGAGGGTTTCGGTGATGGTACCAGATCTATCCGCGAAACAGATGATCTATATGTTTGTGGAGGGATTGGCAGAGCCACTTCGAGGTCTAGTCAGATATACTAGACTAGCTACTCTCCAGGATGCTGTCAGCAGGACCAGGAACTTGCAGGATGCATTGCCTAGGACGTGGACACCTTACCCCCAAAGATAGGGCTTACAGCCCAAGGGGAAGGATGTGAGGGTTCCTCCTCCAAAGGGGAATCTGAGATGGGCACAGGTATATGATGATGTCAGGAGGGAGTTGAGGAAGAAGCGACTGTGCTTCACTTGTCAGGAGCCGTGGGCACCAGGGCATAGGTGTGCTGCTGGCAAAGCACACTTCATTGAGGTATTCTATGATGACAGTGGGGAAGAGGATGAGGAGGATGATGAGGAGGCAGGAGATAGTCAGAAGACCCAGGATCAGTTGCCGCCTCCACCTCCAGGGACAGGAGGTGCAACTTTTTCACCCACAGGAGGGACCCTTGAAGCCTTGCGAGGAGTTCCTAAGTATTTGATGTTGCACGTACGAGGGACAGTACGTGGCTAGCAAGTATCAGTCTTGGTTGACAGTGGGGTGACCCACAACTTCATTGATGCACAGATGGTTGAGCGGAGGGGTATACCGACTGAGAGTTTTGACGGATTTTCAATCTTGGTCCCAGGAGCCGAGATGATGCAGTCTACTAGGTATGTTCCAAAGTTGGCAGTGACGATGGGTACCTACACCGTGACTGATCAATTTTTCGTGGTCAACATACCAGATACCAATGTGGTATTGGGTGTTCAATGTTTGATTACTCTGGGGAAGGTCACCACCGATTGGGATGCCTTAGAGATGGAGTGGGATGACAAGGAGACCGGGAAGCATGAGAAGATCCGCGGGATGCACACTTACCCACCTCATACAGTTTCAGCGTACCGGATGGAGGTAGACTTCCGAAAGGGAGACATAGAGTGGGCGGTTGAGCTGCGGGCATCAGAGGCAGAGACCACCAGTCGGGCAGTTCATCGATAAATACATGCCATCCTTGACAGGCATGAGGTAGTGTTTGGGGATATACCACCAAGTCGCCCACCAGATCGAGGGTTTGAGCATACCATTGAGCTTTATCAGGGTATTCAGGCAGTGATCACTACCCCATATAGGCATCCCAAAGCCTATCGAGATGATATTGAGTGGGCCATCCAGGAATTGTTGGCTCTTGGACACATCAGACCGAGCACAATTCTGTTTCCTTCTTCTGTAGTGTTGGTGAAGAAGAAGGATGGCACCTTGAGGATGTGCATTGACTACAGGGCCCTGAACAAGAAGAATTTGAAGAACAGGTACCCTATACCTAGGATCGATGAGCTGAGAGGAGCTAAGTTCTTCTCAAAGATTGATTTGAGATCGGGGTACCACCAGATTCACGTGAGGGAACAGGACATTCCCAAGACCACCTTTAGGTGTCATTATGGGTACTTTGAGTTTTTGGTTATGCATTTTGGGCTGACCAATGCACCAGCCACCTTTCAGTCTTGCATGAACCATATCTTCCACAGTCATCTGAGGAAGTTTGTATTGGTTTTCTTCAATGAAATACTCATATATAGCAGGACTTGGGAGGAGCATCTCCAGCATATAGAGGCAGTACTACACATCTTGGAAGACCAATAGTTCTATGATAAGCTCTCCAAATGTGAGTTTGGGATGACAGAGATGTTATATTTTGGTCAAATTATTGGAGTGGATGGAGTTAGGGTCCACGAGGAGAATATTAGAGCCATCAGAGATTGGCCGGAGCCGAAGAATGTGACGTAACTTCGAGGGTTCATTGGGATATGTACCTATTACAGGAAGTTCGTCAGAGGATTCTCACAGCTTGCTACACCCCTTACCGATTTGACAAGGAAGGGGGCATTCAGTTGGTCAGATACAGCACACCGAGCCTTTGATAGGCTCAATAAGGTGATGAGTAGCTACCCCGTGCTTGCATTGCCGGATTTTATGCATCCATTTGTCTTGGAGTGTGATGCGTCGAGAGAGGGGATTGGCGCAATATTGATGCAGGGGGGACACCCTATAGATTTTGAGAGCCGGAAGCTCCTTCCACATGAGAGGTTGTATTCAATATACGAAAAGGAGATGTTGGCAATCATGCATGCCTTGGCCAAATTCCGGCAGTATTTGGTAGGGAAAAGGTTCAGGGTGAGGACTGATCACAACAGCCTCAAGTTCTTTTTGGAGCAGAAGCAGCTATAGGAGAGGCAGCAGAAGTGGATCAGTAAGATCCAAGCATATGACTTTGAGATTGAGAATTTCAAGGGTAAGAATAACGTGGTAACATATGCCCTTTCACGTAGACCAGCCACGTTACCTCTTATGAGCTTGGATACAAAGTGGAGGGCTCGACTTTTAGTGGAGTACTCCAAGGATAGATTTGCATGAGAGATGCTAGATGGATAGGTGGTGGATGACAGGTACAGGGTGGTTGATGAGATCATCTCTTACAAGGACAGGATCTTCTTGACTGAGGGATCTCAGCTTAAGAAGAAGATACTCCATGCATCACACGATTCTCCATTGGCAGGCCATCAGGGGTTTACCAAAACCTACAAAGCCATTAGAGAGAGGTTCTCATGGAAGGGCCTCAAGGAGGATGTACTCTAGCACATCAGGGAGTGCGATGTTTGTCAGAGGAATAAGGGGGAGATGAGCCATCCCGCTGGATTGTTGCAGCCTCTTCCCATTCCAGAAGGGAAATGGGAGAGCATATCGATGTATTTCATCACAGGGTTGCCCATGGTGCAGGGCAAGGATTGTATCTTTGTCATCGTTGATCGACTGACAAAGCATGCGCACTTTTTTTCCATATCCACGCATTACATAGCAGCATAGGTGGCCAAGATGTTCTTCAAAGAGGTTTTTAGGCTGCATGGTCTTCCTAAGACCATCATCAGTGACAGGGACAGCCGTTTCATGGGAAGATTTTGGCAGGAGCTTTTCCAACTAGTGGGGATGGAGTTGACACCGAGTACCAGTTACCACCCAGAGATGGATGGAGAAATGGAGATAGTTAAAAAGTGGCTGGAGGGCTACTTGCGTAACTATGTCAGTGGGAAACAGTAAGCATGGTTTATATGGTTACATTTGGGGGAGTACTAATACAACAAAACACATCACATGTCTATTGGTATGTCACCATTTTATGCTTTGTATGGGTACCATCCTTTATCTTTTGCTGATGTGATGCTCGGTGCTACCAAGACTCCTAGAGCCAAGATTTGGATCCAAGAGAGTTAGGACATCCTCCGAGCTCTCAAGGACAATATGGCTACAACACAGAACCAACAGAAGTTGTATGCCGACAGAGGTCGGGTGGAGAGACAGTTTGAGGTAGGAGACTTATTCTACCTATGGTTACAGCCATACCGACAATCATCACTGAAGCAGAAGGAAGCTAAGAAGCTCAAGCCATGCTTTTATAGGCCATACAGGGTGATACGCAGGATTGGGCACGTTGTGTATGAGTTGGAGCTGCCCCAAGGCAGCAAGATCCACAACATTTTCCATGTATCATGCTTGAAGAAGGCACTGGGGCAGCAGGTGACAGTGATAGAGGAGCTACCACCTACAGATGATGAGGGGCACTTGGTGTTGCAGCCAGAGGCCATTATTGATACCAGGGAGAGGCAGTTACAGAGCAGGATGGTCCGGGAATTCCTAGTGAGGTGGAAGAATTTTCCGGATGAGTATGCCACTTGGGAGAGCGAGAAGATTTTGCAGCATCCATCACTTGAGTTGCTTGAGGACAAGAAACATTTTGCCGAGGGAGACTGTAATATTCCTAATTAGCATCAGCTAATTGGAATATTCGATTTTGTATAGTTTTTCCATCTAAAGTTTGTAAATAAATAAAACTGAGTAGAGAGGGTCTAACTCACTTAAGTTAAATAAAACATCCTCCTAGTAGCACAACGTTATGACTTAAGGGGAGCCAAGGGGAGCCAAACACCACAT
This sequence comes from Pinus albicaulis, assembly GCA_034641835.2. Lineage (NCBI taxonomy): Eukaryota > Viridiplantae > Streptophyta > Pinopsida > Pinales > Pinaceae > Pinus > Pinus albicaulis. The sequence continues at coordinate 593,401,465 of CM076579.1, forward strand.
AGAGGAGGGGACCCACGTACACTCTAGAAGCTTCTGTGCAGATGAGGATGAGCATATGGAAGAGAGAGAGGCTATGTTGGGGTTTTGGAGGGAAACCAACGTTATAAAAGATGGAGAAACCTCCTCATTTGATTCACTCTGGAGTTGATGATATTGAGCTAGACGTTTTGTCTTCTTGAGCACGCTGGCTGTTTAGCCTGTCTGCAGCACTCTTTAGTGCAATGAGTGTCTCCGGTCGAAGATCTCGCCCTTAGCCCCAGGGGACTTCGAGTGCCTGCTCGGGAAAGGTTATTTCTTCAGTATTTTTGTGAGTAGTTTGTTGTTTGGTTTTGTTGCGGAGCTGGGGTTCATAGAGACTGCGCAGTCACTGGGAGAGAGGATGCAGTCCCTTTTTGGAGGTGCTCCGGATCGAGGTTTTTGCAGGAGACTCAGCTAAGATTTTGAGCAGAGGGCAAGTCTTTTCCCACGGGAGGATTTTGGTGGAGTTTGAGGTGGTGTTTCAGCTATTTCCATTTAGCCTCTGCGCAGAGCCTTGGATGCCAGCGTAATTCCCTGAGGAGGTATTTTCTGGTGATTTTCGAGGGTTGGCCATTTTTTATATGGTTACTGGGTTTTGTCTGGGTTGGTGAGTAGAGGAGGTTTGTGAATTTTCAGCTCATTATAGCAAGTGGATCAGCCCCTAGTCTTCAGTCCATTCCAGTGGTAGCAGCTACACGACAGTTTTCCAGCAGCTGGGACGCAGTTCATAGAGCAGCCATTTCCTGTATTTTCTGAGAGTGTTTCATCACTTGCCTTGAGCAAGATTAGGTGCCATCACTCTGATCACCTATTGTACTTCATTATATTTCTCATATTAATAAAATGGCTCAGCATTTCCTCTCTATGTTTTCTGGATGAGTTGCCGTAATTTCTTTCTCTGTTATTATATGTCTGCTACAGTGTTATTTATTTATATTTCTGTGCATTCTAGTTTTATACCACTTGGTGTCTTTATCTTTCACTCTTAGATAGAGTCTAGAAAGGGCTAGGTAGCCTCTGGATCTCCTTCTCTTTCAGAGGCAGAATATCTGGTAAATTCCCTCCCAGTCCATCTCTGGTTGGAGTTTGCCATGTTTTAGAGATATCCCCGAAAGGAGATATTACATGCGTTGAGATTTTATACATTGGTTGAGCCATAGGTTCTGAACGAAAGCCTCTGCATTGATCTTTGGTTGTTGGCTTTTATAACCAATGTGAAAGGTAAGGAAATATTCACTGAGAATGAAGAGTAGTGTTCTGCACAATATTGTAAAAGTTGCCAAATTTAGAACATAATTTGGAAAACGCGTTCTACACGCATAGGAAAAAAATACATGAGGGTTGTATTTTGTGTGGGTTTTATAACCATGAGATTAAGGTATCTTCCACGTTATTATTGAATTGCCGAGAAAGTGGTTTTAGATTGGGGCATCAATTTGAATTGCATTTTATATGCATTGATAGTGGAGATTGTGGGGCTGGCAGGGTAGCCTGCCATCAGTCTCCTTTTTGCATCAAGTTGTTTTTGGCATTTGTGTGAAAATAATTTATTATTTTGAGCTTGTCTCTTATTTTGTGTCAATTTTTTCATACCTGTCTTGTTGAGAAATACATTTGCTTCCTTTTTAAAGTTTTCCTAGAATCTTAATTTGTCATTAGTAGTTTTGCATTAGTGTAGTTGCACCTTTAATCATATTTAGTCTTTTGATAGTTTTTCAGCATGTGAGCATGATCTTGAAAATAGAATAAAAATTATTGCTTTTTAGTTGTTTCATAGAACCTGAGTAGAAATATCTTTCATATAAGAAAAAGTTGCATATGCATGTAGCAGGCTTCTATTGATTTCTCTTTTGCATCAAAACATCACAAGTTGCATTCTTCGTTTACCCCTGACTTAAAAAGAACAACCATTAAAATCAAGCACATAATTTAAAATGAACTAGAATTTTTTTAGTTGTCATTAATATACACCAACTAGTCTAGGTCATAGGGCCTTGGAATAGGTGAGTGGAGAGTTAACTCTCCAAGGCCACTCAAAATTTCAAACATAGAAATTGATTAGTGAGTGAAATCAATCCTCGTTAAGTGGAATAGGAAATCTCTCCTCCAGATAGTCAAGTGCGAGGGCAAGTGAAGGAAGAGAAGAAAGATACACCCTCTCCTATTTGTTGGATCATAACCAAGGACTATTTCGCCCGGCTTCTGATACGAACTAGTGTCCATAGTTGTTATTCCTAGGTATCACATAGGTGACTATGGGGGGGGAATACCCGTGGTACCTGAGGCATATGTTGTATCATTCTCATTAGTACTTTACGAGGGTTCCCTTGTGATGCCTAGGTACTTTCACTGACAAAGGATTTTGTTAGGAGGTTAGCATAACTGTTTCTGTTACCTTCGCTAGTAGGCCTTGGGTGTAGTTACCCCAAAATATTCTTGGAAGGTTCTTATATTCGCTTTCTTGTATTTTGTGTCTGGTCCTAACAAACTGAAGTGGAAATAATTGAGGGTGTCTTGATTGTTGAACCTTAGGGAAATTTTTGTACACAGTGCTCTTTGCTCCTAAATTGCCATAGCTTTGTGATTTTTTGAGTCTACATAAAATCTCATAATTTTTAAAAGTGGTTGACCATTCCGTTCATCAATCGAGGAGGCTTTGCGGGCATTCTCTTGCGAGTGCCGAGCCTTCTTCAAGAAGACGTATGAGCAATTTTGCTGGTGATTTCCAACCAGTAGTTGCAAACACATCAGAGAGTGATACTCCACTTGGGGCTATTGTTCCTGAGGGTGGTCCTAGTATTAGTCGTGATTTAGAGAGTACTCCACTCCTTTCTTGGTTGATTTTTCTGGCAGAAGAAGTTGAGGTTGAAGAAATTCCTGAACCTCTAGTTACTCCTTCCTCTCCTCTTCCTGCTAGTTTTCTGGATGTTTTATTGTACGTTGGGCCTTTGTCTCAAACACTGGCTAGCCCCCATATTTCTCCTTATTTTATTTCGATGTCCACAGCTAGGAACATAGCTTCGGTAATGAGCAATTCGAGTGTGCATGCTCCCCTTTTGGCTAAGGGAGGATGTACCATTTCTATTTCGACCATCACTCCTAGTATTGCAATTTTTGGCTCTACCTCTATTCCAATTACGAGTGGGGGCACCCAAGATTTTTCTTCCCATTCTGGTCCCTTTTCTTTTGGAATGTCTTCTAGTGCAATTCCTTCAGTTCCTCTCACTGTAGCTTCAGCTGTCTCCATTCCCATCTCTTCTATGGCTAGTGGGTCAGCTTCTTTTTAAGGTTTTCCCTTCGGAAGTGGTCATATCCCCCATTCAAACCCTTCCTTAGGTTATTTTCCTTTCTTCGCTCAAGGTTCATGTTTTAATACTTTTCTCGAAGGAAAAATCTATAATGATTTTCAAGGTTGGAACCTTGCTTGCACTGGGTTGCGAACTGGGAATTAGTTTTTGTATGGTCAGCAAGGGAATGTTCCTTTCTCCTCTATAGGTGGTTTTTAGGGTTTTTCTTCGTTCGTTAATGCTTGTAACCCTTACCAAGGAGTTTCATCTTCATTTAACACTTCAATTGGGGGGAATATCCATATTTCAACTAAGGGATGAGGTACCATTTTTATTTAAACCATCACTCCCAGTGCTACGATTTTTGGCTCTACCTCCATTCTGTCTACGAGTGGGGGCACCCAAGCTTTTGCTTCCCATTCTCATTCCTTCTATTTTGTAATGCCTTCTAGTGTAATCCCTTCAGTTCCTCTCATTTCCCCTTTAGCTGTCTCCACACCCATGTATTCTATAGCTAGTGAGCCAACTTCTTTTTAGGGTTTTCCCTTCAGAAGTGGTCATATCCCTCATTCGAACCCTTCCTTAGGTTCTTTCCCTTTCTCCGCTCAAGATCAAGGTTTTAATACATTTGTCGAAAGCCAAAGTTCTAATGCTTTTCAAGGCTGAAACCCTGATTTCACTGGATTGGGAACTGGGAATCATATTTTGTATGGTCAGCAGGGGAATGTTCCTTTCTCCTCTATAAGTGCTTCTTAGGTTTTCTCTCCATTCACTAATTCTTGTAACCCTTATCAAGGGGTTTCATCTTCATTTAACACTTCAATTGGGGGGAATATCCATGTTTATGGTAACCCTACAGTGGGAGGGGGTTCTACTCCGAATTCTTCTGGGCCACAAGGTTTCTCTTATGGTTCAGTTTTTTCTACAAACAACCCATGGAAACCTAGTGCCTTAGTAAATCTAGGTTATTGTTTTTATAATGTTTGGAATCCTTCCGCTAGTGGATGTAGTTCTCAAGCTCCTCCGCGCTTACCATTCCTGGCAACCCTAAATTTTCCAAATTTGTGAAAATTGGCTAATGATCTTATTCGATACAGCTTGGGTTGGCCTCTGGTCCCTACTAAAATTCCATCAGATATTCCAAAATTTGAAGGGAATACTAGTGAGGATCTCATCGACCATGTTACCACTTTCCATTTATGGCATTCATCGAACTCCCTCGTCGATGATTCGATTAGGCTGATATTGTTTCAGCACACCCTAAATGGAAACACAACTAAATGGTACATTGAGATTATTCGGGACACTTTTTCTTCGTTTGGCGAGTTGGCTACCATTTTTTTGAACCATTTTCATTTTCCTCTTTGATATGATGCTAGAACCAAGCATCTCGCTAATTTTCATCAAGATAAGGCGACACACATTTCTGACCATATTCAGGAATGGAGGAGAAGGAAGAGGCTCATTAAAGCCCATATTCCTAATGAATTTCTTGTCGAATGGTTCCTAAAATCCTTATAGCCAAAAATCTCGAAGGTTATATCTCTTTTTGGGGTATTCTCTGAGGAGCAAGCTATCTTTAGAGCATTGGAGTTGAAACTCATATTTTCTAAGTCAAGGATTCTTAATAAGATCTTGCATGATGCTACTCATTCCAAAGTATATTTATCCAAAACTAAACTAGGTCCTCATTTCGAAAAGCTTATTGGTTCGATCAATAACGACATGAATAAAACTTTAAATCAATTGCAGTAGTTTTCTCTACAAACTACTCCTTCTGTTCAGGCTACGCCATAGGTGTCTACTTTGTCCCAGCCCTTAACGATTAATGTTATTCAATATTTTAACCCCAAATGAAATACGAAATTTGACAGGAGTAAGATGTGAGGAAATAAAAAGAAGAAAGATAAGGTTTCCCTAACATTCAGAGTTGGCGAAATAAAGGTCAACGCTACAAGACACTTTCGTAGAGACCTAATCCAATAAGGGTAATGCAAAAAAATCCAACGATAATTTTGGAGAGATTAAGAGAGAGGAAAAGAAAAAATTCAAGTTTCCATGTAATTTATGCACTAGAGACCATCTCGTCCACCCGTGCCCTAAGATTCAGGATGCTCAACGCTTGTTAGCTGTAATGTTCCAAATTAGGAAGAGCTACACTATTAGGAATAATACGAGTTATTACCAATGTGGAGCTATATAAATATGTCATATACAGATATAAAATCACTTAAACTTCAATTAAATATGCAACAACAACTTTATACAACGTTTTATAAGGTAAAAGGTGGGGAAAAGTGATGATTTAAGCACTAAAACGAGTGTATTCAGAGATCTGCGTAAAAATAAAATGAAAAAGTGGTTGGATATGATATATAGGGTTACCAGGGAATCCCATGTTTAATTTAAGAAAAAATAAATAAGTTTTTATATGTTAAACAATTCCTCCTTTCCTAACTAGGCTAGAAAACTCTGATTTCCCATGACTAGAAGTATGCAGAAATTTACTAAAGCATGTGAGCGTGATTTTATAAAGGGTGTGACTGAAATAAGGTATGAACATTGAAAAATAAGATCATAGGAATAACTCATACATTTTACAAAAGAAGAACGAAACAATACAAAAGAAATCCTGAGAAAAGAGGTGCTACAACCATGTTAAAAGACTGCATAACCATGATAGTGTTATTTTTAGGGCCTAAGTAGAAGTTTATTTATTTTTCCAATCTATATCAGATATTTACATAAAAATATAAATAAAATACAGATCCATGCACAAGAAAGGTTGATCTATACATTCCCCTTGGGGATTTTCTCAAAACATGAAGAACCAGAAGTAGATCTGAGATCTAAAACTTCAGATCTGCAGAATGATTCAGAATTTCTAAATAATACAAGTACATAGAAGATAAGATCTAAAAAAAACATGGATTTTATGGAAAATCCATGGATCACCATAGTGGGAGGAAAAACCCCAACAACACAGATCTCTCCTCCAAAACGCTGGCAAAGCACCCTGCAGCTGTAGATCTGCAGATAATGTTGTCCTAGGGAGAGGAAAAATGCTATAGCTTCTGAGAATGATTTGGCCTAATCCCAATATGTAGATCTGAAGTGAAATAAGCTAATGAAATCTTCCAGGAGGTTAAAAGACACACTCACTGAGAAGAGCCACTGTTATCATCTAGATCTGAACAGATCTAGTCTTCCACTTTCTACAGCTAACAAGAAAGCTCAACCCTCAACATGAACAATGATGTAATGTAAGGTGAAGCTTGGCCAAAGCCTGATAGTGGAAAATTTTAACACAATTCTCCTCGAAGAGCTACTCAAGGAAGGAGGTGGGATTTGAACAGGAAGTCCCAACAAGGGATGTCTAAGCAGACAGACCTTCCGAAATAATGATCTTCAACAACCCTTTCCTTGTTTCCCTCCTCTTCCTTTTATAAGATATGAGTCTTGCCAAACCCTAAACCACCTTGAATCACTTAACCCTTTTCACATTACAACCTCCTTCTAGAATTGCGCTGTCCCTCAAAGAGGTTCAATGCATCTAGACTGCGTTGTTTGACTTGGTCAAAGATGACCCATTCTTGTGATTTAACCCATTCACACCTACCATATGTAATTTATATAGCCTAGATATGTCTCTGTTAACATAGGAATTGATTTATTCTTGGTTTTCAGGAGTTTTACATGTCCTCCTTTACAATTTATTCATTAATCATGAAATGAAAAATAAACAAGGAAAAATTATTGTTCTAATTAGCTGAAGCTAATTTAGGAACATTACAGTCTCCCCCTCCCAAATGTTGCTTGTCCTCAAGCAACTACAATGGTTTTGCAAAACTTACCCTTCTTCTCTTGTGGCCTCCTCATCTATTAGTCTCCACCATTGCTCTAAATCTTCTGCAATAGTTCTATCTTCAAATGGTCCTCCTTCAATATGCAAGTCAGCCTTTGGTGAATAAGCCCAAGGGCTCTCATCATGAAGAAATGGAAGGTTGTTGTGGAAACCTTCTTCCTGATCCATGGCCTCCTCAAGATAAAAGTGATGAAAATCATGGGGATTCTCATGATCAATGAAAGACTCCCATCTCCATGCTATCATCCAAATGAAGTGGATCACCTCCAAGCTTGGTAATCCATAGAAAAAATCCTCTCCATCACATGGGAGAGGCATGTTTCCAACAAACGTATGGCCCAATCTACAAAGAGGAAAATGATTTAACATAGTGGCCATACAAAATCTCATGCTCCCTTTGAAGCACGCAATGCAAAAAAAATGGGAAACTCCTTTCCCCAAGGGCACCTCCAACAAGTGTGCCTTTCCTTCAACTATGCCCCCAAAAAAGATAAGGACATCTTCATCTTGTGTAATCATGATTAGAATCATGAAAGATGCCATGTATTATAGATGAGAAGGAAGATGTTCCCTCATGTGAAACCAGCGCATTTTTATCCTTAACTACCATAGAATAGGATATGACAAGTGCCTTCCCTAATACTTTTTTGCTACCTCATCCCTTCTGAATGCTAGGAAGAAATGCATCATAGTTGCTGTAAAATAATCACACCATGAAGAATATAATAGCTTTCCATGATCATCCAAGGAATGACTTGCATCAACATGGTTCATGGCCTTGAGTAGCCCATGAATCCCATCATAAATAGTGCCCCCTTTTGTAGCAATGTTCTGCAAAAGAGTGTTAGAAAAATATAAGCATATAGGAGATACGTGATAATTCTCAAAAGGAAAAGCGTCTCTATATACTTGTTTTACATTAGTAGGGTAACTCATGGATGAGTTCCCTCTCACACTCAATGGATAAGGAGAAGTGAATGATGGCACTTCCCAAGAGCTATGCTCCTCCTCCTCTACCAAGTAATCCATGCACTTCTTCATGTGAGAGTGCAGATCTTCTTTGAAACCTTCCCATATGAATCCACCCAAGAGAGTATGATATGATTTGAAAAAACTAGCGGGTTTGGAAAGCAGGATTTCATAGATGGCATCAAGTAGTCCCTTCTTGAGTTTGGAGTCACTAACCAAAAGAATAAGATTATAGAAATAGATAACTCCATTTATCACTTTGAACCTTTCATCCACTACTTCCCCATCAAGAACCCCACATGTGAGAAGGTCCTTGGAGTATTCCATCTTGAGTTGGGAATTCCAATAAGGATCCAAGCTCTCCAAGAATGATAGCGCTGTAGAGGTTTGAAATGTAGCTTTTGTCTTCTCATGGCTCCCATATTTGACATCCTTGATATCAAAAGCACATATTAGAGCATCATAATATTCCCTTTTCTACCCCATTTGCAGCTGATCTTTCCCAAGACAAGGTTGGAGTACATGGAAATCAACTACCCCTCGGAAAGTCCTTGTTTTCCAAAACCTCCTCCTTTTGGCTCATGTATACAAGAGGGTTAGGATACCATTTCTATCTTCAGAAATATTCTTTGTGAATGAAGAGATCATGGGCTGCCCTAAAGATATGGATTTTCCATGTGCCATCATGCTCATGCCATCATAGATCTCTAATTTCTCCTTTCTCAGCGCAGATTTCTAAGTGGGAGTTAGCAGTGCCCCTTTCATGAGACCGCTCATCTCTCTCCTGAATTCATGAGGGATTCTCTGTGCTGTGATATCTTCTCCCAAGGCTCCCTCCTTAGCCAAGTATGTATATGCTGCCCATAGTTGAGAGAACACTTTAGATTTCCTCCTATCAAGAGGTGCTCCTGGTAAAGTACCTCCTTGCAAAGAGGTGTCAAGGCATAGAGTAGAATGTGGATGTAGGTAGAAATATTTGTCCCTAACTTTAATGCATAGGTCCTCTTGCCTTCTTTATGCTTCCAAGCTCTAAAGTAGAGAAGGTTTCATGTTCTCCACCTTGTGATGACCTTCATCCTCTTTCCTTCCTTCTATTTCCAAGATCTCATCATTGGATAATGATGGTACATGCTGCTCATGTGTCATACCAAGAGCCTTATGTGTGAGACCTTGTGGAACTCCTTGCAAGAGTGCAAGAGTTTCTTCCCTTGGAGAAAGTGCTCCAAATTATTCTTCATGAGGTGCTTGAATTAAATTTTTTTTACTACGTTATCATCTCCTGCCTTCCCCTCCTCGTCAATAATTGAAATTGTCCCATCATCAATGAGAGACATTACATCTTGGTCATCTATTTAAGGAGAAACCTTCATGCTTTCCTCTTAAGAAGAGGACCCTTCACTCAATGGAGATCTTGCACTTGGAAAGGCATCAAACAAACTTACACCTTCTTCCATGGTCTTTAGAAATGGATTTGGATTCATAGACCCTTCCAAATCATGCAAAATATTTGTTTGAAGTGGTTTGATAGTGTCAACAAAATATGATACACATGGAGCTTCATCAAAAATTTATATCAATATTGCAATAAACCTTGCATAAGTAGGTGTATTGCATTCGTCAAGGAAAAAGACTCAAACAACCACCAAGCATATGATTTACCTTCAAAATGCAGCATTGCATCTTTGATGGCTTCAATCTCTGAAACTTGATGTTGTTGCACAAAGTTATCTAGCTCCTCCACCCAAACCCTGACTGGAAATTTAGGTGATCCATAAAAGATAGATAGATAGAATCTACCGTTACCATGCTGCTCCTCCTTTGTGAATTTTCCCTCCTTGATCTTGTAGAATCCTTGGAAGTTCAAGTTATCTTTGAACTCCTTGGACCGAGCTTCATACTTCTCCAAATACTCTCTAAGAGTCTCCTTCTTAGGCGCACCTCCTTTCTTCCTCTTCATGAAGAAATCATGAATAGAACGCTGAAGATTTGGTGATATGGCTGAGTGCACATATCCATGAGATGAGGATTCAAAATGTTCCTCATGTATAGATCTTGTAGATCTGATCAGAAGATCTTTCTGCTCTTGAAACTTTCCAGGAGTTTCACTACTTCTTCTTTCTTCTTCTTGTTCAACCTCCTTGGAGAAGTTATTCTTAGGTATTAAAGCTTATGAGAGTAAACCCATGTTCTTTATCATTCTAACCTTTCTCCTTGTTGTACAACACTTTGGCTTGAAGCCACAGGCTGAGCCAAAGATCTTGCTTTGATACCACTGTAATGTTCCAAATTAGGAACAGCTGCACTATTGGGAATAATATGAGTTATTACCAATGTGGAGCTATAGAAATATGTCATATACATATAAAAAATCACTTAACCTTCAATTAAATATGCAACAACAACTTTATACAGCGTTTTATAAGGAAAAAGGTGGGGAAAAGTGAGGATTTAGGCTCTAAAACGAGTGTATTCAGAGATCTACGTAAAAATAAGATGGGAAGTGGTTGAATCTTATAGATAGGGTTATGAGGGACTCCCATGTCGAATTTCAGCAAAAGAAAATAATTTTATATGTTAAACAGTTCCTCCTTTCCTAACTAGGCTAGAAAACCTAATTTCCCATGACTAGAAGTATGCAGAAATTTACTGAAGCATGTGAGCGTGATTTTCTAAAGGGTATGACTGAAATAAGGTCTGAACATTGGAAAATAATATCATAGGCATAACTCATACATTTTACAGAAGAAGAATGAAAAAATACAAAAAAAATCCTCAGAAAAGAGGTGCTAGAACAATGTTAAAATACTGCATAACCATGAAAACGTTATTTTTAGGGCTAAAGCATAAATTTATTGATTCTTCAGATCTATATCATATTTTTACATAAAAATATAGATCCAATACAGATCCATGTACAAGAAAGGCTGATCTATACATTCCCCTTGGCGATTTTCTCAAAACACGAAGCACCGGAAGTAGATCTGAGATCTAAAACTTCAGATCTGCAGAATGATTCATAATTTATGAATAATACAAGTAAATAGCAGATTAGATCTAAAGAAAGCATGGATTGGATGGCCATTCCATGTATCACCATAGTGAGAGGAAAAACCCCAACACTGGAGATCTCTCCTCCAAAACATTGGCAAAGCACCCTCTAGCTGTAGATCTACAAATAACATTGTCCTAGGGAGAGGTATAGTGTTGTAGCTTATGAGAATGATTTTTCATGATGCCAAGATCTAGATCTGAAGTTCAATCAGCTAATAAAGTCTTCCAAGAGGTTAAAATACACACTCACTGAGAAGAGCCACTGCTATCATCTAGATTTGAACAGATCTAGTCTTTCACTTGCTGCAGCTAACAAGAAAGTTCAACCCTCAACATGAGCAGCACTGTAATGTAAGGTAAATCTTGACCCAAGCTTGATAATGGAAACGTTTAGCACAATTCTCCTCCAAGAGCCACTCAAGGAAGGAGGTGTGATTCCTGAACAGGAAGTCGCAACAAGGGATGTCTAAGCAGACATACCTTCAAAAATAATGATCTTCAACAACCTTTTCATTACTGCCCTCCTCTTCCTTTTATAAGATGGGAGTCTTGCAAAACCCTAAACCATCTTGAATCACTTAACCCTTTTCACATTACAACCTCCTAGAATTGCGTTGTCCCTCAAAGAGGTTCAATGCATCTAGACTGTGTTGTTTGACTTTGTCAAAGATGACCCATTCTTGTGATTTAACCCATTCACACTTTCCAGATGTAATTTATATAGCCCAGATATGTCTCTGTTCAAATAGGCATTGATTTATTCTTGGTTTTTAGGAGTTTTACACGTCCTCCTTTGCAATTTATTCATTAATCATGAAATGCAAAATAAACAAGGCAAAATTAATGTTCTAATTAGCTTAAGCTCATTTAGGAACATTACAGTCTCCCCCTCCCAAATGTTTTTTGTCCTCAAGAAACTGCAAGGGTGCTGCAAAACTTACCCTTTTTCTCTTGTGGCCTCCTCATCTATTAGTCTCCACCATTGCTTTGAATCTTCTGCAATAGTTATATCTTCCAATGGTCCTCCTTCAATATGCAAGTTAGCCTTTGGTGAATAAGCCCAAGGGCTCCCATCATGAAGAAATGGAAGGTTGTTGTTGAAACCTTCTTGCTGATCCATGGCCTCCTAATGATAGAACTGATGATAATCATATGGATTCTCATGATCCATGAAATACTCCCATCTCCATGTTATCATCCAAATGAAGTGGATCACCTCCAAGCTTGGTAATCCATAGAAAAACTCCTCTCCATCACATGGGAGAGGCATGTTTCCAACAAACATATGGCCCACTCTACAAAGAGGAAAATGATTTAACATAGTGGCCATACAAAATCTCATGCTCCCTTTGAAGCATGCAATGCAAAAAGAATGGGAAACTCCTTTCCCCAAGGGCACCTCCAACAAGTGTGCCTTTCCTTCAAATATGCCCCCAACAAAGATAAGGACATATTAAACTTATGGGATCATGATTAGAATCATGCTAGCTGCCATGTATGATAGATGAGAAGGAATATGTTCCCTCATGTGCAACCAACGTAGTTTTATCCTTAAGTGCCATAGAATAGGATATGACAAGTGCCTTCCCCAACACTTTTTTCTGCCTCATTCCTTCTGAATGCTAGGAGGAAATGAATCATAGTTGGTGTAAGAGAATCACACCATAAAGAATATAATAGCTTGCCAAGATCCTCCAAGGAATGACTTGCATCAACATGGTTCATGGCCTTGAGTAGCCCATGAATCCGATCATAAATAGTGCCCTCTTTTGGAGCAATTTTCTGCAAAAGAGTATTAGAAAAATATAAGCATATAGGATATACATGATAATTCTCAAAAGGAAAATCCTCTCTATATACTTGTTTTACATTAGTAGGGTAGCTCATGGATGAGTTCCCTCTCACACTCAATGGATAAGGAGATTGAATGATGGCTCTTCCCAAGAGATATGATCCTCCTCCTCTACCAAGTAATCCATGCACTTCTTCATGTGAGAGTGCACCTCTTCTTTGAAACCTTCCCATATGAATCCCCCCAAGAGAGTATGATATGCTTTCATAAAACCAGTGGGTTTGGAAAGTAGGATTTTATAGATGGCATCAAGTAGTCCCTCCTTGAGTTTGGAGTCACCAACCAAAAGAATAAGATTAAATAAATAGATAACTCCATCCACCACCTTGAACCTTTCGTCCACTACTTCCCCATCAAGAACCCCACATGTGAAAATTTCCTTGGTGTATTCCATCTTGAGTTGGGAATTCCAATAAGGATCCAAGCTCTCCAAGAATGACAGCACTGTAGAGGTTTGAAATGTAGCTTCTGTCTTCTCATCGCTCCCATCTTTGACATCCTTGATATAAAAAGCACATGTTGGAGCATCATAATCTTCCCTTTGGTGCCCCATCTGCAGCTAATCTTGCCCAAGACAACATTGAAGTACATGGAAATCAACTTCCCCTTGGAAAGTCCTTGTTTTCCAAAACTTTCTTGTTTTGGCCCATGTATACAAGAGGGTTAGGATCCCATTTCTATCTTCAGAAATATTATTTGTGAATGAAGAGATCATGGACTGCCCCAAAGATATGGAGTTTCCATGTGCCCTCGTGCTCATGCAATCATAGATCTTTGATTTATCCTTTCTCATCATAGATTTCTGAGTGGGAGTTAGCAATGCCCCTTTTATGAGACTGCTCATCTGTCTCCTGAATTCATGAGAGATTCTCTGCATTGTGCTAGCTTCTCCCAAGGCTCCCTCCTTAGCCAAGTATGTATATGCTTCCAATAGTTAAGAGAACACTTTAGATTTCTTCCTATCAAGAGGTGCTCCTGGTAAAGTACCTCCTTGCAAAGAGGTGTCAAGGCATAGAGTAGAGTGTGGATGTAGGTAGACAGATTTTCCCCAACCTTTAATGCATAGGTCCTCTTTCCTTCTTTGTTCTTCCAAGCTCTGAAGTAGAGAATATTTCATGTTCTCCACCTTGTGATGCCCTTCCTCCTCTTTCCTTCCTTCTATTTCCAAGATCTCATAATTGGACAATGATCATACATGCTACTCATGTGTCATACTAAGAGCCTTATGTGCCAAACCTTGTGGAAATCCTTGCAAGAGTGCAAGAGTTTCTTCCCTTGGAGCAATGCTCCAACTTCTTCTTTATGAGGTGCTTGAGGTGCCTTTGTTTTGACTGCATTATCATCTCCTACCTTCTCCTCCTCATCAATAACTGAAATTGTCCCATCATTAATGAGAGACAGGAGATCTTGGTCATCTATTGAAGGAGAAACCTTCATGCTTTCCTATTGAGAAGAGGACCCTTCACATAATGGAGATCTTGCACTTGGCAAGGCATCAAACAAACTTACACCTTCTTCCATGGTCTTCATAAATGGATTTGGATTCATAGACCCTTCCAACTCATGCAAAAGATTTATTTGAAGTGGTTTGATAGTGTCAACAGAAGATGATACACGTGGAGCTTCATCAAAACTTTATATCAATATTGCAATAAAACTTGCATAAGTAGGTGTATTGGCATTCTTCAAGGAAAAAGACTCAAACAACCACCAAGCATATGATTTTCCGTCAAAATGCAGCGCTGCTACTTTGATGGCTTCAATATCTGAAACTTGATGTTGTTGCACAAAGTTATCCAGCTCCTCCACCCAAACCCTGATTGGAAATTTAGGTGATCCATCATGTTAGCCACCTATAAAATTTGTTATAGCAAAAGGTGGCTAAGAATTTTTGAGCCTTCAAGGAACAAATTTTATTACTAAAAAGTTTTTCCTCTTGAAGAATCTTGGAGGCCTCCTGCCTTTGTCCCATCTTCACAACTATGCCTTTTCCCCCTTTAGAAATCCTGCTGATTCCCAAGGAATAATACTGCTGCAAACACCTTTTTCCCTTTCCCTTTCTTCCAACACTGACCTCATTTTTTACCCCTTCATCCCCCATGAAAACCCCTCATTCTCGTGCCTTTCCCCTTCCCCATCCATCAAAACCCTTTTATAAGGTTCAAAGACTCCTTCTTTGCCTTATCAGAAACCCTCTAAACCTTTGAAAAACATTGAAAATCCATGAAAATCATAGTTTTCATACATCATAAACTTAAGCCCTCTTGGGCTAAGTTTTAACCCCCCTCCATGTGCCCAAAGGCCCCGTAACTGGGCGCTTGATCATATTTTATATATTCCGCCCCCCCCCCCGAAAATATTAAAACCTTGTGTTATTTTCAACTTTGGGTTTTTAATTATTTTCTAAATTTTTCTGCCAGTTCAAACCCCAGTCAATCTCCACGATCGATCTGATCTGCAGATTGACGGCGCGGAGCCTGTCACCCTGGTGGTCCCCACCATCCACTAACCGATTGCAAAACTGTGCGGTATCCATCGCACCGCCTTTGGGGCAAGGGTGGTTTTTTCCCGATCGATAGTGATTCCATACACTAGCCGACGCGTGTCCCGTGTACTATTTGAAAACCGCCCCCCCATCGTGCATTAAGGTTTGGCAACAAACCGAATGTGATATCGCTGTACACCGCCCGATTTGGGGCGGGCTATCCAACGGCTATTGCTCACCGAAGATGCCCCACAGTTAACCAGGCTACGGCGTAGCATTTAACGAATCTACGTCGTCAATCTGATCTGCATATTGACAACCCACATTTCATTGCCCTGTTTCGATCGCCCAGTCAACGTTTTCCACTTTGACTTCCCGTTTCCACTCCCGACGGTCGATCTCTGCGCGATCGACGGCTCTGATTTAATAATTCTTCCGCCTTCTCTATGACTTCTCCTGATAAATCCTGACCGTTGGATGATGCCATCCAACATACACGCTTCCTCCACATGCCTTCTGCAGCAATAAACCTATATATGTAGGATTTTTTAATATTTTTTTGTATTTTGCAGGTTTTAAATGATTTTCTCGCCATTTTTGAAGAAAATTCGAAAGAAGAGGGTGACGATCCTCCTTCCTTTGATTCACCAAATAAAATCATCACAAGGTGTTAAAACCACATTTTCATCAATCGTTCATGAAGCATTGATGCTACATAACCCTGCGCAGCCCTGTATATCAGAAAAACCATGAATCAGGCACAATCAGAGAGTATCAGTGATGAAAATCAAAATGAACCAGGACAGAGGATGAAAGAAATTTTTTTGGGGATCACGGCTATGAATGTTTATCAAAATCCTAATCCCCGATTTAAAACACATGCTAAAGAATATCTTAAGTTTTTTATCAACAGCAGCGCTTCCACCGCTACATCTGAGGCAAATTGATTCCTCCCAGCTACTAAAATGCCACCTGTACCTCAAAGTATTCAATTAGAGGCTAAATTTATTGATCAGGACCAGATATCCGCCTCTCAACACAGCCAAAAGATAAATTTTGCACGCAAATTAATGACAAACATCTGCAGGGTTACTTCGACGCCACACAGAGCCTCAAAGGTCAACAAAAGCTCCCACCGAGCTTAAATCCTTATGTAAATCATTTAATACAGATGATATGTATGAAAGTCTCTTCATTGAGCCCCCCAAGGGCCAAGAAGCCATTAAGTCTGTATTAATTGTAATTGGAGATCTTTTATCAGATCTCACCTCCTCATTCTTCTATATATACTACTGCAAAAGATGAGTAAGGGGTTGGTTGCAGAACTTTGAAATACATTTGAGCTTAAACTCTTGATTGTAAATAGTGTTCACTAGCCCTTGGAGCTCTATTTTTGTTAGATTAGTTAGGCTGGATGGTGAAGATGATTGCTGAACTGAAACATTGGACCTGAGTATTGTAACTGGTTTGACATCAATAAACAAGTTGTTTCTTGGGATGCTGGTCTATATCACTGGTGAAGTGCCCCTTTATTTGTTATTGTTTTCCTTCTATGTATGTCATATTGTTCACTATTCTCTCATGAAGAACAAAATTTATAGAGTTAGGACCTACTATACATCAGTAACCTTCTCTCACTGAAAAACTTTATCTCAATGTTTTCCTCCAATTTGTCTATTTAAGAATGACTTAATACAGTTTAAGTAGTTAGGAATGCTGGAGTTCGCTCATCCTACTGTTTTCTTTAAACATCGTTCTTGAAAGCTATTTTCCTTATTTTCTTATTAAAGTTAGACTAGAAAAGTGATGGTTTGCCCTGTTTCTAGCTTCTTTTCTCCAAAGACATATTCTAAAAGTTTCCCTTGGTGTTGACTGAAAGCAGACTAGGTTTAAAAGTACTTTATCTGATATTAAGTTTACACTCTGTCTTCTCTTATATGTTTTCACACTTTCTGAAGGTAATTATGTGGATTACTGGATTTTCTGTTAGTTAAGCTTCTTTAATACAAACCTGCCCAAGAGGCCAGTGGTTAGCCCTGCCCTTGGTTGGTTTTAAACAGTTACTTAAGAGGCTTTTCTTTTTTGGACTGACTATAAATCGTTTGTGAAATTATTATCATTTTCCACCTCTCCAACACTTTATTGTTCCCATTCCATCATTATAATCTCAATAATATTGTGATGTAGATGACTTTCCCCTTGGATCACTCTTGATGTTGTTGTTCAATTAAAGCTCTGTTATGACTCCATATCCCAATGGACTAAAAACAACGTTATATCTATATTTTTAGCCTAACTGTTCTATTCAATTGCAAATTCTCACGTTTGAAACTCTTTGCACTTAGGACTTTCCACCTCAAGCAATATTCATGCTCAACCATCCAAAAAACAAACAAAACCCTTGGCCTTCATAACTAGCCTAATATCATTACCCCAAATTTCAAAGACAAATCCATCTTTGCACTTATTGGAGAGATCCCTCTTCGGATTCAAGAGGGCTAGATCCTAGAATCCCAAAGTGGTTGAAACGATGTTCTTTCTATGATCGGACTTTGCCAATATTGCTGATTACAGATTCCTAACATTTCTGGCAACTCCACTGGGGAACTACTTCCCTTAAACACTTCATAAAACTTGGATTCAAAAGCAACATTTTCAAGCACTACCAAGAAATGGTAATCACGATAAAACTTGTTTGAATCAGTGACAAACTAGGTAAAACCTAGGATTCTCTTAAGACTTTATATAACCTTGAAAGATCAACCAGCTTAGCCATAAGAGTAAACTATCTTTGTCTCATAACCGTAGCTAAGTTTTGAAACAGAGTTAGGATATTCTTAAAAACCATACAATTGAAAAATAACTCTGAAAAACCTAAAAATATTTCAGATTGGAATTCAATAAACATGGTGGTGGACCATAAAACCTTTTACCTCCTTACGAGCTAACAATCTTCCACCTGGCGACTCTGCACTCTGAAACTCCCAGAAGACCAAATGACTCCACTGGTAGAATACCCTGAACTGATTGACCAGACACAATAACCTCTTTCTTGATTTACAAATATGATTCCAAGAATACAACGAAGATATGCCCCAATGAGTAGAGATCATATCCCTGGGTTTCCACATAAGATGCCCGAGGTGAATTGGGATGGCAACCTGCCTTTTTTTCAAGGTGAAAAGTTTGATGACCCTCTATTACATCTCATCAAATTTCATATACATGTATGGAGGTTGAAATTTGAATGGCATGAATACTGCCTAATGAAAATGTTCATGTTAACATTAGAAGGAAAAGCTAGGGATTGGTATGAATACTTGAGATCTAGTAGTTTGTTTTCTTTAAGGGACCTTGAATATGTGTTCTATGAGAACTATAAAGAAAACACTACATCATTTTCATTGGGTGCGATATATTATGATCCATCACAAAACATCACCCAACACATTATAGATAATGAGGAAGCTTTGAAAGAGATGCATCCTGAAGATCTTTTAACAGCCATTCATGAGTTTAATCTCCTATTGAAAATTTTTAAGAACATAGATGAATCAATTGAGGAAGAGATGATCCAAGAAATAAAGAACATCCCTCAAGATATCCCTGAAAACTCAAAAATTAATTCATCATCCCTTATAGATGAGGCTCAAGAAGACTTCCAGCCTAAAAATCAGTCTTCACAAGAGACAGAGAACTGCTGTACTTCTATTCAAAGGGACATGGAAACATCTTCCCCTTTGAAAGAGAAGGAAATAGATCAGACTATTTATAAAAAGTCAGTCTCTGAAACTTTTTTCAAAACAAACACTCTTGCCCATTCACATAGAGAACTTTGTTGTACAGATTTAGAAAGTTCTTTTTTATATCAGAATGAAGAAGGACCTACTGTTATCCCAATATGTTTGACTGATGAAAATGTTTATTCTAATAAATTTTCAAATTTCAACCAGTCTTATGATGATGATGATTTCCAATCATAAACTAATCATGCAGGGCAACCAGCGTTTGATTGGTGTTATGAGTTTCACCATCATGAACTTGAAAGCCTCAATCATCCTTTTCGATCCATCATAAAAAAATTTCACTTTATTTGGAATCAGTAGCCTTTCAAATCAGAAGGTGAAGAGAAGAGTAATGAAGAAATTTTTGAGCAAGAGGAAACCATTGAATACACCCCCACTCAAGAATATAATAACCTCTTCACAGAGTTCAACCCACTGAATCCAAGCATACCAGGGCTACAAGAGGACAACACTGCCAAATATGATGAGTCCTCTAGTTCAGATGATGATGAAGAAGAGGGAGAGAAACAAATACAAGACTATCCTGCTATGGATATACCATCTTCCCAAGAAGAAAATTCTCCTATCATTGATATCAAACTACCATTCAAACAACCTGAATTTATATCAGAAGCAAACATAAATTTAGAGAAAGAAGATATTTCACTGTTTTCTATTATGCAGGTTAAGGATGACGATACTTCCAAGCCACATACTGAAGAGATAGTCCTCAAAGTTGATGTCTTGGAAGTAGATAATCTACCAATTGTGGAGGACCAAAAGGAAGAGAACCTTCATATTTTCTTTGTTGATCCTTTGGAAGAGTGTGTGGAAATCCCAATTGGCTCAAATTATCAAGCAGTGATCCTTTGCAAGAGCCAGAGACATGAAAATCCGTCACCTTTTGTGATAGCCTTGATATTGAAGGTTAATCCTTACTATGTTCTATGGATACCTCTGACAAGCAGCCAGAGTTTCTACTTCTTCTTGACATTACTCAGCTAGCTACATTGGCATTTTTGTATCATATGATAAATGTAAATACTCCATGTTTAGAATAGGTTATATAGGAATGTCAATAAAGCTCAGTTCTGAGCATGTAGATTAGTTGTTGTTTTCTGCTTTGAAGTAAAATCAAAGATTCAAAAATACAAAAACAAAGAAAAGAAAGAAAAGAGGGCAGATTGTCAAAACAAGAAAGGTATAGCCCCATACCAAAAAGAGAAACAAATCTGAAATTGTGCAAGCTTAAATGCCACTCCTAAAAAACACACTTCTAGTTAGTCAAATAGCCTAATCTTGACTAATTAGTTTTAAATTTTCTGCTGATAGGATAGTGAATTCGATTTTCCAAGCTGTTTAATCTTGGCTTATCAGTAGATAGTTTAGGATAGAAATTAAAGGTTCAAACATGTTCAAAATCTGAACCTAAGTTTCCAAAGAGAGATGACTCAAATCTGTTTTATTTTCTGAGTCAAAAAAGGAAGTAAATTTGGTTCTAATTAGCTCAAAATCTAAACTAGAAAACAAGGAAGAGGCAGCTCAAACAAGAGTAAAAAACAGAGTTGTAAAAAGAGAAGGCCATGATAAGAAACTTTCAAATCTTAAGCCTTCCATTTTGTTTAAATTTTCTGCAAAATAAATGTCTATGTGCAGTTTGTCTTTTATGCCATGGACCAGCATCAAGTTAGACTGTTTAATCCTGACTTGAATTCTTTTCAATTTCTGTTGTAGAAATTAGAGAATAAAAATCTGTTAGAATGTTTAATCCTGACAGATTGATAGAATAGGTAGAGAATCATATGGGCTTAACTATTTAATCTGAGTCCATGGAGAAATAAGGAGTAGAAATAGATTAGGTTTCCTTCTTTCAAAAGAATAAAATGATTGTGAAAAGAGCTTTCCAATCCAAATGCACTCTAATGAAGAAAAAATGTTAGATTAGTAGGATTGGGTAGGTAGAAAGTTTTTATTGATGAAGGTCCATTGTTTTTCATGGCTGCTAATATATTTTTAGAGAAGATCATCCCAGCAAAGGAAGGGCAGCCCAATGGATCAAGCATAGGTCAGCCCCCCAGAGAACATAATGGATGTGGCACAGGTCAGCCTCCCAAAGAATGCAAGTCTGAAGTTCTTGACGCCTTCAATAAGGCATCATCCCCAAGTGGAGCCACTGTTAGCCACCTATAAAATTTGTTATAGCAAAAGGTGGCTAAGACTTTTTGAGCCTTCAAGGAAAAAATTTTATTACTAAAAAGTGTTGGATCTTGAAGACTCTTGGAGGCCTCCTACCTCTGTCCCATCTTCAATACTATGCCTTTTCCCCCTTTAGAAATCCTGTTGATTCCCAAGGAAGAATACTGCTGCAAACACCTTTTTCCCTTTCCCTTTCTTCCAACACTGACCTAATTTTTAACCCGTTCATCCCCCATGAAAACCCCTCATTCTCGTGCCTTTCCCCTTCCCCATCCATCAAAACCCTTTGATAAGGTTCAAAGACTCCTTCTTTGCCTTATCGGAACCCCTCTAAACCTTTGAAAAACATTGAAAATCCATGAAAATCATAGTTGTCATACATCATAAACTTAAGCCCTCTTGGGCAAAGTTTTAACCACCCTCCATGCACCCAAATGCCCCGCAACCGGGCGCCTAATAATATTTTATATATTCCGCCCCCCCCCCCCCCCCCGAAAATATTAAAACCTTGTGTTATTTTCAACTTTTGGGTTTTTAATCATTTTCTAAAGTTTTCTCTCACGTGTCAAACCCCCAACAATCTCCACCGTCTAATCATCCGTAAGATTTCCACACATGAGCCTGTCACCCCGATGGTCCCTGCCATCCACTAAACGATTGCAAAACCGCACGGTATTCATCACACCGCCTTTGGGGCAAGGGTGGTTTTTTCCCGATCGGCAGTGATTCCATATGCTGACCGATGCGTGTCCCGTGTACTATTTGAAAACCGCCCCCCCATCACGCATTAAGGTTCAGAAACAAACCCGATGCGATATCGCTGTACACCGTCCGATTTGGGGTGGGCTATCCAACGACTATCGCTCACTGAAGATGCTCGACAGTTAACCTGGCTACGACGCGGCATTTAACGAATCTCCGCCATCGATCTGATCTACAGATCGACGGCCCACATTTCATTTCCCTATTTCGATCACCCAGTCAACGTTTTCCACTTTGACTTCCCGTTTCCACTCCTGACTGTCGATCTCTGCGCGATCGACGACTCTGATTTAACAATTCTTTCACCTTCTCTATGACTTCTCCCGATAAATCCTGACCGTTGGATGACGCCATCCAACGGCCACGCTTCCTCCACATGCCTTCTGCAGAAATAAACCTATATATGCATGATTTTTTAATATTTGTTTGTATTTTGCAGGGTTTAAATGATTTTCTTGCCATTTTTGAAGAAAATTCGAAAGAAGAGGGTCACGATCCTCCTGCCTTCGATTCACCCAAGAAAATCATCACAGGGTGTTAAAACCACGTTTTCATGAATCGTTCATGAAGCATTGATGCTACATAACCCTGCGCAGCCCTGTATATCAGAAAAACCATGAATCGGGCATAGTCAGAGAGTATCAATGATGAAGATCAAAATGAACCAGGATAGAGGATGAAAGACATTTTTCTAGGGATCACGGCTAAGAATGTTTATCAAAAGCCTAATCCCCGATTTAAAACACATGCTAAAGAAGATCTTAAGTGTTTTATCAACAGCAGCGCTTCCACCACCACATATGAGGCAAATTGATTCCTCCCAGCTACTAAAATGCCACCTGTACCTCAAATTATTCAATCAGAGGCTGAATTTATTGATCAAGACCAGATATCCGCCTCTCAGCACAGCCAAAAGATAAATTTTGCACGCAAATTAATGACAAACATCTACAGAATTACTTTGACACCACACAGAGCCTCAAAGGTCAACAAAAGCTCGCACCGAGCTTAAATCCTTATGTAAATCATTTAATACAGAGGATATGTATAAAAGTTTCTTCATTGAGCCCCCCAAGGGCCAAGAAGCCATTAAGTCTGTATTAATTGTAATTGGAGATCTTTTATCAGATCTCACCTCCTCATTCTTCTATATATACTACTGCAGAAGATGAGTAAGGGGTTGGTTGCAGAACTTTGAAATACATTTGAGCTTAAACTCCTGATTGTAAATAGTGTTCATTGGCCCTTGGAGCTCTGTTTGTGTTAGATTAGTTAGGCTGGATGATGAAGATGATTGCTGAATTGAAACATTGGACCTGAGTATTGTAACTGGTTTGACATCAATAAACAAGTTGTTTCTTGGGATCCTGATCTATATCACTAGTGAAGTGCCCCTTTCTTTGTTAATTTTTTCCTTCTATGTATGTCATATTTTTCACTATTCTCTGATAAAGAACATCATTTATAGAGTTAGGACCTATTGTACATCAGTAACCTTCTCTGACTGAAAAGCTTTATCTCAATGTTTTCCTCCAATTTGTTTATTTAAGAATGACTTAATATAGTTTAAGCAGTTAGGAATGTTGGAGTTCCCTCGTCCTACTGTTTGCTTTAAACATCGTTCTTGAAAGCTATTTTCCTTATTTTCTTATTAAAGTTAGACTAGAAAAGTGATGGTTTGCCCTGTTTCTAGCTTCTTTTCTCCAAAGGCAGATTCTGAAAGTTTCCTTTGGTGTTGACTGAAAGCAGACTAGGTTTAAAAGTACTTTATCTGATCTTAAGTTTACACTGTCTTCTCTTATATGTTTTCACACTTTTTGAAGGTAATTATGTGGATTACTGGATTGTCTGTCAATTAAGCTGCTTTAATAAAAAATTGCCCAAGAGGCCAATGGTTAGCCCTGCCCTTGGTTGGTTTTAAATATTTTCTTAAGAGGCTTTTCTTGTTTGGACTGACTATAAATCCTTTGTGAAATTATTATCAGTTTCCACCTCTCCAACACTTTATTGTTCCCATTCCATCATTATAATATCAATAATCTTGTGATGTAGATGACTTGCCCCTTGGATCACTCTTGATTTTGTTGTTCAATTAAGGCCCTGTTATGACTCCATAGCCCAATGGACTAAAAACTAGTGTTATATCTATATTTTTAGCCTAGATGTTGTATTCACTTGCAACTTCTCACCTTTGAAACTCTTTGCACTTAGGACTTTCCAGCTCAAGAAATATTCATGCTCAACCATCCAAAAAACAAACAAAACCCTTGGCCTTCATAACTAGCCTAATATCATTACCCCAAATTTCAAAGACAAATCCATCTTTGCACTTATTGGAGAGATCCCTCTCTGGATTCAGGAGGGCTAGATCCTAGAATCCCAAAGTGGTTGAAACGATGTTGTTTATGTGATCAGACTTTTCCAATATTTCTGATTACAGATTCCTAACACATCAAAGATATATAGATAGAATCTACCCTTACCATGCTGCTCCTCCTTTGTGAATTTTCCCTCCTTGATCTTGCATAATCCTTGGAAGTTCAAGTTATCTTTGAACTCCTTGGACTGAGCTTCATACTCCTCCAAATACTCTCTAAAAACCTCCTTATTAGGCACACCTCCTTTCTTCCTCTTCATGAAGAAATCATGGACATAAATCATAGACATATCCATGATATGAGGATTTATAATGTTCCTCATGTATAGATCTTGTAGATCTGATCAGAAGATCTTTCTTCTTTTGAAACTTTCCAGGAGTTTCACTACTTCTTTTTTATTCTTCTTGTTCAACCTCCTTGGAGAGGTTCTTCTTATATCTGAAAGCTAATGAGAGTAAACCCATTTTCTTCATCATTCCTATCTTTCTCCTTGTTTTATAGCACTTTGGCTTGAAGCCACAGGCTGGGCCAAATATCTTGCTTTGATACCACTGTAATGTTCCAAATTAGGAATAGCTACACTATTGGGAATAATATGAGTTATTACCAATGTGGAGCTATATAAATATGTCATATACAGATACAAAATCACTTAAATTTCAATTAAATATGCAACAACAACTTTATACAGCGTTTTATAAGGCAAAAGGTGGGGAAAAGTGAGGATTTAGGCCCTAAAACAAGTGTATTCAAAGATATGCGTAAAAATAAGAAAGGGAAGTGGTTAGATATGATATCTAGAGTTATTATGGACTCCCATGTCCAATTTCAGAAAGAAAAAAAAAGTGTTTATATGTTAAACAGTTCCTCCTTTCCTAACTAGGCTAAAAAACCCTGATTTCCCATGACCAGAAGTATGCAGAAATTTACTGAAGCATGCGAGCATGATTTTCTGAAGGGTATGAATGAAATGAGGTCTAAACATTGAAAAATAAGGTTAGAGGCAAAAATCATACATTTTACAGAAGAACAATGAAACAATACAAAATAAATCCTTAGAAAAGAGGTGCTACAACCATGTTAAAAGATTGCATAACCATGACATCGTTATTTTTTAGGGCTGAAGCAGTATTTTATTGATTTTTCAGATCTATATCATATCTTTACATAAAAATATAAATCCAATACAGATCCATGTACAAGAAAGGCTGATGTATAAATTCCCCTTGGGGATTTTCTCAAAACATGAAGCACTGGAAGTAGATCTGAGATCTAAAAATTCATATCTGTAGAATGATTCAGAATTTCTGAATAATACAAGTACATAGAAGATCATATCTCAAGCAAACATTAATTGGATGGGCAATCGATGGATCACCACAGTGAGAGGAAAAACCCCAATACCGGAGATCTGTCCTCCAAAACGTTGGCAAAGCACCCTGCAGCTGTAGATCTACAAATAACACTATCCTAGGGAGAGGAATAGTGTTGTAGCTTCTGAGAATGATTTGGACTGATGCCAAGATGTATCTCTGATGTGAAATCAGCTAATTAACTCTTCTAGGAGGTTAAAAGACACGCTCACTGAGAAGAGCCACTACTATCATCTAGATCTAAACAGATCTAGCCTTGCACTTGCTGCAGCTCACAAGAAAGCTCAACCCTCAACATGAGAAATGCTGTAATGTAAGGTGAAGCTTGGCCCAAGCCTGATAGTGTAAAATTTTAGCACAATTATCCTCCAAGAGCTACTCAAGGAAGGAGGTGGGATTCTTGAACAGGAAGTCCCAACAAGGGATGTCTAAGCAGACAGACCTTCAGAAATAATGATCTTCAACAACCTTTTCCTTGCTGCCCTCCTCTTCCTTTTATAATATGGGAGTCTTGAAAAACCATAAACCACCTTGAATCACTTAACCCTTTTCACATTACAACATCCTTCTAGAACTGCATTGTCCCTCAAAGAGGTTCAATGCATCTAGACTGCGTTGTTTGACTTGGTCAAAGATGACCCATTATTGTGATATAACCCATTCACACCTACCAGATGTAATTTATATATCCCAAAGATGTCTCTGTTCACATATGCATTGATTTATTCTTGGTTTTCAGGAGTTTTACATGTCCTCCTTTACAATTTATTCATTAATCATGAAATGAAAAATAAACAAGGAAAAATTAGTGTTCCAATTAGCTGAAGCTAATTTAGGAACATTACATTAGCTCAGCAGGGTTCTTCTAGCTCCCAGGCTTTCGTCACTAACCATTTTCCCAAAGGGAAAAAAATGCTTGCTGGCGTGAATGCAAATACTAGTGCTCTCGCAGGGGGCAACCAGGAAGGGGAAAATTCTTCAAATGTATATATTTGAGTGCTTAGGTTGATGTAACCATTAGATCATGTGATTATGGTGAATCCGGGTCACCGAAGGCTAAGGGCACTCATGATACTTCAAAGCCACTCCATATTGAGAGGTCCACAGTCAAGCCTATACCTCACATGCTGAAAGTGTAATATTCCTAATCAGCCCAAGCTAATAGGAATATTCAATTTTGTTTTCATTTTCTTGTTAAAGAATACAATTGTAAAGGAGGATAAATTAAACTCCTTAAACACAAAAATAAATCAATGCCCGTGTGAACAAGGCTAAATATGGGTTTCCTTAATAAAACTCCCTCATGTGTGAAAAGGGATTGTGACAATTGACTGGGTCAACAGGACCAAATCTACAGCGCTGTCCAGATGCAACGAACCTAAATGAATATCATAGATCTAGTTGGAGGTTTCAAATGTGAAAGGATCTAAACCTTTGAGATGGTTTAGGGTTTTGCAAGGATTTCATCCTATAAATGAAAGAGGAGAGTAGCATTAGAGGGGTTGTTGAACATATTGTATTGAAAGGATTTGTATTTTTAGACACTTCTCATTCTTTGGCTGTTTAGCTGAGAATAGTGTTGTTTAGCACTTGGGTGTTCCTGGTCAGGAATCCCACCTCTTTACAGTGGTATCAAAGCATCTTTGTTGGCATATATTGTGCTTTGCCTTTTTGAAGGGCCAATATGTCTCTTCATGGGATGATAAGACTGATGAGTAAATGTGGTTACACCGAAGATATAGAAGTAAAGGGTCCAAACCCTTTATCTGAGAGTTTGCAGAGAGAAGAGTTCTCAAAAAACCTTTCTCAAGCTATGCATGAACTGAAGAAAGAAATCTGGGGAATGAAGTGGGAGAGACATGCAGATCCCTTACAACAATTCTTACATTAAGAAAGCCCAATACTTCTTATCATGTGTGTGAGCATTCCGCCACACAACCTGATCTGCAACTTTGGATCATGCCTACTGTCTTGTCAAACAAAGGAGGAAAGGGAGGAACATCAAAGGAGGAATTTCTTGGTGATTATATCCAAGAATATGAATCTCAATATGAGAGATTCAAGGAGCATCTAAGTTTCCTAGAGTTCTATCAACTCAAAGAAGAAAGATCCAATAGCTACATTGGAAGGAAAGGGTGCATGCAACACACTTTGGGTAGGTTCTCTCTACATACATTTGATGGATCACCTAAAGACTCAGCCAAGTCTTGGGTAAAGAAGCTTGACACATACCTTCAACTGCATCAAGTATCAAAATAAAAATCCTTGAGAGTAGCAGTGCTGCATCTTCAAGGGAAGGCTTATGCTTGGTGGTTGTTTGATTGCTCTTCCTTGAAAGGGAGAAACATCTCTTCATATGCAAGATTCACTAGGAGAATAGTGACAAGATTTGATGAGAGACATTCTAAGACATCTTGGGGGGGTAGATCAAGCCTAAGAAATCAGAATCTTTGCATAAATTGGAAGATTCCATGGAGCCAACTCTAGTCCTAAACATTGTTGAGGGGGTTGAAGATTTGTTGCACATTTTACCAGAGGCAAAGGCCCCATTTCAGCAATATCTCTTTTCTCAAAGAGAAGACATGAGGATTCCTTCTTCACTGAGAGATCAAGAAAAAGGATCTCTTGATGATGAATCATTCTCCACTGATGAGAAGAAGGGAGAGAGGGAGCAGAGGAGATCCTCCAGCGTTGTGCAAGCAGGAGGAGATCTATTTTCATTTGGAAATGGAGATGAAGCAATGGCTTCCATTAGAGGGATTCTTGCACCTTTGCAAGGAATTCCAAAGGCTCTTCCGTATGGAGGACATGAGAAACATGTGTCTTTGCTAAAAGACAATGAGACAGAGCAAAGGACGGGTCACACAGCTGATCCACTATCAGACAATGGGGCAAGGGCTCCAATCAGAGGCACTCTTACACCATTAAGAGGGGTCTCCAAGTTTCGTGGTACTTCCACATAGCAATGAGAGATGGATTTTATCAGTGGAAGCAGTCATGATATGTTCCCATCTATTGTTCACATGGGAATGAGCCATGAGACATCATTATCCTGTGGTATGCCATCTGGGAGACCACCTAATTCATATTTGATGAAATATGTTTCATACATTGATGCTCCTTTCATAAATCCAAGGGAGGAGGGAGGACTAGAAGACCATGCTATAGCACTGAGAGTATGGGGGAGGTACAAAGAGAGGGAAAGAATTTTTTGTTTGACATAATTATCTATTCTCACCTCTCAAATTGTGTTGAGAAGATATGCTGCAAGGAGAAAGAATGACACCATCATGAAGCATGGGAGGCAAGACTTGAATAAAAAAAATAGCTTGCTTGAAGGACACCCTTCCACACATGAAGAAATATGGTGGTCTCACATGCATGCTTTAGCAAAAACAAAGAGGTCTTGGATAAATGATAGCCTCCCATGGGAAACTAACTTCCAAGAGATTCCATCTTCTTTTGAGCATGTGCATGAGCAAGGAGGGCAACAAGGAAGGATTGGCAACCTTCCACCTTGTACCTTTGGCATGGGAGATGTCAAGGAGAAGGACAACAACATGGAAGACACTTCAGATGACACACTATCAGCGCTGTCATTGTTGGGCACATTAGATCCCTATTGGAAATCCCAACTACTAGTGGAATATTCTTAGGATATTCATACTTACATGACACTTGATGACTGGTTGCATGAATGGAACTATTCAATCCTTGATGGAGTCATCTATAATCATGGTAGGATCTTCTTGTCTAGAGCTTCCAAGCTTAAGGAGAAGTTGCTACAGAGGGCTTATGAAGAGTTCAATTTCAGCCACACCTATTCTATGAATCTCAACAATATCATTTTGAGGAGCTATTATTGGGAGGGCTTTGAAACAAAACTATATAAGCATTGTCAAAGATACATGGACCTTGTGGATTTGGAGTAGAAAAATGACTCTAAGGAAGAGTTAAATTGGCCCTCTCCTTCCCTTGAAGAAGAGAGTAGATCTATGCATCACTCCATTGATATGAGGAGAATTGTTGGTGAAGAGCATGTTCTTAGTACATGTGTTTTATATTTTGATTTCATGCATTCTTACACCATGTTATTGTAGGCCATGACTCCAAGGAGGAGTAATATATCTTGTAAATCTCATGGCAATTATTGGGCTACTAAAATTTTTGAATTTGGCCACTCCCTTGATGTGTAAAGGGAGATTTATTTTCATGATGGGTGCTTCCCAAAGGCACCAAATATATCTCACATTTTCTGCAATAGTGAGATGAATTTGGAAACAAGTAAGTGGTGGGAGAACCACTTACCACATCTTGGTTTGATGCAGGCAGGGGATGCTCTGCGTTGGTTCCACATGTGGGACAATGATCCGCCTCCATGTGCACACATTTTTGTTTTTTTGTACATTGTTTTGATCCCCTATATCGATGATGTGCTTGTAATTTTCATGGGGATGAATGGAGGAAGGAGGGAAGGCATGCATGTGCCCTATGGGATGACTACACTCCATGTACTTTCTGTCTTATATTTTAGGGGGGGCATTGGAAAAACCATGATTGTTTCATGTGATTCATTGTTTCCTTATGGGAGGAGCTGTTTGCATCTCATGAGGACATTGTTGGAACAAGTCATGGATGGATGGGTTGGTGATCACTTAGCTTATGAGAGAAGATTATCCTTTGTTTGTGACACCAATGGAGGAGGAGATGAGTTGCAACACTCACATTATCAGTTGCTTGAGGACAAGCAACATTTTGGAGGGGAGGACTGTAATATTCCTAATTAGCCCAAGCTAATAGGAATATTCAATTTTGTTTTCATTTTCTCGTTCAAGAATAAAATTGTAAAGGAGGACAAATTAAACTCCTTAAACAGAAAAATAAAACAATGCCCATGTGAACAAGGCTAAATCTAGGTTGTCTTAATAAAACCCCCTCATGTGTGAAAAGGGATTGTGACAATTCATTGGGTCAACAAGACCAAATCTACAGCACTGTCCAGATGCAATGAACCTAGACGAACAACACAGATCTAGTTGGAGATAGATCTTTTCAGATCTATGCACATCTAGCCCCTCTTTTCACTGGGAAAAGTCCTCTATCCCAAAGGAAAGAGTGTCCTAGATCATTGGAGCTCCAGATCCATACCTTGTCATCATGCCAAAGTGTACATCAAGCCTACAATGCAGTTTATGTCCCTAGATTGTGTTATTTTGCAAGAGAGAAGTTGCAGGGTGTTTGGAAACTATTTGTAGGAGAGATCTCTGGTGTAAAGGAGTCTTCCTTACACTATGGTGATCTGTGGATTAGCCAATTAATCCATGTATGTTTCAGATCTAATTCATTCATTGATGTATCTACTTCATAATTCCTGAAGCATTCTGTATATCTACTGTAGTATATCTCAGATCTACTCATCTACTCGCATGTTTTGCACAAAACCCCAAGGGGAATGTATAGATGAGCTTTTCTTGTATACAGATATGAGTTAGATCCACCTTTTTATATATTTATCTTCTCTAGATCTTAGTTATAATATACTTCTTCTTCAGCCCCATTAAAATAACGCTGACAAGTTTATGCAGAGTTTTCTTGTGGCTGTAGCACCTCATTTCTAAGGGTTTATTCTTGTATAGTCTTCTACTTTCTCTTGTAAACTGTATGGGCTGTAATATAAATATGATTTGTTGTTTTACATATGATATGTGAGCCTCCATATTGATCTACTACAAGTATTGGGCTGAAATATGTTATTTTCCAGCATTGTTCTTTGTATCGCTGCAGTCCCCTTCTTTGGGCATTTTCTAGCTGCACTAGGTGTGGGGAGATCTGTTTAACCCACCTAGGAGGATTTTTTTTTAAACCCTATTAGATTCCGGTCTTATATTGTTATATCTAATGGATCCAAGTGCTGGTCTCAAATCCTATAGCATACATTCTTGAAAAGTGTGTTTTTCAGGCATGCCTTGCTAGCAGTCCTGATTTTGGGATATTAAAGAAAGGTTCTGCCAAACATTCGAAAATCAACCCTAATGCCAAGGCAGCCCATAACTACTCCACTATAGAGGATCTAGCTCACAGCCCTTGTGCTATGTCTGTGTGGGCGGTACTCCAGTCATGCCCAGCACAAAGGAGTGCGGTTCTCACTGCGATCGGGATGATAGATCTAAAGAACTCCCTTATGATCACATTCGATATGTAAAATCTTCAGAAGAGACTTCCTCATTACATGGCTTTTCAGATCAAATCTACATATCTAAAAATCAATATTTTTGAAACGGTAGCTGATGAGGGCACTTCCACATGTGTCATGTCTATCTCATGTTGGAAATCCATTGGATATCCTCAATCCGTTCCTTCACCTACTCTTCTCACTGCATTTCATGGACATTCTCACAGGCAACATGGCATTGTTCCGGCTTTTCCCATCTTTGTTAGGGTAAATTTTTCAATATTGAAGTCGCGATAGTTGATGCTAATTTGGACTACAACCTTATATTGGGGAAGAATTTGATTTATTGGATGGATGCTATTTCTTCATCATTATTTCACGTCCTGTGTTTTCCCCATGAAGGGAGGGTTGTTACTATCGATCAGATGGAATATTCTACGATAGATCCAAATGCATCTTCTAACTCTATTTTTGCCTTGGTGAATGATGTCAGGAAACCTCTGGAGAATTTATGGGTCAGGATGTATACTTCATTGATGAGTACCTTTGATATTCCGCCTCTTTCCATTCATATCAATGCTATTTCATCCTCTAGGGCTCCTACTCGAAGAGAGTTCTTCTAAACTCATTATTTCTTAGACCCTTGGACCTTACCTTCTCCTACTACCACATTAGAAGAAGGTGAAGTGGGTGGAATGACATTCCCTATATCTGCAACAGAGATTTCTTATCAGTCTATTGTTGACTCTGCAGATTCTGATCCAGTTTTTCTTTTGCTGGAGGATTTGAACAAAGATGTGGCTTCGACTTGGACACTTAATTCATCCTCTGCTAAGGATTTCCTCGATACTATTCTTCCAACTGAAGAGGCTATCCTAGAGGCAATGAATGGTGTGGAAAGACTGTGGGATAATTTTGATCATCGGTTCTATTTTATACTGGATTTGTGAGAAGTTGAGTCAAGATTCTATAACCCTCTGTCTTCTAGTTCTGTTCATCCGATCCTGAACCCTTTGGCTCTAGCAGAGATTTTTTCTGAAGGGAACATGGTTTTCATTACTGATACAATCTCGGTGAACATTTCCAGGAATCCCAACGTTATAGAGAATGTTTTCATCGGAGCTAAATGTTCCCCTGAAGAGATTCAGACTTATACTGATATATTTAAAGAGTTTTGTGATGTGTTCACTTGGTGTTATGAGGAAATTCCTAGAATTGATCCATCTATTGTCCATCTTGAGATCAGGGCTTATGAGAATTCTAAGCCTATATGATAGAACATTCTTCTGGTAAACCCTAGGAAAGCAACAACTATCAAGCCCGAGGTTGAGAAGATGCTTAAGGCGAGTTTCATATGCCCCATTCCTTTGACTGAGTGGGTTTCGAATCCGGTGCATGTGAACAAGAAACAAGGAACGATCCGTGTCTACATTGACTTCAGAGATTTGAATAAGGCATGTCCAAAGGATAATTACCCCACACCATTTATTGATCATAATATTGATGAGTGTGCAGGGAATGAGATTTTCTCCTTCATGGACACTTTCTTGGGATACAATCAGATTACCAGCCGTCCTGAATATCAGCACAAGATTGATTTTATTTTCCCCTGGGGCACGCTTGCATACAAAAATATGCCTTTTGGCCTTGAAAATTTTGGAGCTACTTTATAGTGGGCCATGTCTTATGCTTTCCATGATATCAAGAATATCATCGAACATTATTTGAAAGATTTAGTTGCTTGTTCTCGAAAGATAGTTGATCATCCCTCTCATCTTCGACAGATTCTTGAAATATGTCATTATTAGAATATTCAGTTGAACCCTAATAAGTTTGTTTTCGCCTTCACATCCTATTGGTTTTTGGGATTCATAGTGTTTATTGAAGGGATTTAGGTAGATCCCTTCAAGGTTGAGACAATACTTCAGTTTCCTCCCCTGTATTCTATTCATCGGCTTTAAAGTATTCAAGGAAAAGCCAATTTCTTGAGGAGATTCATCACTATTTATTCTAAGGTTACAAAAGGATTTATGAGATTGTTGAAGAAGCCATTCTTGTGGGATGATTTTTCTCAATGCTCGTTCGATTCTTTGAAAAAGGCATTGACCTCCGCTCCTTTATTGAGTCCACCTGATTATAGTAGATACTTCCTTTTGTATCTCGCCATGGAAGAATCTACTATAGGTATGGTTATGGTTAAGGAGGATTATGCTATTTGTGAGCATGTTATTATCAAAGTTGAGGCTTGGTAGGTCATGAATTGTTGTATTCTCCTATTGACGAGTTAGCTTTGGCAGCTGTTCATGTTATTCACTAACTTAGGCATTACATTCACCTTCGCAAAACTTATGTTTTGACAGCGGTCAATCCGTTTCAAATTTTTCTCAGTAGTTGAGTGATTGGGGGCAAATACAATCGATGGATTTTAATTTTGGAAGAATTCGATCTCTAATTTCTATTTGCCAAATCCAATAAATCGTTGGTATTTACGGAGTTGATATCTGAGTTTCCTTGTGGAGATGAGATTATTTATGAGGAGTCATTCCCTGATGAACATATTTTCCTCATTTATTCACAAGATCCTTGGCATGGGGATATCATTGTTTATCTCCAGACTTCAAAGTTTCCCCTCACTTTTTTGAACGATGAGTGTCGAAAGGTGCGACACTTTGAAAATTTTTATCTTATTATCGATGACACTTTGTATCGTCGTGGGGTTGACTTGATCCTTAGACATTGCTTAACTCTCGAAGTGGCTAAGGTTGTGCTGAATGATTTCCACAATGAATCTTGTGGTGGTCATTTATCTGGGCATGCTACAACTGAAAATATTTTGCGTGCTACATATTTTTTCCCCTCAATTTTCAAATATTGTGTTGAGGTGGTCAAAAAATATCATCCTTTTCAAGTTTATGCTTGGAATATGTGCGCTCATCCAACTCTACTCTTTGTTGTTATCACTGTCGGTCTATTCAGTAGGTGGGGAATTTATTTTGCTACTTGTAACCCACCTTTGGAAAAATGTCACAAGTACATTATCGTAGCAATGGACTACTTCACCAAGTGTCCCGAGGCTATGCCTACTTTCTCAAACTATGCTGAAAAAATAGCCCTGTTTCTATGCAACGAAGTTATTTCTCGCTTCGGTATCCCAAAAGATATTGTCACTGACCATGGTAGTCATTTTCAAAACACCACGATGGATAAATTGGCTCTTAAATTAGGTTTCCAACAAGAGAATTCGTCTCTGTATTATCCCGAGGCCAATGGGCAGGTTGAAGTCGTGAATAAATCATTAAAGGTTATCCTTCAAAGGGCAATCAATAAATCTAGGTCCAATTGGCATGTCATGTTGTATCCTGTGGTTTGGGAATACTGGATGTCAGTTAAGAATGCAACTAAATTCACTCCTTTCCAACTAGTTTATGGTTTGGAATCAATCTTCCCTGTTGAGTGTGAGATTCCTTCCCTTAAGCTGATTGTTGAACTTCTTCCAGACACTTAAAGTCTTGAAGAATGCCTTGTCTATCTATAATTTCTCGATGAGCAGCGTCGAGATGCAGCTATGATTAATGAGGCCCATAAGAAAAGAGTGAAGGTTCAGTATGATAAGGCTGTGAAACCTAGTTTTTTTTTCTGAAGGTGACCTCGTTTTGGTCTACGATCAAGACAAGGATGCCCTAAAATTCAAATCCATGTGGTATGGGCCTTTCATTGTCAAAAGCGTCCTTAATAAGAGATCTTATGCTTTGGTTCACTTTGACGGAAACTAGTTGGCAGAGCTAAGAAATGGGCTCTATATTAAGAAGTATTATGCCTAGGCATTTTCCTAGCATTTTCTTTGGTTGTATATATTGTATTTTTGTGAAAATTTGTCTATCGATTATGGTGCAAACTTGATGTTTTTGATCCGCTTTGGTATTTGTTTATGGATGATATGATTAATTTTGGCTTTGCCGATGGTGCTAGTTGAAATACCCATAATATTTCTTCTGTGGCTTGGGTAATCTACTATCCATCTGGTCAGTTGCTAATCTCAAGGGGCGTATGTATTGGTCCTCCTTCAAATAATGTCGCAGAATATATTGTTGTGATCAATCTAATTTTGGAGGTAATGTCTCTCTGTATTGGTTTGTTAGTGGTTTCATAAAATCACATCATAAAATCGATGTATATATATATCAGGATTAAGAGTCATGTGTTAAAAAATATAAAAAAAATTGGACAAGTATGTCCTATAAAATTAGGTCTTATCCCCGATCATGTCCATCGTCAAAAAAATATCAAATTCATCGAGTCATCCTAAAAATTCTATGCATACGGGCCCTGCCTTAGATAGGCATGATAGAAGAACACTATGGCAATAGCCACATGCCGGAATAGTCACACCCAATCACGTGGTACACCGACCACAGGTCTCTGACCAACCTTAGGGAGGTCCTCTATTGCAGCCATAGGGACATGGCAGATTAAAACTTACAAGTTCCTCTGTATGGCATGGAGGACTCTCCCAGGGTGTTCTGTGACATTCTCTGCCTCTCTTTCACGGTGATTGTGCCTCAGTAAGCCCTCGAGTCTAACTAGTCCAACATCTATAATGTTAAATTTGTAAGTCCACTGTCCTATCAAAAATATTTTTCATTTTCATATTTTTATTGAAAATCCAAAAAATAAAATAATCAAAAATAATTTAAATGTGATCTTACCAATCTCTCCCCATGCAACTCCGGGTGGTAAGGGAAGATCAAAATCTCCCCTGAAGTCCATGCCAACATAGGGGTAATATTCTATGACGTCACTTGTTCTCCCCACCACAGGAGAACTCGTCATCCCAGATAGGCCTAGGGAGCTCGCCACCCTCTAGCCTCTTCATTAGGTCAGCCCAACGTGCTATATGTCAATATCATGGGATGCTCATAGTAGAGATCACTTTGGGTCGAAGCTGAGGAATCCTATCAAAGAATAATGAACACAAAATGGTCCCATAATCGAAATGTTTAATTTTATTCTTCTGGATGGAGGTTAAATGTTTCTTCAAATTGGCGAACAAGGTAGTGCACCAATCATATAAATAAGTTAGGAATTCAACTACCAAACTCATGTTCCCACGTGAGGCTTGGTGCAATGAATCAGACCTGGCTACTTTGACTATGGTGAAAATAAGTATTTTCATGTGCAATTCTTGCACATCTCTAATTGGGATCTGGGTCCCGACCTTCTGAGTACCCTCAACACATTATATGCGAATGTAATCCTCAACATTTAGCCCTCCTATTGGCTTGCCTTGTAAATTCACTGGCTCTCCTCTTCGAGAGAGTCCAATAATAAAATATATGTCTTCAGTCACAATCCTTAAAGGCATTTGATCAGTCATGAAGCATTCCTCCTTTGGGTCCCAGTAATTAACGAGCATTTTGAGGAATTTGGTATTTTTTTTCATATTGGGCATATTGAAAAATTTGAGTAATCCACATCCTGGGAGTATATCTAACAAAAATTGGTCCTCCATTACCTCATTTCCAATTTCACTATGCTCCCTCTCTCTCCAGTTGATGTTCTTCCTGAGTCAATTCAAAAAATTACCAGTTACATTTTTATTTTAAAATTTCACTCAGCGCATACATGAGTTTATTCTTATAGAGACGCGTCTATACGCAGGTTCAAAATTTTGAACCCGCATATATGCAGAGGGTTAATCTAAAAAATTAAATCCTATGGTGAAATTAACATAAATTTACTTTAATTGATACTAAAATTTATTACTAAAATGATTGAGAGGATTACCTGGAATATTTGAGCTGATTCGACTGAGAATTTGTCTGGATTGAAGTTGGGGATTTTCTACTTCAAAGATTTTTCTCAAATTCACCAATGCACAAATGACCAAATGTGAGTTCAAAAAGCCTATTTATGCCTAGAATTCAAAAAAATTTCAAGGCCCACTTGTCTAAAAAAATTTGTTGAATTTTTGAATTTGTCCAATAATTTATGACCTTTTGGCTTGTAAGTGTTGGGATAGGTTGTTTTCAGGTCCATTTGATGATTTCGATATAATTTTCACTACTTTGATTCCATGACCACTGACCTGTCATGGAAGGTATTGTGTTCAGAAATGGCATATAGGTTAGGGAATTCACTTTCCGTTTCACTTATGCATACTAGCCTCAATACTGAAATATTTCCATAGGGTCGACCCCATCATGTTATGATTCTTAAACCATTTTCACTTGCCAAGTTATAAACTCATGATATGATGGTAGATCCATCCTTTACATGGGATTCTTAGTTAGATCCTCGCTAGCATATGTTTCCCATGCTGCAAATTGTATAGGCTCGGGAGTCCTCTTTAGTCCCGCCATGGCTTATGTGACAAGGCTTCATTCTTCTTCTTCTTCACTATCTTTCTAGATTTATACCCTAGATGCTCCCATTTTATTGTTGAGTTTTTTTGATGAATTACATATTGACCATTTGTATATCTTGGCTTTAAGCCGGCTTCACTTAGACTCATGTATAAGCCATCTTTTTTACCATGTCCTTATGCAAAGTGAGCCTGGAAATCACTTAGCCTCTGCAACTCGACACCTTTTGGCCATGGAAAAAATATTCCAGTGTCATTTACCAGTTTTTCCACCTTGCATTGAGCATAGGATTGTTCCTATCCTAGGAACTAGAGAATCTATTCATCAACACTCATGCTATCCACTATAATATAGGCATTATTTTATTATTTTTTCAGGATTTCAATATAAAAAAGACAAAAAAATAAAATATCCCAAAAAGAGTGGGATCGGGACATTACTTCCAAATTTGATGGAAGCTAAGATTCCATTGTGTTGCCTTTGAACACAACAAAAAACACTAAGTCTTTTCTTCATTTTGGGATGGGATTCAGTTTGACTTAGGAGAAGCCATAACCTTGTATCGAGTCATTACTCCCTCGAATTGTTATCTCTTCCAATTATATGGAGGTTTTGTTCGTGCCTCTTGCATGCAAAACTTATACAATGTTATCATCTGCTGCCATAGTCAAAACGAGTTGTGCTTTCCTTCAAGGGAAGTAAACCTGAGTCGGCCTTTTCGCGGTGTCTCTTGAGTCATTTTTCATTTGGCCATCCCCGGTCTGTAAGATTCTTGATCTATCACATCAGTTATTTGGTCCTTTGCTCATGATGGTTTAAGAAGGTCTTCATTAAATTCTTCCCGACGAGTTTTTCTCTTATCGATTCAACAAAGGTAGGAAATATTTTGGAGGGGTTGTAGTAGGTACATCGCTTAGAGACGTATGGAATAACCCCAACTTCTTTGTATAGTTCTCACCTTAAGCATGAGGTCTAGACTTCTATAAGTATTGTCTCATTCTACTAATTTCACGAGCTTCCTTACTTAGCCGAATTAAAGATGTATTCCCTTTTATTCCTCTTGTCGGCTTACACACTTCACAACACCAGTCAAACTTCAATTGTGCCGATTACATAGTAGGAGTATATGATTTTCACAATTTTGTGATGTCCATAGTTTTAGTATCATCTCTCATGTTACTCTTCTATCAACAGGCATGTCAAGTACCCTGGTGAAGTCAATTCAAGGAATCACTAGCATTGCCTCTTTGTTGGTGATCTTGTACAATACTCGATGAGCTTGTTTTATTCACCTCTCTACGTAGGAATCATTTCTCTTCTTTCACCTTTTATTTATTTTTCAATTTCATGATCATTGGCATTTTATCAACATTTATTTCATCAAGGATGGAAGAATAATTCCAAATTATTTTACGAGCAAGAGATAACTCTCCTTATTTTATAGAGACTCTTATGTATATACCTTTTAAATTAGTTTTCTTGCTTAAGTTTTTCTCCTTTCCCTTCTCTACTTGACTGAGGGAACGCATTAGAAACAAATTAATTTAAATGGCCGATTCAAGGAATGAAGATCCGATAATAAATAAAAGAATCATAGATACTCTTAAGCTTTCACTTAAGATGAATCATATTTTTCACTTCAGCGGGAACACTATCGTAATGTGATGAAAATGTGACTAGAATGCATCTAAACATAAAATCTAATCTTTCTAACTACAAGGTCAAGATCATGTAAAGTCATATTTCCAATGCAACCACAAGAGATTTTATCCACCTGCAACTAGAAAGATATTAATGATTAGTGACTATATAAAATAATATGCCACAATAAAAATACTTTCCTGAAACACTTACACATAAATATGAAGGTCACATCTATAGGTAGAAAAGTATGACGTAATAACTTGTTTCAACTACCATGCAACTTCAACTTGCTGATTGGAATAATGGTCATATAAACCTTCATGGATGCTCATGAATGTACATTCATATATGTTTTAAATATTTGAAAACATCAAGAAAGATAGAAACTTATTATTGGAAACAAATTTATCGAGATAATATTCCTATATCTAGTCATAGATTCGATCATAGTATCTAAAACTACGCTTCTGAAAACCTTGATTTTAAAAAAAAATGAAATTCAAATCAACACAATCGAGTCATGGAGAATCTTGAAAGGTAAATTTGACCCGATGTTGTTTATAAGAATTTTCAAGATCATGAAGACCTGAAAAAATGTTAAGTTCCTCAACTATCTGACAAGTATCTGAAAAGTGAAATGATGAATAATAAAAACCAATGGGCTCAACTAATGTAAAACAATTATTATTCAGTGTACCAGTCGGAAAATGACTAATTGAGTTAAAGTTTTTAGAACCAATGATTTTATTAGATTGGCGGATTGACATATAATATTCTCAATTCTCCATTGGTTCCCTTTGTATACAATTACATACCATATCATCAACATGAGAGCTTGGGGTATTAAAAAAACTTGTTCACATCATAAATCTGGGAAACCAATTACATACTAGTATGATAAATATTAGAAACATATTTCAAATCACATATGACATTCATATCAATGTGATAAATTAGTTTGTTGGAAAAAAAAAAATTTGCTTACATATGATTCAACCATTGAATGACACTTGAGAGGATTGATTGTGCCAAAAAAATGATTAACTTCATAACATACACTAGAGATATAAGAAACTGATTATTCACAAAATAGTTTAACAAAAGGAATATTTTAGTTGATGATAATGTTTGTCTCGATAATTACAATGATAGACTACGAAGCTGTGTACATTCGAGAAATGCATGCATCTAAAACATTGATTTGATATAAGAGGTTTTCATGCAAATGAATTAACTGAAAAAAAAAATATTCTTTTAGATCAGAAAATCTATTTTGAGGACTAAAAGAATTAACTTAAAAGGCTTAAATTCCTTCAAGAATGATCGTTTTTACACCATTTTTTGGTCATCTAACTCTTCATCATTAGATGGACCCAAGTACACCATGTAAGACCAGTTTTACCCCAAATAAAACTGCTTTCACTATGTTAATTAGGAAACCCCAAAAGGAATAATTAATTAAACCATAATTTAATTATTATTCCAAGTCATACCTAACCCAAAACAAAAAGAAGGAGATAAACCCATAGTTATCTTATTATTTTCTATAGGAATAATTATTTAAATAATATTCCCTGTTAAAATAAATCAAATTACTCATTAAATAAACAATATTTATTTTGATTATATCCCAACCACTTCCTTAAAAAGATAAATAAATCATTTATTTACTTATCTTTCACTAATAAAGGGATTTGACCTTAGTCAAACACCCTTTCTCCAACAAATAATGGAAAAACATTCTGCGAGAGGGTATCAAGACTAGATCCACCCCTATGGAATATTTTATTATTATTTGTTGGAGGGAAAGGGTGTTTGACTTGGGTCAAATCCCTTGATTAGTGAAAAATAAATAAATAAATGATTTATTTATCTTTTTAAGGAAGTGGTTGGGATATAATCAAATAAATAATGATTTATTTGTTTAATGGTGGTTGATTTGGTCATCTTTAACAAGGAATATTATTTAAATAATTATTCCTAGAAAATAATAAGATAACTATGGGTTTATCTCATTAATTTTTTTGTTTTTGGGTTAAACATGACTGGGAATAATAATTAAATTATGGTTTAATTAATTATTCCTTTTGGGGTTTCCTAATTAACATAGTGAAAGCAGTTTTATTTGGGGTAAAACTGGTCTTACATGGTGTACTTGGGTCCATCTAATGATGAAGAGTTAGATGACCAAAAAATGGTGTAACAATCGTACGTCCAGTGAAACAATGCTGAGGAAATAATTGTATAACAATATATATATCTTACCTAGCTCAGAGACATCATCATGATCACGAGAACCTAACATAAGTATCAACAGGGGCTAAAGTGATTTGACATCCTGACGAGTCCCTGAATAGTCAAATGTTGGATGATTGAATTTTGAAAGCATTTTTAGGTCAAAATTTGTGTGAAGAAAACTATCATCATTTATCTCATCAAGATCATTATGAATAATATGGTGGTTACTGGAATCAATAGTTTCATTAAATGTCTCAATATCACCAATTGTATTACCCAAATTGTAAGAAAGATGTTTAGTGATTACTACATCATCTTATTCATTATGGGAAGCCTTACCACCTTCTGTCGACTTGATATCGGATTCACTCGAATGTGAATTGGAAGAACATGATATATTAGTTGATTCATCACACAAATTTCGATATTAGGGCTCGTGAGCCGACGAAGAAATTCCTATGAGCAACTATTCTATGATCAAATAAAATTCCAAATTAAAGCCTTACAAATCCATGTCTTCTTGTAAAAACAAGAGATCATTCAATGTACTTTGGAATTCATTACCACATATGTTATTGGAGTCATTAATTCCAAGGTAATAGTTTTCTAATCCTTCATCTTAGTTAAGAGATTCGGTTTCATTGAACTAATTTCCAAGATAAAAATATCCATGATCAATCATGAATGTAAAACATCATCTTGAGATAGAGGAATTTGAAAGAAGGAAGAAATATTGGAAGTTTCTTCACTATTTTTCTCCTCTACCTGTGTAATGTGAACACCTTGTACCTGATAACCATTTGATCTAGTAACATGAGAATCAAAAGTATTTGAAGCAAAAGGTGATGGAGTGGATTGATAAAAGGAATCAAGGTAGAGTAGATCATGAGATGCAAATGATAGAGGATGACATCTATCCCTTGAAGATACAAAACTTTCAATAATATTAGACTCAAGATTAAATTATGAACATCAATGCCACCTCGAGGAATCAAGGGAAAAATCTTCTCCTCAGGCATGAGGGCTTCATTGGGGGTTAAATACTGTAACACATGTGTTCATATTGGGA
Organism: Pinus albicaulis; assembly: GCA_034641835.2. NCBI lineage: Eukaryota > Viridiplantae > Streptophyta > Pinopsida > Pinales > Pinaceae > Pinus > Pinus albicaulis. Next base: position 593,444,971 of record CM076579.1, read on the forward strand.
AATACATATTGAGGAGAACAAGACATAATATATTTAGAATATAATAGGGGTAAATGGTTTTTATATGTTGTCTATAAAAAATGGAGCTCAAAGTTAATGAAAAAATATAAAGGGGAAATGGATAACTACAATATCTAGTGAAATTAGGTTTTTTTAAATTAAGAATGTGTATTGGGTTCTATTAGTAGGGGGTTAAATAAAGTGATTTTTAGAGATATTTTCCAATATGTAGTAAAATTAAGGGCATTGTTTATTATTCTATGAACATAGATCCTATGTCATAGGGCCATTGAGTAAAGTCCCCATGACCTTAGGCTCCATGGATTTAACAGACAATTAATTTTTTTCCTAGATAAGGTCTTGAAAATGGGAATAAAATGAAGGTTAGATAAGTGGATCAACAATTTGATTTACATATTTCCCAATATCAAAAACAACACCTAATACTACATTGTTTGGTAATGAAAACTGAGGAGGGGAAGTGACAAAAAGGGTAGCGGGTTCCTCCTCTAGGAGTTGAGGTGCCTCATGATCAATGGAAACTGTGAAATCATTGTTCACAATTACTGCATAATCACTATGAGAAAGGATTGCAAAATGACTGTAATAAAGGATTATGAATTCACTATTGGCAATGATTGTACAATGATTGTGAGTAAGGGTTGCACAAAAATATCACTATGAAGTGTGCTTATTTTATATTGAAAGTGTTCTTTTGAATATATCAAGAGTTGGGAATGTGAGAACAAGTAGTCTGAGACTTGGAATTCCTAAAGGAGGAATTAAAAAATTATACAACATTACGAAGCATGGAATTAATGGCTTGAAATGAAAGATGGAATGATCATAAGGAGGCTCGAAAATTCAAATGTAGGAAATATTTTTCAGGGGTTGTAGTAGGTAAAACACTTGGCAACACATGGAAGAATCCCAACTGCTTTATTTAGTTCTTACCTTGAGCATGAGGTCTATAATTCTAGAAGTATTTTCTCATTCTATTCATTTCCCCGGCTTCCTTACTTAGCCCAATTAAATATGTATTCCCTTTTATTCCTCTTGTAGGCTTACACACTTCACAAAACTAGTCAAACTTCAGTTGTGTCGATTAGGGAGCAGGAGTATATGATTTTCACAATTTTATGATGTCTATAGTTTTAGTATTATCTCTCGTATTGCTCTTCTATGAGTAGGCATGTCCAGTACCCCAACGAAGTCACTTCAAGGAATCACTGGCATTGATTCATTGTAAGTGAGCCTGTCCAATGTCCAATGAAGTTGTTAGCTTCACCTCTCTGAGTACGAATCATTTCTCTTCTTTCACCTTTTATTTATTTTTCAAGTTCATGATCATTGGCATTTTATCAGCATTTATTTCATCAAGGATGGAAGAATAATTCCAACTTATTTTACGAGAAAGAGAGAAATTTCCTTATTTTACAGAGACTCATATGTATATACCTTTTAAAGTAGTTTTCCCACTTAAGTTTTTCTCCTTTCCCTTCTCTACTTGTTTGAGAGAACGCGTTAGAAAAAATTAGGGTTTTCAAATGGGTAGTTTTAGATACTATGATCGAATCTATGATTGGACATAGGAATATTTTCTCGAAAAATATGTTGCTAGTAATAATTTTCTATATTTCTTGATGATTTCTAAGATTTAAGACATAAATGAATGTACATTCAGAAGAATACATGAACATTTGTATGACTATTGTTCCAATAAACACTTTTAAGTTGCACAATGGTTCAAACAATATGTCATACTTTTCTACCTGCGGATGTGACCTTCATCTTTATGTGCAAGTGTTTCGAGAAAATATTTTTATTGTGGCACATTATTCTATATAGTCACTAATCATTTATATCTTTCTAGTTGCAGGTGGATAAAAACTCTTGCATTTGCATTGGAAATATGACTGTACATGATTTTGACCTTCTAGTTAGATAGATTAGATTTTAGGTTTAGTTTCATTCTAGGTAGATTTGCATCACATTGCAATAGTGTTCCCACTGAAGTGAAAAATATGTTTCATCTTAAGTGAAAGCTTAAGAGTATATATGATTCTTATATCTATTATCGGATCTTCATCCCTTGAATTAGCCATTTAAATTAATTGGTTTTTAAAGATGAAATTCCAATCAACGTAATCGATTCATGGGGAGAATATTGAAAGGGAAATTTGACTTGATCTTGTTTATAAGCCTTGTCTAGATCATGACGACCTGAAAAAATCTTAAGTGCCTCAACTATCTGACAAGTATCTCAAAAGTGAAATGATGAATAAAAAAACCAGTGGGCTCAACTAATGTAAAACTATTATTATTAGATGTACTCGTGGGAAAATGATTAATTGTGTTAAATTTGTTAGAACCAATGTTTTGATTATATTGGTGGATTGGCATATAATATTCTCGATTCTCCATTGGTTCCCTTTGTTTGCAATTACATACCATATCATCAACATGAGAGCTTGGGGTAAAAAAATAAAAATTTCACATCATAAATCTGGGAAACCAATTACGATACTAGTATGAGAAATATTAGAAACATATGTCAAATCACATATGACATTCATATCAATGTGATAAATTAGTTTATTAGAAAAAATTATTTTTTCTTACAGATGATTCAACCATTGAATGACACTTGAGAGGATTGATTGTGCGAGAAAAATGATCAACTTCATAACATCAACTAGAGATATAAGAAACTGATTATTCAGAAAAGAGTTTAACAAAAGGAATATGTTAGCCGATGATAATGCCTGTCTCGATAATTACAGTGATAGGCTACAAAGTTTTGTACAATCTAGAAATGCATGCATCTAAAACATTGATCTGATATAAGATGTTTTCATGCAAATTAATTAACTGGAAATAAATATTATATTAGATCTGGAAAATCTATTTTGAGGAATAATAGAATTAACTTAAAAGGTTTAAAGTCCTTCAAGAACGATCTTACATCCAGTGAAACAATTTTGAGGAAATAATTGTACAACAATATATAGATCTGACCTAGTTCAGAGACATCATCATGATCGCGAGACCTAACATAACTATAAACAGGGGCTAAAATGACTTGGATTCCTCATGAGTCCATGAACAGTCAAATGTTGGATGATTGAATTATTAAAGAAGTTTTGGGTGAACCTTTTTGTGAATAAAAATATCATCATTTATTTCAGCAAGATCATCATGAATAATATGGTGGCTGCTGGAATCAATGGTTTCATTAGATGTCTCAATATCACCGATTGTATTACCCAAATTAAGAAATATGTTCAATGATTACTGCATCATCTTCTTCATTATGGGAAGCCTTACAACCTTGTGCTGACTTGATCTTGGATTCACTAGAATGTGAATTGGAAGAACATGATATATTAGTAGATTCATCACACACATTTCGATACTAGGGCTTGTCAGTCGAGGATGAAATTCCTATGAGAAACTACTCTATGATCAAATTAAATTCCAAATCAAAGCCATGAAAATCCATGTCTTCTTGTAAAAATAAGAGATCATTCAATGTGCTTGGGAATTCATTACCACATATGTTAGTGGAGTCATTAATTTCAGGGTAATGGTTTTCTAATCCTTCATGCTTGTTAAGATATTTGGTTTCTTTCAATAGATTTCCAAGATAAAAATATTCTTAATTTGTCATGAGTGTAAAACATCATCTTGATATAGAGGAATTTGAAAGAGGGAATAAATATGGAAAGTTTCTTCACTATTTTTCTCCTCTACTTGTGCAATGTGAACACCGTGTACCTAATAACCATCTGATCTAGTAACATGAGAATCAAGAGTATTTGAGGCAAATGGTGATGGAGTGGATTGATAAAAAGAATCAAGGTTGAGTAGGTCATGAGATTTAAATGATAGAGAATGACATCTATCCCTTGAAGAGACAATACTTTCAATAATATCATACTCAAGATTAAATTATGAACATCAATGTCACCTTGAGGAATCAAGGGATCAATCTTCTCCTCATGCATGAGGCTTTCATTGGGGATGAAATACCATAACACTTGTGTTCATATTGGGAAATATTTATTTAGGAGAACAAGGCATAATATATTGAGCATATAATAGGGGTAAAGGATTTTTATATGTTGTGTATAAAAAATGGAGCTCAAAGTTAATGAAAAAATATAAAGGGGGAATGGATACTTACAATATAGACTAGTGAAATTAGGGTTTTTTTTAATTGGGAATGTTTATTGGGTTCATATTAGTAGGGGATTCAATAAAGTGATTTTTAGAGGTATTTTCCAATATGTATTAAAATTAAGGGTATTGTTTAGTATTCTATGAACACACATGCTATGTCAGAGGTTCATTGAGTAAAGTCCCTGTGACCTTAGGCTCCATGGATTTATTGGAACATTAAAAATTTTCCTAGATAAGGTCTTGACAATGGGAAGAAAATGAAGTTGGGATAAGTGGATCAAAAATTTGATTTACAGATTTCCCAATTTCAACAACAACACCAAAGACTAGATTATTTGGTAATGAAAATTGAGGAGCAGAAGTGACAAAAAGGGAAACAGGTTCATTTGAGGTGCCTCATGATCAATATAAGTTGGAAGAGAAAAGAAAACCAGTGATTTAGATTCAAATTACTTCAAGAATATTAGAACCAGATGTTAAAAATTCTAACTCGTGAAATCCCAATTCATATTTTCTTTAGAAAACTCATAACAAAGATGTAGAAATAAAATGATAAAATCCCATAATGATTCATTGGTTTTCATTATAAGATGATTGATCGTTTTATATACATCTTGATAATTGTACCTATTAAAAGCCTCACGAAACTCCTTTAAAAAAATTTCAAATGAATGAATGGAAGTAGCCAGTAATGTATGATTCCAATTCTTAAGACGTCCTTCAAGTGTGAGGGTGAATAGTATGGACATGAAATAATTACAATTTATTCCATTAGAAAGATATAAATGAGAAAATTGAATCATGTATCCAAGAACAATTAGTTATCCCTCGCTTGTTAGATCCCTATATTACTAGTATAGTCCCTTATTGTTGTTAGTGTAACCCCCTTATTGTTTTTGTTGTACCCCTGTATCACCAATATTTTTATTATTGTGCCCTTACATTATTATTGTTAGGTTGGCTAGGATTATATTGTGACCCCATGGACTCCTATATATAGAAGGAGGTTTTTTCATTTGTATCATTCAATAATTGTTCATTTATGTAATGTATTGAAGGTTTCCCCCTCGAATTGGTTGATTTCTAAGACGTTGATCTCTCTTTTCTTCTATTTTTGGAGTTGGTTTCATAGCATTTTGTACCAGAGATTTGGATTATAGGGTTTCGCTGCTCCAAACATGCCATCATGGAATTTTACCTATAATTATATTTCTACGAATATTCAAAAGCTGAAATTTTTAGCACGTGAAGACGAACTCACGAGGAACAACGTGTAGAAATTTAAGATCTTGGTTCACAATATTTGAGGAGGTATGATCTATGGAAGTTAGGGTTTTTTCAGGCTCTTGAATTTCATCTAAAACAGGTGATCATGGAATTTTTTATACAAGGTTTTTTTCTACAAAGGTTCAGAAACCGAAATTTTTATCACGCGAAGCTGAAATCCTCAGGCACCTCATGTAATAATTTCAGACCTTGGTTCGCAATATTTACAGAGATATGATCTGTGGAAGTTACGATTTTTTCAGGCTCCCGAATTTCATGTCAAAGAGGTGTTAGGATAAAATTGGAATGGCTGCAAGTACAAAGACTGTACTTTCCTGTGTATCAATTTTAGAGCCGAAGGAGGAAATAGTGACACGTGGCTCACCGTACAAGTTCACTATACTAAATTAGTCCATAATTAGGTCATTGTGGGAGATTGGGCATAAATTTTCCTTGAAGAATTCAAATTGGGTTAGACCTATGGCATTCGAAAGAAGATTCAGAGAGCTACTACAAGGCCAAATTTCAGATATTGAAGATTCAAAATCACTGAGATAATTCAGTTTCAATATTGAGATCCTCAAAAGAAAGAAAAAGGTGTGTATTTTTTTTTCGAATTGCATAAGTCTTGCGTGAAAAAATAGTTTGAATTGATTCCAAGGGAATATTATAGAATAGATATCAGTATTGGGTTCTAAAATACCCCCTAAAAGGAATTCAACACCCATTAAGCCTTCAGAAGGCTCTACTATGACTCATGAAGATAAAGAAGTGCACCATGACATATCAAAATTACAAGAGCGAGTGCAACAAAAAATGAAATGGAAGTTTTGAAGAAAGGCATGGAAGTTAAGATGGATGGTTTGAAGAAAGGCATGTAAGCTAATATGGATGGCATGGAATCTGGAATAGAAGCTAAGGTGGATGACATGGAAGAAAAAAAGAAATATAACATGGAAAACATGAAGAATGATCTAAAAGAAGACATGGAAGTGTTGACAAATTTGATACAAGAAATGTTTCCTAATGGTGAAAAGATAGTAGCGGAAACTCATGATGAGAAAAAAAAATGTTAATCGTGATTTCATAAACTCTAATGTTGGATGGGAGAACCACCATATTCCAAATATGGATATGAGGAATTTTGATGGCAAGGATCCTGTAACATGGGTACTGCAAATGGAACAATATTTTTGTCTGAATAATGTGCAAAACACACAAAAGGTACGCATTGCAACTTTACATTTAGAAAAAAAATACATTTGTATGGTATCGATGGCTTTGCTCCCATAAAAAAATTGTCACTTGGTCAATTTTTATGGAGGAAATGATAGCACATTATGAGGATAGAAAGAGAAACACCTTCTTTATCTAATTGATAAATCTTAAACAAAAGGGTTTAGTGGTAGAGCAAATTAAGGACTTCCAAAAATTTAATATAAGGGTAACTGATATTCCAAAGGAATACAGGATTGATGTCTTCATAGTGACTTTAAAGGATAACATCAAACATGAATTTCATGTTTGGGAACCTGATTCATTGGAGAAGGCATTCAGGCTGGAAAGAAAAATTGAATGTAAAATTATGGTGACAAGGAAGCCTACCACTCACATCTATAAAGATGGAAGTGTTTCTACTCCTATATTTCCACAACCTACAAGGTTGACACCACAACAATTGGAAGAAAAAAGAGAAAAAGAGCTTTTCTATAGTTGTGGTAGAAAATACACTAAAGGTCATAAGTGTGATGAGAAGAAATTATTTTACATAGATTGTGAAGAGGAGGAAGAAAATGAAAAAGAAACTTCAAAAGAAGAGGATATATAGCAGAAATGAACCCTAGAAAAAGAATAAATGGGTCCGACCATATTGTGTAATTCATTGGCAGGAATTACTACTCAAACTCTCGAGATAGAAGGACATATCAAGAAGAAAAAATTAATAGTGTTGATTGATTCGGGTAGTACCCATACTTTTATTCATTGTAATGTAGCCAAGGAATTGCATTTTTTCCTATACCTAGCACCAGAATGTCAAGTGATGGTTTCAAATGGAGGAATTATAAATTTCTCTAGAAAATGCCATAAGATAAATTTAACCATGGCGGAATATGTATTGAGTAGTAAAATTATTCCATTCCAATGGGAGGTGTTGATATTGTACTAGGAGTACAATGGTTACAATATTTGGGGATGATAGCTTTTAATTTTCAAGAGCTTTGGCTGAATTTTTTTCAGAAGGAAATTAAGTCGAATTAGGAGGTATCGCAAGGAAGACAGGAAAGATAATAAGCTATAATTTCATGACAAAGCTTTGAAAGAAAGAACAATGAGGCGTAATTGCACAATTATGCTCACTAGAATTTCTAACTTCAAATTCATCTATTTCTCTAGGTCTCCAAAAAGTATTCGAAAATCATTCCAAGATGTTTAAAACTCCCAAATGATTCCCACCTATTCGTGATCATGATCATGCTATTAATTTGATTCGAGGAAGTGTTCCTCCAAACATCAGGCCTTACAGATATCCTTATGTCCAAAAGAGGGAAATTGAATGTATGATTGCAGAAATGTTAGAGGCTGGTATAATTCAACCTAGTCAAAGTTCTTTCTCTGCTCCAATATTATTGGTGCACAATAAGGATGGATCATGGTGCATGTGTCCGGATTATTGGGAGCTCAATAAGCTCACTATTAAAGATAGATTTACCATTCCTGTGATTGATGAATTATTGGATGAATTACATGGAGAAATTTATTTACCAAGTTGGTTCTTCATTCAGGATATCATCAAATTAGAATGAAGATTGAAGATATTTCGAAAACAACATTTCAAACTCACGAGTGTAATTATGAAATTTGGGTCGTGCCTTTTGGCCTTACCAATGCACCTTCTACATTTCAAGGGTTAATGAATTCCATTTTCAAAACCTTCCTTAGAAAATTTGTGCTGGTATTTTTCTATGATATACTAATCTACAACAGGTCTTGGAAGGATCATGTTCAACATGTTGACAGGGTGCTCAAACTATTGGACAAGAAAAAATTGTATGCAAAAAAATCCAAATGTTTCTTTGGAGTACAAGAGGTGGAATATCTGGGTCATATTGTATCTCATGAGGGTGTTAAGGTAGATCCTAACACAAATAAATCCATTAAAGAATGGAAATTCCCCACAACCATAAAGTAGTTGCGAGGATTTCTCAGATTAACAGGGTATTATCGTAAGTTTGTTAAGAATTCTGGGAGAATAGCAGCTCTCCTAACAAAATTATTGAAGAAATATTCATTTTCATGGACTCCTAAAGCAACTAAGGCATTTGAACATCTTAAAGAGAAAATGTGCCTAGCACTGGTCTTAGCTATGCCAGACTTCAAAAAAACCATTATTGTGGAATGTGATGCCTCAGGAAATGGAATTGGTGCTGTTTAAATAGAATAAGGAAGACCCATCGCTTTTGAAAGTCGTACAATCAAAGGAAAGTATTTACATAAAACTAATTGTGAGAAGGAAATGTTGGCATTACTACATGCACTAAATAAATGACGACCTTACCTAATGGGAAGACACTTCAAGGTAAAAATTTATCATGATAGTCTTAACCAATTTTTGGAACAAAGACTATCTTCAGAAGAGCGGCAAACATGGGTTACAAAGATGTTGGGTTTTGACTTTGAAATCATCTACAAAAAAGGGAAGCTAAATGTTGTTGTAGATGAACTCTCAAGAAAGGATGAAGAAGTGGAAGCATTGATTTGTGTCATTTCTATTATCCAACCAGATAGAATAACTGAAGCAAGAGAGTTGAATGGAAGAAGGACGAAGAAGTGTGGACACTCATTCAAAAGTTGTAGCAAGATCCTAGTACATTTGATACATTTAGTTGGAAAAATGATTCCTTATGGTACAAATGTCTGTTATATATTTGTAATAATTCCCAACTAAAACAAAATATTATTTTGGAATTTCACAATTTTCTTTTAGGAGGACACTCAGGATTTTTAAAAACTTACCACAGGGTGAAGAAATATTTTTTTTGCAATGGCCTTAAATATGATATTCAAAATTTTGTGGTGGAATAGTTGGTTTGCTAGAAAAATAAAGTTGAGACAATTATGACCCCAATTCTTCTTCAACCTTTATCCATTCCAAATCAACGTTGGGATGATATTTCAATGGATTTTATCATAGGTTTACCTAAGTCCAAAGGAAAGAGTGTCATCATGGTGGTAGTTGATAGAATTACCAAGTATGCACACTTTTGTGCATTATCTCATCCATTTAAAGCAAGTATAGTTGCTACTGCATTTATGGAAACATTTCAAAAGCTACATGGAAACCCAAAGATTATTATAAGTGACAGAGATCCCATATTTAATGGAAATTTTTGGACGGAATTATTTTCTTGTTTTAGTACTCAATCAGCTCATAGCTCATCTTATCATCCTCAATTCGATGGTCAAACTGAGATAGTGAATAAATTTTTGGAAGGATATCTTCGTTGTTTTATATATGATAAGCAAACACAATGGGTCAAATGGTTACCTCTCATTGAATGGTGGTATAATACATCCTTCCATTCTGTAAAAAAAATGACCACATTTATGGCACTTTATGGATATCATCCACCGTCCATCACATCATCTTTAAGAGAAAATTTTAAGGTTCAAGTAGTGGAAGATCACATCAAGCATCAAAAATAAGTTCTCCAACTCTTAAAGTATAACCGAAATTTGGTACAAAATTGAAGGAAACAATAAGAAGATCAACATTGCAGTGAGAGAAGTTTTGATGTAAGAGACTAGGTATTTTTATGGCTACAACCATACAAACAAATGTCCCTCAAGCAAGCTAAGAAGGATAATAAATTATCACCAAAGTACTATGGTCCTTACAAGGGGTTGCAAAAGATTGGTAATATGGCATACAAATTGGAGCTCCCTTCTTCTTTGCGAGTGCATCCAGTTTTCCATGTTTGATGCTTAAAGAAGGTTACAGGTGACAAATTTCCTGTCCAAACAATATTGCCAAAACTTGATGAGGAAGGAAAAATCGTATTGAAACTTGAAGCAGTCACTAAAAAAAAAACTCAACAGCTACAAAATCGATCAATTTTAGAGTATCTCATCAAGTGGAAGAACTTACCCACTGAATATTCTACATGGGAGGATGATAATTTTATACAGAAGCATTGGGAGTTACTCAAGCATTGAGGACAACACTTTTTTAAAGGAGAGAGGCATGTTAGGTCCCTATATTACTAGTATACTCCCTTATTGTTGTTAGTGTAACCCCCTTATTTTTTTTGTTGTACCCTTGTATCCCCAATATTGTTATTATTGTGCCCTTATATTATTATTATTATTATTAGGCCAGTTATGATTATATTGTGACCCCATGGACTCCTATATATAGAAGGAGGTTTTTTCATTTGTATCATCCAATAATTGTTCATTTATGTAATTTATTGGAGGTTTCACCCTCAAAGTGGCTGATTTCTAAGGTGTTTATCTCTTTTCTTATATTTTGGAGATGGTTTCATAACATCACCATCGAATTTAAATTGAGACAAGTCATGAATAATTTCTCTAGTGATTGTAAGATCGAGTTATTTGGAAAAATATCCTAGGATTATGATTTGGGGATGATACATTTCAAGATGAAGATTCAAAATAGACTCAATGGGCTCATATTTTAATTTGTCTCTCCTTCTAGCACCAAAGTGTTTATCGTGCTAGAAACTAGCAACATACAAGGGGTCTCCCCGATATGAAGTCCCAAATAGACCTCACATTGTTTGGGATAGGGGCCCCACCTATAATAAATGACTGTCCACCATTTACATTTAGAGGTTTTCCTTAGCTACAATTAACACATAAGAGGGCATACATATACTTTTTTATAAACAAGTATACCTTGTGAATCATAAAATTAAAATTTATACAAGGTTCTTCCATGAACGAGGTAGGAAGAGTGAGCCTTTAAAAAAAATGTAACATTACCATCATAGTAATGACACACAAGAGCATAGACATAATAATTAGTTAATAGGAAAAATATTTCACAAAGTAACAATGATCATGTAGGCAAGTAACAATGCACATTCAAGACGATACGTACCAAATCTAACGAAAGAATGCATTTTATTTAATATTTATGAACACCAAAATATATCTTAAACATTAAAATAATAGTCTTAGAACACCCGCAATACATGAATTAGCTTAGAGGGCTTAAAATATTAAGTGAAAGTTCCAAGATGCGTAATTACAATGATGAAACACTAGCCCTGATAGTGGAACATTAAGCCACCACTTTCTCCTACAAAGAATGATAAGACGCTCCTATGCTAAGCTTGAGAAGCCAAGGTGAAAAATAATTTTCTTTAGGAATGATGACATATTTATAACAAATGGGGTTACTCTGCATGTCCCATGTGACTCTTGAGCTCCCTCATGACTCTTGAGCTCCTATATATATTTTAATCTTCTACATGACCTTTGAGCTCTTACTAACTCTTAGAATTCCTAGTGAATATTCATGTATCATGTGACTCTTGAGCTTACACACATTTTTTACATTTTCTTATTTGGAAAATAAAAAATTACATTCCACCAATGTCAGAAATACAATGGAGAAAGATATACTCTTGTGTTCACATTTGAGAAATTACAATCTCGCAATAGTCACATGGGATTTTATTGTAGTGTATAAATTGCAAGTTCTTCTCTTTTTTTCTATGTCTTTACTCTTCATGATTGATCTTCTGATATGATTCATATTTACCCTATAAAATATTTGTATAGGTATTATAAGCTTCTAAGTCAACACGAGTTTCCATATCTTTGCTGTAGTCCAAGATTCCATTACTGTTGCATGACAACACCTTTTTGTATTCTCTCCATGAGTGTCCTTATTGTAACATATTCTTGATGAAATCCTTAAACATCATATTTTCATGATAAGATGATACTACTTGAAAATGAATTTAATCATTATAAGAAAAAATCAGTCACAAAATCATCTATTTTTTGTTTGTTTGCTCAAGTGAGATGGAAACTTTGATGGGACAATGCACAATTATTGAGAGAGGAGCATTCTTTGGAACATAGCATAAATTCAAGAGAAAGGGAGTGAAGGTCTTCACATTGGAAGTGTGGATTGTAAAATGTAAAGAGAAAGTAGCCAGTGTATGTGCAGTGGGAAAATCGAGGTGACAAGGGTGACACACTTAGGCATTGTGACAGTGCAATGCACAGTGCTTGAGGAGAAGATTATAAGATTTTCATAGATTTCTACTTCAGTGCTATAGAGGAGGCGTTATTATCCACTAAGAATGTGTAATGCATGATGGAGTCAAAGTTGATTAAGGAATTTCCTAGAGGGAATATGTAAGTAGTAAGAAGTTAGGTTATTGTGCCCTAAGAATGCCCAATGTGAAATGAATGGAGGGAGGTCATGGTATTACATAGGTTTCCATTGCAAGGACCCAAAGGATTCCTCACTGTCAGCTAGGGGTTCTCAATGTGCTACAAAAGGTAGGGTTAATCAAGGATTTGCACAGTGACCAAGTGTAAGAAACAAGGTTTGAGTTACTATGCTCTAGGGATAAAAAATGTGAAATGTGAAGGGAATTGTTCTCAAGATGGGTGTGTTAAAGAACATAATCTCAACCACCTGCTAGGTGTCGAATCCGTCAGTCCAAGTGTCCCTGTTTATTTTGAGTCAGTCTAGTTTAGTCGAGTTTATCTCTAGTTATTTATTGCTGATGTTTCAAATGTAATCTATTTAATCTATTCGTAATATTGTGAAGAGAAACTCTCTGCTCCAATTTACGTTTCAGTTTTTCAATTATTTTCATGGTATCAGAGCGAGCTTTCATAAGCCTCCCTGGAGAGCAGAAACATAGCCACGAAGGAGCAGAAGAGAGGAGAAGTTGGTTGGCGCGACTGTGAAGCTGATACTCACACCAACGCGCCAAAACAAAGGATTGGAGTGAGAATACACACCATACCTGTGCCAGTTTCATGCCTCGCATTGTTTTGAAATAGGCACGACTATTCCCCTCAGGATCGCGCCAGTCTGCAAGCAAAAAAATTAACGCGGATGCATTAAGGTGAATGTCAGTTTTTGTTACGCATGTGAAATTTTTTGTTATAAAGTGTTCAAAGTTTAAAAGGTCAAACCTTTATATAAGGATTTTCAAAATCGATTCAAAGGGAAACCTCATTTTCGATGTGTCGATTTAAAAAAAAAGAAAGTTGAATTTGGCATTAAAGTTTATGAAAATCATTTTTTATTAAAATGATTCAAAGTATTTCATTTGCATGATTCAAAGAAATTTTTTAAAGCTTGATGCATTGAGGCTCACGTGATTTAAAAACAGGAATCACCTCCATGTTTTGGGAATCATAATGCCGTGGAGTTATGGGCATTGGCATGATGTAAGTTTTTTTTTTAAAAAGCTCTAAGGTGATTTTAAAAAGGAGAAAGCTCATGTGATCAAAAAGGTTTTTTTGAAAGCGTTTTATAAATTTAAGAAAGCTCTTTGATATGAAGAATTTTTTTTAAGTTTAAAAAAAAAAAAAACAAAACTTCAAAATTTAGAAAGATTTCAGAAAAGAAAAAATGGGCTTGTAAAAAGAAGGGAATTTTGATTTCTTTTTCGCAAGAATTTTTTTTAAAAAGGACCATATGTGAAAGGATTTTATGGCATGAGAATATTTTTTTTTTGAAGTTTTTTTTATTAAAAAAAAAAACTTAAAATTGTTCGTGCAAAAGCCTTGTAAAAGTAGATCTGTAGAAAAATGTTTTTTTGAGGAAGAGAATATTTTAGAAATAAGGTCATGGGAAAAGCCAAGAGGCTAAAGGAAAAACAGAAGATGTTCGAGATATTTTTATATTTGGAAATCAAGAGGCAAAAATATGCCTATGCATTAAGATGCATAAAAGAATCAGTCGATGAAATTATACTTCCCTTGATTTCAGATGCCAAGACAGCCAAGGAGGCATGGAATACCCTCAAGAGATGTTTTGGTACAAGGGGGAGCATTGAAGCAAAGGGGAGCTTTGAAGATGAAGATGAAGGTGGATCTGTAGTAGCAGATCTACAGCGAAATGAAGATTTTGTTGAATCCCACTGTGCGTAGTCACAGGTGGCTGATGTCTGCGAAGAAATTGTAGAAGAAGCAGAGAAGTAGCATGAAGATGCTCTTGAACCCCACTGTGCATGGCCACAAGTGGATGAAGAGAATCCATCAATAGAGTTTGTTGACGAAGATGAGATAAATCCAGCAACAGAGCTTGTTGATGAGGATATGATGAATCCAGTGATTAATAATGTTGATGTTAACTTTGATAATGAATTTTTCACTGATGATGACTGGTTGCAGATGATGCAACAAAAATATGATATCAACATGATGCTATTTGGTGAGATAATCCCATTCCAGTTAGTGGAAGACAAACTATTTGCAGCAGCACGGGTTAGTAAAGAAAAGACAAAGACAAAAACAAAGAAGAAGAAAGAAGAAGAGATAGAAACAAAGAAAAAAGTTTGCAAAGAGAAAGCAGAAATAGAGATAGAAGCAGAAGTAGAAGAGGAAACACAACTGAAAAAATCTCTCATTATAGAGAAAAAAGACCAGAACCAATGTCGTTTTGAAAATAATTTTTATTCTAACATTGATTTCAAGTGTGCAGGTACATAGATTGATTATGAAGAAGAGCTAAAGTTTATTGAAACATGGCTTGCAACACCATGTCTAGATGAGATCTACACAAAAGATGTAGATATGAATGATGAAGATGACATGCATGATGAACATGTCAATGAAATTTTCATGCATTGGAGTTTTGAAGAGATAAGATATTATTCTAATCCTATGTTGAAGCAGATTCATGATGAAAAGCGCACTATAGAAGACTATATGTGGCAGCAGCCCACATTTCTTGAAGAAGTCCAGGACATGCTTAGACAGTCTGGAACAATAGAAGACCTGCACCAGCAAATGAAGAAACAGAGTTCTCAAGGATACAGCAAAGCGAAAAATCTGAAACAATTTAGAGGCTACAGAATTTGGAAGAAGAGAAGAAGAAAACCAAATCTAGTTGAAGTCAATTTTTTTTTAAATTGTAAGCCTCGCTGAGGCATAGACCAGCAAGTATCTTAATTAATTTTTTTATGTGGTTGAAATTAAAGGGGAGTGTTAAAGAACATAATCTCAACCACCTGCTAGGTGTCGAATCCGTCAGTCCAAGTGTCCCAGTTTAGTTTGAGTCAGTCCAGTTTAGTCGAGTTTATCTCCAGTAATTTATTGCTGATGTTTCCAATGTAATCTATTTAATCTATTCGTAATATTGTGAAGAGAAACTCTCTGCTCCAGTTTACATTTCAGTTTTTCAATTCTTTTCAGGGTGAAAAGGTAAAGTTTAAGAAGCAAGGGGGTGATGACTAAGGCTTGAAAGTGCACAATTTTCTCATCACTTGGTTGCAGGTTAAAGGTGTTCATAACTTGCATCAAATGTGAGGACAAGGAAGAATCCAAAAATTGACTAAGAATAAGATCAATGAGACAAGAGATAAAGATAATATAGTAGTTCCTAAACATGATAACACACACATATACAACCAATAACATTACAAGAATATTCACAATACCCAAAACCAACATGCATACAACAAAATGATAATAAAGTGACATTTATCTCCAAGTGCGATAGTTAGAGAGAAAATATTTACGACACAAGTATCAACTGTAATCGAAGGGTGTGATATGTCATGGGAGAGTATCCAACACATGTTCTAATCATATATAATATAATTCAAGAAATTGTGTTTTAGCTTCCTCTAAAAGGTGTGCCAAGGTGCTCTTAAGATATGTGAAAGGAAGTGAAAGTAATAGAAAACACAAGGGACACATGAAATAATGAAAGAAAGCAAAAGAGACACTAGAAAAAGTTAGAGCAAGAAAAAACAACACATGCAATAGACAAATAAAAAAAAGCCACACTTACAAAAGCAAAAGAGATAGTGGAGAAATGACTCGGAAGATGGCACGTTTGGAACCAAGAATGATCCTTATGCTCTAAGAATGTGGAGAGATCCAAATACAATAATGAATATGAAAATGAGCTCTAGAATAGACTCTTTATATTGAGAGAGTAAACATGAAATTAGAGTTAAGGTTTGTGAGTGCACTTAATGCATGTCAGGAAACTAGGAGTTAAGAATGAATTTACTGTGACTAAGGGGTGTGAGAGTACTAACTTGAAGAAGTGTGCTCTCAATATAAACAAGAGTGTGAAATCACTATCTATCAAGTATTCCCTTACAGTGTCATTGGGAATTGTGCAATTACTTTCAATGGGTTCTGTGCAATCACTATTGGCAAGGGTTTCATAGTCACCATGAGCAAGGATTGTGTAGTGATTATGATCAAGGATTACACAATCACTGTGGGAAAAAATTGTGCACTGACTGTGAGAAATGGTTTTGTAGGAGTGCCACTATGAAGTGTGATTAGCATATCTTGAATGTGTGCTTGTCAAGACATCAAGAGTTGGGCATGTGAAAGAAAGTAGTCTGACACCTGAAATTCCTAAAGGAGCACTTCAACTCTTAGACAACATGATTGAGCATGAAATTAATGGATTGAAATGAAAGATGAGATGATCATAACAAGGCTCTAAAAATTTTAAGGTAAGAAAATTTTTGGAGGGGTTGTAGCAAATACAACACTTAATTAACTCAAAAAACAATTATCAATTAAGCTCATTAAGGCAAGTGCTTGAAATAATTAATATATGAAAAGTGTTTATTGATTATTTATGGGAGTTAAGCTTAAAATAAATTAGAAATAATTACTAAATAATGATGTAATAATTATTTCATAGGATAAATGTGTATGATTAAGGAATAATAAATAAATAATGGTTTATTTAATTTTTCCTAGATGATATGGTCAAAATAAGTTATAAATAATTAATAAATAATTATTTCATAATTATTTCAGGGAAGAGAAGTTAAATTATTAAGGAATAATAAATAATTAGTTATATATTTCATTATTCTTATGGATGGGTGAAAATAGTTTTTATTATTTTCACAAAATGGGTAAATGTGAAAATAACATGAAATTATTTAAATAGTTTTTTAGGTTATTTTCAAGCACGTAAATTCGTTTAACATAAATAATTTAAGAAAAGTGGTTCCATAAATATTTTCCGAAGATGAAAGTGGGGTTTAATGTGCAAATCCCACATTAAATGGTGTATTTCGATCATCCTAGTGGTAAATGGCTAGGTGATCACTTTTTGGGTGACAACATATTTCCCCCAAATGTATGAGTGTGAGGAGCACAACATATGAACGAAATACATTGTAGGTTCATTTTTACTAGACACCGAAGGTGAATTAAATATATATATATATATATATATATATATATATATATATATATATATATATATATAGAGAGAGAGAGAGAGAGAGAGAGAGAGAGAGAGAGAGAGAGAGAGAGAGATTGCAGTAGAGGGAGGAGCACCGTGTGGAGGAGATGAGACCTTTGTGTCAAAGAGAAGTCTCCATATGGTGCATAAATGACCTTAATGAGGTGGGGAAGTCATACCTATACCCACAAATGTAACTTAGTACAAATAATAATGTTGCAAATAGATATATGGGTATGAGACAAATAATACATGATACATGATGTGATGGCATCAAAGAGCCATAAAAGAATACAATGATATATACAGAGTCCCATATATATTTTCTGGAAATATAAAGGCCAAGACGAATACAATAAATTCTATTGAATTGAGTACATAGGACCAAATTCCCCCAGGCTAATGAGAGAGGGAGATCAAAATAAAAGAATATTTGCTAAATCTGGGGGGGGTGGGGTTGTTTGAATATCCAAATGAGATAGGTGAAGGAGGGTCTCATGTGATGGGTTATACGATTGGTAGAAACCGAGCTAGTCAAATCTATTGAACTGCATTTGAGGCTCGAATAGAAACTGATGATGGTTGGTCATGTTGGGTTCTACTCGAAGTATTACCCACTCATGAGGTATGGGAACATTTCACATTCCCAGTGAATGTTAGGACAATTTGTTGAAGCATTATACCATCAAGTGCATGATTCTTGATCATGCGATAATGAGCTGGAGTCAAGCATGAGGGAAAAAACCAAGTCAAAAGGAAATGTTGGTTCCATTTACTTGATCTAAGGCACCCAATAATAAATAAACCAGATCCAAAGTCATCGCCCTCTAGGCTTGTCGCCTAGAATAGATGAGTTGATGTCAATAGAAGAGAGGCCACCAAAGTTGAGGCAAGACGATTCCTCAATTAAGGCTTCAGGAATAATAATGTGACTAATAGAGACTAGGACCAGGGAATATGATGGAGGATGAACAAATGTGTGGGATTTTGACTTATCTTGTTAGAGAACAACTTTCAACCTTGATTTGGCAGCAACTGATCCAATTCCAGAGGCATGGTCAATTACTTAGATATAGGATTTTAAAATATATATTGGGAAATATGGACGTCAAATATGATTATTATAAGATAAATGTGACATGCGGAGGGAATAATAGACTCCATGTAACATAAGGATGACTCATACTTGATGCTCTAACCAAGGGTAACCCAATGGCATTGTCGCTAAATAAATGGAGTACAAGTGGTTCAAGGAACTCTCAGGATAATCGAATAAGTAATGAGAGGTTGGGAGTATAAAACTCAGGAATGAAAATGATCATAAAACTCAGGAATGAAAATGATTTTGGCTCTAGTTAAGAAAACAAATGGGAATCCCAATGTCAAGGGGATCAAATGGCATGGGAACTAAACTTAAAATGTATAATGGTTTTAGAGTTCCCATGTGAGTTAGGCTCTAACATTGGAAAGGTGGAAAATGCAAGAGATGGATAGTATGATCGACATATTGAAGTGTTGGGGGTCCCTAAGGCGATATCTATTTAATGAGAGGAAAATTCAATGAACAGGGAGATATTTCCGATATGCGAGATGCCATAGGGAATGTGTAAACAATCCCCCTCACCCTTACCAGTGTATTTATGATGTTAAGCAAAATTAATTAGGTACATTTAGAGAAATGGGGTAAAATTGTTTTATTTATTCCAAGTTTCGAAAACTCAATTTGGATGCCATTATCATATTTTTCTTGGTGATACTTTTCTAGTAACATAAATTTGACCTAAATCAAACTCATGTATTCCAAATTATGATCCTTTAAAAATTCATTAGTTCAAATGTACCTCCTCACTTTTCCTTCCATTTCACACACATGTGGCATGTCACTACACTACCATATGGTGGAGGCTTTTGAGGATGTAGGGCTCTTGAATATGTGGTATGTCTTGATACCCTTTACCTTATATTACTTCCAACATCACATATGGTTTCATTTTCCAAAAACATACACACACACATATTCATATATGTGTGTGCGTATGTGTGAGTGTGTGTGTGTGTGTGTGTGTGTGTATAACTACATAATTTAGTTTTTTGGTTATGATTTGACCACCAACGTTCATTAAAATTTACCCTAGGCCTCCCTTTTCTTGGCCCTACACCATCTGAAAACCCATGAAACTAGTTGATTAACTGATAGGATTAAAGCATGATCCTCCTCCCTGTTCAGTTGAGGGGTCTTGACCCAGGTTCGGAGGTTAAGGTTTTCCAACAAACCCCTATACTATTGGCCCTTTCAGAAATGACCTACTTGCAGAGGCCAAGTTCTCACCCAAAGAAATATGGGAGGGTGATGGAACCAGGTTTCCACACCCTGAGAGAGAGAAGGTAATTCAAGCTAGATCTAGGTCGCAGCTGATTAGTTTTGCACAATATGAGTCTATTCACAGCTCTTTCTGAAGTGTAATTAGAATATAACCATAACAAAGCTATCAGATCTAATTAATACATTCGCATCCACGTGCGTACCATTAAATACCATAATAGAGCACTACAATTGCAGCCAATATCAGATCATAAAGATACTTAAGCCAATTCCAGAACACAAATACATTCACAACTTAATTAAATATCATAGATGCACTTCAGCAGTAAACATAACCAATTCAGATAACACATAGATACTTTAATGATAATTCACATTCATTAACACTCAGATCCACTTACAACCAAAACCCAGCCTGCGCACACAGCCTAGCAGGGTCTACACACAGCAGGACTAAGGATCTCCACGCACACAACTAGCAGGAGTCCTTACCCAAAACTGCCCAAAATAGATCTAACATTTCACACGTAGCATCAATATATCGACTTACTTACCTACTAGACCCAATTAACTAGCTATTTATAAAAACTTAGCCTTCGCTATCCTATGGTCCGTCACTATCCTATGGTCCGCAAACCATGGTTTTTAGACCCTAGAGCTACTCTTTAACCCATTAAAAAAATTAGGGTCTTTGACCCACCCCAAAACCCCTATGCAGGACCAACTTTAACAAAATTGTACGAAAAACGCAGGTTAGGGAACCCTGTTCCAACAGGCCCCCAACACAATCTTGTGACTCGTCCTGAGTCACTGTAGCTGTGGGTTCTCCATCTTCACCTGCAACTGCTTGATTGCCTCAACCAGCAGGGGCAACACTCCTTCGCTCTATGCAACAACATTCTTAGCAATCTCCATCAACTTCTACAACGTTGGACCTTCTATAGCAGCAGTGATGTTATCCAAAGTCTGGTTCAATTTCTTTACTATGATATCGATCTCTTGAGAGAGATTGAGGGATTCATTGGCCCAAGGCTTAAGGTGATCTCTAAGGACCTTATTTTTCTTGCGGAGCTCTTTAATTTCATCTCTCAGTGTGTGGCTGGTATGCAGTCGTACCAAGCGTTGAGCGGGGATCAGAGTATGCATAGTGGCTTCCGACTGCTCAAACTCTTCTTCCTTCTGGCACAACATTTGAGTCAATTCATGTAGGAGAGGATCATGTTGCACCTTAGTACATAGCTTCATAGTTGTCTCCAACAGTCCTTCACCTTAAGCAATCTGATCTGTGATAACAGTAGTGGCCTCTCTGACTAGCGCGACTCGTTGGGCCCTTACCTCTTGTCGCATTTCTGGCTGTAATTTGGCCTTCAAGGCCGTAATATATTGTTCCATATTTGATTTGACCACCTAGATCTCATTCCTCAAAGCCTTGAGTGATGCAACAAGCCCTTCAATCTTGGCCTGGGGGGTGGCAAAAGCTGAAATATCATCTGTGACATCTGCATCGAGCCTACTGATTAGGCATTCCAACTCTGTCTGCTGTGCAGCAGCGAGGGTACATGCAGCCTATGCCTGGGATACTTCAACGGTTTTATATTTTCACTTTTGCTTAGTTGTACTAAGTTTCTGGTGCACTCAGCGGTCCCTGTATTGAATCTCTTCGAACAGGGATGCATGGAGGGCCTGTAATAGTTCGTTAACAAAGTGCATACCTCTATCTCTCATTAAGATCTTTGGACAGCCAAACCAGGTCAGAATCTACTCAAAAGTGAAGTGCACAGTGGTATTTGCAATGCAATCCTTCCCAAATTATGCTTCATCCCATCTGGTTCCATAATCAGTTGTAGTGATAATGTAGCACGCACCTGTCTTCTTTCCTGGTGGGTTGATGGGCCCAACGAAGTCGATGCCCAATTTGTCAAATCTTTGTAGCGCCATTTGTGGTTGCTAAGGCATTTCATCTCTGCATGATGGCCTTCCTGTCCTTTGGCACATGTCACAGGCCTTGTAATTTTTTTGAGAGTCACTATGTTATGTAGGCCACCATAGCCCAGCTCTTAAGATCTTCTACGTCGTTTCTTTCCTTGCATAATGACCTCCTGCTACACCCCCGTGAGCTTTTGCTAAGATACCGTGGCTCTCATGCTCCAACATGTATTTTTGCATCACCTTGTCAGCTCCCAGCTTATACAGATGACCTTCGATGATGGTAAAATCTACTGCGCAGGTTACCAGCTCTTTCTTCTATTGTACCACATACTCTGCAGGTGCCATCCTTGTAGTCAAGAAGTGAATGATGTCAGCGAAGTGTGCATCAACCACCTTAATTGCGAACAACTATGCATTGGGTAGTCCTTCTTCTAGGTTATTTGGTTTCTCACCACTCTCGATTTGGGACAAGTGGTCTGGCCCAACATTCAACTTTCTTGGCTTGAGGATGATCTTAAAGTCATATTCTTGGAACAACAGTAGCCATTGGCAGATTCCCCCACCCCCCCCCCCCCCCCCAACATAGGCTTATTCACTAGATACTTCAAAGATGAGTGATCTGTAAACATCTTGAAGTTCCCTCCTAACATATAATGCTGGTATTTTTGCTTGGCTTATACCATGGCCAACCCCTCTTGCTTAGTAGTAGAGTAGTTGCGCTCCACACCAGAAAGGTTCCTACTAGAAAATGCAATTGGATGGTCAATGTCTCCATCTCTAGGCTCCCTAAGGATAGCTCCCAAGGTGATTCCTAACACATATATGTGAGCATGAAAAACCTTCACCCAGTCAGGGAAGATGAGAACAGGTGCAGAGACCATCTTCTCCTTGAGTAGCTCGAAGCTCTTCTGACACTCCTCCTCCCAAAAAAATGAAACATTCTTCTTTAGTAATTTTTCCATAGGGGCTATGATCAACATATACCCTTGAATGAACATACTATAGTAACCTATGTGTCGAAGAATAAATTGCAACTATTTCTCGGTTGTAGGTACTACCAGGTTTATGATAACTACTATTTTGGCAGGGTCAACCATAATTCCCTGTCGGCAAACTATGTGACCTAGCAAGATCCCGAAGGGTACGCAAAATATTCAGTTCTTGATATTTAGGGAAATATAGTGCTTTCGACAGGTGTCCAACATCATGCATAGGTTCGAGACATGCTTCTTTACCAACCCGAAGACAGTCCAGTCATCAAAATATACCTCCAAAAACTTGTGGATGAATTCCTTGAATACTGTGACCACCACCCGTGAAAATATGGCAGGGGCATTCTTGAGTCCAAATTACATGATAGTGTACTGAAAATATCCCCATTCAATGGCGAACATGGTTTTGCTATGATCTTCAGGTGCAATCCTGATCTGATGGTAGCCCGAGAACCCATCCGTGAACGAGTATGCTTCCTGCCCTCCCATGCTATCCAGGATTTCATCTGAGAATGTCGTAGGAAAGGGATCATGCATGCAAGCATCATTTAATTTTCATAGGTCAACATAGATCTTTATTTCTTCCTTAGTATTTTTCTCTTGAACCACCATAGGACTTACCCAATATGACTATTCGACTAGTTCAATGATACCTGCAGCTATCATTTTGTCAAGTTCTTCCCTGACTTTCTGCTTATACTTGGGGTTCAACCAATAAGGGCACTGCTTCACAGGGCATGCATCTAGTTTTAAGGTGATGTGGATGACCCCTAGGTCTCCTGTAATCCCTTTGAGTTCTGAGCATTTTGTCGGGAATAGGTCTTGGTATTCCATCAGTAGTTCTGCAACTTTTCCCACAGTATCATCATCCTAGTAGTCCCCAATTTTATCTATCTTAGTATACTCCTCCATTCCAATGTTGGCTTCTCGCAGCTTCAGAGGCTTAGTGACATCGACGGTATGCAATGGGGGTCCAACAACTGCACGTTCTCCCTCTGACTCCGAGATGGAGACATTTCACGATTCTTCATCACACTCCTCCATTCATAAATTGTGGCAGTTAACAATATCCTGCATCTGTGTTTCCCATGTTGGTGCCCCATGTGCTACGCAAGGGCATGATTCATCAAATAATAAGGCATCTATATCCTGCAGATCTTCATCAAGTGCCTCCATTCCACCTATCAAACCAAATTCCCCTACAAAATCCTCCTTTAGTATTTCCCGGTGGCAGGTGCACTGGTGTATTTCTACATCTAAATACCATGTAGTGGGGATTGGCCCCAAGGCATGAATGAACAGGTGAACCCATTCCTCCATATTCCATTCCCACCATTTCTCCATCCATATGGAGAAGTGCTCACGCGGGTCCCTTGGGCCAAGGAAAGAATTTACGTGTAGGTGAACTAGAGGTTCAAACCGTAAGACCACCATGTATCAACACTCTTCCCAATCTTGGAATGTCCCATTATGCGTGTCCCACTACCTCACAGGGTTTGTGTGCATGGCTAGATTAAGGACCCATAGTCTTCGTTCCCTTGGGACTTCAGCTTCAAATGCTCGCAAAAATTCTTTAATACTACCAGAACCATCAAAGTAGGCTAGTTCTCTTACCTCTGAGGAGATACACCAGAATTTCTTTGTGATTCTAAGGCATCACAAAGAAGATACGTCATGTAACCGATTCTGCCAATTTTCTATCTCTTCTTCAGAGTCAGCAAATCATTTGTTGTCCTTATCCCAGCAAAGTACACCATCGGCTGTAGGATTGATCCAATCTTTGTCCTGAGTGGTTAACTTGTAGATGTGATCCACATCCTCTTCTTCACACACTAGCTCTATATAACGTTCTCCTTCCGTAGGGTCCAGTGGGACTATCACCCTTGTGCCCTCATTCTCAAACACCATAATTCTTTTCTCTAGGTTTATAATTCCTCGCATGTCTATTTCCCAACCCAATCCTAGGAGCGCAAGATAGGGGTATGCATCTTCCACAATCTGAATTACCTTAAAGTCGGTGCGGACCTTAACTCTTGCGATATCTACCATAATATTTGACAACCTTCCCAATGGTATGATCTTCTATTGGTTGGCCATGTGCAGCTGGATAGTAGACCATTCCAAATTAGGCTCTCCCATTCATTATGGGAATTTTTAAGTCTAAAATGGCCCCCCTAAGGAAATAATAAAATCATATATAAACCAATAAAATAATATTTATGAATATGCAATTCACTTTTTGCACCAAAATCCATGTAACCATAGTTAAATTCAATTCAAAAGTTGTACCAAAATAAAATTAATAAAAAAATTGCATTGATGTGACTATAAATAAGAATGAGTTTCTCAAGAAAAATTCATTATCATTGAACAACTAATGCATTTTTCCTTTGTACTTAAATAACTTTAAATAAAATATAAATATAAATTTATAAATTCTTAATTATATTATATGATATTAAGTAAAATTTACATTATTTAAATTGTATAATAACATGTAATTAATATACTATATAAATATAATATAATATAATATAATAAATGTATAGGGATATGCATTGTTTCTTTCAAGAAATATGAAATGACAATAACATATTTTTATTCAAAAAGTGTGAAATGACATTTATTATGAGTACTTTACTTTTACTTTTAAAGTACTTAGAGCACTACCATGGCTAACCATGAGTTTTTATCCACCATTAAGAATGTGACAAGTAAGTACCTTTAACTCAAGCAATGCCACCTCAACCATTAGGGATGATGTCATGCCCTAAAATGTGATTGGTTCTCATAAAGTGAATTAGGAGGCCCATTTTAGACCTCAAAATTCTCCTAATGTGTTGCCAAGTTTGCTTGGGCAGTATGTTCGCATCTAATCCCAAGTCCAAAATAACCTGATCCATTTCATAGTCGTCAATTTGCACTGTTAGACGCATTTCCTGACCAGTGCATTTCTCATGCTTGTGAAGTTTGTGCACATCCTTAACTTTTAGGGGAGGGTTGTTTCTCTATGCGCAACTGTCTATTAGTGCTTGTAGATTTTCCACTGTCTTCTGGTTGTGTAGCAGCTTCATACATGCCTTTAGAAATGGTTTAACTTCATCGTATATTCTTAGGTTTGTTGGATCCTTAGAAATAGATGCCTCATCCTTAGTAAAGTCTTTGCGAGCTACAACGAAGGTTTCCTTCTCCTTCTGCAGGTCCAAGCTTTCCTGTTTGACAACTACTTTCCGGACAAGAGGTTCAACTTCAACTTTCTCCTCAACTCCTCCAATAGCCATGCCGCTGCGCATTATGACATTAATACTTGGTCCTTCATCATGCGGTTCCACCTTAACCCTCTACACATTCTGTGTAGGTGTTTTTTGTTTTTCCTGCATTTTTGCTATCATAATTGGATAGTCTCCAATTAGATGGTTCAATTGTCGACAATATCAGCAATATTGTCACGCATGGTTCGGATAGTCCATTGCAAAGTGCCCTATTTCTCCACAGTTGTATCAGATCAATTGTCCTCTTCCCTGACCTATGCCTCCACCCCTTCCCCCTCTCCTACCCCTCGCTGGGTAGCATCCTCTATTTGAGGGAGATAGTGGTGAAGAAGGGTCAGCCTGTACCGTGTATAAGTTTCCTCAATCTATCATCAAGTCGTAGGTCGGGCAATTATGCTCGTCGTGCCCTATAGAGGAGGAGAATCGACACCATTTCTACTTCAATTCTGGAATGTAAGAACCTTAGACAAGGACGGTGGTTAGTATCATGTATCCTGGAAATACGAAAATTAGTGCACCATAACGTCGGACCACTCGGTCCTGCAACCTCGTTAGGATGCAATGGGCTCGGTCCCCCAGCCTGCATGTAATCTGCCAGCAGAGGACAGTGATCCTTGGTATGACTGGATACCCTGCATGTTATGCACCATATGTCTGGACTAGCCTCTTTCCCTCATTCTTTTCACAGGTTTTGTATTTCAAGGTACATTTCTTCTAGTTGTCCCTAGATATGTTGTACCCAAAATTGAGCATCATCCCTCGACGCAACCTCTAGTTTCATAGCAATCTCCAAGGCCTTCTCTTGCATTGCAATCGACTGCTGACCCATAGTTTCGCGCAGGTGAGGCAGCAACATAGCAATAAACCATTCCTTGTGCTTCCTATCATCATACTAAAATTCCCCATCTCTGATAACCTTTTTTAACCATTGATCAACTTCACATACTGATTCAGTGTGTCCCTATCTAAAGTCTTTCAAGTCGACCATTATTTGAGAGTAGGACTTAGGCTTCCGAAACTATTGTTTTAATGTTGTCTTAATCTCCTGAATAGATGGATCTGCGTGCTGTCCTATGTACCCCATATGCCAATCCAAGGCCCTTCCTTCAAAGGCAAGTGATAGATGCACTCTCTTTACAGTGTCGGTAGCCACATTCTGCGCAGTCCATACTGATTTTGCGACAAACCAAAATCGGTTCACATCTTCATCCCCTACACCATTGAAAGTGGGTAGCTTCATGTGGGTGGCCATATCTTCTTCTGGTGGAAGCAGAGGTGTGGGCGAGTTCTTACCCTTATGCTGACTTGAAGGAGGTGTAGCTGGAGGAATATGCGCAGCTGATTCTCTTAATGGACTATAGACGGATCTATCTCCTTCTTGATTAGTTTGGTAGTACTTACCACTTCATGTTGTGCTCTCACTGAGATCATAGGTCATTCACTCAGTGTGGCTGCACAGAATTCCCTTTTTGCACAGTAATATTTTGATTAACAAAGGAAATGTTTTCAAGAAATTACCCTGAAAACCCTTGAATAACCTTCGCTCTTCCTCAAAGTAGGACACAAACTGATCGAATATGAATTCTGTCACAAATCCTCCCAACACGTTATCTACATAGTGATCTATAGTACGGGTGATCGTATTGTGAGTGATTTCCAGCTATTGAATCAGTTTTGGTGTTTACTGCATAACCTGATCATCCTTCCAGCATGTCTGGAGTTCTACGAGCCTTTTCAACCACTCCTGAAGCTCGTGCGCAAATATTTCAAAGAAAATCTCATATACTTCGTTGAATATGTACTTGTTCTTCCACTTCTCAGCCGTCAACTTCATGTTGCAATTCTCCTTTACAACAAACTCCTGAATCTGTCTTTCAAACCAATCTTCAATTTCCACCCTCTCATATTTCCAAGGACCTCGTGGCATTACCCGATTTCTCTCTCAAAATGCTCGTGGTCCCTGCAACGGAACCATTTGTTGGGTTGACAGGTCCTGACCTAGGTTCGGAGGTGAAGGTTTTCCAAAAAACCCCTATACTGCTAGCCGTTTCGACAATGACCTACCTGCGCAGGCCAAGGTCTCACCCGAAGTAGTATGGGAGGGTGCTGGAAACAGGTTTCTACACCCTAAGAGAGAGTAGGTAATTCAAGGCAGATGTAGGATGCAACTTATTAGGTTTTCACAGAATGAGTCTATTCGCAGCTCTTTCCGTAGTGTCATTAGCATATAACCAAAACAAAGCTATCAGATCTAATTAATAAATTCACATCCACATGCTTTCCATTTAATACCATCACAGAGCACTACAATTGCAGCCAATATCATATCAAAGAGATACTTAAGCCAGTTCCAGAACACAAATACATTTGCAGCGTAATTACATATCATATATGTGCTTTAGCAGTAAACTTAACCAATTCAAAATAACACACATATACTTTAATGATACTTCACATTAATTAACATTCAGATCCACTTACAACCAAAACACAGCCTGCGCACATAGCCTTGCAGGGTCCGCATACAGCAGGACTGAGGATCTCCATGCACACATCCAACAAGAGTCCTTACCCAAAACAACCCAAAATAGATCTAACAGTTCACACATAGCATCAATCTGTCCACTTACTTACCTACTATACCCAATTAAATAGCTATTTATAACAACTTAGCCTTCACTATCCTACAGTCCGCAAACCATGGTTTTCAGACCCTAGAGCTACCCTTTAACCCATTACAAAAATTATAGGCTTTGAGCCACCCCACAACCCCTATGAAAAAGTGAATTTAACAAAATTGTACCAAAAACACAGGTTATGGAACCCCGTTCCAACACTCCCCTTGTTGAAGTCACAGGGTGGACAACCCGACTATCTTAGTTCCAGTTCATGGTTCCATGGTGGATATCCACTTCATGGTCCTCATCCATTTTAACAATCTAAGAGTCCTCATCTAATAGTGACACCCCCCTCATTGATTTAATAAGGGGGAATCCCCAATATTAATAACAACTATCAATTTGAGAACCGATCTCCACCATTCAATATAGATTCTGATTTCCAGCCCTAGTTGTAGCATGTAGTTACAAGTTTCCATGACTTGGCCCTTATGGATAAGGCTTCCAACTCTATGCTTGCACAATGTCAAGCCCCAAACTCTGGCCTTGGTTCTAGTCACTCTTGGCCACACATAACCTCAATCCTATGGACTCCATGTACATTTGGTGTAAACTCACACACACATAGACATATATACTCAATATAGATATATAAATCTCAATATAGAGGGCATGGAATTAATCACCTTAAACCAATATATGGAATTTCCAATAACTATATTGTTGTGGGTCAATCCCATGCAAAGGAATTATACATGACTGTGGTCATTCTATCAAAGCCCATAATTCCATTACCTAGATAGCGAATGGGGGTACTGAAATTAATAAATGGTTTCGCTTCACCATGAGAATGTATTCCACATCAAACTCATGTAATTAAAAATTTATATTTCATTCCCGTAACTAAACAATATAAATGGCTATATTTCCCTCAACATATGAATATATAGACATATATTATATTTTTTAGACTTAAGCAATAGTGTCTATACAAGAGATAGATTAAGGATGCACACTCATGTATTAATGGCTATTTGGCGTTGCAGAGAAAAATTTTTATTTCATTATACTTTCACACAATTTTCCTAAAATATAATAAATAACCATGGGTAAGTAATTTTAGGCATTAAGCCCAAAATCTTAAAAACACAACTCAAAGAGAGAGAGATACTTGAATTGCAATCTTCTTCCTAGATGCAACCATTAGTATAATATTTCCAGCAAATTATTATGTTCATTCCAATGAGATCTCCACACATCATGATACCATTCATGTAGATGAATTTATTAGTGCTAGAACATTGACACAATTTTCCCTGTACAAGCGCTTCGTGGTTTTGATTCATCATTGTTCAACTCAAAAGTTAAGTTCAATACTTAATCAAATCAACATCGGTTTTTATACCTTCCTTCAGTGGTTATTCACACTGAATGCACAATTGTACTTATTCTATGCATACAATGCATGTATATATAGATATATAGATATATACTTTCCCTTCATAGAGAACATTAGTACAAAACCACAATAATGAGGAACCATTCATTCATATTACTATGTTGAAAGTCATCACAACCTCATTATTTCAATCACAAGAGAGTCATGCACCATTCATGCAGTCAATAAAAAATTAGATTAACGATATAAATATGAGCTTCATAATACATGATACATATACATTAACTTATCTTGAATTGAAATTGAAATTAGGATATTGAGTCTAGGATAGAGACTCGCCACCCAACCGTAAACAAAATTAAGTTAGTTCTCACTTGTGACTATCACCTTGAACCCACAGTACAGAGACTGAGTGGAATTTTTCTTAAGGGATCAAACTCCAACTGTTAGTTTAAACATGGATTCTAGAGGTTATCCCATCTGCACCCACCAACTATTTAAGAAATCAAAAATAGCACAAGGAATCCAGAGGTATGTTTTCTCCACCCTTTAGTTATTCAACAACCAACATAAAAGGGTGAATTCAAGGATACATATCTGCACCCTTCAAGCTATAAAATATTGGTTCCACCCACCTTGGGGTCTCCAAAATCCACTATAAAACAATCACAACAAGAAAGGCCGTTAGAAATCCTCCTTTCATGAATATAAGGAACAATCATCCACCCCAGTGATTGCGAAAATCCAAATAAAACCACATCCACCCTCTGCCTAACATAGAATCAAGAGGCCATTGTTGTTCACCTAAGAGGTATTTCTTCATGCCATATTTCCAACAAACAACTGGCTTCCCTACTACATCTAGATGTTCCTCCCTCCCTTTGAGATCCCTTCTCTTGATATCTCATTCCCAAGTTATGCTTCTTTTGGAACTTTCTCCCTGATTTTAGGCATGTGCATCATAAACCATAACCCACCTAGATAGATTTTAATATATGCACCTAGGGATCATTTCTGCACTCAATCTTGAAGCTCTAGCCTTCCCAAGGATATCAAGGAACTTTTAGTTGAGTTTTTGGCACTTTTATAGGTAAGTTTTGCATGTGTTTATTTTTGTCGCTTTTGTCCCTTTTGCTTATATGAGTGCTACTTTTCCCACTTATTTTCATATCAGATGGTGTTTTAACTTATATTAGCTTGTACAAGTGTTGGTTCAATCTGTTGTTCACTTTTCCAAGTGTCGGATTGAGTTCTTTTTTTTTTCCCCCAGAGAAATTATCGCTTCTGGGTCATTTTTTGAATGTTAATTTTTCCTCTTTCATGTTGGATTTTGGAGTTTAATTTTGTTACTGATATAACTTACTCTTAGATATATATCCATTGCTTCTTGGCCCAACACTCAAATATGCAATTTCTTCCTCTCTTTCTCAGGAATATCTGTGCAATCCTTTCCAACTGTGCATTTCACATCTCCAAGAGACAAGCCCTGAGATTGGACTCTAATACTATGCAATACATAATCACTAGATTTACCAACTATACATTGCATAGTGTCAAGCCTTGACCATCAACCCTGGCCACTGGTAATACACAATCTGATGTTACTTCTCTGACTCTTCCAAGTTGGGACTACGCATTGATTAGTCCCAAGCCTCCATATGCCTCCTTGAGTGTTGATAATGTGCAATGCATAGTTCATGAAGCTAGTATCCCACCTTCAACCGAGGAATTGCACATATTTTCCTCTTTGTCTATGAGTTTCTACCTTGATATTGCTGAAGAGACTATTTTTCTTGATCTATTTTTTTTTTTCCATGAGTGCATTTTTTCTTAGAGGAATTGTAGATTTTCAAGGTCATCTCTCTCCATCACTTGATTATCATCATGGCACCAAAGATATTTTCCTCAAAAGACACCATAGAGCAACATCAGTGAGATAGTTGAGAGTGTCCCTACCACTTTTCCAGTTTTCTCATAAAATAAACTACACATTGAGAACGATTTAGACATTACATGACACACAATGAAATATTTTTTCTCAACAACCAACTTCAAAGTAGATCCCGAGGACAAACAATTTTTCATTAATTTCCAAAGGTCAGGATACACGCAATTGAATGTAGGTATCCAAAGTTCCCTTATGTATACATTGTCAATTTGATTATGTTACAAATAGATGAAAATACCATGGCTCTCAATGGTGCCGGTGGATAAAGGCTTTTATCTTTTATGTCACATGACTTTCAACATATGTATCATTTCTCGCTGCCAGAAGTTTGCATGGATTTCCATTTTTATAAAGTCACCAGTTTCTTGAGCATGAATGATGTCATAAAAAGGTTGGGTGAAAGAGCCATATAAGTTCTAGTAGACACCAAACAATACCTACAAGACCAAATATATCAAGAAGGTTTTTTAGTACTTAATAGTTAATTTTTTTCTCGATCTATGGTAAACAGAGTACTGAAACCTTTCTCAAAGGCTGGGAATTCTTACCGCATCAGATTTTGAATGAAGGAAACTCATTCAACTGGTCAGAAATTTTAGGTAAACAATTGAGGATCCATGTTACTAATGCTAAGAAACCTCCCAAGGGTAATAAATCCATACTCTACATGTCTTCATATTTTCTTGATGCGATATGTGATCAAAATTATTTTCTTGACATGAGTTGGACTTGGTCACCGAAGGCGCCTCCTCCACACATTTACTGCAAGATGCTTTCAAATTGAAGGTACAAAGGATTCATGGATAATTCAAATGATAACTTCCTCATTCCATTGTACAATTTAATATCTAAGGAAGACCCACCTTGCATGTCCCTTGAGGCCATGGAAGCAATGCCAGAATTGGCTAATTTGTTTTCCTCACCGAATGACACTTACCTGAGATTATTTGGTTGTTAGAAGTCTCCACATATGATACAAAGGTATTCCACTAAAAAATTGGTCATGCGGGAAGTATATTATCATATTTCCATAGGTCTATTAGTAGTTTTGCAGAAGAATAAGAAAGCACCTTGGAAATTTCTTCCATTGTAGATTGGATTATATGAGACCAAGAATCTAAAGGTTAATGACACCGAAGGAAAAGAGAGAGAAATTTTTTATTTTGGTCGCATGGAATTTAACTCATATGATCATAGGAGAATTTTCAAGTAACAATATAAAAATATTCATTTCAATTTTTTGAGCGACACTTATTCCAAACCTGATGAGGAAAGAACAAAGAATTTTTACAATGTAGCTAATCCCTTCCAACCAGTCACCTTCGTAGGGACGTCATAGTATACACCTCAAAAGGAAGTCAATATATAATTAGAAATAGTATAAAGGTGCAAACTAGTGCATGTAAAAGGAAAGAGAAAGGTTGTGCATAGTTCGACAAAGGACCATAGTTACAAGTTTAAAGAATATCCCATAATCTTGAAAGTGGCCATAGCAGCAAAAAGAAAGAGGAAGCATAGGAAGGAGGAGGAATAAATAAAGAAGAAAGAGGAACAAGAGTAGAAGAGATTAGAAGAAGAAAGGAAAAAAAAAAAACAAGAATAAGAAAGGCAGATAAAAGAAGAGGAGGAAGAAACATAGAATAAATGTGAAAAAGAGGAACAAAACTAGCTACTAGAAGAATAGAGCAAGAAATTGCAAGATAAGGAAATTGATTAAGAAATTGAATATCTTATAATAATCCAAGACATGGAGGTAGATCCTGAGCCACAAAACCAATATTTTGATCTCATGCGGATCACATAGTAGATCTCTATTTAGTCTCCCCCTCCTCTAACAACAGATCAAGCTCTATGAAAGGAAGAGGAAATTTCTCCTCTCAACGAGGGTCCGGTGATGGAAATATAAAACTTAACCTATGATGATATATCAAAGAATATCATAGAGGAAATGAAGAAATATTTCGTGGATGATCTCATTTATCCATATTTCATTAAAGAAAAGGTGATTGTGATGAACACTAGAAAAAATCGACAAGCCATTTTCATAGACAACTTGGCCTTCTGAAGCTCTTCTAAGTCAAATAAAGATTATCTGATGGGTGAGAATAAAAAAATGGAAAATAAAATAGAGGATGCAATGAAACAAATTAAGAAGCTCCAAGAATAGGTCCAGAAAGTATCTCCCACACAGATATATCTCGAAGAACTTAAGGCAGCCATATTTGGTGAAGTATCGAAATTGGAAGATAGCATGAAAAACCTCTATGTGGAGCTTCTCACCATGGATAAAGAATTTGCATGCTTAAATGGCATGAAAAAAAAGTTAAATTAAATGCTAAAGCTCTCAATTGTATTCAAACATCCAACGCTATGGTGGATGAGTGGGCAATGTAGTACAAAGGTGCACCTCCCAACATGGTGAAGAAGACAAGAAAAAAGGCTTAGTTAGAAAAAGAAAATGTTCATATGCTCATCTAGAGAAACAATAAAATTAGCTCATTAATCACCAATGTTAAAGCCTCTTATGAACAGTTAAATAATAGTGTGGATTTCATGGTGAAATCACACAATATCCCTTTAGTTTTCTCACTCACCAAAGCAAAAGTTAGGAACAAGGTGACACAAGAGGTTGAAGAATACTTGGACCATCTCAAGCAGAACTCCACCAACGAATATTTGGAGGTGAAAAGGAATAATATGAAAAATTACATTGGTGGCCCTGTCCAAATCATACCATGTTTCTCCTTCTAAATAAGGAGGCTCATACTAGCTACAAGACTGTGTTCGTGGATGAAGTAGAGGTTACATTCTACTTCTAGCCTGACCCTGTTTCAATGTTTGGAGAAGTCATCACATAGTATAAAGCTTGGTATCACTATGTAACTGAAAAGCTATAAGTTGAAGTGGTCGAGCTAGAGCACAGGGGATTCACTGGGGGAGCAATATCATACCACTTGGGTTCATATTGGGGGATATATTTTGAAGGGAAAATGGCATTATATATTGGGGGATATATAGGGGTTAAAGGGTTTTAATATTGGTAAGTATAAAAAATGGAGCTCAAAGTTAATGAAAAAATATAAATGGGTATACAAACTGTTAATGAAAAAATGGATACCTACAATATCTAGTGAAAATAGGGGTTTTTTAATTGCAAAGGTGTATTGGGTTCGTATTGGTAGGGGGTTAGATAATCTAATTTTCAAAGGTATTTTCCAATATGTAGTCAAATTGAGGGTATTGTTTAATATGTAACAAACGAACACAACATGTCATAGGTTCATTGAGTGAAGCCCCTATGAGCTAGAGCTTCCTCGAACTCAATATTAACATGATATTTGTCTTATTAGGCTGTCTAGTTGACTTTACTCATTTTGTTGTCTTATATGGATACAATTTTTTTTTATTTAGAATATTTTTGTAAGTGGAAGTCCAAGTGTCAATTTTGGAATATGAATATTCGTTATATAAAAAAGTCAAAAGGCCATGAGGGAAGTCAAGGAGTCACAAAGGGAGATGAATATTCATCCCATTTGTTAATAATACACCCTCATTGGTCATGTAAGTGAATTTTGCTTGGGCCTTTGGCTTAGGATCGATAGCTTGGGATTTTCGTTGAGACCCTTGGCTTCTCCTTAGCATAAAGGGAGTACATTTCTTTGGAGGAGCAGGTGTTAGTTTCATGTTTCACTATTGGGACTAGTGGTTTGGAGATTTTATATGTATGTTTGTGACTACCACTTTAATAAAGGCTCAAAGCTGACACATATTCATGCATATGTTGTGAATATAGTATGACTACTCTTTTTATTTTTTCAATATATGTTATTTAATTTATGCTAACTCTTATGAACTATTTGATTTACATTAGTATGAATATTGTTGAATGCATGTTGTTATATATTTCAATCATGGTTTTCTTGTGAACTATTTTCCAGGCTAACTCGTGATTCCTTTTATGCTTGTGTGTTCCTTTCAAGTTTCCTACTATTATATGATTCTAAGGGGCTCACTTATTTTCCCACTTTTTTGTTGGAACCTCTCATGCATTGCACTTGGCTCTCCACAAATTTATACACTTGTTTCACCAGAGTAAAAAATACATCATTTTATGTGTTATCGCGGCCAAGGAATACCATTAAAACCCCACTAATTTGGAAACCTGGTTGTATTCTGGATGGGGCTCCTACTCCTAATAGTGTGAGGTATAGCTGGGGCTTTATATCAGGGAAACCCCCTGAATGTTGGGAGATCCAACACAGTCAACATTTGTGGCGCCAGAAGGAGGGCCAGATGACAAGTTGAGTCTGTGATGTCTGTTTGAAATTTTTTATTTTTCATGGATTCTTCCCATATCTTGACCCCCGCGTGTTTTTCTAGAGTTGCAAATCCAAAATTTCCTTCATGGATAATTCATGACTTGTCAAATATAAAGTTTGATGTCAAGGGTGGAACAACCATTCTCGAGCACACCTCTCGCGTTCATAAATTCTGCACTCATCATGAAATTCACTGTGAGGATATTGCTTGGATGTTTTTCGTTCTCACATTTGAAGTGCACATTAAATAATGGTGTTACACATTTCCAACTTCTTCCATTCACTCTTTTGAACATCTTGTCAAGGAGCTCTACCATGCCTTTGACAAGTATGATTATAAATATGTTTATAAGAAAATCACACATCTCAGAAAAGCACTTGATGAATTTCTTAAATATTTTCACCATATTTTTATTCATTTATGTTATGAATTTTCTAAGGATGATATCGATTGGAATATTATGAAAGAGAAGTTTCAATTTCTTGTTCTTATATCCATGAATCCAATAGAATATGAATATTTCAAAAGTCTCCCAACGTATACTGGTTATGGATTTCTTAAATCTGCGACAAAGGAAGTTGTTGTTCCAAGTGAGTATTCATCATCTCCTCATAAAAAAAAAATCCATTTATGTATGTTGAGGTTGGAGAACTTGAGAGTCCATCCATTGATTTACCACCATATTCTCGAACCTCACATATTCGAAATTTAAATTCAAGTTTCTACTGTGGATCTAATTTTACAAGTTATGTTTTGTTTTTGTGTCCATATTTGGTTATTTTTTTCTCCTAATTGCGAGTTGTTATATCCACCTAATATAATATGTATTATGGTTCTCATGATGATCAAGTTTAGGATGGAGTTAGTGTTAACCCAGAAATTTGTGATGTCATTTGTAATGACTATGTCTGGAACTCTGTTTTTGAACAAGAAACTATGATGAAGTTTGATGTTTCTTATTTCTTGCCTCTCCCTCATTACCCTGACATATTCGATGATTATATCATAAATGTTGTATATTTAAAGAATTATTTTCTAATAGTGTTAATCCTGATCATTCTTCGTAATCATGGAGTGTTAGTTGTACATGTGAAAATGGTGAGGAAAAATATTCTCTTTGTGATCTCTCTCATATATTACCCGATCATTTTGAAGAAACAGAGAGTGGAATTTCTTGTTTTTAATTTCCCCCTCTCTGGGATTCATAAAATCATGAGGATTAATCTCTTTCTCACAATGGAATTTTTTATCATCATTGTCATAATCTATTTGTTGACTCATCTAGAAACGACTATATTTTCTACTGTTGATTATCTTAATTCATAAGTTTTCGATGATCAAACTTATGATGTCTTAGAACTACTGCAAGTTATTCAGGAACTTCATCCCATGCTAATGATTATGTTAGGTTATCATTGTCTTGATGCTAGTTCCAATCATGATCAAGATAGTACTTTATCTCTCGATAATCCTCATCAGTTAGTTGCACATGTTGAAAATCAATCTATTTTACAATGTTGACATCATCAAATTGTTTTAAATGATCCTATCACCTAATCGTTGCATGAATCATACCTAGCAAGCCCATTTTTTGAAACACAATTTTTCCACTTTCTTAATGTTTTCCAAGTTTGGAATTTGAGAAGAATGCTTCAACATAATGCAGTGTTGTGATGTTCATAAGCACCATAATGCATCAGTAGAAAATTTAGCATACACTTTCTTGTTATACTTTTCTTCTTGTGTTTTCAGTCTTTGAATGTTGAATATTTTCACGGTTTATATTTCTTATTAGCTTATTTTTTTGATAACCTTCAATTGTTGTTGATGCCCTCATCCACACAGGTCAGAAAAAGCTTCAGTGGTTACATTGGAATTTTATATTACGTAAGGCTAGCCTAGTTTTGGTTAGTTTAAGAGTAGGATCAGTTTTCTTTAGTTGTTTTCTCATTTCTTCGCTTCATTCCACTATTTTATTTCATTTCATTGTGTAGTAAGTTTCCAGATGAGACCGTGTTTGGCTTCCAGAGCAAGCATGGCAACATTTAAGAGGATATTGTGCATATTTCAATGCTTGTATTTATATTTATTCTTTCTCTTTGCATGGGTTTTGCACCTTTTAGTTGATGATACCTTGGTGGAAAATATGTTCATTCTTACAGAGAGCCCCATTGAAATTGTGATGCTTGTATCTATAGCTAGTACTTCTTACTCTAATCATTTTTTTATGATTTTCCATTTTTCCTTGTCAACTACGTGAAGTAGAGTAAGGAGGGGAGGAAGCTTTAACAAGTGAACTATATTTCAAAGTTTTATAAATATCCTTCCCTAAAGGGAAAACATCTTTTGTTCTCAATAAGTCAGGAGCCTTATTCTTCCCCATGAAATCAATAAGTTTTGATACACAATTTTATTAGAAAAAATATAAAACATAATTTACATAAAGGGTGAAATAAGAGAAAATCTTCTTGCTCAGGGAGGTGAAGCAAAAAACTCTACTAGGGTACTATCCAGGCTTGCTCACAATGGAGGATTTTTTGTGTTCCTAAAGTGACTATGTTGGGGTACTATCCAGGAATTTTGGTAGCGGAGCAAAAACAAAGATGAAAGGCAAGGCTATGAAAGTCCTTTTCATTGGTGTACCTAGATAATCATCATCCCCAATTGAAAAAGTGATGTTTGACCTATATTTGTTAGTGTGTCTCAGATGAAGAGAATGACAGGGACTATATTTATAAGTCAAGGTAAGTAAAAAATCTATGGTGATAACTCAAATGAAAAATACTTCTTGAATATTTAGACATGGTTTACATGAGTTGAGACCCATACAAAGATCTGGATTTCTACCAGTGTGTCACCGTGTTTTAGCTGCTAAAGACCATGTTATGAAACCAACTCACAAAATAGATCAACACCTTAGAAACCAGTCTCTTCTAGGTGGACACCTCCTTTAGATTACATAAATGAATAACTCTTGGATCATACAAATGAAAAAACCTACTTTCTATATATAGGAGTCGTCATAATATATTCCTAACCAACATAAAAATAACAATGGAAGGGCACAAAAATAATAATATTGGGCTTCTATGGCACACAATAACAATAATATGGGGACTACATGGGAACGAAAATAACAATAATGGGGCTATACTATTATTATAGGGACCTAACATGCCCCTCTCATTCAAACAAGTGTTGTCCTCAATGCTTGAGTCGTTCTAGATGCTTCTGTATAAAATTTACATCCTCCCATTTTGAATCTTCAACATGTAAGTTCTTCCACTTGATGAGATACTCTAAAATTTATCAATTTTGTAGCTATCGAGTTCTTGTTTATGTGGCTGATTCAGGTTCCAATATTATTTTTCCTTCTTCATCAAGTTCTATAAATATTGTTTGACCTAGGTGCTTATCACTTATAACCTTCTTTATATATGAAACATGGAAAACTGGGTGCACTCGGGAAGATGTGGGAAGGTCCAATTTGTATGCCATAGTACCAACATTTTGAAATACCTTGTAAGGACCATAATACTTTGGTGATAATTTATTATCCTTCTTAGATTTATTGAGGGAAATTTCTTTGTATGGTTGTAGCTGTAAAAATACCCAGTCGCCTACATCAAAACTTCTTTCGTTGCAATGTTGATATGCCTATTGTTTAATTCGATTATGCGCCCAAGTGAGGTTATCCTTTAAGATTTGGAAAACTTGTTTTTGATGATCGATGTGATCTTCCACTGCTTGAACCTTAGAATTTTCTCTTAAATATTATGTGATGGTCGTTGGATGATATCCAAAAAGTGCCATAAATTGGGCTAGTATTTGTTGTAGTATGGAAGGAAGTTTTATACCACCATTCAACCATAGGTAACCACTTGACCCATTGTGTCTGTTTATTAGATATAAATCAATGAAGATATCCTTCCAAAAAAAATTTCACTGTCTCAGTTTTCCCATCTAATTGAGGATGATATGATGAGTAATGAACTAATTGAGTACCCAAACAAGAAAATAATTTCGTCCAAAAATTTCCTTAAAAATGGGATCTATGTCACTTAAAATGATCCTTGGGTTTCCCCATTTCTTTTTAATTGATTCCATAAATGGAGTAGCAACTATGATGGCTTTAAATGGATGAGATAATGCACAAAAGTGTGCATACTTGGTAAGTTTGTCAACTACCACCATGATGACAGTCGTTCCTTTGGACTTGGGGTAAACCTGTCATAAAATCCATTGAAATCTCCTCCCAAAGTTGACTTGGAATGGATAAAGGTTGTAACAGAGCTAGGGTCTTAATTGTCTCAACTTTATTTTGTTGGAAAACCAAACATTCTGCTACAAAATTTTGAATATCAGATTTGAGGCCATCCCGGAAACAATCCTTCTTGACCTTGTGGTAAGTTTTTAAAAATCTTAAATGACCTCCTAAGGGAGATTTGTGCAATTAAAAAAGTTTTATTTTTTTATTTTTTTATTTTTTTATTTTTTTCCAGTTGGTAATTCTTACAAATATATAAGCCATATCTGTACCATAATGAATCATTTTTCTAGCTAAATGTTTCATATATACTAGGATCTTTCTACAAATTTTGAATGAGTGTCCACACCTCTTCATCATTCTTCCATTCATCCCTTACCTCAGTTACCCACTCAGGTTGGATAATAGAAATGGCACAAAGCGTTGCTTCCACTGATGAAACCTTAGCTAAAATGAGCGAGTGGAGGGGGGGGGGGGTGTGAATCAGTTTAGTACATTCATGGACATCTAAAATTTTTCTTTAAACTTATTTACACCTCCATTTCATAATAAATTTAACATATAATGAATCAACAAACTTAATATGTGAGTACAAAGTGATAAGCATATTAAATACAATACATCAACACATAGTCATCATGCATATAGACAACAGATATAAGTGGAAACCCATAAGGGAGGCTACTACCTCAATTTCTGCAAGCTACAACTTGCACAGAAGCTCCAACTCCCATCTATTTTCTGCAGGCTACAACCCACAGGAGGCTCCTACGTAAAACAGCTACAACCGGACTATCTATCAAGCTACAACTTGATATGGATGCACCAAATCCTTCACACTAAAATAAAATCATATGTTGATTTACCTGGATATCAGCTATGTTTTACTCCTTCAGTGCTACCCATTTAGCCTTCATATTTTATTTATATCATCTCTGGATGTGCACAACATCTCTATCTTCTCACTCTCATTCTTCCACTCTCTAACCTCTCTATGCACATTACAATAACATCATTTCTAGAGATAAATTCATGGCTATTTGCAATCTATACAGGAATATGAAGTGAACAGACATGACTCTTTGCCTTCCACCCACTCATTTTCTCACACAACATATTCAAAATTTTACAACAATATATACATTTATTTCAATATGAAATGGAGTTTTGATTTTCCTGGGAGACTTGACTTTGCATCACAAACAATATAAAATATCTCGATAAATTTACATTCATACAAAATATTTCAACTAATCCCTTTCAGCTTCTTAGCTTTGCTATGCATTTGTCCTCTTTTGCTTGTTGTCCCTTTGTATTTTATGTTTCTGATGTTATATTCTAACTCTTCTTCATAACTTCCTTTTTCCCAACTCGACCTACCTGCCTTCCTTCTCTTGCCCACAAAATTCAACCTTATTCTTCTTTTCTCTCTATCAGATCATCTACCCAAGTCTCCTTCTGCCCATGTTCAACCTTTTTTTATTAATCAACCGCAATACACCATTACTCTATAGTCGGGTCACTATTCTGCATGGATTTTTACTTACCTGAGTCTTTTCTTCCCGCATTTAGCCTTTGCCTTTTTTACCTGAGTCTACTCCTGCGTTCAAATTTTTCTTTATTAATTGGTGTAACCACATACAACCCTGGACCTGAAATATATGAAAAAAGAACTCTGGAATGAATCGCATCTGACCTCCTATCGCATATTGGAGTTTCTTGTTTTATTGCTATATATATCTCCCCTGCTTTCCTTAAGAGATTTCTTATAAAAATTCATATAACCCGGATCAGAAATATATTAAAATTCAACTTTGACCTATCGTCACATCCATTTTCTTATCGTAATTTGGTGTTCCTCTATGTTATATGTTATATACGTCTTTATTTTCTGCTGATGAGATTTGATAACTCAATACACATACACCCAGAATTTTAAATGTATTATGATTTACCTTTAGAAGGTACCACATCTGGTCTCTCATCGTATTTCAACACTTTTCATTGTTATCCATTGTGCTCTAGTCCTTCTTAACTCTTGATCTATGATATGTGAATGGGTCCCACCTATCTTATCACAATTTCCCATCATAGTTTCTCATTGATCTTTGGTTATAACCTCTTGCGACATGCGATTTGCGATAAAAGGTTCGGGTCCCACCGGGGTGCCACGTCACTGTCACATCTTCTGCCACATCACCTGCTACATCATATACAACATCACTTGCCATGTCATCAATATGTATTTGCGATTTTTGGGGTCAGGCCGATGTCATCTGCCACATCACCTGCCACATCATCAAAATGTATTTGTGATTTATGGGGTCAAGTCTGCATCGTCTGCCACATCAGAATCCAGGTCAATAGCCATGTCACTTTCCACTTCAGATACCATGTCATCTCTCGCACTTTTCATTTCGAAATTTTTCGTGTCTCTACGGTTTTGTAATAATCCTTCCGCTTGCAATTTGTGATTTTGTGATTTCTCAAACCGCGGTGAAAAACTTATTGCACGTCGCACCTTTTAGAATTTACCATAATGGCTCTCCTTATCTTATGCAATGTGCGATATGCTTCGCATTGTGACTTGAATAGCTTACCACCCCGCAACTTCGCACTCAAAAAAAAAATTGACGATGTGTGATATGTCCCAATCGTCTTCTATGATCTGGTTCATCCATCGCTCGCTATCATTTCTATGACTTGATCCTCATCGTCCATCTCTACTTCACTCTGGTTTTCCAACTTGACCAGTGCATTCACGACTTTCTCCATTTACTGACTTGACCCATTGAACTGTACGTGCCCTCGTGCACTGTTCTAAATGAAAACTAGCTTGACTTGGCCCTGCACTGCATAGTTTTCTTCTTTGATTCATAACGTTGTCTTTTGCCTCTTTTGCTGCTCCTTTTCCTTAAGTAATAATGCTAAAGCTTCTCCATGCTACTTTGTTGATTCTCTCTACTTTATATTATACTTCTAATGTTGCTCCTTTGCCTTGCTCCTTTACCTCTTCGCTGCACATTGCTGCCTCCTTGCATCCTTTTTGCATTCTCAATGCATCATTGCCCGGTATACTCCTTTGCGTTATTGTTGTTGCTTCTCTGCTACTTTTCCTTAATGATAATTCTGGTGGTGCTCCTTTGTGCTCCTTTTCCATCAATGACAATATTTCCAACATCCACATCCTCATCCTTTATTGAGAGTGCATCTACAACAACATTTTTCTTCCTTTTCTTGTAGATGATTTCAAGGTCATAACCCAACATCTTTGTGACCCATTTTTGATGTTTTTCTGAAGACGATATTTCCTCCAAAAAGTACTTAAGACTATCATGATCTATTTTTACCTTGAAGTGTCTTCCCATTAGGTAAGGTAACCATTTCCTTAGTGCATGTTGTATTGCCAACATTTCCTTCTGGTAAATAGGTTTTAGTAAATACTTTCCTTTGATTGGGAGACTTTCACAAGAAATGGGTCTTCCTTCTTGAATTAAAACAAAACCAATTCCATTTCTCGAGGCATCACATTCCACAATAAAAAAAATTGTGAAGTCTGGTGTAGCTAAGACTTGTGCTTGGCACATTGCCTCTTTAAGATATTCAAAGGCCTTAGTTGCTTCTCGAGTCCAAGAAAATGCATCTTTCTTTGGTAATGATGTTAGAGGTGCCATTATTCTCCCATAATTCTTAAAAAACATATGATAATACCTTGTTAACCTCAAAAATCATCGAAGATGCTTTATGGTTGTGGGGATTTTCAATTCCTTTATGGATTTAATTTTGCTAGGGTCTACCCTAACACCCTCATGAGATACCATACGACCCAAATATTCCGCCTCCTGTACTCCAAAGAAACATTTGGAGGTTTTTGCATATAATTGTTTCTCCTTCAATAGTTTGAGCACCTTATCAACATGTTGAACATGATCCTTCGAAGACTTGTTGTGGATTAGTATATCATCAAAAAATACTAACACAAATTTTCTAAGGAAGGGTTTGAA
The DNA here is from genome assembly GCA_034641835.2 of Pinus albicaulis. NCBI lineage: Eukaryota > Viridiplantae > Streptophyta > Pinopsida > Pinales > Pinaceae > Pinus > Pinus albicaulis. The sequence continues at coordinate 593,489,942 of CM076579.1, forward strand.
AACGGAATTCATCAAACCTTAAAATGTTGAAGGTGGATTAGTAAGGCCAAAAGGCATGACAAAAAAATCATAATGATCGTCATGAGTTCTAAATGTTGTTTTCAAAATGCCTCCAACCTTCATTCTAATTTGATGATATCTAGAACGAAGATCCAACTTGGTGAAGTAAATTTCTCCATGTAATTCATCCAATAATTCATCAATGACGGGGATGTGAAATTTATCTTTAATAGTGAGCTTGTTGATATCCCTATAATCTAGACACATACATCATGATCTATCCTTCTTGTGCACCAATACTACTGGAGCAGAGAAAGAAGTTTGACGAGGTTGAATTATCGCAGCTTCTAGAATTTTCGCAACCATACATTCAATCTCACTATTTTTAGCATAATGATACCTGTAAGGCATGATGTTTGGTGGAAAACTTCTTGGAATAAAATGAATAGGATGATCATGATAATTAATAGGTGGGATTCCATTGGGATTCTCAACACCTTGGATTGATTGTCCAATACTTTTTGGAGATCTAGAGAAATAAATGATTTTTATGTTTGAAACTCTTGTGAGCATTTGTGCAATTACACCTCGTTGTTATTCCTTCAAAATATTTGTCATGAAATTAGAGCTGATTATATTTCATGGCTTCCCTGAGATACCCCGTAATTCAACTTCCTTTCATTCCAAAAAAAAAATTCGAGAAAAGTTCTTGAAAATTAAAAGCTATTGTCCCCAAAGATTGTAGCCATTGTGATCCTAGTATAACATCAACACCACCCATTGGAATGGATAACATTGGAATATTAAATAAATATTCTCCCATGGTTATCTTGATATTATGGCACTTTCCAGAGAAATTTATAGTTCTTGATCAGATTTGGATCAAGGACCTAAGTGATAGCTCAAACTTCAAAGTGTTCAAAAGTGTGTTGAACTTGAGCGACCGGATAGATCTCGTCTTTCTAATTCTAGCACCGAAAATAGTTTGAAAAACCAACACCGTATGAAGAAATTATCGTGATTTGAAAATTCTAGTAAACTATAATTTTTGGCTTTTGACCAAGTTTGACTGGTCTTTGAATATTCAAAAAAAGAGAATATTATAGGGAATATTCCTAGAATATTCTAGGGAATATTCCTAGAATATTCCTTCCGGGAAAATGCCAGATTGACAAGTGGCATTGGGTGAACAACAGTGTGTTGACTGTTTTGGTTCAGGCCAATGGGAGGCTGCCACGTGGCAAGCCCAGAGGCCGCCATGTGGCCCATGCACATTGGTGAAAATTGTTTTGGAGTCCTCAGGAGTCGACCACCTAACCTCGTTTCCTGCACACAAAGGTCCTTACAAACTGGGCTAACCAATGGTTCTTAACCCTTAAGGGTCACGATGTATATTTAAACGTGAACAGTTTGTTATTTGGGGTTTGGAGAGAGGCCAACCCCTCCCCGATATGGTCGTCGAACCATGAATCGTGGGCTAAGTGCTAACCACCATGGTATTACCCACCAACTATTTTAAAAACGTGTTCACATGTTACCATTTATATACCCTGACGTTTGTTCCAGCAGATAACACACGAAATTTAAACCTAATTGCTTGACCCCTATCACATGCAGTGTTAGTTGCGATAGTTTCGGCGACAATTAGGTTAACCACCCACATAGATCACAGAGTTTACAGCCATGTGGCCACTCCAAACAATTTAAATTTAATGTTGCAATCAAGGTTGGTGGAATATATGACAGGCGCGCCATTTTGGGCATGATGCCATTTTTAATTGGCATTAAGTTGAGTTCCTCCAAGTTTGGTGGAGCCTTTTTAGGGGTCATTGGGAAAAATGAGTTTAGGCTCTATCTTGAGCTATATTGGACCAATTTTGGAGTGTGAATAGTCAGCTTCGACTTTCTCATGTTAGTCATCACTAATTTTTTCCTTTTTTATAGATGACTAAATGCTTATCCTAGATTTCTAGAAAAAAAATTCATGAATATTGTGATTTATATAAATCTCATTACTTTCATTATCCTTAGGATAAATTTTTGACTATTTTACTATATTATTATGTCATGGTCAGCCCATCACTCCCAGAAGACCAATCACGGGCTCATGCCACTCATTTTCACTATGTTTTGCCACCTCTGACTCCAGCACTTTGTTTTGATTTGCCTAACCCTTCCACTTCCACCTTAGGTTGCCAAGTATCCTAACCTTTTCCTCTATTCACCAAGTGCCTCAAGAATTTGTGGTCTCAAGCTACCCTTCTAGGCTCTTCATATAAATCAAAATCAGTAGTTTTGGATCTGTAATGCATAAGGTTTGTCAAAAGCTCTGTTTTACACTTGAAAATATCAAATTCATGTTTTCAGCCAAAGGCCAACCCAAAGAGCCTCCCACTAGGTCAGCTGGGGTTTCATAGGTTATAGGATTGTTTTGGTGTTCTAAAAACACTTTTTTTCTTATGCCAAGAATATGAAATCAAATGTGAAATAAGGTCAAGTAACTATTTGTACAAATTAGATCAAAAAGACCTTCAAGAAGGATTACTTTTCCAAAGACAACATTCTACCAAAGGATAACTGTGCATCTTAAACTTTTATATAGGAATGATTTAGACGGCTATCATTAGAAATTGAGGTAACGTAAGATGCCAGCTCATCACTAAGGAAAGCCATAACAAAGGAGAGGCAATAGGCCTATGTTTAAAGAGAAGCAGGTTTGGGGACTGATTGGCTAAATAATGTTGCCAAGCACGATGCCAATGAAAAAGACCACAAGGACAGAGGCACATCAACACAACCAATGAAAATTTTTAGAAGTTAAAAATGAATAAGAGAAAAAGGTGAGGTGAAATGAATAGAAATTAATGAAATTGAAAAGGCTATAGAGAAGTTAGAAGACAACACTAATTATTTTTCTCTGACAACACTAAAACCTAGATTTTTGGAAACATAGGCAAAGCAGGAAAATTGAAGATGATGGACCTCCATCATGATAGCGGAAAGTTTCCAAAAGCTATTGAAGGTGATTTCTAGGATTGGCCAAGGAAAAAATGCTTCACTGCATCAAAAGGGGGAATAATTCAAAGGTTATTAGTGTGAGGGCGACTAAGCCTTCAACTACAGTCAATTTTCCTCAAAATTTTCAAAAGCAGAAAAACATAAGGTTGAGTGTCAAAATGGAAAATCAAGTTGAACATGAGATCACTGCTAAGTGACTGAAGGTTGTCAAATTACAAAGAGTGACAAAAGGGAACAAAAATAAATGTTTCATAGGCACCTGCAAAAATTAGAAGTGGCTAATGGAAGACATGGCAGACATAATTTGTAGTATTTTTCATAGTGAGTGTATCACTGTTAAAAATAGTAAGGAGATAAAAAGAGCATGTTTTTAGGTCACTAACACTCAGATATTTCAAAAGGGGATAAAAATAGATTTTTCAGTTTCCTAGTGCAAACGAGGAGAGTTTTAATAGTGCCAACACTTCCAAAGTTAAAGGAGGCCTGTTCATCTTTTCAACACACCCTCACCAAAAGAAGAAAAACCATTTTGGAAAGTTGCAAATCGCCTGCCAAAAAGGGTCACAGGATATTAGTGAAACTTGTAAAGTGAAAAAAAAAACTTAGAAAAAGTGGGTTTTCTAAATTTGATTTATCTTTCAAAAGGTATAAAGGCTTCTAAGTTAATATTTCTTAGCTCACTCGTCATTTTGTAAAGAGAGAAAAAGCATTCAAGGGAAAAATCAGGGTTTTTGAATATTTCTAGGAAACATTTCCCTGGCACTGCGCGAATAGAGTAGTGCTCCACCCACAAGCCATGGCGCTGTGCTAACCGAGCATTTTTCCGTTCATAATAACTCGAAATTTTGCGAATATGGGGTGGCACTGCGAGAATCAGGTGGCACTACGCGAAGACGGGCCCGACACGAATAGGACACGACCGGCAAGACTGATCGCTGGCACTGCCCTTAGCACAGAGGCAGGACCTGCCCAACATAGTGCCCATAGGCCGACCTGACTGTTTGGGTAGGGTGTTGTGCTAATGCAGAAGGCCCTCAAACAAAGGAAAAACTTGCCCAAAAGCTTAAGGACACTTCCAAATCACGTTCAAAGCCTGCAGAGGAGTAAAAAAAAAGCTGGTATGTGGCTTATTTATTTTCTCCTCAAGTATTTTAGTGGTTTTAAGGCTAAAGGAATGGTTAAAACCTAATTTTTGCAAACCCTAGGTCTCCAATACATATTAAACCTATGTTTTTGGCCTCATTGAACAAATTAAAGTGTTATTTTAGGGAGTGTGAATTAGTGTAGTTGCAATTCATTTTCATGAAAACCCCCCTTGAACTCCAAAGCACTCAGTCCTTAAACTAGACTCCACATCACTCCTTCACAAAATTTTCCCTCACCACAATTTTCATTTTTCTCCTCCAACCCCTATTTTTTCCACAGACAGCTCCCATCACCATGTCAGAAGCAGAAGAAAGTAGGAGCAGTGAAAGAGTTCAAGGGCCTATGAGGCCAAATCAGAAGGGAGGAAAAGTGAACAGATTTGAACCCCAAAGCACAATAGATATCACCTCATCTCCCATGATCCTCTCATTTTTCCAGAATGTGGGATGCTTCTAATTTTGTGATAGAGTCAAAAAAGTGCAGAGCCACCCAGAGCTCACAAGGTTTTTTGTCCTTAACCTGCACAACAAACAATCAACCCTTACAGGGGTGGATTTTGAACTATTAGTGGATGCCATCTCAAATGGTATTGGTATCCCTTATATTTGTGAAAAATGGTTTAAGAAAGCCAAATTGGACAAGGATTATTATGAGCAATTTATCAAGACTAGGTATAGACAAGGCTGCAAGTTTTTTTTTCCCTTCTCACACCTCAAGCAGAGATTTTCACCCTTGATGAAAGCTATCATGAAGTACTTCACCTGTGAGGGGAGATACTCTAGGATTTATTCCTACCATATTAGACTCCTCATGCATTTCACAAGGGTTAATATGCTCAACTAGCCCTACTACCTCTATACAAGTATGGACAAAATGTCTTCTGTTCTCCGGAGAAGGATTCCTTCCCAACAAATGCAAAGTCTATTTCACCATTCCTTGATCAAGATGGTAGCATTACATCATTTGGAATAGTAGGGTATACCTTGGGAGGTATTCATAGCACATGAAGTCTTCACGAGCCCATGACCTCTTCATCAACCAAACTTTCCCTCCTCATCTACACAAGTGCCTTCACCTCAAGGAAACCTCCCTTCTTTCCCTTCTCTTGATGCTTCAAATGAAGAGGATGAGAGTGGAAATAATGGACAAAGTAATGACAGTGAGGGTAATGGTGCAAATGAATTAGCCCAAAGTGAGGAAAAGAGTGAAGATGATGAACAGAGTGCTACCATTGAAGATGATGAAATCAGTGAGGAAGATGAAAATAATGATGAGGAATAACAGGAAAATGATAAGGCAGAGACAGAAATTTATGAGGAAGAAGAAGAAGGGAATGGGGAAAGTTAAGAAGGGGCAGAAACAAAGAATGAAGAGAGAAACATTGAGCATGATAGTGAGCAAAACAGTGATAATATGCAAGAGGATGGTGAGGAAGATGAAGAACTAGACAATCAAAATAAAATTAGAATTGATGATTAAAAGGCAGAAATAGAGGATGAAGAAGAGGAAAATGAAAAAAATGAATACAGTAAGGACAATGTAGAAACTAAAGGCAACACTGATACCAATGAGACAAAACATAGTGACAAAGATGCAGATGATAAGGAAGACAGTAAGGGACAAGACAACAAAGGGGAAAATATTCATGGCAGTCATGACAACAATCAACCCTTTAGTGATTATGACAATAACGACAGTGCAAAAGATGAAGATGAAGGTAACCCTAGTCATGATGACAGTGAAAAAGGGGAAGAGGCTCATAGTCTAAATGATCATCACAGCCATGATAAAGAGACCAACAAAATCAACATCACAATTCTTGCATGCACATACCAGAGAAGACCAAGGCTAGTTTTTACTGCCTCCAAGAGACAAGGGACCATGCCACCTTCTTCAGCTCAAAAGCCTAACAAGGGAAAACAAAATATGAAGAAAGGTGAGAAAGGTAAGAGAGGTAGGAAAACTAAACAAAAGCCCTAATTCATTGAGCTAGACAGTGATAATCAAGATGAGGAGATGGCCACTAGAATACTGCTCCAAAGAAAAGATGCATAAATTATGGATATGGACAGAGATTTTGAGATTTCTCAGCGTATAATTGAGTATTATAAGAATCAACACAAGTATTTTAAGAAGATAAAAAGGGGCCTTTCTCTCCAGAAAAATATGACCAAGCATTATGCAATAAAAAAAAAACTTGTTTGTGCCAAACTCAAAGAGGCCCTCATTCAAATTCAAGAACTAAAGGAGGATAAGATGAAGCTAGACTTGTAATTTTGGCATCCTATTCCCTACAGGTTTCTCAAACCCCTTGAAGAAGACCTACACCAAATTTGAAAGAATTTGGGCAAGTTTTTATTTTTTGAGAATTTGAAGGCCTACTAACGTAGCGCCACTGGTGCCATGATTTTCCCTCAGGCTTCCTTAGAGGGAAAAATCTACATTTTTTTATTCCTCATGGATAGCACACTATCATCACCAAATTTCAGAGCAATTGGAGCAGTTTTGACCCCTCAAAAGGTCAAAAAACACCTCATCTTTCACCATTCTGCCTCCTTTTCAGGCCTAGCGCTGCGCTCAGAGCAGTCTTGGGAAATTAAAATTTTTAATAGGTTACAGGCACTTAATTAGAAAACCAAAGGCCTATATAGAAGCAGGACTCAGAAATCTTTCCAACGATCCATCACAGAGAAAAATCCAACATCGAGAAGGCCCCCAAAACGTGGCTGCAACAGGACCTATTTTTTGCCTAAGGTGGTGCTGCGCTTATGGACAACACTATGTGTTTTTGGCCCAAAAAGTCAACAAAACACAAATTGATGGAAAAATGATTTTTTAATGTTTTCTTGGGAAAATCACTCCATATTTTATTGAGGAGCTATGTTATGTTATTTTTCATTTATTAGGTTAGATATTATGTGTCTTGGGCCTTGCATGATCTTCAAGCACATAAATGACATTTATGATGAAATTAGGGTTTCTAGAAGCCTCTTATGGTTTCTACCTCCTCACATTCTAAGATAAATAGAGCATGAGGATTCATTGTAAAGTTTGGAATTTGATGAGATTTGAGAGAAATACACGGTTTTTATGCATTTGAAGAAGAAATTGATGTTGTGGAGTTTATGAATGCCTTGTTTTGATTGATTATGAAGGAGGATAGCTTAAAAAATCCCTGAATTTTGTTATTGGTGAAGTGATTCTCTCTTATGTTATTGTTTTCTCATGTTTTCATTATGTTTCCATCCTTCTATTTTGCAGTAGAACAGAAGAGTATAGGTTAATAAATGTTCTTTGAGGCACCTTATTCCTTCCTGTTTCTACTGTTTTTGTGTTTTCCTCTGTTGGGTTTGTTTAAGGAATTATTAGTTGCTCTTTATGCCTCCCTATGTTTTTTTATTCCATGAATGTTTCAATAAAGTAGTTTCAAATATGTTTTATGGTTAGGCCTGCCTATTTGATGCTATTTAAACTCTGTTTTGGAATCTCTCGTTCAAGAATTACATGTTAGGTTTTAGCCAAAGGGGCCATGTTTTGATCATGCCCTTTGTTCGTGCTTAAGAAGTTGCCTTAAAGTTCTTTGTAGCTTGATAATTGGATTTTAGGTGTTCCCTCTTCATTGATTAAAGTTATTTTTTATCTAGAATGTTTTCTAAATCCTGAAGGTGAAATCAATAAAAGTTAGATTAGTTTCTTTCTTTCTATGGTTCACTAAATTGTTCATCTTGAATGCTGGTTTGCTTAAGTATAATCAGAAAGCTACTATTTTTCCATTTCTTATGATGATTTCCTTATGTTGATCAGTGTTTGAGACCATATTGTTTAAAAGGTATTTTTTAAGGATTCTTCACTGCCCTTAGAAACCTACTTTGTTCACCAAATTATTGTTCATTCCACTTCACACATAACTTAAGGATCCATTAGACCAAGCTAGATTTTCCCTGTCATGCATCTTGTTTCATTGTTGAGATATCCATGACTTTCATTGAATCCATTGCCCAATTATTTGAAGACCTCTCATTCCACCTATTTCTACTTGTTCATCTTACCCAACTAGAACAAACAACAAATATTACACTGAACAAATAGCCTAAAATCAAATCCTAGAAGAAAAAAGTTCGCATCCTTTGCATACAATAGAGAGAGCCCTCTCTGAGTCCAGGAAGGCTAGGTCCTAGGAATCCAAAGACTGGTTTTATGTTACCCTATGCATTTGGTCTACCAATCTGCTAAATCATTGGACCCTATCATTCTAGTGATCACAGTGGGACCTCTAAGTACATAGTTGCCTAAATACCTCTTAGGACTCATATGATCCTGAGTTAAGCTTATAAAATCAACTGATAGCCAAAGAGTAGAATCTGGTTGTTTCACCATCCTCACAAAATTATGACTCAGCTGTAGGACACTCATACAAACCTTAGGGCTACGTAAAGGAACTCAGAAAACCCCAAAAAAATCCCTAGATTGGCTTTTTGTTAGTTATTGTTGGTGGAACATACACACATATCCTAAAAAAACCTAAGAACATCCACCTGGCAACTCCACTAGCCTCCAATAGGCCTACTACTTCACTAGTTCTTATTAGAATTCCCTAGGGTTGTGTCAAAGTAGCCCAGAGAGGTTTAGAAGCCTAGTCCCATTCTGTGTGATTTTACCAAGCACTAAGAGAGGTCAGCCTTCTGAAAACAGTCCTAAACTTCCAGCCTCTCTACATTTTGAGTTTGAAATCTGGCTTCACAAAGGAACAATACCAGATCTCATCCGGACCCAAACACTCCCACCATTGTTGATGACCCAAAAAATATTTTGTGGAAAACTTCTAAATCTAGAAACTTAACTACTGTTAGGACTATTCGTATATCAAGCTATGTCCCTGAACATCTTATAGCCTTTCAAGACCCCCAGTTTGACTTGCATCATATAAAAAACCTTTTCAAAACCAAGTCACAAAGTGATATTGACCAGACTGACCTTGAGCCCATAGATTTGCAGCAGAGTTCTAGTAGAGAAGCCTCTCCTTCCACTCCACTTGAATTTCATCTTCTCCATCACTTTATTTCTTTTCATACCAAATCAACTCAGAATTAGTTTGTTGGTCTAAGTACTTCCACCACACCCATCCATACCACCACTGTGCAAACCACTCCACTTCATCCTACACATCCTCTCACAAACCCTCCTATTATAAATCCTCCATTAGCTCCCATCATGGCAACTTGGTATGCCCCCCTATATTTACCTCAACCTCTAGTACCTTTTCCAAATGACTACCAATCCAAGATCCCTCATTTCACAGGAGCTGACTCTACCACTACCCAACAACATGTCGATAGGATAAATGATGCCTTTGATTAGATGTAAATAGAAGAAGAAACCATTAAAATGAGGATATTTGCACAAAGCTTAGGAGGACAGGCCAATAAATGGTTCAAAGCATGAACTCCTAACACCATACATGATCTCCCTTCCCTCTACTAAACTTTCATAAAAAAGTGGGAAATCAAGAAAAACCCCCTCCAAATCCTTTCTGAATATAACAGTCTTAAGAGGAATGTAGGGAAAAGTGTACAAGATTATTGCACCAGGTTTAACAGTGTCTACAATTCCCTCCCACCACACATGAAAACCCCACAAGGCCTAGCAATAGTGAAATTTCCTAAAGGATTTGATCCAAACATGACATACCAATTAAGAGAGAGAGACCCCACAACTTTAGAAGAAATTCAAAGGGAATCTATTAGTGCAGAGGTCAAATTGATTGAAAAGAGAGCTAGGATGAGGTCAAAAAAGAGATTCACTTACAAATATGAAACCATAGCATAAACCTCCTAATCTAATGCGAAAATGGATAGCCTAATGATAACAATGGACATAATGATAGAAAGGATAAACTTGAATGAAAGGGCACCTCTGTAATATTCCCTTTTAGGAAAATAACTCTTGTATCCTATATATCAAACAATATAGGATCTGAATCCAAGATTTGAGCTGAAACAAATAAGACTAGGTGGGTTAAACAGATCTCCCACACCTAGTTACCTTCAATAAAATGCCCAGTGAGGGGCTGCAACAAAGTAAAACGACCTGATGAAAGTGAATAAAGATAATAATACATAACATATGATAATATACACTCATATACCAATTATAAACATATCATAAAGAAAGAGGTTCAATCCCTTCATCCAATAATGGGGAAAAGTGAGGATTTATGACCTAAAATGAATGTATTCAGGTATCAGCATAAAAATAATGGAAGAGGATGGCTGGATCTGATAGATTAGGTTAAGAGGGACATAAATACCGAATTTATGCTCAAACAAAGGCATTTTACTATGTTAAATAGATCCCCCATTCCCCACTAGGCTAGAAAACCTTGATTCCCCATGGCTTAAAGTATGCAGATTGGACAGAAGCTTCAGCAGCGTGATTTTCTAAAGATTTAGATGTATTTATACATGAATAATAGTATGTCAAGTTTATAATATGATCCAATAGTTTTACATGAGAAAATACAGCTCTATACATGAAAAAATTCCTCAAAACCCAGCATTATAACACAAGGAGTTGCAGGATGAACCAGAAAACGTAATTTACAGGAATCTGTAGCAGTGTTATATTATTTATTAGACCTATAACATATCAAAGTAAAAATATATATATATATATATATACCTAAGTGGGATCTATATGCAAAAATGACTTTTAAGTACATTCCCCTTGGGGATCTCAGCAGAACATGAAGAACACTGAATAGATCTGAGATCTACACCATGGATATGTAGTAAAATTCATAAATTTATGAATAATATGTCATACAACAGAACAGATATGAAATATAACATGGATTGGTTGGCCAATCCACGGATCACCTTAGTGAAGGAAAGGGGTCCTTTCACCGGAGATCTCTCCTTGAAACTGCTAATAAATGGACACTGCAAATCTGCCTACAAAATAACACAGTTTCTGAATCTAACTGCACATATTAAGTATATCACACTTTGGCCTCATGCCAAGATGGGATTTTGAAGCTCTAATCAGCTATTTCACTCCTGCCCATGGTTTATATGACTCCCCCACTGAAAAGATGCAATAGAACTATTCAGATCTAAATAGATCTGATTCCACTTGTTGCAGCTCACAAGACAGCTCAACCCTCAACATGACCAGCGTTGCAATGTAAGGTGAAGCTTGGAAAAAATTATAGATAGTGAATCAACGCAGCACAATCTCCTCCAAGAGACCCTCAAGGAAGAAGAGGAATTCCTAAACAATAAATTCCTCTTTGTCTAGCTAAACAACCAAGAGAGTTTGATTTGCTCAAGAAATCTCAAAATTTAAATATCATCAACAACCTTTTCTTGAGTCTTTTCCTTCCTTATATAAGATTAGGGTTTTCAAAAACCTAAACCATCTTCATTCATTTGTCCCCTTTCACATGGAGGACCTCCTCATAGGACTGCGCTGATCATCTAGGAGGTTCATTGTATTTGGACTGCTTTATGATTTGGTCCTGTTGACCAGTCAAATAGCTTGAACCTGTTTCAAATACAAGTGGATTTTATTGAGCAAGCCCTGATTTGACTCTGTTCACTTTGGGCATTCATTTATTCTCATGTTTAGGAGTTTTTATTTATTCTCCTTTACATTTTATTCATAAAACATAAAAATAAAATGACATTGAATATTCCTACTAGCTTGGGCTAGTTAGGAACATTACAGTCCTCCCCCTTCAAAATGTTGCTTGTCCTCAAGCAACTGCATGGTAGAACAAAAATTCTCCTTCCCTCCTCTTGTGACCTCATGAATGGACCCCACCATGGCTGAAACTGATAAGTAATGAATATGTCCTCCAATGATTTCCTCCAAGTGTAAGATAGCAAGTGTACATCATGAGAAAATGGAAGGTGCAAGTGGTGATCTTCTTGTTGCTCAATGGCCTCATTAAGGTAGGAGTGATGAAGAGCATGGGGAAATTTTTTCCCAATGAGTGTCTCCCACACCCATGCTATCATCCATAAGAATCTAGTTACCTCTAGATAAGGCAACTTCTGAAAATCCTCTTCCACCTTAAGCTCCAGCAAAGAAGGTGGGCTGAAAATGTGCAAGTGGTAAGCATCATAGCCTACCCCACGCTGTTCATCTCTCCACATATGGAAAGTGAAGAGTGAAGGATGATCTTGGGCTGCAACAAGGTGGCCCTCAAGTGTCAAGATGAAGTTTAGATCTCCAAGGATCTTTCCTCTTACATTGTGAATCAAGCTGGCCCAATGCTTCTCATATGTGATGGACAGGAGGTCATCATCATCATATGGCACCCTATCGATCACATGGCTCACCTCAAGAAAGAAAAAGTGTTGAACTATGGTGGCCACATCATCTCCCATGCTCCCATTAGAGCATGTCCTTCAAAAAATATGGGGATATTCTCCCCCAAAGGACACATTCAACTCATGTGCCTCTCTCCCAATCATGCTCCTAACAATAATGTGATTAATAGCAGCATAAGGAGCCATAATGAAAGTCATGGTGGCTGCCATATTTAGCAAGTGAGTAGGTCAATGATCCCTCATATGCAACTAGTGCAGTTTGAGCATAAACTACAATAGAGAATGACAAAAGATGTGGTTTTTCAACCATCAGTTTGTTGCTACATTATCCTCATGTATTTGGAGAAAATGAGTGATATATGATGCATGGTGAGCATGTCCTCCAAAAAACAAATCTTCCTAAAGTCCACCAAGGGAGTGGTCATCAAAATTTCTCATGGCCTCAAGTAGACCATGCAGCCTCAAAGTAAGAATGCTCCTCCTTGGAGCAAAATCATGCACATATATGGTTAAGGAATCAATATGTAAATCAGCAAGTAAACAAACAATGTCCTTACCATAGCTTTTGCTCATGCAAAAGGAGCAGCTCATAAATGAGTCTCCCTCCATCCTCAAGGAGAAAAGAGGTGACCGAGTTAACTCTTCCAAAGAGTTAGGTGCATAGATAGCTCCCATGCCAAATGTATAAGTGGGAAGGTTGCTACCATTTCCCTGTTTCTCCTGCCACATCGCAGAAACTAAAATGAGAGTGGGTGTGGATGATGTTGAGAGACTGCTTCTCTCCTCCTTGAGTCTAACCCAAACTCTCAGCGTTGTATCAAGACCTTCCAGAGTCTCCACTCTTCTGAAATAAATGATTTGTGCCTCAACAGGTGAAGAAGTCATCCTCCTTTGTTGATCCAGTGGTCTCCTTGGTGCAATGTCTCCATGCAATGAGACATCATCAACAAGAGGTGACTGAGCATATGAATGGAGAAGACCCTCCATGCTTCCACTGTGCAATCCAATCACCTTCTTAGGTGTGTCAACCTTCTGCAATGGATAGGAATGAGATGGGCTCTCTTCCCTATCTTCACTTTGTGTCTCCATGGTTCTACACCTTCTCATCAATGGCACATGTAGATCATGAATTGTGCCTTGATCTCCATACATGAGATCTTGGGGATTTTCTTGCCATGCCATAATAATCCCTCTTGTTGGAGAAAAAGATCCTTCTCCCTCTACTTGAGGTGCTAGATCAAATCTAGATCTAACAGTGATGTTGCCCTTTATCTCTGCAACAAAATGGGGCAACATCCTAATGGAATGATCCACCTTTGAAGAAGAGATATCTCTGTTCTTTTGTTCAAAGGTGTGGGAGGGTAGTCTTGCCTCTAGTAAGGCATGATGCAAGTTTTCAACCCTTTCCATGTGTTTCTGAAATGGATCTGCATTTTTATGTAGGGCTTTCATTTGAGTTCTCTGGCTTGACTTCACCATATGTTCTTCATGAAATGTCTTATCAAACCTTTCCACTAATGCTTTAGTGAAACTTATGTATGATGAAGTTTTTAGATTTTTGCAAAACAGAAACTCAAATTTCAACCAAGCATAGGCAAGTGTCTTCTGATGGCTTCTTCTTCAGGAATTTGGTGTAGTTGTAGGAAGGTGTCCAGATCTTTCACCCATTCTTTGGCTGAACATGTAGGTGACCCTTAAAAGGTTGATAGAGTGAATCTATCACACTACTTTCTGCTCTTCACCTTGGCCTTGCAATACTCTGAAAAACATAACTGATTTCTGAGTTTCAGGGCTTGAGACTCATCTTTCTTCAAGAAATCACTAAGAGTTTCCCCCTTAGTCACTTCTTCTTCTTCTATCTGTCTCAAAGCTTAAGATTTCACTGTACATCACAGTGTGTGGTTTCATGCTCACACCCACTGTGTGAAGATCTAGAGTTTGACTGAGGTTCAAACCCTTTTGGAGATTCTTCAGACATCCCCCTTCTGAGTTGCGTGAGATCTTCATGAATGCTCTGAATATATTTAGGAAGAAAATTTGTGAGCTTATATTCCTTCTTTCCTCCAAAATTTGGAGTCTTCCTCCTGCTTCTATTTCTATCTTCTTGATTAGAATAGGAAGTGCAGGGTACTTCCTCTTCTGTTTGCTCATCCTCCTTGGGAAGGTTATTCATGGATCTGAAAATAGATGATAGTAATATCACCCTATCAATCATTTTTTTCTCTATTCTTATCTTCTATATTGCTCTGAAAAATTGATCTCACAGGCTGAGCCGGAGATCAAGCTCTGATACCACTATAATATTCCCTTTTAGGAACAGCTCATGATTCATGCACTGAAAAATGCATTTTCAGAAAAATATACTTTGGAACAGGAAAATAACTCTTGGATCCTATATATCAGACAATATTTGAGCTGAAAAAAATAAGACTAGGTGGGTTAAACAGATCTCCCACACCTAGTTACCTTCAAGAAAATGCCCAATGAGGGGCTGCAGCAAAGTAAAACGACCTGATGAAAGTGAAGAGAGCTAATAATACATAAAATATGCTTATAGAAACTCATATACCAATTAGAAACACAACATCAAGAAGGAGGTTCAATCCCTTCATCTGATAGTGGGGAAAAGTGAGGATTTATGACCTATAATGAATGTATTCAAGTATCAGCGTAAAAATAAGGGAAGAATATGGCTGGATCAGATATCTTATATTAGTAGAGACCTACATACCTAATTTAAGCTCAAACAAAGGCGTTTTACTATGTTAAAAATATCCTCCGTTCCCGACTAGGCTAGAAAACCCTGATTCCCCATGGCTTAAAGTATGCAGATTGGAATGAAGCTTCAGCAGCGTGATTATATAAAGGGTTAGATGTATTTATATAGGAATAAAATTATTTCAAGTTTATAATATGATCCAATAGTTTTACATGAGAAAATACAGCTTTATACATGAATAAATTCCTCAAAACCCAACATTATAATAGAAGGAATTGCAGGATGAACCAGAAAACGTAATTTATAGGAATATGCAGTAGTGTTATATTATGTTTCATATCTATAACATATAATAGTACAAAAATATATATCTAAGTGGGATCTATATGCAAAAATGACTTTTAAGTCCATTCCCCTTGGGGATCTTAGCAGAACATGAAGAACATTGAATAGATCTGAGATATACACCATGGATCTGCAGTAAACTTCAGAAATTTCTGAATAATATGTCACACAGAAGATCATATCTGAAATAGAACATGGATTGGTTAGCCAATCCACGGATCACCTCAGTGAAGGAAAGGAGTCCTTTCACCGGAGATCTCTCCTCCAAACTGCTAAAAAATGGACACTGCAACTCTGCCTGCAAAATAACACAGTTTCTGAAGCTAACTGCTTATATGAATTATATCACACTTTGGCCTCATGCTAATATGGGATTCTGAATCTCTAAGCAGCTATTGCACTCCTGCTAATGGTTTAGATGACTTCCCCACTGAAAAGATCCAATAGAAATCTTCAGATATGAATAGATCTTATTCCACTTGCTGCAGCTCACAAGATAGCTCACCCCTAAACATGAGTAGTGGTGTAATGTAAGGTGAAGCTTGGCCAAAATGTCAGATGATGGATCAATGCAACACAATCTCCTCCAAGAGACCCTCAAGGAAGAAGAGGAATTCCTAAACAGGAAATTCCTCTCTCTCTAGCTAAACAGCCAAGAGAGTTTGAGTTGCTCAAGAAATCTCAAAATTGAAATATCATCAACAACCTTTTGTTGAGTCTTTGCCTTCCTTATATAAGATTAGGGTTTGCAAAACCCTAAACCATCTTCATTCATTTGTCCCCTTTCACATGGAGGACCTCCTCATAGGACTATGTTGATCATCTAGGAGGTTCATTGTATCTGGACTGCTTTATGATTTGGTCCTGTTGACCCGGTCAAATAGCTTGAACCTATTTCACATACACATGGATTTGATTGAGCAGGCCCTGATTTGACTCTATTCACATTGGGCATTCATTTATTCTCATGTTTAGGAGATTTTATTTGTTATCCTCTACATTTTATTCATAAAACATAAAAATAAAATGACATTGAATATTCCTACTAGCTTGGGCTAGTTAGGAACATTACAACCTCCTAGGGAGAACCAAGAAAATCCCCAAAACAGAAATGGAGCTCAAAACTTCAGAAGAGACACTCCTCAAATCCAACAAAGGGAAAATGACCAAGAAATCAGACCCCCCTTTCAGCAAAACTGTGTAGATGAAGAAGAAAGAGAAATTATAGAACCTGAAGAAAGCCATGTAAACTTAATAGGTTTTGATAATGAAGATAATGTTTTTCTCACTAAAGAAGAACAAGGTTTATTTTCCTCAGATCAAATTGAAATAAATCATGAGGATTTTGAAGACTACCACTTGGGATTTGAAAATTCTATAATGGAATTCCATAGGCAATATGACCTTAGGATAAAAAAGAACCAAGATGCCCCCAAGAAAAACTAAATAGACACTATTGTTATGAAAGCTCCTGAAAGCACTCCTAATAAGACAACAGACAATGTCCACACTATGGCTAAGAAAACTGATCCAAACAAAGGAAAAATCAGCCAGCAAAACAATGACCCAAGCTGCCCTAGTACCTCCACTAGTGGCCTTGAGAAAACTATTTTTTCTAAAGCCCCAAATCAAAATTATCAAATTAAAAATGTAGAAAAGTTCATGGGTGATAAAACTGATGTAAATATGCCCAAAACACAAAACCCTTCAACTTTGAGGGAGATATTGCCAAAATCAACATTACCATACCTCTCACTAAATGGGTTACTCAACAAATGTATAGGTCCCAGGTTTTGAAGGTCCTGAACATAGGAAATGATACTGATACTTTAAACTTGACAGATGATAAACCAGAGCTATTGTATGGTCCTGAAGTAGAAGAAAATACCAAGAAGGAGCCATTACCCCTTTTTATGTTAGCTTAAATATACATGAAAACATCTTGCATAATGCCATGCTAGACTCTGGTGCCTCTCACAACCTCATGCCTAAAGTTGTGATGGAGAGATTAGTCCTAGATATTACTAAACCTTACAAAGAATTATACTCATTCGATTTGAGTAGAGTCAATTTTTTGGGCCTAATCAAGTATCTTTGTGTCAATCTAGCACAAATACCTGCTAAGAACCTAGTCATGGACGTAGTTGTTGCTGACATTCCCCCTAAGTATGGCATGATTTAATCCAGATCTTGGGGAGCCAAGCTTCAGGGGAACCTCCAACTAGACATGTCCTATGCTACCATTCATGTTTTTAAGTAGACAAGGAGACTATACCGACAGTCACACATGAAGTATATGATTAATAGTCTAGGGAGACCAAACAACACTCCTCTTTATTCCATTCACTCAGATCTTGATTCTTTCATCTTGTGTAATGTGTAGGACATAAATTAGCAGGTAAGTGAAGTTGAGACAAATATAGACACACTACAACATTCAAACCAGTCTCTACACGAGGAACTCAACACCCACAATTCTAGCAGCCCCCAGCAATGACATGATGGCAAAGCTAAACTTAGTTTCCTACAAATTGAAAGTAAAACTTCAAGACCAAAACTAAGCTTAAAATCTGAACAATTTTTCGCAAGTGAAACAATAACTTCAAAAACAAAACCATTTCTTTCTTTCAACATTAAAATACTGGGAAACTTTCATTTAGCAATACCTTCTAAGGAGCTGGATCAAAAGAAACTCAAAGTCTTTCCGTACAAAGACAATTCGTCACTAAAATTTTCTGCCACTTTGGAAGAGTGGTTGGATCGCAACAATGGTGTTAAGGAGCCTAAAGTAGTACTTATTGAGACTGACATAGAGGAATACAATGTAGGAAAAATTGAAAGACCCAAAATGGTTAAATTATCCAAAACTTTACCTCTTCACACAAAATAGAAATACCTAAGACTGTGTAAAAGTTTTAGGATTCTTTTGTATATAATGAAGAAAGTTTAAATCCTTGTGACAAAGACACTATTCAAAGAAGGTCTTTATCCAAGAAATACTATGAAACCCTTGGGAAAATTGTGTCACTAACAAAGAAAGCCAAAGGATGCAGATTGTGTATAGACTTTAGTTACCTAGACAAAACCTTCATGAAGGAAAAATACCCTCTTCCCAAGATAAATCATGCTCTACAGAGGGTAGGAGTTTCTAACAAGATGTCATTGCATGGTAGTGTTTCAGGCTACCATCATATGATAGAACCTTCGATCAATCAACATAAATCCATTTTCAAAATACCTTGGAGCACCTATATGTTTGATCCAATAATTCATGGGTTAAGGAGTGCGAAAGCTACCTTCCAAAGAGTCATGGCCCCTATTTTCAACTCCTTCACTATGATATACATTGATGACATCTTCATCTATTTTGAAACTGATGAAGGATACATTTTTCACCTAAGAAGAATCTTTGACAGAAACAATGTTTGAAAGAAAGAGTCAAAGAGGAAATACCAAGGAGAGCATGGCCTGTTTGAAATTTTTTGGAAAAATCCTTACGCCATGCCCTGAAATGGAGGTAACCATGTTTTCTATTTACAAGAGCTGGATGAAAAGGGGTTGTTTGAAGACCCTATTGATGACATGGTGCTCAAGTACCATGGCTGTCAAGACTCCCTAGTTTAAGAGATTTCATTCATTGTATATAACATTGCATAAGAAAAATCAATAAAAACACAAAAAAACATAGAAAGAAAGAAAAAGAGGGAAGATTTGAAGAGATGTACAACTCCATACCCAAAAAAATAGTAATGCTGAAAGTGTGCAAGCCTAAATGCCAATACTTGTGACAAAAAGTCTTGTTCATTCATCTAGCCTAATCATGGCTGAACATGTTTTCAATTCATTGCTGATAACTTAGTGAAAGAGAGCTTGTCAAATCATTCAAACTTGAATTGTGAAAAAGGATAGATTAGAAATGAAAGATACTGGTTCCACATGCTCAAAACTGAACCAAAGAGAAAGATGGGGATGCATATGAAATGATAAATCACAACCGTTGTTTTTATAGTTTTGTTTGTACAAAAATAATGTTTGTGTGCATTTTTTCCTAATGCCACAACTTATGTAAGGTCATATTTCCTAATCTTGATTTAGACCATGTTTTCAATTTCATGTCAATAGCTTAGAGAATGAAGTCTGTCATATAACTTAATATTGACAATCAAATAGTCTAAGTAGATAATAAAAAAGAGTTCACTAGCCTAATCTGAACTCTTGGAAGTGATAAGAGTAGAAGTAGATAGTTTGGTTTGATTTCAAAAGAAGAAAATGTTAAGGGATTTCCAGTTCAAGTCCACCCAAGGAAGAAAAAATGTTAGGCAAGTAGGTTGGGTAGGTAGAGATGAAGTTGAGCTAATCATTTTTTTCAGATTATTGAGGTCACAACTTTAAAGAAGCATCAAAAAATGAAAAGAAAGAAAAATATGCCCAATGGATGAGGCACTGATATTCATAAAACCAGAAATCGGAGATTCTGGACACCTCCTGAAAAGGAGTTGCCCTCCCCAAGTGGAGCCACTGTTAGTCATCACTATTTTTTTCCTTTTTTATAGATGACTAAATGCTTATCCTAGATTTATAGAAACAAAATTCATGAATATTGTGAGTTCTAGAAATCTCACTGCCTTCATTATCGTTAGGATACATTTTTCACTATTTTACTATACTATTATGTCATGGTCAGCCCATCACTCCCAAAAGACCCATCATGGGCTCTACCACTCATTTTCACTATGTTTTTCCACCTCTGACTCCAGCACTCTATTTTGACTTGCCTAACCCTTCCACTTCCACCTTGGGTTGCCAAGTAGCATAACCTTTTCCCCTATTCACCAAGTGCCTCAAGCATTGGTAGTCTCAAGTTACCCTTCTAGGCTCTTCAAATAAATCAAAATAAGTATTTTTGGATCTGCAATGCATAAGGTTTGTCAAAATTTTTATTTTACACTTGAAAATATCAAAGTCAAGTTTTCAGCCAAAGGCCAACCCAAAGAGCCTCCCACTAGGTCAGTTTGGGTTTCATAGGTTATAGGATTTTTTTGGTGTTCTAAAAACATTGTTTTTCTTATGCCAAGAATATGAAACCAAATGTGAAAGAAGGTCAAGTAAATTTTTGTACAAATTAGATCGAAAAGACTTTCAAGAATGATTACTTTGCCAAAGGCAGCATTCTGCCAGAGGATAACTATGCATCTTAAACATTTTTACAAGAATGATTTAGATGACTATCAGAAGAAATTAAGGTAAGGTAAGAAGCCAACTCATCACTAAAGAGAGGCAATAGGCCTATGTTTAAAGATAAGTAGGGTTTTGGGACTGATTAGCTAAACAATGTTTCCAAGCAAGAAGCCAATGTAAAAGACCAAAAGGACAGAGGCGCATCAACACAACCAATGAATATTTTTAGAAGTTACAAATGAATAAGAGAAACATGTGAGGTGAACTAAAAAAAAATGAATGAACTTGAAAGGCCTATAGAGAACATGGAAGGCAATACTAATTATTTTTCTCTGATAGCCCTAAAACCTAAATTTTTGGAAAGATAGGAAAAGTAGGCAAATTGAAGATGATGGACCTCCATCCTGATAGCAGAAAGTTTCCAAAAGCTATTGAAGGTGATTTCTAGGGTTGGCCAAGGCAACAATGCTTCACTGGATCAAAAGTGCAAAGAATTCAAAGGTTATCAGTGTGAGGGAGACTAAGCCTTCAAGTACAGTCAATTGCCCTCAAAATGTTCAAAAATAGAAAAACATAAGGTTGAGTGTCAAAATGGAAAATCAAGTTTAGCATGAGATCAGTGTTGAGTGATTGGAGGTTCTCAAACTCCAAAGAGTGACAAAAGGGAACAAAAACAAGTGTGTCATAGGCACCTACAAAAATCAGAAGTGGCCAATGGAAGACATGGAAAACATAATTTGTAGTATTTTCCATAGTGAGTGTATCACTATTAAAAATAGTAAGGAGATAAAAAGAGCATGTTTTTAGGTCACTAACACTCAAACATTTCAAAAGGGGATAAAAACAGGTTTTTTAGTTTCCTAGTGCAAAAAAGGAGAGTTATAACATTGTCAAAAATTCAAAAGTTAAAGGATACCTCTTCATCTTTTCAGCACGCCCTCACCAAAAGAATAAAAATCACTTTGGCAAGTTGCAAATCACCTGCAAAAAAGGGTCACAGGATATCAATGAAACTCATAAAGTGACAAAAAAAAACTTAGAAAAAGTGGGTTTTCTAAATTTTATTTATCTTTCAAAAGGTATAAAGGCTCCTAAGTTATCATTCCTTAGCTCACTTGTCATTTTGTAAAGAGAGAAAAGCCTTGAAGGGAAAAATCATGGTTTTTTACTATTTTTGGGAAAAATTTCCTTGGTGTAGTGAGAATAGAGTGGCATTGCGCTCACAGTCCATAACAGTGCGCTAATCAGGAAATTTTTCGTTCATAATAACTCGGCGCTGCATGAATACACGGTGGCGTTGTGTGAATCAGGCGACAGTACACGAAGACGGGCCCGAAATGCCCAGGACTCGACTGACAAGCCTAAACATTAGCACTGCACTCAGCATAGAGGTCTGACCCGCCCAACACTGCACCCACAGGCCAACCCGATTGTTCAGGTACGGCACTACGCTAATGCAGAAGGCCCTCAAACGAAGGAAAAACTTGCCCAAAAGCTCAAGGACACCTCCAAATCACCTCTAAAGCCTGTAGAGGAGTTAAAAAAAAGCTTGTAGGTGACCTATTTATTTTCCTCCTCAAGTAGTTTTAGTGGTTTGAAGGCTAAAGGAATGGCTAAACCCTAACTTGCACAAACCCCAGGTGTTCAATACATATTAAACCTATATTTTTGGCCTCCTTGAAAATAATTAAAGTGTCATTTGAGGGAGTGTGAATTAGTGTAGTTGCAATTCATTTTCAAGAAGCCCCCCCTTGAACTCCAAAGCACTCATTCCTTAAACTAGCCTCCACATCACTCCTTCACAGAAGTTTCCCTTACCACCATTTTCATTTTTCTCCTCCAAACCATAGTTTGTCCACAGATAGCTCCCATCACCATGTCGGAAGCAGAAGAAAGTAGCAGCAGTCAAACAGTTCAAGGGCCTATGAGGCCAAATCGCAAGGGAGGAAAAGTGAATAGATTTGAACCCTAGAGCACAGTAGATATCACCTCATCTCTCATGATACTCTCATTTTTCTAGAATGTGGGATGCTTCCAATTTTGTGAGATATTCAAACAAGTGCAGAGCCACCCAAAGCTCACAAGGCTTTTTATCCTCAACCTGCACAACAAACAATCAAGCCTTGTAGGGGTGGATTTTGAACTATCAGTGGATGCCATCTCAAATTCTACTAGTATCTCTTCCGTTGGTGAAAAATGGTTTAATAAATCCAGATTGGACAAGGATTATTATGAGCCATTTATCAAGACTAGGTATGGACAAGGTTGCAAGTCTGTTTTTCCATTATCACACCTCAAGAAGAGATTTTCACCCTTGATGAAAGTTATCATGAAGTACTTCACTTGTGAGGGGAGATACTCTAGGCTTTAGTCCTACCATATTAGACTCCTCATGCATTTCACAAGGGTTGAGATGCTCAACTTTCCCTACTACCTCTATAGAAGTATGGACAAAATTTCTTCTGTTTTCCAGAGAAGGATTCCTTCCCAAAAAATGCAAAGTGTATTTCAACATTCCTTGATCAAGATGGTGGTATTACATCAGTTGGAACAACAGGGTATACCTTGGGAGGTATTCATAGCACATGAAGTCTTCACGAGCCCACAGCCTCTTCATCAACCAAACTGACCCTCCTCATCTACACAAGTGCCCTCACCTCAAGGAAACCTCCCTTCTTCCCCTTCTCTTGATACATCAAATGAAGAGGATGAGAGTGGAAATAATGGACAAAGTAATGATAGTGAGGGTAATGGTGCAAATGAATCATCCTAAAGTGAGGAAAAGAGTGAGGATGATGAACATAGTGCTGCCAATGAAGGTGATGAAATCAGTGAGGAAGAGGAAAATAATGATGAGGAAGAAGAGGAAAATGATAAGGAAGAGACAGAAATTGATGAGGAAGAAGAAGAAGGGAATGACGAAAGTGAATAAGGGGTAAAAACAGAGAATGAAGAGAGAAACAGTGAGCATGACAGTGAGAAAAACAGTGATAATATTCAAGAGGATGGCAAGGAAGATGAAGAGCTATATATTCAAAATAACATGAGCATTGATGATGAAAAGGAAAAAAAAAGAGAATGAAGAAGAAGAAAATGACAAAAATGAAGACAGTAAGGACGGTGCAGAAAATAAAGGCATCACTGATACCAATGAGAAAAAACGTAGTGACAAAGAGGAAGATGATAAGGAAGACAGTAGGGGACAAGACAACAAAGAGGAAAATAGTCATGACAGTCGTCACAACAATCAACCCTTCAGTGATTATGACAATAATGACAGTGCAGAAGATGACGATGAAGGTAACCCTAGTCATGATGATAGTGAAAAAGGGGAAGAGGCACATAGTCTAAATGATGATCACAACCATGACAAAGAGACCAAAAAATTCACCATCACACCTCTTTCATGCACATACTAGAGAGGACCAAGGCTAGTGTTTTTTGCCTCCAAGAGGCAAGGGACCATGCCACCTTATTTAGCTTAAAATCCTGAAAAGGGAAAACAAAATATGGAGAAAGGTGAGAAAGGTAAGAGAGGCAGGAAAATTAAACAAAAGCCCCAATTCATTGACCTAGACAGTGATAATGAAGATGAGGAGATTGCCACTCGAATACTGCTCCAAATAAAAGATGCACAAATTAGGGAGATGGAGAGAGATTTTGAGATGGCTCAGCGTATCACTCAATATTATACGAAAGAACACAAGTATTTTAAGAAGATAAAAAGGGGCCTTGCTCTCCATAAAAATATGACCAAGCATTATGCAATGAGAAACAAACTTTCTTGTGCCAAACTCAAAGAGGCCCTCATTGAAATCCAAGCACTAAAAGGAGGAGAAGACCAATATTGACTTGGAATTTTGGCATAAACTTTCCTACACGTCTCTTAAACCCCTTGAAGAAGACCTCCACCAATTTTGAAGGAATTTGGGCAAGTTTTTGTTTTTTGAGAATTTGAAGGCCTATTAGCGCAACACCACTCACGCTACGCTTTTCCCTCAGGCATCCTCAGAAGGAAAAATATACATTTTTTGATTTCTCATGTCTATCACACTATGCTCACCAGATTTCAGAGCAATTTGAGTAGTTTTGACCCCTCAAAAGGTAAAAAAACACCTATTTTTTTCACCATTCTGCCTCCTTTTAACCCTGATACTACACTCAGAGCAGTCTTGGGAAATTAAATTTTTGGACAGGTTATAGGAACTCAATCAGAAAACCAAAGGAATATCTGGAACAATGACTCGATAATATTTCCAATGAGCCATCACGGAGAAAAATCCGACATCGGCAAGACCCCCAAAGCTTGGTTGCAACAAGACCTATTTTCTTCCTAAGGTGGCACTGCGCTTATGGATAGCACTGTGTGTTTTTGGCCCAAAAAGACAAAAAAACACACAAATTGATGGAAAAATGATTTTTTAATGTTTTCTTGGGAAAATCACTCAATATTTGATTGAGGAGTTATGTTATGTTATTTTTCATTTATTAGCTTAGATATTATGTGTCTTGGGTCTTGCATGGTCTTAAAGCACATAAATGACATTTATGATGAAATTAGGGTTTCTAGAAGCCTCTTATGGTTTCCACCTCCTCACTTGCTAAGATAAATAGAGCATGAGGATTCCATTGTAAAGGTTGGCATTTGATGAGCTTTGATACCAATACATGGTTTTTATGCGTTTGAAGAAGAAATTGATGTTGTGGAGTTTATGAATGCCTTGTTTCGATTGATGATGAAGGAGGATAGCTTTTAGGATCCTTCAGTTTGGTTATTGGTGAAGTGATTCTCTCTTATGTTATTGTTTTCTCAAGTTTTCATTATTTTTCCATCCTTCTATGCTGCAGTAGAACAGAAGAGTATAGGTTAAGAAATTTTCTTTGAGGAACCTTAGTCCTTCTTGTTTCTACTGTCTTTTTGTTTTCCTCTGCTGGGTTTGTTTAAGGAATTCTTAGCTGCTCCTTAGGCCTCCCTATGCTTTTTTGGTTAGCCCTATCTATTTGATAATATTTAAACTATGTTTTGGAATCTCTCTTTGAAGTGTTACTTGTTAGGTTTTAGACAAAGAGGCCATGTTTTGATCATGCCCTTTGTCCATGCTTAAGAAGTTTCCTTAAAGTTCTTTGTAGCTTGATCATTTATGTTTAGGCATTCCCTCTTCATTGATTAAAGTTATTTTTTATCTTGAATGTTTTCTAAATCTTGAAGGTGAAATCACTAAAAGTTAGATTAGTTTCTTGCTTTCTATGGTTCACTGAATTGTTCATCTTGAATGCTTGTTTTCTTAAGCATAACTAGAAAGCTATTATTTTTCCATGTATTATGATGATTTCCTTATGTTGATCAGTTTTTGAGACCATCTTGTTTAAAAGGTATTTGTTTAAGGATTCTTCACTGCCCTTAGACACCTACTTTGTTCACCAACTTATTGTTCATTCCACTTCACAGATACCTTAAGGATCCATTGAACCAAGCTAGATTTTCCCTATTATGCATCCTATTTCATTGTTGAGATATCCATGACTTTCATTAAATCCATAGCTCAATGATTTTAAGACCTCCCATTCCACCTATTTCTACTTGTTCATCTTACCCAACCAAATCAAACAACAAACCCTACACTTAACAACTAGCCTAAAATCAAACCTTACAAGGAAAAATTTCACATCCTTTGCATACAATAGAGTGAGCCCTCTCTGAGTCAAGGATGGCTAGGTCCTAGGACTCCAAAGACTGGTATTATGTTACCCTGTGCATTTGGTCTACCGATCTGCTAAATCACAGGACCCTAACAGTCTGGCGAAGATGGTGGGACCTCTGAGTACATAGTTTCCTGAATACCTCTTAGGACTCATATGACTCTCAGTTAATCTTAGAAAATCAACTGATAGACAAAGAGTTGAATATGGTTGTTTCACCATCCTAGAAAAATGATGACTCAGCTGTAGGACACTCATACAAACCTTAAGGCTACGTAAAGGAACACAGAAAACCTCAAAAACATCCCAAGATTGGCTTTTTTTAGTTATTGGTGGTGGATCATACACACATATCCTCAAAATAAATAAAAAAATCCACTTGGTGACTCCACTGGCCTCCAGTAGGCTTTTTACTTCACTAGTTATCATTAGACTTCCCTAGGGTTGTGTCAAAGCAGCCTTGAGAGGTTTAGAAGCCTAGTCCCATATTTTGTGAGTTTACCAAGAACTAAGAGAGGTCGGCCTTCCGAAAACAGTCCTAAATGTTCAGCCTCTCTACATTTTGAGTTTGAAATCTGGCTTCACAAAGGATCAGTATCAGATCTCATCCAGACCCAAACCCTCCCACCATAGTTGATGACCCAAAAAATATTTTGTGGAAAAATTCTAAATTTTGAAAATTAACTACTATTAGGACTATTCATAGAGAAAGCTTTGTCCCTGAACATATTATAGCCTTGCAAGATCCCCAGTTTGACTTGCATCATAAAAAGAACCTTTTCAGAAGCAAGTCAGAAATTGATATTGACCAGACTGACCTTGAGCCCATAGATTTGCAGCATAGTTCTAGTAGATAAGCCTCTCCTTCCACTCCACCCGAGTTTCAAATTCTCCATCAATTTAGTTATTTTCATACCAAATCCGGTACTAATAAGTTTGCTGGTCCAAGTACTTCCACCACACCCATCCATACTACCACTGTGCAAAACACTCCATTTCATCCTACACCTCCTCTCACAAACCCTCCTCTTGTAGATCCTCCATTATCTCCCATCATGGCAGCTTGGTTTGCCCCCCTGGCTTTTCCTTAACCTCTATTACTTTTTCCAAATGACTACCAATCCAATATCCATCATTTCACAGGAGATGACTCTACCACTGCCCAACAGTGAGTAGATAGGATAAATGATGCCTTTGATTAGATGTAAATAGAAGAAGAAACAATTAAAATGAGGATCTTTGCACAAAGCTTAGGAGGAGAGGCCAAAAAATGGTTCAAAGCATTAACTCCTAACACCATACACAATCTCCCTTCCCTCTACCAAACTTTCATAAAAAAGTGGGAAATCAAGGAAAATACCCTCCAAATCCTTTCTGAATGTAACAATATTAAGAGGAATGTAGGTGAATGTGTACAAGATTATTGAACCAGGTTTAAGAATGTCTAAATGCCCTCCCACCTCACATGAAACCCCCATAAGGCCTAGCACTAGTGAAATTTCCTGAAGGCTTTGATCCAGACATGACATACCAATTGAGAGAGAGAGACCCCACAACTTTATAAGAAGTGCAAAGGGCAACTATTAGTGTAGAGGTCAACTTGATTGAAAAGAGAGCTTGGATGAGGCTGGAAAAGAAAGTCACTTACAAATATGAAACCATAGCCTCAACCTCCTCATCCAACGCCAAAATGGATAGCCTAATGAGAACAGTGGAGAGAATGATAGAAAGGATAAACTTGAATGAAAGGGAACCTCCTAGGGAGAACCAAGAAAATCCCCAAAACAGAAATATAGCTAAAAACTTCAGAAGAGACACTCCTCAAATAAAAAAAAGGGACAATGACCAACATATCAGACCTCCCTTTCAGCAAAACTGTGTAGATGAAGAAGAAGGAGAAATTATAGAACTTAAAGAAAGCCATGTAAACTTAATAGGTTCTGATAATGAAGATAATGTTTTTTTCACTGAAGAAGAACAAGGTTTATTTTCCTGAGATCAAACTAAAATAAATCATGAGGATTCTGAATACTACCTCTTGGGATTTTAAAATGCTATAATGGAAGTCCATAGGCAATATGAACTTAGGAGAAAAAAGAACCAAGATTCCCCCAAGAAAAATTGAATAGACACTGCTGTTAGGAAAGCTCCTGAAAGCACTCCTAAGAAGACAATAGACAATGTCCACACTATGGCTAAGAAAATGGATCCAAACAAAGGAAAAATCAGCCAGCAAAACAATCATCCAAGCTACCCTAATACCTCCACTAGTGGCCCTGAGAAAACTATTTTTTCTAAAGCCCCAAATCAAAATCAGCAAAGTAAAAATGTATAAATGTTCATGGCTGATAAAACTTATGTAAATATGATGTTAGGTCCCTATACTACTAGTATAGATCCTTGTTGTTGTTATTGTAACCCCCTCATTATTATTATTGTACCCCTATAACCCCCATATTGTTATTATTGTGCCCTTAAATTATTATTCTTAGGTCGGCTAGGATTACATTGTGGCCCCATGGACTCCTATATATAGAAAGGAGGTTTTGTAATTTGAATCATCCAAGAATTTTTCATTTATGTAATGTATTGGAGGTTTCCCCCTTGAAGTGGCTTATTTATAAGGCTTTGATATCTCTTTTCTTCTATT
Source organism: Pinus albicaulis (assembly GCA_034641835.2). Classification (NCBI taxonomy): domain Eukaryota; kingdom Viridiplantae; phylum Streptophyta; class Pinopsida; order Pinales; family Pinaceae; genus Pinus; species Pinus albicaulis. The sequence goes on from CM076579.1 coordinate 593,519,031, forward strand.
TTTGGAGTTGGCTTCACAACATTTGGTATAAGAGCTTTGGATTCTAGGGTTTCGCTGCTCCAAATAGGTCATGGTGGAATTCTTGCTATAAATTTTTTTTTCTACGAAGGTTAAGAAGCTAAAAATTTTAGTGTGTGAAGCTGAAATCCTGAGGAACATCTTTGCAAAATTTCAGAGCTTCATTTTCAATATTTACGGAGATATGATCTGTGGAAGGTAGGGCTTTTTGTAGGCTCCTGAATTTCACTTAAACAGGTCATCGTGGAATTTTTGCTATAATGTTTTTTCTACGAAGGTTCAGAAGTTGAAATTTTTAGAGCTCGAAGCTGAGATCCTGAAGAATATCTTCGAAAATTTTTAGAGCTTGGTTCACAAAACATTTTCAAAGATATGATCTGTAAAAGTTAGGTATTTTTCATGCTCCCTAATTTCATCTCAAAGTGGTGATCGTGGGAAAATATTCATAACTCTCTCTCTTAGCATCAGATTGGAATTATGTAAAAAGTGACTGGAGGTACAGAGACTGTAGTTTCTTGTCTATAAATTTAAGATCCAAAGGAGCAAATAATGACACATGGCAAGCCATAAAAGTTCTCTCTACAGAACCAGTCCATAATTAGGTCATTGTGGGACAATGGACATAAATTTTCCTTGAAGAATCCAAATCAATTCAGACCTGTGGCATTTGAAAGAAGCTTCATAGGAATACTACAGGGCCAAATTTTAGATATTGAGGATATGCAATTATAGATATAATTCAATTTCAATATAAAGCTCTACAAAAGGAAGTAAAAGGTGTGTATTTTCTTTTCCCGAATTGCACAAATCTTTTTTGGAGAATCAAGTTGAATTGATTCCAAGGGCCTATTGTAGAATAGATATCAGTATTGGTTTCTAAAATGGCTCCTAAAAATAATTCAACACCCATTAAGCCTTTAGAAGGCTCTACTATGACTCATGAAAGCGAGGAATGGCAACATGAGATATCAAAATTATAAGAGCAAGTGCAACAAATTCCGCTCTCGCAAAGAGCAACAAAAAATGACATGGAAGTTTTGAAGAAAGGTGTGGAAACTAAGATGTATGGTTTTAAGAAAGGCGTGGAATCTAAGATAGATGGAATGGAAGCTGGCATGGAATCTAAGATGGATGACATGGAAGCTAAGATCGATGAAAAAATAGAAAACATGAAGAATGATCTAAAAGCAGACATGGAAGGTTTGACAAAGTTGATGCAAGAAATGTTTCCTAATGGTGAAAAGATAGTATAGGAAACTCATGGTGAGAACAAAATAAATGTTAATCGTGATTTCATAAACTCTAATGTTGGTGGTAAGAACCACCATATTCCAAAAATGGATATGAGGAAGTTTGATGGAAAGGATCCTGTAACATGGATACTACAGATGGAGCAATATTTTGATCTCCATAACGTGCAAAACGCACAAAAGGTACGCATTGCAACTTTACATTTAGAACAAAATACATTTGTATGGTATCGATGGCTTTGCTCCCGTAAAAAAATTGTCACTCAGTAAATGTTTACGGAGGAAATGATAGCACATTATGAGGATACAAAGAGCAACACCTCCTTTAGCCAATTGATAAATCTCAAACAAAGGGGTTTAGTGGGGGAGCACATTGAGGACTTCCAAAAATTGAATATAAGGGTAACTGATATTCCAAAGGAACACAGGATTGATCTCTTCATATGTACTTTAAAGGATAACATCCAACATAAATTTTGTGTTTTGGAACCTGATTCATTGGAGAAGGCATTCAAGTTGGCAAGAAAAATTTAATGTAAAATTATGGCGACAAGGAAGCCTACCACTCACTTCTATAAAGAAGGAAGTGTTGCTACGCCTAGATTTGCACAACCTACAAGGTTGACACCACAAAATTTGGAAGAAAAAAGAGCAAAAGGGATTTTCTATAGTTGTGATAGAAAATACACTAAAGGTCGTAAGTGTGCTGAGAAGAAATTATTTTACATAGATTGTGAAGAGGAAGAAGAAAATGAAAAAGAAGAGGATATACACCAAGAACCAACCCTAGAAGAGGAAGAAATGTGTCCGACCATATCGTGTAATGCATTGGCAAGAATTACCACGCCTCAAACTCTCAAGATAAAAGGACATATCAAGAAGAGAAAGGTAATAGTGTTGATTGATTCAGGTAGTACCCATAATTTTATTCATTGTAAGGTAGCCAAGGAATTGAATTGTTTCCTATACCTAGCACCAAAATGTCAAGTGATGGTTGCAAATGGAGGAACTATAAATTTCTCTGGAAAATTCCATAATATTAAGCTAACCATGGGGGAATATGTATTGAATAGTCCAATGCTTTCCATTCCTAGTCCAATGCTTTCCATTCCTATGGGAGGTGCTGATGTTGTACTAGGAGTAAAATGGTTACAATCTTTGGGGACAGTAACTTTTAATTTTCAAGAACTTTTCTTGAAAAATTTTTCAAAAGGAAAGGAAGTTGAATTAAGAGGTATTGCAGGGAAGTTGGGAAGGATAATAAGCTCCAATGTCATGAAAAAGCTTCTAAAGAAAGAAAAATGAGGCGTAATTGCACAATAATGCTCACTAGAAGTTCCAACATCAAAATCATCTATTTCTACATATCTCCAAAAAGTCTTGGACAATCATTCCAAGGTGTTTGAAACTCCCAAAGGACTCCCACCTATTCGTGATCATGATCATGCTATTAATTTTATTCCAGGAAGTGTTCCTCCACACATCAGGCCTTATAGATATCCTTATGTCCAAAAGAAAAAAATTGAACGTATGATTACCGAAATGTTAGAGGCAGGTACAATTCAACCTAGTCAAAGTTCTTTCTCTGCTCCTATATTATTGGTACACAAGAAGGATGGATCATGGTGTATGTGTCTAGATTATAGGGAGCTCAATAAGCTCACCATTAAAGATAAATTTCCCATTCCTATGATTGATGAATTATTGGATGAACTACATGGAGAAATTTATTTTACCAAGTTGGATCTTCGTTCAGGATATCATCAAATTAGAATGAAGACTGAAGATATTCCAAAAACAACATTTCGAACTCATGAGGGTCATTATGAATTTTTGGTCATGCCTTTTGGCCTTACCAATGCACCTTCTACATTTCAAGGGTTGATGAACTCCATTTTCAAACCATTCCTTAGAAAATTTGTTCTAGTATTTTTTGATGTTATACTAATCTACAACAGGTCTTGGAAGGATCATGTTCAACATGTTGATAGGGTGCTCAAACTATTACAGGAGAAATAGTTATATGCAAAAACATCCAAATGTTTCTTTGGAGTACAAGAGGTGAAATATCTGGGTCATATTGTATCTCACGAGGGTGTTAAGATAAACCCTAACAAAATTAAAGCCATTAAGGAATGGAAAGTTCCCACAACCATAAAGCAGTTGCGTTTCTCAGGTTAACAAGGTATTATCGCAAGTTTTTTAAGAATTATGGGAGAATAGCAGCACCTCTAAAAACATTATTGAAGAAAGATGCATGTTCATGGACTCCTGAGGCAACTAAGGCCTTTGAACATCTTAAACAGGCAATGTTCCTAGCACCGGTCTTAGCTACACCAGACTTCACAAAAACATTTATTGTGGAATGTGATGCCTCGGGAAATGGAATTGGTGTTTTTTTAATGCAAGAAGGAAGACCCATTGCTTTTGAAAGTTGGCTAATTAAAGGAAAGTATTTACAAAAACCTATTTATGAGAAGGAAATGTTAGCAATACTGCATGCACTAAAGAAATGGTGAACTTACCTAATGGGAAGACACTTCAAGGTAAAAAATAATCATGATAGTCTTAAAAACTTTTTGGAACAAAGATTATCTTCAGAAGAGCAGCAAAACTGGGTCATAGAGATGTTGGGTTATTACTTTGAAATCATCTACAAAAAAGGGAAGCTGATTGTTTTTGCAAATGCACTCTCAAGAAAGAATGAAGAGGTGGAATCATTGCTTTGTGCCATTTCTATTATCCAACAAGATTGACCCCTCGAAGTGGCTTATTTCTACATGGGAGGATGAGAATTTTATACAGAAGAACCCAGAGCTACTCAAGCATTGAGGACAACACATTTTTGAAGGAGAGGTGCATGTTAGGTCCCTATATTACTAGTATAGTCCCTTATTGTTTTTAGTGTAATGCCCTTATTGTTATTATTGTACCCCTGTAACCCCCATATTGTTATTATTGTGCACTTAAATTATTATTGTTAGGTCGGCTAGGATTACATTGTGGCCCCATGGACTCCTATATATAGAAAAGAGGTTTTGTAATTTGAATCATCCAATAATTGTTCATTTATGTAATGTATTGGAGGTTGACCCCTCGAAGTGGCTTATTTCTAAGGCATTGATATCTCTTTTCTTCTATTTTTGGAGGTGGTTTCACAACATATGCCCAAAACACAAATACCCTTTAGCTTTGAGGGATAGATTTCCAAAATCAAGATTACCATACCTCTCACTTAACTAGTTACTCAATAAATGTATAGGTCCCAAGTTTTGAAGGTCCTGAACATAGGAAATGATATTGATATTTTAAACTTGATATCTGATAAACAGGAGCTATTTTTTGGTCCTGAAGTAGAAGGAAAATACCAAGAAGGAGCCATTCCCCCTTTTTATGTTAGCTTAAATATACATGCCTAAAGTTGTGATGGAGAGATTAGGCCTAGAAATTACTAAATCTTACAAAGACTTGTACTCATTTGATTCGAGTAGAGTCAAGTGTTTGAGCCTAATCAAGGATATTTGTGTCAATATGGCACAAATACCTGCTAAGAACCTAGTCATGGACATAGTTGTTGCTGACATTCCCCCTATATATGGCATGCTTTTATCTAGATCTTGGGGAGCCAAGCTTCAAGGGAACCTCCAACAAGACATGTCCTATGCTACCATCCCTGTTTTTAACCAGACAAGGAGACTATACTGAGAGTCACACATGATGTATATGGTTAGCGATCCAGGGAGACAAAACAACACTCCTCTTTATTCCATTCATTCATATCTTGAATCTTTCATCTTGTGTAATGAAGAGGACATAAATGAGCAGGTAAGTGAAGTTGAGACAAATCTAAACACACTACAACAGTCAAACTAGTCTCTACATGAGGAAATCAACAGCCAAAATTCTAGCAGCCCCCAACAATGACATGAAGGAAAAGCTAAACTTTGTTTCCTACGAATTGAAAGTAAAACTTCAAGACCAAAACGAAGCTTAAAATCTGAACAAGTTTTCTCAAGTGAAACACTAACTTCAAAAACATAACCATTTCTTTATGTCAACATTAAAATACTAGGAAAATTTCATTTAGACATACCTTCTAAGGAGTTGGATCAAAAGAAACTTAAAGTCTTTCCGTACAAAGACAATTCATCACTAAAAGTTTCTGCCACTTTGGAAGAGTGGTTGGATCCCAACAATGGTGTTAAGGAGCCTAAAGTAGTACTTAATTAGACTGACATAGAGGAATACAACATAGGCAACCTTGAAAGCCCAAAATGGTTAAATTATCCAAAAATTTACCTCTTCTCGCAAAACAAAAATACCTAAGACAATGTAAAACGTTTCGGGATGCTTTTGTATAGAATGAGGAAAGTTTAAAGCCTTGTGACATAAACACTATTCAAGGAAGGTCTTCCACCAAGACATACTATGAAACCATTGGGAAAATTGTGTCACTAACAAATAAAGAAAATGGATGCAGATTGTGTATAGACTTTAGGTACCTAGACAAAACCTTCATGAAGGAAAAATACCCTTTTCCCAAGATAAATCATGCTCTACAGAGGGTAGGAGTTTCGACAAGATATCATTTCATGGTAGTGTTTTAGGTTACCATCAGATGATAGAAATTCCAATCAATCAACATAAAGCCATTTTCAAAATACCTTGGAGCACCTACATTTTTTATCCAATAATTCCCGGGTTAAGGAGTGCGGAAGCTACCTTCCAAAGAGTCATGGCCCCTGTTTTCAACTCCTTCATTTTGATATACATTGATGATATCTTCATCTATTTTGAAACTAATGAAGAATACCTTTTTAACCTAAGAAGGATCTTTGACAGAAACAAGGTTTGGAAGAAAGACTCAAAGAGGAAATACCAAGGAGAGCATGGCCTGTTTGAAATTTTTTGGAAAAATCCTTACACCATGCCCTCAAATGGAGGTAACCATGTTTTCTATTTACAAGAGCTGAATGAAAAGGGGTTGTTTGAAGACCCTATTGATGACAGGGTGCTCAAGTACCATGGCTATCAAGACTCCCTAGTTTAAGAACTTTAATTCATTGTATATAACATTGCATGAGAAAAATTAGAAAAAACAAAAAAAACATAGAAAGAATGAAAAAGAGGGCATATTCGAAAAGAGGTATAGCCCCATACCCAAAAAAATAGTAATGCTGAAAGTGTGCAAGCCTAAATTCCACTACTTGTGCCAAAAAGTCTTGTTCAGTCATTTAGCCTAATCATGGTTGAACATGTTTTCAATTCATTGTTGATAAGTTAGTGAAACAGAGCTTGTCAAATCATTCAAACTTGACTTGTCAAAAAGGATAGATTAGGAATGAAAGATATTGGTTCCACATGCTCCAAACTGAACCAAAGAGAAATATGGGGATGCATACCAAATGATAAATCACATCCCTTGTTTTTCTAGTTTTTTTTGTAAAAAAATAATGTTTGTGTGCAATTTTTCCTAATGCCAAAACTCATGGTAAGTCAGATTTCCTAATCCTAGTTTAAACCATGTTTTCAATTTCATGTCAATAGCTTAGAGAATGAAGTCTATCATACAACTTAATCTTGATAGTCAAATAGTCTAAGTAGAGAATAAAAAAGAGTTCACTAGCCTAATATGAACTCTTGGAAGTGACAAGAGTAGAAGTAGATAGTTTGGTTTGCTTTCAAAGGAAGAAAATGTCAAGGGTTTTCCAGTTCAAGTGCACCCAAGGAAGAAAAAACGTTAGGCAAGTAGGTTGGTGTAGAGCTATAAAAAGGGTCTCTTTCACCTCTAATTACCTCACATTAATATGTCAACCCGAGAGCGTTTTGTCATTACAAAGAGTGACTCAATCCGAGGCTCATTCGTCAGAGTAATGCTAGTAGTACAGTGCTTAAGAAATACAAGAGTAAACGGATGCTTAACTGAAATCAAATTAATTTAAAGAAATAAATCACACACTCAGAAAACTTAATAACTTATCAGTCAAGGGTTCGGTAATGATAAACCATCCCTTCAGAAACTGATGGAAAAGGAACTAAATCATAGATCACGAGCCTGGGAGCTAGACAGTGACTCCTACTGCTCATTACAGCCTTAGATCATCTCTCACAACAAACCATCAAATGCAGATAAATAGAACAGCAAAGGAAATAAAGGATTAAACCACAATTCTGAAATGGAACAGCAATTCTAAAATGGAATAGCAATTGAATACTAAGTCCCGCGGGTTATAATCAAACTCAATCTATACACTCTTTGCAATCAAAGAACATTCTATCACTCTAAAGGCGAATTACACAAATCATATTAATGGAACAGCAATAACGATTAATGAATTATGGAACAATACTGATTCATTAGAAACGCACACAACCCAAACGTTAATATAACAGCTCTGTAACATAACAGTAAAGATATACGATTAACTCTTGAAAGGATTAATAACGTAATGCGGAGTTAACACACAAGTCTGGCTGTAGAAACTTCAATGATTCAAACTTGAACAGAGCATGTAATATGAACTTGTAAAGCATATCAAATAATCAAATAGCAATAATAAACAAACCACACAGAAACGAAGCTGTAATGGTAGAGAAGCAAGTGTCCTTCGGGGCCGGGCCCTTAGCCTCCAAGGATACACCGCTTTAGGTTAACGCAGACGCGAAGATGGAATAATCACCAAGCTTTCATTAATGCATTGATCAAAAATACATCGAACCAGTTCTCAACAAAGCTTAATAACCAAATCTGATGTTTTACAGAAGATTACATAAAACGTATCTTATCTCGCCCTTTTTCTAAACTAACAGTACTTGTCTCTTTTTATAAAAACGATGGCGGAGATGTCCAAGCAACTAGATAAGTAAAGCAGCGATCCCTCGGGATCTTCGATCCTGAGGGATTCGCCAAACTGTTAACTCTTCATCCTGTCTTTGCTATTGCGCTGAGCTGGTGTCCTCTCCTTCTTTCCCGAGCCGATTCACTTTGATCTGTTTCCCTATGTTTGCGTTCGGTTCTCGTCCAGAGAGACAGCAGTTATCTCCACTTTTTTCTTTCCTTTAGAGCGGCAACTCTTCGTTTTCTCCTTTTCCTGTATAGAAAATAACCGTATAAGATGACCACACTTTACGAATGCTCCGGCCATAGACATGTTTTGTTATAGTTCCTTATTACTTTCCAAATTCATGATACAAAAGGTTCACAAATTCTATTAAAAAGTCATTAAAGTAATCATCAAAATCATACCTTTTTAGTACTCCACACACCCCCTGCTTACCTTGTTTCATGTCCTCATGAAAACATTGTAGTTGACATGTAATGCAGTGAGAGAGTATGCTGGAGAAGGAGTCTCATGCGGAGGCCTACAACCATGTTGAGTGATTAACTAATCAAAGAACTGACCTGCTTGCCCCTCAGGCATATCATACAGGGCCTGGTATCCATGTGCAGGATGCCAAATAATTGGAGCGCGAAATATATACCCTAACCAAGATGACCCTGCTTTCAGAATGCTCTGGCCATAGAGATTCAAACGGTCAGCAGCTAACTCGAAGCTCTCATACTTAAATGGTTCTCTGAGCTGGATGTGTGGATCAGAGATTCGATATCGAAATTTGGCTGCATTAATGGCCAAGTCTTTGATGGAAAAGAAATACTCTAAACTCTCTTGAATGAGTGCCTCATGCATAGGCCCTAATGTTACAATGACACCTGGAGTCCTTATGTGGTTTATATGAGCTGTCCATAATTGTACTGGGTTCCTAGGCTCAGCCCTAACTCTTAAATCTAGACCATTTTCTTGACTCTGGAAGGTATCATAGGCTTTCAGCCACTTAATCTGATTAGCCCCGAATGAAATGAATGCTTGGAATTGAATATCACCAATGGAGGGACCAGGGTTCAATTCAGTCTCCTGACTTAGCACAAGGTCGTGTAAATAAAGTTCACACAACAATCTCTCGACTTTCACTCCATAATGTTTACAACAGTCTATAAAATCATTGACATTGTTGATCTGTATAGGGGTGCCTGCCTTAACAGCTTTTATTTGTAATTGTAAGTATCGTTCTAATAGAAACAGAGCATAGTTTTTAGCAGGGGCCCTACATGATAAAACATTATTATATAAAGAACACAAGTCATTCATCTGTTTGATAGTAGTATCTAGTTTACAAGTTACCTGTGTGACTTCCTCTTGTTCCTTCATCCATCCTTCAAAAACCTGTCTTTTAGATTGACTGACATCCCTTAGTTGCTGCTGCAACTCTTCATATTTTTCCAGGGGAACCGTTTGCTCTTTAAGTTGCTCCACTTCTTGCTGTGCTTGTTTCACCATCTTGTGCAAGGATTTTGTCTTTGGATCTTTCTTCCATGCATCAGTGGAGGCCGGGAGTTTTACCTGAACCTTCTTGTTATGCTGTTTGGAGTTCAGGACCCTGATTACCCCTGAGGGTGGTGCCTCCGTCTGAATTTGCTTATCATCCTTTTCTGTCTTAATCGGAACGACAGTTGGATCCTCAGGGTTTTGGTCAGCAGGCCGTTTGTTGGCCCTCTTCTTCCTTTTTACCTTCTGGTTCTTTTTCAAAATCCTAATTTGTTGTCTGAGCTAGGTTATCGTGTTTAACAATTTAGTTCGCTCCTTCCGCAACTTCTTGATTTCCATTGTTTCATTTGAAGGAACGGCAGTCTGTCGATGGTGGACTGGATCATGACCAGTTGCTAACTCTTCCTCCTGGGGTTCTTCCTCACTGCTCTGCTCCGGCTGTTCTAGTGTATGCACCTCAACTGGTTCTGATTCTTCCTCCTGGGGTTCTTCCTCTAGATTTTCCTCTTGTGACATGGGAACAGATTGTTCCTGTTCAGTATTTTCTTCCTCTTCATCATGAATGGGCATGTTCTCTTCTTGAAGTTGGTCGTGGGGATTCTCTGAACTAGAAGGTTGACCGTATTTACTCATATTGGCTAGGATGGCGGCCAAGTCATCTTCTCTTAGTAGGTCTTGTAATGGGCTATTCTCCCGCTGTCCCATTTCTTCCTCCTGTTCAGTTTCTGCTTCTTTTTCTGTTCCCGAAGGCTCGGGTACTTCTTCTTCGGGTTGCTCATCTTCAATTATTACTGGTTGGCTGGTGCTTCCCTGAAGCTGTTCCAGCCTTCCCCTTATTCGAGCCAGCCGGGCTGACTTTCTCGGTTTATTTATTCTTCCTCTCATCTGAGCTAACCGAGCTGATTTCCTGGGTTCCTCTGGTTGCTCGGGTGAATCAACGACATGCTTTCGCTTTGCGGATTCTTGGTGTGTCTCTGGTTGTTGTGATGTACTAGCAACATTTTCTCTGCGTTTTGCTGGTTGTTCTGGTGGGTTTATAGAATGTCTACGTTTCGGGGATGGTTCTGTCGATCCCCCTTCAATCAGTGCAATGAGCTCTTCCCAGCTGCTCTGCTCCTGGGTAAGACTATAACTAACAACAAGTCGAATTAACCCGTGGTGACTAACAATTGCCTCTACGTGCTGTGCCCTTTTCATACTTTGTGCAAGATCATGCAATAACGAGTTTAAGAGTGCCGGTAAATTCACAGAGCATTTCTGTTTTAGAACAGCTAAAAGTTTAAGGTGTCGTGGTCTTACCACGTCTTTTCTTCCTTCGCAAGTAATGTAGCTCTGTACTATTCTTGCTAGCTCTGTCCAGGGTTCGCCTAGGGTCGCTGGCAGAATTCCCCTCCCTTTGATTGTCAAATGCTGGCCTTCATCCTGGAAGATGTCGATGACCTTCTGTAATCGTTCCTTTTTGAATGTCCATACCGGTCCGGTAGCTGGTAGTCCTGAGACTTCTGAAATTATGGCATCAGTGACCGCTATTCGTTTCCTTCTTACTATGGAGTGGTCATCTTGTAAATTCTGCAAGAACTCCATTGCTACTGTCTCATTACCCTCATGTAAGCGATTGAAATAGTTCAACCATCCTGCCCTTCCCAGGATTTCTCGGGCAGCAGCAGAGATCGTTAGCTGTTGAGGCTCACTACGAATTGCCTTTCCCCCCATGATTTCGCTGTGATTTCTAAATGGAACAGCAAAAAACGTTTTCGGTTTGAAACACAGAGAACAAGGTTTCACGAAAGAAAACACAGAGTATGCAACAGTGCAGCAAAAACAACTTGTGCGAAAAATAAAAATAAAAATATGCCATGCCGTGAAACCATGCCAAACCGTCGTAAACTAATTGTTTCGAATGGTGAATTGACACGTAATACAGGGAATGATGAGGTTAACCTCCCCTCCCCGCAGTGTGATAGGCTGTCCCAGCCGGCAAATAAAGGAGCGGCACCCAGTTTGCAATCAAGTCAGAAAGGAACAGCATGTGGTTTTATGCCATGTTGAAAAAGGACAACAGATTACCGAAATCGAGGCGGAGGATGGATCGCATGTTATATAAGAGGCTACTGTGTTATGATTTGAGGCTGATGGATAGGGCATGTATCGTACTTGCCAATCTTAAGCGGTCATGGTCACCTCCGTTGCCATGATTGGTAATGATAAATATTCATGCGGTGTATAAATCGGGAAATAACATATGATTAGTGCCTAGGATATAAAAACAAAAGAGTGTTAATATCTTACCTATTGGTGTAAGCAAGGTGACTTCGATACCATTAACATTACTCTGCTGCCAACAGGTGTCCATAACCTTGGCAGAGTTGTTTTTCACCCTCGGAACCATGATCCTGTGTGTATACTTAGGAATGTTATTATGTCGAAATGTAGACCATTATGCTGGCTTGGTGACCAGTTAACCATAATGCCATTCACGAGGAAAGAGCGAAACGTGGGCAGGCCGGCTCGTGATGAGACCTCCTGTTCCAAGGTTTGTTTATTTTGATACACCTTTTGGACCATATCCCTGGTGTGGTGGCCAGAATGGGAACGCCACTTCACTTCCATCCTCATGATCATGGTAGGCTGGCTCTCGATGAGACCCCCTATCCTGCATTTGACATTTGACATGCTTTTTTCTTTTTCCTTATTTATACACAAAGGGTGGTTCAGCACTCCTTAAGAGTAGGAATGGTGGAAGAAGTCTTATTATCTCAATAGGAAGATATAAACTCTTTGCTCTTATTCCCAAGTACTAATAAATTTTTTTTAAGGGAATTAGCATGATAAAGATAACCAATCAGGGCAAAATTAGTAAAACCATGCCAACAAAAGGTAAGAAATAAGTATGTCCTTCCAGTTGTCCTCTTATTGATGCAGAGCCTTATAGATATAGCGATTTATGATTTGCAGATTTTCGGTATGTTGTGTTTTTATATTTCATCGCACAAATACATAGTTGAAGCTTGAAGACTAGAAAGAAGACGGGCAAAAAGCATCCTCAATTTAAATCAGCAAAAGAGATCAAAAGTATGCTAATGGTGTTCCGTTGGAAAAGAGACAACGATGGATAATAGAAAAAGGAACAAAACTGCAAATGCCGTTCCTTTTGGAAAAAGGAACGATAATCATACTATCAAACACTCAATATGCCATTCCGTTGAAAAAGGCAAAACAGAAATAAAAGAACGCTGTTTCTTTGAAGGAAAAGGAACAGTGGTAACCAAAAGGAACAGCGAGAAACGTAACAATATCGTTTTTTTTTTTTTTTTTTGAAAAAAAGGAACAGCAGAGATCCGAATGCTGTTCCTTTAGAAAAGGAACAGCAGAACAAGCAAAACCAATATGATAAAAAAACATACATATGCTATTAGAAGAGCAAAAATCAAACTTTGTGGGAGAAAAAGGAACAACAAAATGACAAGAATTTATTCAAATCAAATTTATGTACAAGAATCACTCAAAAACAAAAACTTTATGTACAAATTGCAAAAAGAAATAGACCCTTAATGAATTACAGGTGAGGAAGATTTCTCTTCCTTTCCTAAGATCTCCAGATCAGTATCTCGGCGTAGCTGCTGGCAGAAGGATTCCCGAGTAAGTGGTTTACGGTAGAGACGGACTCGGTGGCCATTTACCTTGAATGCATATCCAGAACCGTCAATAGTGATTAGAGTAAGAGTTCCATTGTCATGTACTTTCTGGATTTCGTATGGTCCCAACCATCGAGTCTGAAGTTTTCCAGGAAAGTCCTGAAACCGAGAATCGTATAACAGAGCCCAGTCTCCCTCGTGGAAGACTTTGTTCTTAATGAGCGCATCATGCCATTTGGCTCGCTGCTGTTGAATTAATGCTGTATTTTGTAGTGCAGAGAGCCGAATTTCGTCTAATTCATTGATCTGCTGTAGTCGATTGAGTCGTGCCTCCGTGAAGTCTAGGCCAACTTCCTGTGCTGTACGCAGTGTTTGGATTTCGAATTCTATGGGAAAAATAGGTTGTTTTCCAAACACTAGTTGATAAGGTGAGTAACTAGTGGTGCTCCTCCATGTGGTTCGATAGGCCCAGAGTGCTTCAGGTAGTCGGGTAGCCCAGTCACGCCTATGTGATGCAATGGTTTTTGTTAGGATTGATTCTATTATCTTATTGCTACTTTCTACCTGCCCATTCGCCTGTGGGTGATATGGAGTAGTGATCTTTTGCTGGACATGATAATTGTTAAGTGTTGCAGATAATTTATGCCCAACAAATTGTGGTCCTCCATCTGTAACTATTTCCCTAGGAAGGCCATAACGAACAAATAAAAGGAACAGGAACTGTATGACAGAGTCCTCTGTGGCTCTTGGTAATGCTTCTGCCTCAACCCATTTGGTGACATATTATGTTGCCACCAAAATATATGTTTTCTGATTTGATGAAGGGTTGATGGGTCCAACGAAATCCAGAGCCCACCGCTCGAATGGTTCGATGACTAACTGTGGTGTCAGAGGCATCTCATCAGCTTGACCAGGTCGTCCTGCTCGCTGGCAACTGTCACAGGCTTGGACAAACTTCTTTGCATCTTTGAAGATCGTAGGCCAGTAATATCCTATCTGCAATACTTTATGTCCGGTTCTACGCTCAGCGAAGTGCCCCCCACACGGTCCATCGTGACAAGCTTTTAGGATGTCAAAGATTTCATCCTCTCTAACACATCGCCTGATATGCATGTTTGCTCCTGTGTGAAACAAATAGCCTCCAATCCACGAAATCGAGAACTTTTCTGAATGACCTGCTTGCGCTCATTCGGAGTTAAATGTTTTGGTAATTTACCTACTGCGAGGTAGTTGGCAACATCAGCATACCAGGGTGTTTTAACGGCAACAGCAAACAGGTGCTCATCCGGAAATTGATCTTCAACTGCTGCTGCATCGCTTGATTTTGGTATTCTTGAAAGAAAATCGGCTACAGGGTTTTCTTTGCCAGGGCGGTCCTTGATTGTGATGTCGAATTCCTGCAATAAGATTAACCATCGAGTTACTCTGGCATTTGTGACAGGCTTATTTGCTAAATATTTTATGGCAGAATGGTCTGTATACAAGATAACAGGGTAGCCTGTGATATAATGTCTAAATTTATTGACAGCATGTATTACAACTAGGAATTCTTTTTCAGTAACAGTGTAATTCAATTCAGCAGGGGATAAATTTTTGCTGATGTAATAGATAGCGTATGGTTTTTTATCCTCTTCCTGCCCAAGGACTGCGCCAATGGCTGTATCTGAGGCATCAGATGATATCTGGAATGGTAGGTCCCAATTTGGTCCTCGAAGGACTGGGGCTGTGGATACAAGCTTCTTTAGATCCTCGAAAGCATGGTCACATTTGTCTGTCCAAAGAAAATCAACGTTACCAGTCAGTGCATATAAAGGAGCAGCAATGTGCGAATAATGCTCTATAAATCGTCAATAATAACCTGAAAATCCAAGAAAACTGCGTACCTCTGTTTGAGTAGTAGGAGTGGGAATAAGCAAAAGTATTTGGATTTTGGCCGGGTCTACCTGAATGCCGGCTGCTGAGACATAGTGTCCTAGGATAAGTCCTTCAGTCATCATCAAGAAACATTTTTCATTGCTTAAGCAAAGTCTAGTAACAATGCAGCGTTGTAGGACTTTCTTTAGGGTGTCTAGAGCTGGATCAAAGTCATCTCCATATGGTGTAAAGTCATCCATGTAAACTTCAAGTCCATCATTGATTAAATCTGCAAAAATACTAAGGATAGCCCTTTGAAATGTGGCAGGAGCATTACATAAGCCAAAAGGTAAAACTCGATAGGCAAATGTTCCCCAGGGGCAAGTAAAGGTAGTTTTATCCTGGTCTTCAGGGGCAATCTGAATCTGATTGTATCCACTGAGGCCATCCAGGAAAGAAAAGAACTTCTTCCCTGCTAAAGTGTCCAATACTTGATCTATGAAAGGAAGAGGAAAATGATCTTTTTGTGTTGCCTTGTTAAGTTCCCTATAATCCACACAAATTCTCCATTTCCCATTCTTTTTTGGTACCACCACAAGTGGAGAGACCCATTTACTGTCAGAGATAGTGTAGATAAAATTCACATCTAAAAGTTTCTGAAGTTCAGTTTTTACAACATCTTTTAGATGGGGATTAAGTCTCCTTTGCGGCTGACGCACAGGTCTGGCATCTTTTTCTATGTAAATGTGATGGGTACATAACTGGGGGTCGATTCCTTTCATATCAGGGTAGTCCCATGCAAATTCTTCTTGATATTTTGTTAACAGATGGATGAGCTTTGTTTCTTGTTCCGGTGTGAGATTAGCATTGATGTTTAAAGTTTTCCCCGGTGCAATTTCCACAGTTTTACTATTTGCAACAGAAGTGACAGGTATTATTTGATCATGAATATCTTTCAGGGGATCTTCTTCTAATTCATTATCAAATTCTGCTTTTATCATGTGACATTGTGTGCGAGGTTCAGTTTGAGTAATGAAATTATTAATGGCATCGTCTTCTGTTTGATCTTTGAAATTGAGTGCCTCTTGTATAGTTAATGGAGATCTGATGTTATCAGTAAGATATGATACAGGGTGCTTATTCGTTTTAATCATTGTGACACTTGGCTGTGCTGGAGGATATAGAACTAAATTTTTGCTATTTGGTCCTCTGGTTATGGTCATATTTCCCTGCCGACAACCAATATAGGCATCGGCAGTAGCGAGCCAAGGTCTACCTAAAATTAGCGGGTGTCCATCAAGTCGGGTTTTTGGATTAATTATCAGGAAATCGGTTGGATACTCCCAGGATTCTACAGAGACCATGACATCATGTAGAGTGCCCTCTGGTCTAACCACAGATCGGTCAGCCAATTCTAACAGAGTAGAGGTGGGTTCTACAGATGTAATGCCGAGCTTTTGGCAAGTCGTGGTTGTTAAAATATTAATTGCAGCCCCTAGATCAACTAAGGCATTAGACAGGGTCTGACCATAAATTTGAACAGTTATAATTGGGTTCCCGGGGTCTTCATATTTAAGGGGTGTTTCTTTTCCAGACAATAGGTCAGATAAGGTACCGACTACTTGGACTCTTGGATTATTTGTTATATTCCTCCTTGGTTTCTTTATGCACAATTCTTTTATGGTTTTGGCGTATATGGGAATGTGTTGAATGGCTCGGAGGAATGGAATTTTTATGTACAGGTTTTGTAATTCTCCCAGAATGTCAAAGTCAGGATATTGTATGGATCGAGGTATGGCTAATCGTTCTGGGAATGGAGGAGAGGATGTGGTTGCTTGGTTATGAGTTTGTTGCTTATATACATCCTCTTGTTGTGACTGATGTTCTCTGGGTAACTGATCTTCAATATGAACTGTTTTATCTCCCTCAGTTTCAATTATACGCCCAGATCTTAACTGAAGGTCATTGCACTCCCTTAAGTCAGGTCCTGGTTCTGGTGATTCTATGATTTGAATAGATTGGACCCGCCTGTTGTTTGGATTGGGATCGGGTTGGGCTGGGAGTTGCGGCCTCAAGTTAGACTGGGGATTTTGTTGTAAAGCTGGCAAAGTAGGTTGAGGGAGCGGAATAGTTCCAGCTGGGTGGTACATCGGTCTTTGCCAGCTTGTCTGCCAGGGCAAACTTTGTGAAGTAGAGTGAGTCCATTGTGAAGGATACGGGCCATTTTGCCAATATGGTGGAGTGTAAGGGAAATTTGGCCAACCAGTTTGGCTTGTTTGATTCAGCCATGGATTTGAAGAAGGAAATGATTGTGGTGACCAGTTTGTAAATGGGGTTTGAGATTGATTTTGCCACATACCATATTTTTGAGCATTATACTGTGGGTTTTGAAAGAAAGAGGTTGGGTCCGGAAACATACCAGGTTGTTTTGGCTGCCATGGGCGGCGCTGGTTGATCGAATTCACTGATTCTGGTTCTTCTTCTGCTTCCTTATATACCGCTTTCAATCCAGGAAGTGAGGGGCAGTTCTCCGTAAGGTGATCTTTCGTACAGATAGCGCATGTTTGGACTTTATCCAGAGGACACTCCTTGTGGCTGTGTTTTTTTCTGCATCGGGGGCAGAAGATTGCCATATTCTGTTCTGCCTCCAGCTGCTTCTGTTTAGCCTGCACAATATCAAGTTTTGTAGTTAGTGTCCCCATAATATCAGTTTTAAAATTTTCTAATAAATTTCCAATTTCTGCACGTGTTACTCCTTCTGCTGATACTTTGTTATCTCTTGCAAACCGATCATATTCTGTCGGTTTTATTCTTGTGCTGCCTCTCGAACTCCCGATACATAAGTCAAGGATGTCAGTAAAATTCTCTTGATAAATATCCCCTTTGCCCATAATGTTTAATGTTTCAATCCATTGTTCCTTCATGCCCCTCACTAATGCAGTTTTTAACACATTATCAGGTAAAGGTAGCGATGCATAAGGAGATCTTTGTAAATTATACTGAAAACGTTCCACATACTCCTCTAATGTTTCATTTGGTCTGGTTGTCATTTGAAATATTTCGTCTTTTAATTCTCTAGACCTACAATAATCCTGGTATTTCTTTAAGAAGGATTCTTTCATTTGATCCCAATTGTTGATAACCCCGCCACCTAGCCCCATAAACCATCTTAAAGCATCTCCTTTCAATGTAGAGGGAAATAATTTCAATTTTTGGGGATCGGTGGTGTAATCGTACCCCCGACATAACACATCGAATTCGAATAGGAATGCATCTGGATCTTCCGATGTGAGTCCGTGAAATGTAGGGATATGCTGAAGAGGGATAGCTTTCATGGGTGCATTTTCTGCAGAATCCACTATAGGATATTGTAATGTAGAGGTTTGAGTGTTTGGCTGGTTTTGAGCGTTTGGTTGGTTTTGAGCCATGGGATTGAATATATGCCAGTAACCTTCTGGGATATCTAAGAGGGTATTCCTAGGTTGGGTGGGAACGGTTTTGACAGGGATCTTTTTAATAGCGCTTCCTTTATCTGGAATAATGGGAATACCAGGTGTTTGAGGAGATTGAATCTCTTCAACAATGACTTTCGCAGCACTTCCCTTATCCGGGCTATCTAATGGCCGATTTGTTTCAAGAGGAGATTTTGGTTCCTTGATTTCCCCTGTTTCTCCTTCTCCTTCACAAAAGTTGCTAGAGTTCCCTTCCTGCAATAATTCTGGAGTGGAATTTTCAACTTCTTGAAATTCCTGCTCCTCAGTTTGACTATGCACCTCAGCACAGGCTACAGATGGTGATCCTGTGGCCTGAAGGGAACTAGTAGGCGGTTTGGAAGTGTTTTTCTTGAAGCCTACCGATGGCTGAGACTCTGTTTTCTTATAGATTTCGTCTATGAAGGTCGTTCGGCCAAGGGTCACCGGCCCCTTAGCTTTTTCAGGTTTGGATGGAGGTTTGATATTCTTTTCCGGTCTTTTCTGCTTAGTCATGCACTCAAAAAAATAAACTACCAACTTCTATTCAAACAAGCAAAAACAAATCTGTTAGGAAAGCGGATAATGAGCAAGTCTTTTACATGCTCTGCACGTAGGTTCTTACCTTCCGTTTTTAGGATCCAACTCCTCCCTAGCAGGCTTGTACACCACTCTGAAAAAGACAAATGGCTTCACTCTTTCCCCGGCAACGGCGCCAAAATGTAGAGCTATAAAAAGGGTCTCTTTCACCTCTAATTACCTCACATTAATATGTCAACGCGAGAGAGTTTTGTCATTACAAAGAGTGACTCAATCCGAGGCTCATTCGTCAGAGTAATGCTAGTAGTACAGTGCTTAAGAAATACAAGAGTAAACGGATGCTTAACTGAAATCAAATTACTTTAAAGAAATAAATCACACACTCAGAAAACTTAATAACTTATCAACCAAGGGTTCGGTAATGATAAACCATCCCTTCAGAAACTGATGGAAAAGGAACTAAATCATAGATCACGAGCCTGGGAGCTAGACAGTGACTGCTACTGCTCACTACAGCCTTAGATCATCTCTCACAACAAACCATCAAATGCAGATAAATAGAACAGCAAAGGAAATAAAGGATTAAACCACAATTCTGAAATGGAACAACAATTCTAAAATGGAACAACAATTGAATACTAAGTCCCGCGGGTTATAATCAAACTCAATCTATACACTCTTTGCAATCAAAGAACATTCTATCGCTCTAAAGGCGAATTACACAAATCATATTAATGGAACAGCAATAACGATTAATGAATTATGGAACAATACTGATTCATTAGAAACGCACACAACACAAACGTTAATATAACAGCTCTGTAACATAATAGTAAAGATATGCGATTAACTCTTGAAAGGATTAATAACGTAATGCGGAGTTAACACACAAGTCTGGCTGTAGAAACTTCAATGATTCAAACTTGAACAGAGCATGTAATATGAACTTGTAAAGCATATCAAATAATCAAATAGCAATAATAAAAAAACCACACAGAAACGAAGCTGTAATGGTACAGAAGCAAGTGTCCTTCGGGGCCGGGCCCTTAGCCTCCAAGGATACACCGCTTTAGGTTAACGCAGACGCGAAGATGGAATAATCACCAAGCTTTCATTAATGCATTGATAAAAAATACATCGAACCAGTTCTCAACAAAGCTTAATAACCAAATCTGATGTTTTACAGAAGATTACATAAAACATATCTTATCTCGCCATTTTCTAAACTAACAGTACTTGTCTCTTTTTATAAAAACGATGGCGGAGATGTCCAAGCAACTAGATAAGTAAAGCAGCGATCCCTCAGGATCTTCGATCCTGAGGGATTCGCCAAACTGTTAACTCTTCATCCGGTCTTTGCTATTGCGCTGAGCTGGTGTCCTCTCCTTCTTTTCCGAGCCGATTCACTTTGATCTGTTTCCCTATGTTTGCGTTCGGTTCTCGTCCAGAGAGACAGCAGTTATCTCCACTTTGTTCTTTCCTTTAGAGCGGCAACTCTTCGTTTTCTCCTTTTCCTGTATAGAAAATAACCATCATTAGTGGCTAAGTTATACACATCGATTCTCACATGTTTTGTTATAGTTCCTTATTACTTTCCAAATTCATGATACAAAAGGTTCACAAATTCTATTAAAAAGTCATTAAAGTAATCATCAAAATCATACCTTTTTAGTACTCCACAGTTGGGTAGGTAGAAATTAAGTTGAGCTAATCATGTTTTTCAAATTATTGAGGTCACAACTTTAAAGAAGCATCAACAAATGAAAAGAAAGAAAAACATGCCCAATGGATGAGACACTGGTCTTCATAAAACTAGAAATCTGAGATTCTGGACACCTCCGGAAAAGAAGCTTCCCTCCCCAAGTGGAGCCACTGCTAGGTATCACTAATTTTTTCCTTTTTTATAGATGACTAAATGCTTATCCTAGATTTCTAGAAACAAAATTCATGAATATTGTGAGTTCTAGAAATCTCACTGCCTTCATTATCCTTAGGATAAAATTTTCACTATTTTATTATCCTATTATGTCATGGTCAGCCCATCACTCCGAGAATACCCATCATGGGCTCATGCCACTCATTTTCACTATGTTTTTCCACCTGTGACTCCAACACTCTGTTTTGACTTTCCTAACCCTTCCACTTCCACCTTAGGTTGCCAAGTAGCCTAACCTTTTCCGCTATTCACCAAGTGCCTCAAGCATTGGTGGTCTCAAGCTACCCTTTTGGGCTCTTCAGATAAATGAAAATCAATAGTTTTGGATCCGCAATGCATAAGGTTTGTCAAAAGCTTTGTTTTACACTTGAAAATATCAAAGTCAAGTTTTCAGTCAAAGGCCAACCCAAAGAGCCTCCCACTAGGTCAGTTGGGGTTTCATAGGTTATAGGATTGTCTTGGTGCTCTAAAAACACTATTTTTCTTATGCCAAGAAGATGAAACCAAATGTGAAAGAAGGTCAAGTAACTGTTTGTACAAATTAGATCAAAAAGACCTTCAAGGTGGATTACTTTGCCAAAGACAACATTCTGCTAGAGGATAAATGTGCATCTTAAAAATTTCTACAGGAATGATTTAGATGGCTATCAACATAAATTGAGGTAAGGTAAGAGGCCAGCTCATCCCTAAGGACAACCAAAACAAAGGAGAGACAACATTCCTATGTTTAAAGAGAAGCAGTGTTTTGGGACTGATTGGCTAAACAGTGTTGCCAAGCAAGAAGCCAATGCAAAAGACCACAAGGACAAAGGAACATCAACACAACCAATAAATATTTTTAGAAGTTACAAATGAATAAGAGAAAATGGTGAGGTGAACTGAAAAGAAATGAATGAAATTGAAAGGGCTATAGGGAAGTTAGAAGACAACACTAATTAATTTTCTCTGACAACCCTCAAACCTAAAGTTTTGGAAATATAGGCAAAGCAGCCAAATTGAAGATGATGGACCTCCATCATGATAGCATAAAGTTTCCAAAACCTATTGAAGGTGATTTCTAGGGTTGGCCAAGGCAACAATGTTAGGTCCCTATATTACTAGTATAGCCCCTTATTGTTGTTAGTGTAACCCCCTTATTTTTATTATTGTACCCCTGTAACCCCCATATTTTTAATATTGTGCCCTTCAATTATTATTGTTAGGTCAGCTAGGATTACATTGTGGCCCCACTAGGATTACATTGTGGCCCCATGGACTCCTATATATAGAAAGGAGGTTTTGTGATTTGAATCATCCAAGAATTTTTCATTCATGTAATGTATTGGAGGTTTCCCCCTTGAAGTGGATTATTTCTAAGGGGTTGATATCTCTTCTCTTCTATTTTTGGAGCTGGTTTCCCAACATTTGGTATCAGAGCTTTGGATTCTAGGGTTTCGCTGCTCCAAACAGGTCATCGTGGAATTTTCTCTATAACATTTTTTCTATGAAGGTTCAGAAGATAAAACGTTTAAGGTGCGAAGCCAAAATCTTGAGGAACATCTTCGCAAAATTTCAGATCTTTGTTCGCAATATTTTCGGAGATATGATCTGTGGAAGGTAGGGCTTTTTGCAGGCTCCTGAATTTGACTTAAATAGATCATCGCGGAATTTTCGCTATAAATTTTTTTCTATGAAGGTTTAGAAGTGAAACTTTTTAGAGTGCGAAGCCGAGATCCTAAGGAACATTATCGCAAAATTTCGGAGCTTGGTTCGGAATATTTTCAGAGATATGATTTGTAGAAGTTAGGTCTTCTTCAGGATCCCTAATTTCATCTCAAAGAGGTGATCATGGGAAAATCGTCATAACTCTCTCTCTGAGCATCAGATTGGAATTTTTTAGAAAGTGGTTGGAAGCACACAGACTTTAGTTTCTTTTCTAAAAAATTCAAAGCCAAAGGAGTAAACAGTGGCACGTGGTAAGTCGTACAATTTCGCTCTACTGAACTAGTCTATAATTAGGTCATTGTGGGAGATTGGACATAAATTTGTCTTGAAGAATCCAAATCAAGTTAGACCTATGGAATTTGAAAGAAGATTCAGAGTACTACTAAAGGGAAAAATTTCAGATATTGAGGATCTTCAATTATAGAGATAATTCAATTTCAATATAGAGCTCTACAAAAGCAAGTAAAAGGTGTGTATTTTTTTTCCGAATTGCATAAGTCTTGTTTGAAGAATCAAGTTGAATTGATTCCAAGGGAATAATGTAGAATAGATATCAGTATTGGTTTCTAAAATGGACTCTAAAAATAATTCAACACCCATTAAGCCTTTAGAAAGCTCTACTATGACTCATGAAGACGAAGAATGGCAACATGACATATCAAAATTACAAGAGAAAGTGCAACAAATTTCACTCTCGCAAAGAGCAACAAAAAATGACATGGAAGTTTTGAAGAAAGGTGTGGAAACTACGATGGATGGTTTGAAGGAAGGCATGGAATATAAGATATATGGCATGGAAGCTGGCTTGGAATCTAAGATGGATGACATGGAAGCTAAGATCGATGAAAAAATGAAAAACATGAAGAATGATCTAAAAGGGTTGACAAAGTTGATATAAGAAATTTTTCCTAACGGTGAAAATATAGTAGAGGAAACTCATGATGAGAACAAAATAAATGTTAATAGTGATTTCATAAACTCTAATGTTGGTGGGAAGAACCACCATATTCCAAAAATGGATATCAGGAAGTTTGATGGAAAGGATCTTGTAACATGGATACTACAGATGGAGCAATATTTTGATCTCTATAATGTGCAAAACACACAAAAGGTACGTATTGCAACTTTACATTTAGAACAAAATACATTTGTATGGTATCTATGGCTTTGCTCCAATAAAAAAATTGTCACTTGGTCAATTTTTACGGAGGAAATGATAGCACATTATGAGGATACAAAGAGCAACACCTTCTTTAGCCAATTGATAAATCTCAAACAAAAGGGTTTAGTGGGGGAGCACATTGAGGACTTACAAAAATTGAATATAAGGGTAACTGATATTCCAGAGGAACAAAGGACTGATCCCTTCATAGGTACTTTAAAGGATAACATCCAGCATGAAGTTCACGTTTTGGAACTTGATTCATTGGAGAAGGTATTCAAATTGGCAATAAAAAATGAATGTAAAATAATGGTGACAAGGAAGCCTACGACTCACTTCTATAAATAAGGAAGTGTTGCTACGCCTAGATTTCCACAACCTACAAGGTTGACACCACAAAAATAGGAAGAAAAAAGAGAAAAAGGGCTTTGCTATAGTTTTGATAGCAAATACACTAAAGGTCATAAGTGTGCTGAGAAGAAATTATTTTACATAGATTGTGAAGAGGAAGAAAATGAACAAGAAGAGTATATACACTAGGAACCAACCCTAGAAGAGAAATAAATGAGTCCGACCATATTGTGTAATACATTGGTAGGAATTACCACTCCTCAAACTCTCAATATAGAAGGACATATTAAAAATAAAAAGGTAATAGTGTTGATTTATTCAGGTAGTACCCATAATTTTATTCATTGTAAGGTAGCCAAGGAATTGAATTGTTTCCTATACCCAGCACCAGAATGTCAAGTAATGGTTGCAAATGGAGGAACTATAAATTTCTTTGGAAAACGCCATAATATCAAGCTAACCATGGGGGAATATGTATTGAATAGTTCAATGCTTTTGATTCCTATGGGAGGTGCTGATGTTGTACTAGGAGTGCAATGGTTACAATCTTTGGGGACGATAGCTTTTAATTTTCAAGAAATTTTCTTGAAATTTTTTTCAAAAGGAAAGGAATTTTAATTACGGGGTATTGCAGGGAAGCTCAGAAATATAATAAGCTCTAATTTTATGACAAATATTCTAAAGAAATAAAAATGAGGCGTAATTGCACAATTATGCTCACTAGAAGTTCCAACATCAAAATCATCTATTTCTGCAGATCTCCAAAAAGTCTTGGACAGTCATTCCAAGGTGTTTGAAACTCCCAAAGGACTCCCGCCTATTCCTGATCATGATCATGATATTCATTTGATTCCAGGAAGTGTTCCTCCAAACATCAGGCCTTATAGATATCCTTATGTCCAAAAGAGAAAAATTGAACGTATGATTGTAGAAATGTTAGAGGCAGGTATAATTCAACCTAGTCAAAATTCTTTCTCTGCTCCTATAGTATTGGTACACAAGAAGGATGGATCATGGTGCATGTGTCCAGATTATAATGAGCTCAATAAGCTCAACATTAAAGATAAATTTCCTATTCCTCTGATTGATGAATTATTGGATGAATTACATGGAGTAATTTATTTTACCAAGTTGGATCTTCGTTCAGGATATCATCAAATTAGAATGAATACTGAAGATATTCTGAAAACAACATTTCGAACTCATGAGGGTCATTATGAATTTTTGGTCATGCCTTTTGGCCTTACCAATGCACCTTCTAGATTTCAAGGGTTGATGAATTCCATTTTCAAACCCTTCCTTAGAAAATTTGTGCTAGTATTTTTTGATGATATACTATTCTACAGTAGGTCTTGGAAGGATCATGTTCAACATGTTGACAGAATGCTCAAACTATTGCAGGATAAACAATTATATTCAAAATCATATAAATGTTTCTTTGGAGTACAAGAGGTGGAACTTCTAGGTCATATTGTATCTCACGAGGGTGTTAAGGTAGACTCTAACAAAATTAAATCCATTAAGGAATGGAAAGTCCCCACAACCATAAAGAAGTTGCGAGGATTTCTCAAGTTAACAGGGTATTATCACAAGTTTGTTAAGAATTATGAGAGAATAGTAGCACCTCTAACAACATTATTGAAGAAAGATGCATTACTCTTGAAGCAACTAAGGCCTTTGAACATCTTAAAGAGGCAATGTGCCTAGCACCGGTCTTAGGTATGCCAGACTTCACGAAAACCTTTATTGTGGAATGTGATGCCTCAGGAAATGGAATTGGTGTTGTTTTAATGCAAGAAGGAAGAGCCATTGCTTTTGAAAGTCGTCTAATTAAAGGAAATTATTTATAGAAACCTATTTATGAGAAGGAAATGTTAGTAATACTGCATGCACTAAAGAAATGGCGAACCTACCTAATGGGAAGACACTTCAAGGTAAAAAATGATCATGATAGTCTTAAACACTTTTTGGAACAAAGACTATCTTCAGAAGAGAAACAAAAATGGGACACAAAGATGTTGGGTTATGACTTTGAAATAATATACAAAAAAGGGAAGCTAAATGTTGTTGCAGATGCACTCTCAAGAAAGAATGAAGAGGTGGAATAATTGCTTTGTGCCATTTCTATTATCCAACCAGATTGGATAACCAAAGAAAGAGATGAATGGAAGAAGGAAAAAGAAGTGTGGACAATCATTCAAAAGTTGCAGCAATATCCTAGTACATCTGATAAATTTAGTTGGAAAAATGATTCCTTATGGTATGAAGATCACTTATATATTTTTAAGAATTCCCAACTAAAACAAAAGATTTTTTTGGAATTGCACACTTCTCCTTTAGGAGGACACTCAGGATTTTTAAAAACTTACCATAGGGTGAAGAAAATATTTTTTGGGGATGGACTTAAATCTGATATTCAAATGTTTGTGGTGGAATGTTTGGTTTTCCAGCAGAATAAAGTTGAGACAATTAAGACCTTGAGTCTTCTACAACCTTTATCCATTCCAAGTCAATGTTGGGAGGAGATTTCAATGGATTTTATCACAGGTTTAGCTAAGTCTGAAGGAAAGAGTGTCATCATTGTGGTAGTTGATAGACTTACCAAATATGTGCACTTTTGTGCATTATCTCATCCATTTAAAGCAAGTACAGTTGCTACTACATTTATGGACACAATTCAAAATCTACATGGAAACCCAAGGGTTATTGTGAGCGACAGAGATCCCATTTTTACTGGAAATTTTTGGACGAAGTTATTTTTTTGTTTGGGTACTCGATTAGCTCATAGCTCATCTTATCATCCTAAATCCGATGGTCAAACTGAGATAGTAAATAAATGTTTGGAAGGATATATTCATTGTTTTGTATCTGATAAACAAACACAATGGGTTAAGTGGTTACCTCTCGTAGAGTGGTGGTATAACACTTCCTTCCATACTGCAGCAAAAATGACCCCATTTATGGCACTTTATGGATATCATCCACCATCCATCACATCATATTTAAGAGAAAATTCAAAGGTTAAAGCAGTGGAAGATCACATCGAGCATCAACAATAAGTTGTCCAACTCTTAAATGATAACCTGAATTTGGCACAAAATGGAATGAAACAACAGGTAGATCAACATCACAACGAGAGAAGTTTTGATGTAGGAGACTGGGTATTTTTACGGCTACTGTTAGTATGATTCTTTCATCGTAAAAGATCACTTTAGCTACGCATAACAAATAGCCCTAACATCAATTATGGCTGCCAAACATATTTAAATCTACAATTAGATGATCCAAATAATGTTGCACAAATCCAGATCTAAGCATAGAATACATTAAGCAGATAAAATACAATATGGCTCCATGCATCTAATAGACAAGACAAGAACAATGTGTTTAAAATAATGTTTTATATTATATTAAAGAACGGGGGCACCTGAGAGGAAAACAAGAAAGGTGTTTTCCGGTTCTCCTCAATGGGATGGGTTCTTGAAAGTCCTCAGCGTTTCAGATCTAAAATTTCTCTCTCTTATTGTGATAGAAAACCCAGACAAACATAGAACTCAATGGGAGCTCAGAAGGAAAAAATGGAAAATGGTGACCAAGAGTAGATCCAGTGTGATCTAATGCAATGAAGGTGACTAATGAATGGGGAAAACCATTCTATTTATAACAAAATATTGGGGTGTTCTAGAACTCAGTGCATGAATAAAATATTATTAATCAAATTCTAGAATCACCCTTTAGGAATATTTTATTATGTTTGTTGGAGGGAAAAGGTCTTTTGACTTGGGTCAATTCCTTTATTTATAAAAAATAAATAAATAGATGATTTATTTATTATTTTAGGGAGATGGTGGGAATATAATTAAATAAATAATGATTTATTTAATTATTTAAAAATGATTTAGTCAAATTTAACTAGGAATATTATTAAATAATGATTTGAATAACTTATTCCTAATAAATAATTAAATAAATAATGATTTAATTAATTAATTTCCTTGTTTTGGGTTAAATATGACCAGGAAATATGGACAAATGTTATTTTACATGGTGAAAGCAATTTTACTTAGGGTAAAATTGGTCTGACATGGTGTACTTGAGTTCATCTAATGATAATGGGTTAGATGACCAAAAAAATGGTGTAACAGCTACAACCATACAAAAAAATGTCCCTCAAGCAAGCTAAGAAGGATAATAAATTATCACCAAAGTACTATGGTCCTTACAAGGTGTTGCAAAATATTGGTACTATGGCATACAAATTGGAGCTTCATGCATCTTCACGAGTGCATCTAGTTTTCCATGTTTCATGCTTAAAGAAGGTTATAGGTGAAAATCTTCTAGTTCAAAAAATATTGCCAGAACTTGATGAGGAAGGAAAAATCATATTGGAACCTGAAGCGGTCACATAAAAAAGAACTCAACAACTACGGAATCGATCAATTTCAGAGTATCTCATCAAGTGGAAGAACTTACCCATTGAAGATTCTACATGGGAGGATGAGAATTTTATACAAAAGCACCCAAAGCTACTCAAGCGTTGAGGACAACACTTATTTGAAGGAGATGGGCATGTTAGGTCCCTATATTACTAGTATAGTCCCTTATTGTTGTTAGTGTAACCCCCTTATTGTTATTATTGAACCCCTGTAACCCCCATATTGTTATTATTGTGCCCTTAAATTATTATTGTTAGGTCGAAACTGGGGATTATTGTTTTATTACTAGGATTACCATTTATTTATGGACTCCTATATATAGAAAGGAGGTTTTGTAATTTGAATCATCCAAGAATTGTTCATTCATGTAATGTATTGGAGGTTGCCCCCTCGAAGTGGCTTATTTCTAAGGCGTTGATATCTCTTTTCTTCTATTTTTGGAGTTGGTTTCCCAACAAAAAATGCTTCACTATATCAAAAGGCGGAAGAATTCAAAGGTTATCAGTGTGAGGGAGACTAAGCCTTCAAGTAAATTCAATTTTACTCAAAATGTTCAAAAGTAGAAAAAAATAAGGTTGAGTGTCAGAATGGAAAATCAAGTTGAGCATGAGATCACTGCTGAGTGACTGGATGTTGTCAAACTCCAAAGAGTGACAAAAGGGAACACAAAAAAATGTGTCATAGGCACCTGCAAAAATCAGAAGTGTCCAATGGAAGACATGGCAGACATAATTTGTAGTCTTTGTCATAGTGAATGTATGACTGTTAAAAACAGTAAGGAGATAAAAAGCGCATGTTTTCAGGTCACTAACACTCAGATGTTTCAAAAGGGGATAAAAATAGGTTTTTCAGTTTCCTAGTGCAGACAAGGAGAGGTTTAATAGTGCCAACACTTCCAAAGTTAAAGGATACCTCTTCATTTTTTCAACACACCCTCACCAAAAGAAGAAAAATCACTTTGGCAAGTTTCAAATCACCTACAAAAAAGGGTCACAAGATATCAATGAAACTCGTAAAGTGAAAAAAACAAACTTAGCGAAAGTGGGTTTTATAAATTTGATTTATCTTTCAAAAGGTATAAAGGCTCCTAAGTTATCATTTCTTAGCTCACTTGTCATTTTGTAAAGAGAGAAAAAGTCAGGGAAAAATCAGGGTTTTTGACTGTTTTTGGGAAACATTTCCCTAACGCTACGCGAAGAGAGAGGTGCTACGCTCATAGGCCCTAGTGTTGCGCTAATCGGGTATTTTTCCGTTCAAAATAACTCAGCTTCGTGCAAATACGGGGTGGTGCTACACGAATAAGGTGTCGATATGCGAAGATGATCCCGACACACCCAGGACCCGACCAGCAAGCCTGAACGCTGGCGCTGTGCTTAGCACAGAGGCCTAACCAGCCCGGTGCTACGCCCACAGGCCAACCCAACTATTCAGGTAGGTTTCTGCGCTAATGCATAAGTCCCTCAAACAAAGGAAAAAATTGCCCAAAATCTCAAGGACACCTCCAAATATCCTGCAAAGCCCACAGAGGAGTAAAAAAAAATCTGGTAGGTGGCTTATTTCTTTTCCTCCTCAAGTATTTTTAGTGGTTTGAAGGCTAAAGGGATAGTTAAACCCTAATTTTTGCAAGCCCTAGGTCTTCAATACATATTAAACCTATGTTTTTGGCCTCCTTGAACAAATTAAAGTGTCATTTGAGGGAGTGTGAATTAGTGTAGTTGCAATTCATTTTCATGAAAACCCCCCTTGAAATCCAAATCACTTAGTCCTTAAACTAGCCTCCACATCACTCCTTCAGATAATTTTCCCTCACCACCATTTTAATTTTGCTCCTCCAAACCCTATTTTATCCACAGACAGCTACCATCACCATGTCAGAAGTAGAATAAAGTAGCAATAGTGAAAGAGTTCAAGGGCCTATCAGGCAAAATCAGAAGGGAGGAAAAGTGAACAGATTTGAACCCCAAAGGATAGTAGATATCACCTCATCTCCCATGATCCTCTCATGTTTCCAAAATGTGGGATGCTTCCAATTTTATGAGAGAGTCAAACAAGTGCAGAGCCACCGAGAGCTCACAAGGCTTTTTATCCTTAACCTGCACAACAAACAATCAAGCCTTGCAGCGGTGGATTTTGAACTATCAGTGGATGCCATCTCAAATTCTACTTTTATCCATTCTTTTGGTGAAAAATGGTTTAAGAAGGCCAAATTGGACAGGGATTATTATGATCCATTTATCAAGACTAGGTATAGACAAGGTTGCACGTTTGTTTTTCCATTCTCACACCT
Source organism: Pinus albicaulis (assembly GCA_034641835.2). Classification (NCBI taxonomy): domain Eukaryota; kingdom Viridiplantae; phylum Streptophyta; class Pinopsida; order Pinales; family Pinaceae; genus Pinus; species Pinus albicaulis. The sequence goes on from CM076579.1 coordinate 593,549,998, forward strand.
CAAGCAGATATTTTCACCCTTGATGAAGGTTATCATGAAGTACTTCACCTTTGAGGGGAGATACTCCAAGCTTTATTCCTACCATATTAGACTCCTCATGCATTTCAGAAGGGTTAAGGTGCTCAACTTTCCCTACTACCTCTATAGAAGTATGGACAAAACGTCTTTAGTTGTCCAAAGAAGGAGTCCTTCCCAACAAATGCAAAGTATATTTCACCATTCCTTGATCAAGATGGTGGTATTACATCAGTTGGAACAATGGGGTATACCTTGGGAGGTATTCATATCACATGAAGTCTTCACGATCCCACACCCTCTCCATCAACCAAACTTACCCTCCTCATCTACACAAGTGCCCTCACCTCAAGGAAACCTCCTTTCTTCCCCTTCTCTTGATGATTCAAATGAAGAGGATGAGAGTGTAAATAATGAAAAAAGTAATGAAAGTGAGGATAATGGTGCAAATGAATCATCCCAAAGTGAGGAAAAGAGCGAGGATGATGAATAAAGTGTCGCTAATTAAGGTGATGAAATTAGTGAGGAAGAGCGAAATAATGATGAGGAAGAAGAGGAAAATGATGAGGCGGAGACAGAAATTGATGAGGAAGAAGAAGAAGGGAATGATGAAATTGAAGAAGGGTTAGAAACATAGAACAAGAAGAGGAACAGTGATCATGACAGTGAGTAAAACCGTGATAATATGAAAGAGGATGGTGAGGAAGATGAAGAGCTGGACAGTCAAAATAACATGAGCATTGATGATGAAAAGGCATAAAGAGAGAATGAAGAAGAGGACAATGACAAAAATGAAGAGAATAAGGACAGTGCAGAAACTAAAGGTAACACTAATACCAATGAGACAAAACACAATGACAAAGAGGCAGATGATAAGGAAGACAGTAAGGGAAAAGACAACAAAGAGGAAAATAGTCATGACAGTCATGAAAATAATCAACCCTTCAATGATTATGACAATAATGACAGTGCAGAAGGTGAAGATGAAGGTAACCCTAGTCATGATGACAGTGAAAAAGGGGAAGAGGCTCATAGTCTAAATGATGATAAAATCCATGAAAAAGAGACCAACAAAATCACCATCACACCTCTTGCATGCACATACCAGAGAGGACCAAGGCTAGTGTTTGCTACCTCCAAGAGGCAAGGGACCATGCCACCTTATTCAACTCAAAATCCTGACAAGTGCAAACAAAATATGGAGAAAGGTGAGAAAGGTAAGAGAGGTAGGCAAACTAAAAAAAAGCCCCAATTCATTGACCTAGACAGTGATAATGAAGATGAGGAGATGGCCACTAGAATACTACTCCAAAGAAAATATGCACAAATTAGGGAGATGGAGATAGATTTTGAGATGGCTCAGCGTATCATCTAGTATTATAAGAATGAACACAAGTATTTTAAGAAGATAAAAAGGGGCCTTGCTCTCCAGGAAAATATGACCAAGCATTATGCAATGAAAAACAAAATTTCTTGTGCCAAACTCAAAGAGGCCCTCATTGAAATCAAAGCACTAAAATGAGGAGAATATGATGCTAGAATTGGAATTTTTGCATTAGCTTCCCTATAGGTCTCTCAAACCCCTTAAAGAAGACCTCCACCAATTTTGAATGAATTTGGGCACGTTTTTGTTTTTTGAGAATTTGAAGGCCTATTAGCACAGCGCCATTTCCCCTACGCTTTTCCCTCAGGAATCCTTAGAGGGAAAACTATACATTTTTGGATTCATAATGGCTATTACACTATGCTGACGAAATTTCGGAGAAATTGGAGCAGTTTTGACCTCTCAAAAGGTCAAAAAACACCTCATTTTTCACCATTCTGCCTCCTTTTCAGGCCTAGCGCTACGCTCTGAGAAGTCTTGGGAAATTATTTTTTTTAATAGGTTACATGCACTCAATCAGAAAACGAAATGAATATCTGGAAAGTGGACTCAGTATGATTTCCAACGAGCCATCATATAGCAAACTCTGACATCAGGAAGGCCCCAAAACTTGGTTGCAATAGGACCTATTTTCTTCCTAAGGTGGCGTTGCGCTTCTGGACAGCACTGTGTGTTTTTGGCCAAAAAAGTGAACAAAACACACAAATTGATGGAAAAATAATTTTTTAATGTTTTATTTTTCAAATCACTCTAGATTTGTTTGAGGAGTTATGTTATGTTATTTTTCATTTATTATCTTATATATTATGTGTCTTGGGCCTTGCATGGTCTTCAATCATATCAATGACATTTATGATGAAATTAGGGTTTTTAGAAGCCTCTTATGGTTTCCACCTCCTCACTTGCTAAGAAAAATAGAGCATGAGGATTCCATTGTAAAGGTTGTAATTTGATGAGATTTGAGAGCAATACATGGTTTTTATGAGTTTCAAGAAGAAATTGATGTTGTGGAGTTTATGAATGCCTTGTTTTGATTGATGATGAAGGAGGATAGCTTGTAGGATCCCTGAGTTTGGCTATTGGTGAAGTGCTTCTCTCTTATGTTATTTTTTTCTCATTTTTTCATTATGTTTCCATCCTTCTATGCTGCAGTAGAACAAAAGAGTATAGGTTAAGAAATGTTCTTTGAGGCACCTTAGTCCTTCCTATTTCTATTGTCTTTGTGTTTTCCTCTGTTGGGTTTGTTTAAGGGATTCTTAGCTACTCCTCAGGTCTCCCTATGCTTTTTTATTCCATGAATGGTTCAATACAGTAGTTTCAAATATGTTTTATGGTTAGCCCTGCCTATTTGAAGCTATTTAAACTCTATTTTGGAATCTCTCTTTGAAGTATTACTTGTTAGGTTTTAGCCAAAGAGGCCATGTTTTGATCATTACCTTTGTCCATCCTTGAGAAGTTGCCTTAAATTTCTTTGTAGCTTGATCATTGATGTTTAGGCGTTCCCTCTTCATTGATTAAAGTTATTTTTTATCTTGAATGTTTTCTAAATCTTGAAGGTGAAATCACTAAAAGTTAGATTAGTTTCTTGCTTGCTATGGTTCACTAAATTGTTCATCTTGAATGCTCATTTTCTTAAGTATAATCAGAAAGATATTGTTTTTCCATGTCTTATGATGATTTCCTTATGTTGATCAGTGTTGGAGACCATCTTGTTTAAAAGGTATTTGTTTAAGGATTCTTCACTCCCCTTAGACACCTACTTTGTTCACCAACTTATTGTTCATTCCACTTCACACATACCATAAGGATCCATTGGACCAAGCTATATTTTCCCTGTTATGCATCTTGTTTCATTATTGAGATATCCATGAATTTCATTGACTCCATAGCCCAATTATTTGGTGACCTCTCATTCCACCTATTTCTACTTGTTCATATTACCCAACCAAAACAAACAAAAAACCCTAAACTTAACAACTATACTAAAGTAAAACCCTAGAAGAAAAATGTTCACATCCTTTGCATACAATAGAGAGAGCCCACTCTGAGTCCAGGAAGGCTAGGTCCTAGGACACCAAAGATTGGTCTTATGTTACCCTATGCATTTGGTCTATCAACATGCTAAATCATGGGACCCTAATATCTTAGACATTCCAGACTCATTGGTGAGGGTTGCAGAGCCATCAGAGAACTTTTGAGCATATTTTTTCTTCAGATAAGTTCTAGGGGCCACTAGGGCCACCAGGGGCCAACAACAGTTTGAGGCCTAGCCAGGGTAGCTAGAGGCCTTATTCAGAAATCCAATAGTAAATTTTTGATGTTTCAGATTTTTTGGAACTAGTGGTGTGGTTTTCAGAGCCTGTCGAGGAATTTTGAAGGCCGAGATGCTTCAGTGAAGTTCCAGTGGCCACTAGGTCCCGCAAGTGGTAGCAGCAGTTTGAGGCCTAGCCAAGGTAGCTAGATGACTTATGCAAGAAACCAATAGTCATTTATGATTGTAATGAGAATTTTGAATCCAATGATGGAGTTTTAAAAATATTCTTAGGACTTATAGAGCTCGATAATCTACAAAGAATTTTTCTTTGACCCCATAGCCAAGGGGTGCCACGAGGTGTTGGAGGCGAAACTGGAGTAGCTAGAGGCCAATCTCAGTGAAACAATAGTATATTATGAATATTTTTTTCATTCTAAATCCATTTAATGGATTTTAAGAGCCATTTGAATACTTATGAAGGTCAAATAGCCACATGGAAGTTTTGGGCAGCCTAGGGCCAACCGTAGAGGGAGGCCTAGATTGGGGATGCAGTGCTCATTTTTAGAAAAAGAGCAGTATATTTTGGATTTATGATATGTGTTGGAGATGGTAAGTGAGGTTTCAGGGACAGAAAAGGAATTCTAAGGGAGTTAGTGCCATAGAGAAGCTCATGGTAGCTCAAGTGCACCGATAGAAGGAATCAAGTCTAAGGGAGCCTAGTTCATTTTTCAAAGTGATGACAGCCATGACAGGGATATAAATGGTATTCTAAGCCCATTGGTTTAGTTCAGTTAAACATTGGAGTTTAGTTTTTAACTTATAAAATAAATTTTTTCATAATCCCAAAGAGCCAAGTCAAGATGACAAGAGCTCAAGGAGACGTATCCCACGATATTGGGGTGAAATCCTAGATTAAATTTTCTGTTATGTGTTGATTTCTATTTTTTGCATTATATTTCTGTTACACATTTTTAATTTCAGAAAAAACAAATGGAATTAAAGAACTTAAATAGTAAAAAAAACATACACCTATTTCATGTAGCAATTTCCACAAAAGTTAAGTGTAAGATAGATCATTTATTTTTTTAACTGAGTGGGAGGTTCTTGAAAATAATAACAAGTTATCCAACCCATTTTTAGATCAGGTTGGTATTAGAGAACTTTTTTGGTTTCTTAACAGAGCACAATTTTGTTTGTTGACTTGAAAGGTGTTTGCACTATTAAAGAATTTTACTATTTGCAAACTGATTGTTGCTTGAGTTTGCTAGCAGTGAACGGAAATCTACTGATAGCTAAGTCTAGAAGAGGAAAAGAAGGAATAAATGCTGAAGGCATATTCCTTAGCCAAAGGACCTCAAGGAAACCCCTGAAGCACAAGAGTTTGTGTTAGCAAAAGGCTGCTTGAAGAAGAGCTTGAATCTACAACCATTTTGTTCAGAAGCAATTTTTTTTGAAACCTTTGTGAATTTTTTATTGAAGTTCTTTTTTCATTTTCATAAGATGACAACAAAATCAAGTGAAGTTTCAAATCCTCCTCCTTCACAAGATTCTTCAATGAGGACATGAAGCAATACTTCTACATCCTGAAGGACATGGTGCAAATTATGTTTGAAGATAGAACAAAAGACACTATACTTCATGAGAAATTGGTTGCTATGAAGCAAGAGAAGGAATAAATTCTTCAAAGAATTCATGAAATGAATATGTAGCTCCATAAAGCCCAAGAGGCCTTAACCAAGAACATGCGTGAAGCAGAGGTAATTCACTCAAATTTGTCTTCAGTTTCCTCTTTAGAAAGATGTGTTGGTTCATTTGAAAATCACACTAGAGGTATAGGGTCCAAGTTGATGTTTAAATGGGCTATGAAGGAAAGGGTTTAGGAAAACATGCACAAGGCATGATTGATCCTATTTTGGCTGAGGAATGACCTAAGAATTTTGGTATTAGTTATGTTCAATCTAATGGCGAAGACTCCAAAGTCATGAAGGCATGTGAGACAACTTTAAGAAGAACTTTTGTTACAAGTTCTAAACCACAAACATGTCAATTTTGTTTTCAAGTTGATTTCCATTGTTTAAATCCTATGTTGTAGCAAGATGTATGTAGACATGTAGCTTATGGTGAGCATGAGAGTTTGGATAGTTTTCAAGACATGAACACTGATGTTAGTCTTTAAGGGAATGTTGGAACCTCTACAAGTTCATCTGCTCATGAAGGTAAAAAAAATGGACATGCAAAGCAGCATTTGAGGTATAATTCTTCCCATAGTCAAGTTGATTATGTTTCTGCAAGGCAAGACAATTATGCGTGCTTGAATGGAAGAAAGAGTTGTTCTGCATATTGTGGTCTGTGTAACCATGTTGGATGCTAGAAGAGGATGAAGGCATACATGAAGCAGTTAAGGCAAAGGAAACTTGCAAAGAAGGTGCATAAGACTTGCACACATTGCCATAAGAGGGGAAATGTTGTTTCCCAATGTTGGACATTGAATCCAAATAATCGTCCCAAGAATTTGAAGTAAGAGGATAGAAATACTAGCGAAAGTGGAACCAAAGATTCCATCATTGATGTGAGAATGGATGTTTCACATGAGGAAGATTTTCAGCAGCAAAATTCGTCGTGGAAGTGGCTTGGTAAGAAGTGGTTTGACTTCTTGACTTAGTAAGACATACATTCATTTGTACATATGCAAATTTTGGTTATGTATGCATGTTTTATATTGTAATATCATGTTTGTTTGAGCCACCTTGGATTGATGATCAAGGAAGCGATGTTGAGCTACCTTCTGTAAATTTCTCACCAAAAAATTCTAATTGAGTACAAGATAGACAATTCTTGATAGGAGGACAAGAGCATTCAAGAAGGGGAAGTGTTGACTACCTTCGATTTGTGGTTCAAAGGCACTAAGCCATGCAAGGAAAGTGTATGGAGGCTGAAAAGTGAGGATGTTGTACTCTCATCTACTGTACATATCAGTGTATCACTCTTTTGGGGTCAAAAAGGTTCCCAATGGGGAGGTGTGATGAGATTTGGATCAAGGACCTAAGTGATAGCTCAAATTTAAAATTGTTCAAAAGTGTGTTAAACATAAGAGAACAGATAGATCTCGTATTCCTTATTCTGGTGCCATGAATAGTTTGAAAAACTGACACTGTATGAAGAAGTTATTTCAATTTGAAAATTCGAGTAAACTGCAATTTATAGCTTTTGACGAAGTTTGACTGGTCACTGAATATTCAAAAAAAGGGAATATTCCTCAAAATATTCCTTGGAACATTCCTTTTGGGTGAATGGAAGATTGACAAGTGGCAGTGTTCGATTGGGCAATGTGTTGACTGTTTTGGTTTGGGTCAATGGGAGGCTACCACGTGCTAGGCTCAGAGGCCACCATGTGGCCCATGCACACTGGTGCACAATTTTGTGGACTTCCAAGAAGTTGACCGCCTGACCTCCCTGCCTGCACACAAAGGTCCTTACCAACCGATTTAACTAGTAGTTCTTAACCCCAAAGGGTCACGGCGTAAAACATTAATGGTTTTCTATTTGGGGTTTGGAGAGGGGCCAGCCCCGAGGGCCGACCCCTCCCCCATATGGTCGTCGTTCCATGAAGCGTGGGATAAGCCCTAACCACCATGGTATTACCCACAAAATTTTTTAAAAACGTGTTCACATGTTACCATTTATATACCCCGATGTTTTTTCTAGTGAATAGCACACAATATTTAAACCTAACTTCTTGACCCCTATCACATGCGGTGTTAGTTGCGACAATTTCAGTGGCAGTTACATTAACCGCCCATGTAGACCGTAGAGTTTGCAAACATATGGCCACTCCAAATAGTTTAAATCTAATTTTGTAGTCAAGGCTGGTGGAATATATGGTAGCCATGCCATTTTTGGTATGATGCCATTTTTAACTGGAGTTAATTCCAGTTCCTCCAAGTTTGGTGGAAGACTTTTAGGGGTCATTGGGAAAAATGAGTCTAGGCTCTATCTTGACCTAGATTTGACCAATTTTGGAGTGTGAATAGAAAATTTCGACTATCTCAGACATTCAAAACTCATTGGTGAGGGTTGGAGATCCATAAGAGGACTTGTGAACACATTTTTGCTTCAGATAAGTTCTAGGGGCCACTAGGGCCACCAGGGGCCAACAGTAGTTTAAGGCCTAGCCAGGGAAGCTAGAGGCCCTATTCAGAAATAAAATAGTCAATTTTGGATGTTTTAGATGTTTTGGAAATAATGGTGCGGTTTTCAGAGTCCGTAGAGTAACTTTGAAGGCCGAGATGATTTAGTGAAGGTCCAGAGGCCACCAGGGCCATTAAGTGGTACCAGTAGTTTGAGGAATATCTAGGGCAGCTAGGGGCCTTATGCAGCAAACCAATAGTCATTTATAACTATAATGAGAATTTTGAATCCAATTATGGAGCTCACAAAATATTTTGAGTACTTATAGAGCTCGAGAATCCATAGAGAAGTTTTCTTTGACCCCATACCCAAGGGGTGCCATGAGGTGTTGGAGGCCAAACCGGAGCAGTCGGAGGCCAATCTCAGTGAACCAATAGTCTATTATGAGTATTTTTGGACTTATAAATCCATTGAAGGGAATTTTAGATCCATTTGAATACTTATCAAGGTTGAAGAGCCACAGGGAAGTTTTGGGCAACCTAGGGCCAACCGTGGATGGAGGCCTAGATTGGGGATGCAGTGCTCATTTTGAGCAAAATATCAGTCTATTTTGGAGGTCTAATATGTGATGGAGACAATAGGTGTGGTTTTAGGGATGGAAAAATATTTCTGAGGGAGTTATTTCCGTATAGAATCTCAGGGTAGCTCAAGTGCACCAACAGAAGGAATCAAGTCTAAGGGAGCCTAGTTTTGTTTTCAGAGTGATGACAACCATGACAGGGATATAAATGGTATTCTAAACCTATTGGTTTAGTTTAGTTAACTGTTGGAGTTGATTTTGTAACTTTTAAAACAAAATTTTCCATAATCCCAAAGATTCAAGTCAAGATGAAAAGAGCTCAAGGAGATGTAGCCCACTATATTCAGGTGAACTCCTAGATTAAATTTGTTGTTATGTGTTAATGTCTATTTGCTGCATTATATTTCTGTTACACATGTTTAATTTCAGAAAAAACAAATGGACTTAAAGCACTTAAAGAGTAAAAACAAACACACCTATTTCGAGTAAAAAATTCTGCAAAGTCAAGTATAAGATAGATATTTTATTTGTTTAAATGAGTGGGAGGTTCTTGAAAATCATAACAAGCTATCCAACCCATTTTCAGATCAGTTCCCCCATTTGCAACCATCACCTGACAATTTGGTGTTGGGTATAAGAAGAAAATCAATTCCTTGGCTACCACACAATGGATAAGATTATGGGTACTACCTGAATCAATCAGCACTATTAAATTTTTCTTCTTGATATGTCCTTATATATTGAGATTTTGAGGAGTGGTAATTCCTGCCAATGCATTATAGGATATGGTCAGATTCATTTATTCTTCCTCTAGGGTTGGTTCCTTGTGTATATCCTCTTCTTTTTAAGTTTCTTGTTCATTTTCTTCCTCCTCCTCACAATCTATGTAAAATAATTTCTTCTCAGCACACATATGATCTTTAGTGTATTTTCTATCACAACTATAGAAAATCTCTTTTTCTCTTTTTTCTTCCAAGTTTTGTGGTGACAACATTGTAGGTTGTGGAAATCTAGGAGTAACAACACTTCCATATTTCTAGATGTGAGTGGTAGGCTTACTTGTCACCACAATTTTACTTTGAACTTTTTTTTCCAACGTGAATGTCTTTTATAATGAATCATGTTCCCAAAGGTGAACTTCATGTTGGATGTTATCCTTTAAAGTGCCTATGAAGACATCAATAATGTGCTCCTCTAGAATATCCCTCACTCTTATATTCAATTTTTGAAAGTCTTCAATGTGCTCCACCATTGAACCCTTTTGTTTGAGATTTATCAATTGGCTAAAGAATGTGTTTCTCTTTATATCCTCCTAATGTGCTATCATTTCCTTCGTAAAAAATGACCAAGTGAAAAATTTTTTACGAGAGAAAATCCATCGATACCATACAAATGCATTTTGTTCTAAATATAAAGTTTCAATACGTACCTTTTATGCTTTTTACACATTATGGAGATCAAAATATTGTTCCATCTGTAGTATCCATGTTATAGGATCCTTTCCACAAAACTTCCTCATATCGATATTTGTAATATGGTGCTTCTTCAATCCAATGTTAGACTTTAAGAAATCATGATTAACATTTATTTTTTTCTTATCATGAGTTTCCTATACTACATTTTCATCATTAGGTATCATTTCTTGTAGCATCTTTGTCAAACCTTCCTTCAAACTTTCCATGTCTTCTTTTAGACCATTCTTCATGTCTTCCATGTTTCCTCTTAGTTTTTCTTCTATACCATCAATCTTAGCTTCCACATCATTCTTCAAAACACCCATCTTAGATTCCATGCATTTCATTTATTTCTTCAAACCATCCATCTTAGCTTCCATTTCATTTTTTGTTACTCTTTGCGAGAGCGAAATTTGTTGCAGTTGGTCTCGTAATTTTGATATATCATGTTGCACTTATTCTTCTTCATGAGTTGTAGTAGAGCCTTCTATAGGCTTAATGGGTGTGGAATAATTTTTGTAGGGAATTTTAGAACCAATACTGATATATATGCTTAAATATGCCCTTGGAATCACTTCAAACTGATTTTTCAAACAAGGCTTACGCAATTAAAAAAAAAAACACACATTTTTCATGATTTTGAGGAGCTCGATATTGAAACTAATTTATCTATGTAATTTTAGATCTTGAAGATATTAACTTTAGTCTTATTGTATCCCTCTGATTCTTCTTTCCAATGCCATAGGTCAGACCTAATTTGGATTCTTCAAGGCAAAGTTATGTTAGATCTCCCACACTGACCTAATCATGGGATAATTCAGTAGAGTGAACTTGTACAACATGCCATGTGTCCTTGTTTTGACCTTTGGCTCTGAAATCGATACACATGAAACCATAGTTTTTGTCCTTTTTGGTACTTATTACATAATTCTGATCTCATGCATGAAAGGAAATCTATGATGATTTTCCATCGGTCACCTGTTTGGGGTGAAATTCTGGAGCCTAAAAAAATCCTAACTTCCAAAAATCATATCTCCGAAAATATTGCTAACTAAGGTCTAAAATATTTACACGACGTTCCTCAGGAGTGTTTCTAGAATGGGTTTTTTTTAGCTTCTGAACCTTCACATAAAACAAGTTATAGTGAATATTCCAAGATGTCCTTTTTGTAGCAGCGGAACCCTAGAATCCAAAGCTTTGATACCAAATGTTATGAAACCAGCTCACAAAATAGAAGAAAATATATATGAATGCCCTAGAAATCAGTCTCTTCGAGGAGGAAAACTCCTTTACATTGCATAAATGAAAAATTCTTGGATAATACAAATGACACAAACTCCTTTCTATATATAGGTGTCCAATGGGTCCCAATATAATCCTAATCGACATAAGAATAACAATAGTGGGCATTTATGGGGCACAATAACAATAATATGGGGACTACATGAGCACAACAATAATAAAACAGGGATACAATATTATTATAGGGACCTAGCAACCCCCCTCCAAAATTTTTCCCATGCTTTGATTTTGAAGCCTCTCTTTTATCTAAATGAGTCTATAATTCACTACCGTCAAGTATCCATGATATGCTAAAGACTCATATTTCCATGATTTTCATACAATGTCTTATTTTGACCTTGATGTTAAACTTTTCTAACACAAGCCAACTCCTTCCTTGACCTTGTAGCATTGTTAGTCTTCCTTATTGGAGCTACATAATCATGGAAGACAGGTTGACCTTACAGATATGAACTGCAGAATCTTGGAAGGCAAGTCCACCTTGAGCTCAAAAACTATGCAATCCTAGAAGGTAAACCAACTTTGAGCTCACAAATTGTGCAATAGCTATCCTTACCCTTAGAAACTGTGCAATTCATTGAGGCGACGGATTTCTTGATCCCTTGAGCCTCAAAATCATACAATTTCCTATGCCAGTGTGAAAAATTATGTTATCAAAAAAGAAGAGTTGGCATCCCTTAAAAATATTATTTTCCCAATTAATGTTTGGTGAAGTCCATTAAGCTGCTAATTATGACTTTCAGACAAGTGGCACTTTTTCCTTTATTTTAGGCATGCACATCATAAACCATAAATTTCATAGATAAATTTAATATATGCCCCTAGATATCATTTTCACACTCGATCTTGGAGCTCTATCCTTCCCAAGGATACCAAGGAAATTTTGATTGAGTTTGCGACAGTTTTCTATGTAAGTTTTGCATGTGTCGCTTTTTGTCATTTTTTCTATTACTTTTGGCGCTTTTGCATCTATGAGTGCTATTTTGCATATTTATTTTCATAGTAGCCATATTTTTAACTTATATTAGCTTTTACAATTGTTGGTTCGGTCTATCATTCACTTTTTCTAAGTTTCTCATTGAGTTCTTGTTTTTTTCCCCCAACAGTTGTCATTGCTGGCTCATTTTTTGCATGTTTGTTTTTCCTTTTGCATTTTGGTTTCTAGAATTTAATATTTTACTGATCTACCTTCCCCTTAGCAGGGAAAATTTTAAGGATGGAAATTTATCTTAAATTTTAGAAACCTTGGTGAATTTTACTAGTCCATGATATGAAATCTGTAAAATGTTTGGTGATATTTCCGTAAATATATTCAAATATCTAATAATTTTATGCAGAATCTATATAAAATTTTGGCAATTTTTAAGATAAAATAATTTTATGACATAAAATTTGGGCGAAAACTTTCTAAAAAAATGGAAATTAACAAATCTTTCCTTTTGGGAAAAGCATGGAAAATTGGCCCACCTGCAAATATCAGTCCCTAAATTTTTCCCTGCCCCTTTGCTAGATATTCATTCCTTCCTACCCATTATTCATATCTGTCACTATTTTCTCTCCTTCCCAAACAGTTTTGCACAATATTAGCTAGAAATTTCCTTCCCAATTTCCCATTTCGAATCTCCAAGAGACAAGCATTTAAATTGGCCTCTAAGACTACACAATGCGCGCTCACTAGATTTCCCAACTGCACATTTTTCAGTCTGAAGCCTCAGCCCTTAACCCTAGCCACTAGGACTACACAATTCACAATTCCTTCTGTCACTCTGCCTAGCTAGGACTGCGCATTGTGCAGCCCCAATCATCTAGTTATGTCCTTGACTATTGAGACTATGTAATGCATAGTTCATGAAGCCAGTCTCCTACCTTCAACCCAGGAATTGCACAATGTTTCCTCTCTATATGTGAGTTTCTACATTTATCTTGTTGAAGAGACTATTTTTCTTGATCTAAATTTTGTTTTCCATGAGTGTATTTTGTTATATAGGCACTGCAACTTTTTTAGGTCATCTCTCCATCACTTGATTATCTTCATGGAAGAAAAGAGATATACCTCAAAAGACACCACAAAGAGAAGCACCGGTGAGATACTTCAGAGTGTCCCTACCACTTTTCCAGTTCTCTCAGACACTCAAATACTCATTGAGAAGGATTCGGACATTAGATGGAACACAATGAGATCTTGAGGACAAAGAGGTTTACATCACTATCCAAATGTTAGGATTACATACTATTTCATGCAGGTATCCAACCTTCCATTGTGTAGACATTGTGAACTAGATTTTTTCACTCACAGATGGAAAGACTATGACTCCCAACAAATCTAGTGGAGAAAGGCTTACCTCTTTTATGGCATATGAAATTCAGCTTATGTTTGAAGTCTACCAATATTTCTATTTTTATGCAGTCACCAATTACTTGAGCACGAAGTATGTCATAAAACATTAGGTTAAATATCCATCAAAGTTACACCATAGACCAAAAAATACCTAGAATACCAAATATCTCACGAAGGAATTTTATTACTTGATAGTTCTCTCTTGTTGGATCTATGGTCAAAAGAGTACTGAAACCTTTCCTGAAGGTTGGGCATTCTTGTTGCATTAGATTATGAATGAAGTAAATCCATTCAATTGGTTGTACTTGTTGGCTAAATATTTTAGGGTCCATGTGACTAATGCTAAGAACCCTCCCAAGGGTAAGCATTCCATATTCTACATGTCTTCTTATTTGTTGGATTGATATGTGCTCAAAATTATTTTCTTGGCATGAGTTGGACTTGGTCCGCGAAGGAACCTCTTGTACACATTTACTACAAGTTTCTTTTAGAGTGAGATACAAAGGAGTCACAATGAAGGTGAATTATCACTTCGTCATTCCATTGCACAAGTTTATCTTTGAGGAAGATCCACCTTGCATCTCTCGTGAGGCAATGGAAGCAGTCTCGAAATTGGTTGATTGGCTTGCCTCGCCAGATGCCACTTACCTTAGAGTGTTTGGTGGTCATAATTCTCCACATCTACCACTGAGGTATGCCGTGGAAAAATTTTACATGAAAGAAGTAGCTTATCATATTTCCACAGGTCTATCAATAGCATTGTAGAGGAAGAAGAAATCACCTTGACCCACTCTTCCTTTGAAAATTGGATTGTACAAGATCAATAATCTAAATTCTACTGAAACTGAAGGAAAAGAGATAGAGAATTTTTATTTTGATCACATGCAATTTAACTTTTACAACCCTAGGAGCATTTTCAAGCAACACTATCCAAATATAATTCGTCGAGTGACACTTATTTCAGAATTGATGAGGAGAGAATAAATAATTGTTACAATTCATCTAAGCCTCGTTAACCAGTCATCTTTGCATGGATGTCACAAGTTAATCCTAATAAATAATTTAATCCAAAAGAAGAACCAATAGAAACATGTAACCCGATGCGTAGAAAAGGAAATAGAGATGTTTTGCATAGTCTCACAAAGGAGGGAAGCCATACATTTAAAGCATATCCCATAATATTGAAAGTGACCATAACACCAGAAATAAAGAGGAATTAGGAGGAATAATTGAAGCACGAGGAAGAGCAAGGGAATAAGAAACTAGAGGAAGAAAGGTAGAAATAACAACAATAAGAAAGGCAGACAAAATAAGAGGAGGAAGCAACAAGGAAGCAAGTCAAAGAATAGGAACATAACCGCACACTGGAAGAAGAGAGGAAGAAATTATAGGATAAGAAAATTTATTAGGAAATTGAAGATATAAAAGTAATCCAAGACATAGAGGTAGATTCAGAGCTGAAAAACCAAGATGTTTATCTCATGCCGAGCACATAGTAGATCACTATTTAGTTTCCACAACCTCCAAAAGAATACCAAGCTCCGAGCAAGGAAGAGGAAATTTCTCCTCTCGACAAGGGTTCGGTGATGGACATATAGAAATTAAACTATGATGGAAAGAATAAGGTCATACATTTAAGGAAGAAACATTTCTGAGAAGATCTCATGCATCCTACTTTTATTAAGAAAAAGGTGATCGTGATGGACACCAAAAAGAATCCACAAGCCACTGTTGCATCCAAGTTTGCCTTCACTAGTGCTTCCAAGTAAAATATGGAGTATCTTATGGCTAAAAATGAAAAAATGGTGAAGAACCTAGAGGCTGCAAGGAAACAAATTGAGTAGCTCTAGGCATAGGTCCAAATAATAGCTCCTGCACATGCATATCTGGAATAACTTAAGGCATCCATACTTTGTCAAGTATTGGCTTTGGGAGATACCATGCAGAACCGATATGAAGAGCTTGTAACCATGTTTAAAGAATTTGTATGCTTACATGGCATGTATTAGAAATGTAAATGAAATGCTAAAGATGTCAGGGTTATTCACATATCCATCATTGTGGTGCATGAGTGAGAAATGTAGTACAAAAGTGCACCTTCCCACTTGATAGAGAATACAAGGAAAGAGATGGAGTTATAGAAAGAAAATATTCAGATGCTCATCCAGAGAAAAAAACAAATCAACTATTTCATCACCAATTTTCAAGCGTCTTATGAATGGTTATATAACAATGTGGATTTTTATGGTGAAATCACACAATATCCCTTTAGTTGGCTCACTCATTGAAGCAAAAGGAAGGAACAAGGTGAGATAAGAGGTCAAATAATACTTCGAAAATCTCACGAAGAATGCCAAAAAGGATTATTTGGAGGTGAATATGGATAATATGTAGAATTAAATTGGTTTCCCTTTCCATATCAATACCATGTTGGTCCCGCTAAAAAGTAGACTGTAATATTTCGAAATGGGGAAGCAACAATATTTGAACACAATAATGGAAATAGCAGTGAAAAAATCAACACACCATGATATGAGACAAATTTAAAGCCATCTTATTAAACATATCAGAAAATAATAGGCACAAGATCTTGAGGATCAAGTCACTCAAGAAATGGAAAACGGGCATCTACTAAAAAAATATGTCAATACATGAGAAATAACTGCCATACAAATTCCATGAGCTAAGATAGAACATTTTTAGGGCATAACTGCTACAAAAATGATATACCAATATGGATCTACTATTATATAGCTCAAATAATGCCGGGAGTGAAGATCTAGGCTCCCAAACACATTTCCAAGATATCCCGTAAAGGTTTTCCTGAAATACACAAAATTGCAGAAATAAAAATATGGCCCTAGGGCCGAATAATCTCTGCAACTGGATATATTGTAGGAGGTGGCTGATCTGATCTAGAAATTTATGAAAAAATCCTCCTATAGATTCATCAAATGAAAGGTTGATGTTTCACTGAAAATCTATCTCCCCAAACTAGGGTTCCAAACCCTCCACTACAACTGCACACTGAAATAACACATTTTCTTCAAAAAATTGCACTGTAACTAATAGCATTACCTTAGCCTGATTCTGGATGATGAAATAAGGCTCAAGGGTCCTCTTTTTTGGCCTCCCAATCAAAGGAAACTTTCCACCAACTGAAATCAAGCAAGGAAGTGATCCAAATCAACTCTCTACTACTGCACCCTATAACACAACACAATACTCTACAAAAATTGTGTTGTACAACAAAGATGTAGCTTGGCCTAGTGCCGGATAGTGGACAATGTAGTGCAATACTCTTCCAAGAGGCCTCTCAAGGAAAGAGGTGGGATTCCTGACCAGAAACACCCTGTGCTAAACAACACATGCAATCTTAGCTAAACAGCTAAAGAGAGAAACAAGTCTAAACAGATCATATCAAAATAATAATCTCAAAACATAACCCCATATGGCTACCATCCCCTTCCTTATATAAGTGATGAGCTTCCTCACCCTTGGCCCCACTCAATTAGGTCACTACTTCCATGCATTCAATACCCATCCAAAACTGTGTTGTCCCACCATGAATGCCACTCCTCCATAACAACATTGTTGATTTGGTCAAAGTTGACCCAATATTCATGCTCTAGCCCCTTTTCACACCTAAGGTTCTTCAATACAACTTTTAAAATGACCTCCATTCACACTAGTAGTGTCTTTATTTTTACTAAGGAGATTTATGGGTCTCCATACCCTCTTATTCCTCTATCTAAGAGAAAAATAAAAATTTATTATTCCAATTAGCTATGTTTTAATTTAGGAATATTAAAGTCCTCCCCTCCCAAATGTTACTTGTCCTCAAGAAACTGCAAGGATAGAACTGAAGAGCCTCCCCTCTTCCTCTTGTATCATCCTCATATGATAAGTTCCTCCAATGAAAAATATGCCCTCTCATCATTATTTCCCCTAGCTTCTCCTCCCAAGTGTATAAGTAAGCCTTTGGTAGCAATTCCCAATGGCTCTCATCATGAAGTAGTGGGATATCCATAGAGGAAAATATATGTGGTCTAGAGGCCTGTTTGAGGCATGGGATCATAAAATCATTGGGAACCTTCATTCCCATGTGAAGCTCTAAATCCCAAGATATCATCCATACAAAGTGAGTCACCTTCCAAAATGGTAACTCATGAAAATTTATTCCACGTTTGGATCCTGCAATGTAGGTGGGATGAAATAATGAGCATGATAGACCAAATGGCCTACCCCATGTTGTATCTCTCTCCACTTATGAAAATTGTAGAGTTTTTGTTGATATTGGGCTGCAATAATGTTTCCCTCAAGACACAAAAGGACAACTGGATCTCCAAAGACCCCTTCTCTAGTTTCATGAGCCCAAACCATCCCATACAAAGTGAATGGTACATCATCACCATGTGGCATCCAAATCAGAAAAATATTGAAGGTCATGTGTAAGTTTGGATGGTACCAATGGTTTATCTAGTGGATACAATGCAGTTTTACCAACTCCTATTTTAGAACATCTTGTGGCAAGTTGTCTCCCAACAAGTTGGTAGTTATGCATGTTTTATCATCTACTAGGAAGTAGTAACTGGCGTTATAAATCAGCTGAGCATAACAATAATAACACCACATTTTCCCAAATTCATGCAAAAAAGGGTTATCTCCATCACAAATTTTGGCCCTAGAATGACCATGAGACCCAAAGATAATCTTGCCCTCTTGTGGAGCAATGCATTGTACATAGATGGTGAGAGAATGAAAATACTTTATGAAATTATCAATAAGTACATAAATACATTTCTTACCATGCATTGTGAGTAGGCTGAAGGTGAGATGCATGGATGAGCCCTCCCATGAGAATCTCCTCATAAAGGTCTGCAAAATTAAGGGATGCATACTCCCCTTGGAACACTCCATCAATAGATACATACTTCCAAGTGACAACACTGTTGGCCTTGGTGATAAGGCTCTTGTCACTCCATGACTCCATTCTTTGACATGCCATATGAAAAATTCATCTACTATCATGCTGCTATGTGTGGGAGGCTCCTTCCTATGTGGAAGTACCTCCTGATCCTCCAATTATGAAGGGTAGCCTCTTTGCACTTTGATTGTGCCATCCCTTTCTCCTAAAACATCCTGCAAAGTATGGGAGAAATTCAGCCCATACACTTGTAAGAGTAGCCAAAGAAACAATAGCTATTTTTTCCTCCTCACACCTCCATTGTATAAACCATGAGGTGAAAACATGATGTTTGACATGAATAATTTCACATCATCACAATGCACCCAAAGTACCTGCTGTCATATGAAGCAAGTGCCAAGCCAAGTCCCAACCACAAACATACCCCTTGAACTAGGGTATGTCACATGCTGACCAAAATATTTCAAGAGTATCCAGCACAACCTTTCCTCCTGCTTCCCTATATCATAGATCTTCAAGTGGCTTTCCAGCCTCTTTCTCATCACCATCACCCATCCAAAAAATGGTGAGTGCCTAACATCTTGCTCAAAATTGGCATCCCTCCAATGGAGAATACCACGCTCCAAAATCATATTTCTATCTTTGCATTTCATGGGATGTTGAAATGAAATCTCCTCGAGATATCCAAATGAATACCACTCATCAATGACCAATTTGACCCCCTAAGGATCCAAATAAGATGTAGGAAAAAACATCTCCTCAAAATGTGAAGTGCTCATAAAGAAGTATCCATCATATTAATTCAAGATGTCATCCCTCATAAGATGTCCTCCATCAACCATATTCCTATCCTCTTCTATACATGTAGAAAGGTAATTGGAATACTCCAATAATGGTTGGGCCCCAAACCCATCATTGCTCCTCCCTGACAGCGTTGCTGATCTCCATAATGGTGCACTTGTTGTCTCATGCTCATGCTCAATGTTGAACATATAGTTCTGCATTGGATTACTTAGGAAAATGCTCATCCTATCCTCCAAAAATCTACACTCCAACCCTAAGGGCTGTGTGCAACCCGACAATGACACACTAGGAGGAATGTACATCTCCTTGTTGAACAAATCAAGGCTCCTCAGTGTAGTGATAGTTTTCTATTATAAATTGGAACTGTATCTTGACCCTAGGTCATGCAATGGCATATTCCCACACTTCTCCATAAGATGTGCTGAAATAATAAAAAGTGGTAACATTTTCAAACCTTGGTTTTTCTTGGGAACATATTGTATTGCTACAAGGGTTCCTTCCTCTGGTCTAATGACTTTCCCAACTACTGATAATGATGGCTGCTCCTCTATGGCTACATCAGCACTGTTACAAGTCTCCTGCTCCTCATTCATCTCCAGAATAGTGCATGGGACTCTAAATGTCAAGAGATCAAGACCACTTTGCAAAGGTGCAAGTGTTCTTTCTCCTGATGCAAGTGCTCCTGCATCAAGTGGTGGTGGAAGTTTCTTCTCCTTTGATTTTTTCTTGTCAAAATTATTGATCAACCTTTGATTAAAATCTACATATGCAGTCACTTTTGCATGAATCAAATGGCTGAACCAACAAATGTTTTATTCACCCTCAAGGAGCAGCGCTGCAATCTCAATAGCTTCTCTATCTACTACTGGATGTAGTAGGAAAAATGCATCCAACTTCATTCCCCGAGCTCTTGTTGTACATGTGCATAACCCATCAAATGTAGGTAATATAAATCTATTGCTGCAAGAGCTTGTTTCTTCTATGAGCTGAATGAACTGTGGGAGAGTTATATTCTCCTTGAAAGCTCTAGGTTGAGACTTATATTCTGCAAGATACTCACTTAGAATCTCATGATCCAATTGTCATCTATCTTCATTCCTGTTGTCTTCTTCTTCAAAAGAAAATGACATAGTTTATTTCTTTGGAGCTTTATGAAAAACCAATTTTCTCTTCTATTGATGATAGGAAGTGCATGGTCCTTCCTCATCTTGAAACCCTAATGAAGTCTCATTATTTCTCTCTATTCTTCTTTGCCTGACCTCCTTGGTGAGGCTCCTCTTAGATATGAAAAGAGATGAGATAAAAGTCATTCTTTCCACCATTCTGATCTTTACCTTCTTCTCTTCCTCTTCTTATATCATATTGGCTGAGATCTATAGGATGAGCCAAGATTATGCTCTGATATCACTGTAATATTCCCAAATGGGGAAGCAACAATATTTGAACAGAATAATGGAAATAGTAGTGAAAAAATCAACACACCATGATATGAGACAAATGTACAGCCATATTATTAAACATATTAGCAAATAATAGGCACAATATCTTGAGGATCAAGTCACTCAAGCAATGGAAAACAAGCCTCTACAAAAAAAACATGTCAATACATAAGAAATAGTTGACATACAAATTCCATGAGCTAATAAAATGCCCTTTCAGGGCATAAATGCTATAGAAATGATATATCAATATGTATTTGTTTTTATATAGCTCAAATAATGTCGAGAGTGAAGATATAGGCTCCCAAACACATTTCCAAGATAACCCGGAAAGGGTTTCCTTAAATACACAAAAATGAAAAAATACAAATATGGCCCTGGGACTGAATAATATCTACAACTGGATAGATAGTAGGAGGTGGCTGATATGATATGGAAATGTATGAAAAAATCTTAATATATATTCTCCAAATGAGAGGCTGATCCCCTCACTGAAAATATATCTCCCCAAACTAGGGTTCCAAACCCTCCACTGCAACTGCACACTGAAATAAAGCAGTTTCTCCAGAAAACTATGCTATAACTGATAAAAACACCTTATCCTGATGTTGGATGATGAAATAAGGCTCAAGGGGCCTCTTTTCTGGCCTCCCAATGGAAGTAACCTTTCCTCCCACTGAAATCAATCAAGGAAGTGACCCAAATCAACTCTCCACTATTGTACCCTACAACACAACACAATACTCTACAGAAACTATGATGTACAACAAATATGTAGCTTGGCTTGATGCCAAATAGTGGAAAATGTAGTGCAATACTCTTCCATGAGGCGTCTCAAGGAAAGAGGTGGGATTCCCGACCAGGAACACCCTGTGATAAACAACACATGCAATATTAGCTAAACAGCTGAAGAGAGCAACAAGTCTAAACAAACCATATCAAAATAATAGTCTCAAAACATAACCCCATATGGCTGCCATCCCCTTCCTTATATAAGTGATGAGCTTCCTCACCCTTGGTCCCACTCAATTAGGTCACTACTTCCATGCATTGGATCTCCCTCCAAAACTACATTGTCCCACCATGAATGCCACTCCTCCATAACAACATTGTTGATTTCGTCAAAGTTGACCCAGTGTTCATGCTCCAGCCCCTTTTCACACCTAAGGGTCTTCCATCCAGCTTTTAAAATGACCTCCATTCACGCTAGGAGTGTATTTATTCCTACTAAGGAGATTTATGGGTCTCCATGCCCTCTTATTCCTCTATCTAAGAGAAAAAAAAAATTAATATTCCAATTAGCTGTGTGCTAATTTAGGGATATTGCAGAGACTCGGACCAACTCTAGCATAGTGTACCCAGATGCAATGGAGGCTAGATTCCACTTCTAGTCTAACTCTGTTTCAAGGCTTGGGGAAGTCATTTCATAATTCAAACCTTGGTATCACTATGTAATGAAAAATATACAAGTTGAGGTGGATGAGCTAGAGTTTCCACAAACTCAGGCTTATCATGATATTTGTCTTATTAGGCTATCTAATTGACTCTACCTTGATTTTTTCTTATATGGGAGATGTAATTTTGTACTTAAAACACTTTTTAAGTGGAAGTGCAAGTGCCAATTTTGGAATATGAAGAGTCATTATGTACAGAAGTAAAAATTTCATGAGGGAAGTTAAAGACTTAGAAAGGGATATGAATATTTATCCCATTTGTTATAAATATACCCTCATTAGTGATGTAAAGGGATTTTGGTCAGGCTTTCGGCTTAGGATAACAATATTGGGAGATTTTATGAGAGCCTTCGCTTCTCCTTAGCATAGAAGGAGTATATTTCTTTGGAGGAGCGAGTTTTGACTTCATATTCCACTATTGTGACTAGTGATTTGGAAATTGTATATGTATGTTTGATCTTTTCACTTTAATAAAAGCTTAGAGTCAACACTTTTTCAGTCATATGTTGTGAATATATTAGGACTACTCTTATTTTTTTTGCAATGTATGTTATTTCATTTATGCTAATTCTATTGAAATATTTCATTTTCATTAGTATGAATATTGTTGAATGAATGTTGGTGTATATTTCAATCACAGTTATCTTGTGAACTATTTTCCAGGATAACTCACGATTCCTTTTATGCTCATGTATTCATTTCAAGCTACGTACTATTATAGACTTCTAAGGGGATCACTTATTTCCCCCTATTGTGTTAGAAACTCTCATCCATTTTACTTGAATCTCCATAGATTTCTACACTTCTCCCAATAAAGTCACAAATACATCATTCTATGTGTTATCACTGCAAGGCATACCACTAAAAGCCACTATTTTTGCAACCAAGTCGTATTCTGGATGGGGATCCTTCTCCAAACAGTGCGAGGTCTAGTTGGGAATTCATATGAGGGATACCACATGAATTTTGGAAGATCCAACACCATCAATAGATTTTCAAATGAGATTTTCCCTATCCCTAGCATATTTATTCAGACAAGTACATCTATATACCAAAATATTTACAACCTTTCCAACTCTACCACCTACCTGTATGTTCGCCAGGTTGCTTGAGTGTGTTAAATTTTTATAGTGGGTGTCCAACTCACCTCCTGAGCTAGAAATTTTTGAATTTTTCCTTTATAAATTGTTGTTCCTCTTTCCATGTCTAATGGATATAAAGAAGCACAAATTTTTTTCTTATGCTTAGATTTGTTAAGAAAATAAAAATTGTTCCTTTTGCATAGCTGTCACTTTCCATGAGCCAGTTCATATTTACTACTATAAGGAAAACCTTAAATATCCAAACCAACTAGCCCCCTCAAGTATGGAATCCTTGTCCCTTGACTCAACCCATTAATTAATTATAGTTTATTTGTAATGAAGGAATATTGTCTAGGGAATGTCACAAACCCCTCCCGTTTGGGGGACCATTGTCCTCGATATTCTTTGACTATATACCAAACAAAGTACATGCTTAAAAACAAAAACATTGTTTATCAAGATTTATATACATATATATACACAATATTTACAAAATTATATACATTTTCTTCAAGCAACGAAAAAAGGATATGTTAAACATTAATTTATAATTAAGGCATCTTAGAGGGTTCCTCTTTGCATTATTTTCATGCTTTAGATGTGATCAATCCAACTTGGATTTATTCCCTTTCTCTAAAGTTCTTCCTACCTCCAATTTTTAGCACTGTTAACTTGTGCCCATTGTTCCTTCATCAAATAGTTCCTCGCTCATTATTTTCTGGGCACATCCCCAATGTGCTTCTAATTTCCAATTAGCTACGCTAATGACCATTTATTTTGTATTTTTTGGTCTTCCCTTCTCTACATTTGAGTCCTTTGTGCAATCTAGTCACCCCATGCTGTCACTCACCTTCCATGCTTAAGCATCCCCTTCATTTATTCCCAGTCCCTCGAGTGATTCATTCTTGGCAAGACTCCCTCTCATCAGAGGGGTCTCGAAACCAAGCTATATTTCTACCTCAAAAATATCATACTGGTCACAACGTGCTTTATGGAAATTAGTTAGCACCATTTGGTGCTAGTTTACCACAATAGCCCTGTCCCTAAAATATTTTATCAATGTACTGAAGCATGATTCAATTCTTTTTTTGTTGTTTCTATCACTCTTGTAGCTAGCTCCAAGCACCCAAGGTGAGAGATTCTATGCTTTCCTACATCATAGCACATAAATTTTTATTAGACTCATCATAAGGAATTGCAATAAATTTGAATCTAATCTCATTAGCATATTGTCCATGAAATTAAAATCATGACTTTATTTTTCATCCTATCAAGTAAAAAAAAGTTAATTCATAAAACAACTCATCATATATCATTGTATCAATTTGTTTTCATAATTTATAAATTTATGAAATCAAATGGAATATTAATACTCATCTTTTAATTTCTCTTAATTTCCTTCTTCACACACTAGATCGATTTCCAAACTGCTAAGAAACCAATGGCCTTTCCTTTTCTTGTACACACGTCGGATTGATTTCCAAATCTGGAAACTGGTGAGTTCCTTCTCTTCTCTTTAATCATGTACACACATTGAATTGATTGCCAAACCTGGAAAGCACCTAGTTCCTTCTCTTCTGTTATATTTGATTTTAAATTTTCTAAGTGGTTCATTAGCCCCAATATGAGCAGTTAGTGGAAAATAAATATAAATAATTCCAATATCTACCTTACGAATATGGGGACTACCAAACTAGGTAGTCTTTTGTCGATATAATATTATGATTGGAAATATAGAGGCTAAACTGCCTCCATAAAACACATTACACAACATAAGGGCCCAAAAAATCCCATACCTTTGTCTCCCAACAAATTATACAACACATACACATATACAACACAACATGTACAAATGACACAATAAAAAATGTATAACACTATAACCAACTGCAAGCTCATAGTCTCATGTCATCAGGAATCTAGAGACTATACGGTCTCTAGTAGTATAAATCACAAATCCAAAAGATATAAGGCCTACACCCAAATCCGGAATCTAGGGGACCCTCTTCCTTCACCTGAAAATTTCCTTTCCCATGCTTTTTCCACATGAATCCATATCCAAAATATTTGGTTTTTGTTTCCTTCAATTTTACATGCTTGTCCTAGCATGCTGGAGATCACATTGCTTTCGTTTTGATGATATATCCTTCAACATTCCCTATTCATAATGAAATCATGGATACAGTATGAAAATGAAGATCATAAATCATGTAGGGATAATTATTTCCCAATTTATTACTCACATAACAAAAAATCAAAAACCTGGCATCTATTCATATTCTAAATGCATAAGAATGATCAGTCATTCTTTCAGAAGAAAAATCCAAGAAATAACCTATTAATCACAACGGAATCATATTAATTTATTATCATGATAATGAACACGAAAGAATTATATGTTTCCATAAAATAAATGTTAAGCTAAATTCCTTTATTTGTTCAAAGCATGCACAACATTGAACAACAATTCCCAATTCAAAAAGTGTATTTTTTACCCCAAATCCATTTATTTTACCTTTCCTTTCTATTACGATCGGCATTATCAACGTATGTCATTGTTGATTTCATGAAAAACATTTTATGTGAACATCGTATGTGTTGTTCAAGTTATTCATACTTAGGAACATCATTCCAACAGTTTTTTCAGCAATGGCCTTTCCTTTCCACTTGCTAAATAATGTTTCATCTTTCCTAGAACCCATTAATTAACCTCACTAGTTACCCAAAAATGGGTATCAAAATTTATACCATTTGCATTATCATTTTTTTAGGATAACTTGCTTATCCTACTACTATGGTGGCTCTCGACTAAAATCCTATTATTCCATCCAACATCATTATTTATTTACACAGTTTAAATGTTAGAAATATTCCCCTTGCGTGCTTTTCATGGTTGTCCTACCAATATCCATTTATTATTATGGACCAAACTAACCCAACTAGTTGTCATATTTTCCCTTTCTACCTTAAATTACCTTTTATTCATGTGTTGGTCTTCATCTAGGTCTTACATTTTCTTTTGGGTTCCGTTCAACTGTCATCGAGGTCCATTAGTTTGTTTTCCCCGACAAGTTCCCAAGACCCCCAAAAGCATAAAAGGCAAGAAAAAGAAGAAAATGAAAGAAAACATCATAAAATATCAAAGAAGCGATATAAAACCATAAATAAGGTAGCATGGCCATGCACAATCAATAGTAAAAAATGGAAAATAAAACATAAAATCAATTGGAGAACATGGAAAATTAAATATTCAACAATCACGCCCACTTGATCCCCACGAGCTCCTCTTTTTTCAATGCTTCATGAACAAGAGCTTACTGTCATCCTTTCTCAATATTTCATGATAGATGTTTTAAACTTACAATTCAACTCCAATTTTTCCTACGAGTAGCCTTTCAATACTTACTAGAGGGTCTTGATGGAAATCCCCCTCCTCTTCCCTCTCTTAGAACATTGAATTATGTTTCCTCAAGTGTTTGAGAGATCTAGCCATTTTAATTTAGTTTTTACTATTATTAATGCATAACACATATTATTTATTTCCCTTTCATGTTATAGCAAACATCATATCTTGCATCTACACAGATATCTCAATTCATTCATTAGTCATATGTCTCAAAATATGGACATAAGTATGCATAGTTTATAAGCTTCTCAATGTTATGAAACCAACTGAAAAAATAGAATAAAATAGAGATAACCACCTTATAAATAAACCACTTCAAGGGGGAAACATCCTTTACATTACATAAATGAACAATTCTTGGATTATACAAATAACAAACCTCCTTTCTATATATATGAATCCATGGGGCCACAATATAATCCTATCCGACCTAACAATAATAATGTAAGGGCACAATAATAATAGTATGGGGACTACAGGGGTAAAAAAATAACAATAAGGGGGATACACTAAAAACAATAAGGAGATACACTAGTAGTATAGGGACCTAACATGCCTCTCTCCTTCAAACAAGTGTTGCCCTCAATGATTGATTATTTCTGGATGCTTCTGTATAAAATTTGCATCCTCCCATGTATAATCTTCAGTGGGTAAGTTCTTCCGCTTGATGAGATACTCTGAAATTTATCGATTTGTTAGTTGTCAAGTTCTTGTTTCTGTGACCGCTTCAGAGCTTCTTTCACTGTGATGTTGATCTTCCTGTTGTTTCATTCAGTTCTGCACCAAAGTTAGGTTATCCTTTGAGAGTTAGAGAACTTGTTGCACTACTTTATCGTCCATATTAACTTTCATTTGATCCTTTAAACTGTCCAACTTAGCCTCCACTTTTTATTTAAAACAATCTATGTCATTTTGATTTATGTTTGTAAGATTGAAATTTGTTGCACTTGGTACCATAATTTTGATATCTCATACTACAATTCTTCCTCTTCATGCGTCATAGTAGATATTTCTAAGGGCTTAATGGCTGTGGAATTATTTTTTGGAGGAATTATAGAACCTAATACTGATAAACATTCTTCAATATGCCCTTGGAATCAATTCAAACTTCTTTTTCAAGCAAACATTATGCAATTTTAAAAAAAAAATACACACCTTGTTCTTGCTTTTGAGGAGCTTCATATTGAAACTGAATTATCTTTGTGCTTTCGGATCTTCAATATTTGAAATTTGGTCTTGTAGTAGCACTCTGAATATTCTTTCCAATTCCATAGGATTGAATTTATTTGGATACTTCAATACAAAGTTACACCCAATATCCCACAATGACCTAATTATGGACTGGTTCAATAGAGAAAACTTGTACGACGTGCCACATGCTACTATTTCCTCCTTTGTCTCTGAAATTGATACACAAGAAATCGAATTCTGTGTAATTTCGTCCACCTTTTACATAATTCCAATCTGATGCTTAGAGAGAGAGAGTGTGTGTTATAATGATTTTACCAAGGTAACCTCTTTTAGATGAAATTCAGGAGCTTGCAAAAACCCTAAATTCTATAGATCATATCTCCAAAAATATTGAGAGCCAAGATCTAAAAACTTTTCATGAATTTCCTCAAGGTTTTTTCTTCTTGTTGTAAGAATTTCATCTTCTAAACCTTCGTAGAAAAACATTATAGAGAAAATTCCAGGATGACCTGTTTGGAATAGAAAAACCCTAGAATCCAAAGCTCTGATTCCAAATGTTAAGAAACCAGTTCCAAAAATATAAGAAAAGAGAGACGGATGCCTTAGAAATAATCCAATTTGAGGGGAAACCTCCTTTACATTACATAAATGAACAATTCTTGGATGATACAAATGACAAAACCTCCTTTCTATATATAGGAGTCCATGGGGTCACAATATAATCCTATCCAACCTAACAATAATAATGTAAGGGCACAATAATAACAATATGGGGGCTACAGGGGTACAAAAATAATAATAAGGGGGCTACACTAAAAATAATAAAGGGATACACTAGTATTATAGGGACCTCACACTCAAAAATTATAATTTTCATGCATATGAACATATTATTTCATGTATAATCATGCCTTTACAGGGTTAAAATTCACAATTTTATCCAAAATTATTGGCATTAAATACCATCAACCTCTTTACTGAGTCCCCTATTATCACATGTTAAAATAACCACTCAAAGGTTAAAAGAATGTCAACCTTCATTAGCTTAATTCAGTCTCTTTACCAAGACCATCATCACTAATAGATAAATCATCTTTTTCCACAATCAAGCATAGAAGTAGATGTATATTAAGCCTCTTTATCCAAGGCCATCAATAACAAATCATTTGTAATCCCAAAGTTCAGTTAAAGGGAATTTATAACATAGTAATCTACCATTTTATAGCTTATAACCTTTCACATTTATGAAATGTATCACGTATATGTAGGATTTCTCATAGTCAATGTATATATAGAACCACTAAATCAGAGTGCCACACCTAGCACCTACTTTCATAGGAAATAAATCAACATCCCAATTACATTCACAATGCTATAACCAACACAAACAAGAAATCATCAGGCACATCATTTTCTAGCAAACCTATGAATCATTTATCTACAAGGTCTACACAAGACCCTTTCCTTTAAACTCATCTAGTTCAAGTATTGAACATGCATGCTCTATCTCATAGTGAGATAATAACATTTATAGGCTTCAACCAACCATTTTCATATGTTACATTCCATTCCTTAAAAATGGAAGGCATTAACCAGAAAAAACAAGAATTCATAAGGAAAAACATAATAACTGATGATCATTCTATAAAAGTAGTCAACCTCCACCAAGGTTCTTTTCCATATAAAAATCATACGATAGGAATCTCATGTCCTAGTCAATACATGCATTTATATAAAACACGAGATAATATAGAAATACAAGGACTTCCTCCAGTCCCTCATATCACACATGAATTCAAATGCTCATATATCCAATTTGTATAATAATACAACCCTTAACTAATACTTATAATACACCACAACAATTATGCACAAACCCATGCATGAAATTTTGAAATATTTAAAGAAATAATAATTACCCTAAGTTAGAGATGTAAGTTTTCCCAACCTTCAACATGCAATATAGTAATTGGATGCATTTTTATCCCTCAAAGAACATTCTAGTAGCATTATTGAAACCCACATGCAATTCTATAATCAAATGTTTTAAACAACATAAATGTAATAGATCTGACTTGAAAATATATAATAATGGAAAATATGCCGAATAAGTAACACATTTGAAGATAAAACTTTAGATATTCATTAAAATCAAAACCATTGAGGTAGGGAAACACCATACATTCACTCCTTAAGGAGGGAGATGACTCTGCAAGCCATACACTTGTCAATACAATAATCCTTGACATGTCTCAATGGAGAGTCTGTATCCTCTATATAGGCTTCATACATACAATACCATGGATAATGTTTATGAAACCAGCTCCAAAAATAGAAGAAAAGAGAGATCAACGCCTTATAAATAAGCCACTTCGAGGGGGAAACCTCCTTTACATTACATAAATGAAAAATTCTTGGATGCTACAAATGAAAAAAACTCCTTTCTATATATAGGAGTCCATGGTGTCACAATATAATCCTAGATGACCTAACAAGAATAATGTAAGGGCACAATAATAACAATATGGGGGTTACAGGGTTACAAAAATAACCATAAGGGTGTTACACTAACAATAATAAGGGACTACACTAGTAATAAAGGGACTTAACATGCCCCTCTCCTTCCAAAAAGTGTTTTCCTCAATGCTTGAGTAGATCTAGATGCTTCTGTATAAAATTATCATCCTCCCATATAGAATCTTCAGTTGGTAAATTCTTCCACTTGATGAGATACTCTGAAATTGATCGATTTTGTAGTTGTCGAGTTCTTGTTTCCATGACTGCTTTAGGTTCCAATATGATTTTTTCTTATTCACACTACAAGGAAAAGACCCTCTAGTGGAGGTTATAAAGGAGGTTTTTAGTGTTATAAAATTGGCCAAAATTTTCAAAAAAACATATGCTACCACATCCGTTTCTGGTAATGGAGCTTTTAACAGAAATTCAACATAACTAAAAAAAATGGGCAGCCGAAGGTTATTACGAATGTTTTTTCATTGGTGCTCTAATCAGGTTTTAACGCATCGGTGCGTATTGGTAGACAGTGCACTGGGGCGGTAGAAGGATAATGCACTGGGCCATTAAGGAAAACAATAGCACCAGGCCTGGTGTTGGTGATACAACGCATGGGGTCATTCTAATTGGTCTTGGGATTTGAGCGGTGCCCATAGGTCATATAAGTGCACCGGTGTATGTATCTTTATGAGGCATCAATGCTCCGTATCACAGAAAGGAACCAGGATTTATAATTGGTATGGGTATTCGTGCGGTGCACATGGAATCTACAAATGCACCAGTGCTTATAGATACATAAATGCCCTGGTGCGCAGTATCACACAAACACACCAATATTTATAACTAGAATCGGTATTGGTGCGGTGCCCATAGAATCATAAACGCACCAGTGCATATAGACATATAAACGCACTAGTTTTCATTTTTTTTTTCAGAAACATCCACCTCTAACAGTCCCATTATTGTGATTTTTTCAAATTCGTTATTCATCAAAAGTCGACACATCTTATAACAATATTCATATTAATTACATTTTTATTAATTCATTTGAATGTGTTGTTTGGATTAATTTTTTATATCATATTAGAATTATTGTGGTTTTTTTAAATTCATTATTCATCAAAATTTGACACATATATATAATCTTATAACAATATTCATATGAATTAAATTTTTATTAGTGGATTTGAGAACGACAATGGAGAACGCAATAAAATAAATTAAAACATATTTTATGATTATATATATATATATATATATATATAATACAGTCTTTATCATATAAAATGGGACACTTATTCGTATCCCTTTGTCTTTCAATTGCGACACTATGTCCATTACATTAAACAAAATGTCTGATTTCACAGACATATTTTAAAAAATAAAACACCTTGCTTTGATATCCAAATTACATAGTGATCATCATTCTTCGCTTGAACTGCTGTCACTGCTAGAGCTACTTCCATGACTTGGGTTATTTTCAGGAATGTTGTGTTCATGGCATTGATTGTTTTCTTCTTCTTCACTTTCCATCTACAAACATAAAAATAAATTGAAATGAGTGTATATACATTGGTGAGAATAATGAAAATTCAAATATTAAATAATATACATCAATGTAAATCAAAAATAAAAATGGCGTAGCATAGCAAAAATTGACTCATAAACTATACACATTCTTTCAAAACCATGTACCATGCCATCTTTCAAAATTTCATCTGTTGGCGCAGTTCCATACTTTGTTTCCTGCAAGTTTTATACCCCATAACAAATCATATATTTAATATAAAATATGTTTTTGTTCTATTAATTATAGATGAAGCTAATTAAAACAAGATCGATAGATTCTTACAAATTCCACAGTTAAATTCTAATATGCCAACATATACTCACAACCCATATTTAACCGAATTTCAATCAATTCGTCTGATGGTTCTTCTTTGTATGTTAGCACTTGTTTGAAGACATTCAATGATGATTTTTTTAAAACAACTTAAAAATACAAAATTAAAATCTAGTTAAGTTGTTATAAGGAAGTAAAAATTACTCAGAAACTTAGAGATCAACCATTTTCTTCCTTGTCGTCCTGTTTTATGTGCTGAATGGGTTCCATTTTCTTTTCTTTTCTGCAAGAAAATTCTTGAAAATTAATATTTAATGTTAAATTGTTTATTTATTGTACCTAATGATCGAAAAATTCAATGATTACATATTAACTTTGAAGCACGTTGTTGTATTCGTTCCACTAGATCCCTCAAACTTTTATAAAAGTTTTTCCCCCTTTCGTTAACTTCCAGCACCACTCCAAATGAGCCAAGGAGCAATTCATTTTCATTTGCATGTTCTATTTTTTTTCTTTTCTTAGAACAACATTCCTTTTCTGAGTTGTTGGTCCCTGTAGAACATTAAACATATGTGAATTAGTAGACTGTTTGACACATGTTATCTAATAATTTTAAGTATATTATTAATGATAATTAAAAAAATAAACTCATATTGGATCTATAGTATTGTTTCATTCACCTGATTCATCTGTTTGCAATTTTCCATTAAAATTTTACGCTCTTCTGGTCGTAGATCAGAAATAATCATATCAAGCTTCGTCATTTTGTGGCTCTGCATGATACACAGTAAATAATACACATTAGTTAAAGTTACATATATTTCAAAAATAATATTTTTTATAAATAATTTACAAAGAACTTTCCTTTTTTGCTTTTCTTAATGTGTTAACAGTATTTTTGTTACTTGATATCTTGTCAGTCATTTCTTTATCAATCTGAAACCTGTAGCATATCATTCATTAATATATTTATAAATAAATTCTCAACTTTTCAGGTAGAAAATAAATCTCGAGAAACCGGTGCGCTTTTCATGAAATTCGTACTGCAACTGGTGCATGGATGTATTAACAACACACCACAAAACAGTATAATACACCATATGGTGTGTTCGGTATTATAAACGCACCACAAAAATAGTGTAATATACCTAATGGTGTGTGGGGTATTATAAACACACTGCAAAAATGGTGTAATACACCGTACGATGCTTTCCTAGTTAAAGAGAGCACCGGTGCCCTATTTCAGATTTGGCGCATGGATTTAAAAAAATGTTTTCATTTTTTTATGACAAAGAACTTGCACAGTGTGCTGTAACAATATAGAGCATCAGTTTGGTAGCATACGCGGGGCGCACCGATAAAGAAAAATCCATTTTCTCAAAAATTCACGCAATGGTCGAATGGATTGGGATATGACTATGCAAGTTGTTTCGTGGGTTGGACGTCAATATAAGATGAAAAACCCTAATTCTGAAATCACAGAAATAGGGAGAAGAAAGGGGAAAAAAAAATGAAGGGTTCAGCGTAAAAATGAATAAAACTGTAGGAAAAAATAAAAAAACTGCAGAAAAAAGTAAAAAAAAGAATTAAATTTAATCACAAAATGGTTTGAAATTATATGATAAAGGGCTTGAATCACCAGAGTTTTGGTTTCTGATTGTCTGAATACTTCTGTTCGAACGTATTTCGCCATCCACAGTGCCCTTGTGCTCTCTTGCTCCAGGTCTATCTCCTGCAAAAATCTGACTGAAATTTTTTAGCAAAAATAGTGAAATAATGAAAAGTGTTTAGTATTTAAAGGATTATTTTATCAAATTAGATTTTCGAAAATATTTTGCCACCCATTTTTCAAATTGCCATTTTTTTTTTACTTAAACAAAATAGAGTTGCTTTTTTTATTTTCGTTTATTTTTTTCTGGTGCGTGGAAATGTGACGCACCAGTGCGTTGTATTAATATGATGCACCGAGGCCTGTTAGGATGATAAGCGCACCAGACTTTTTAAAGTTTTTTTTTCTTTTTTGTATGTAAGATCGTAATAAAATAATGATAATTATAAAGTACATCAATTTATTTTCATTAATTTGTAAACTTTATATATGTAAGATCATAATAAAATAATGAGAATTATAAAGTACATGAATTTATTTTCATTATTTTCTAAACTTTATATTACAAAAATTTGTATTATTCTAGATTTGTTATTTTAAAATTATTTGAAAATTTACAAATTCAAATATTTTAATAAAATCATTTCACATTAATACAATTAAAATTTTCACATTAATAGAATTAAAATTTTACAAATTAAAATTTTACATACAATTACATTAATTAAAATTACAATTACAATTAAAATTAAAATTACAATTACAATTTTAATTTTACATACAATTACATTTACAATTTTACATATAATTACATTTGCAATTACAATTACAATTACAATTTTACAAATATTTTACCTACAATTCAATTAAAATTACAATTACAAATACAATTACACTTTGTGAAATTTACATACAATTAGAATTAGAATTACAATTTTACAATTTTTCATATATACAATTACAATCATTTCAGAATAAATTAAATATTACAATTACAATTAAAATTTTACATTAATAAATATTTTAAATACAATTACACTTAAAATTACAATTAGCATAAATACAAATACAATTTTACAATTTTACATAGAGTTAAAATTTAAATTACAATTACATTCACAACATAATATTTAATAAATATCATGGTCATTTAATAATATTAAATTAATTAATAAACATCATCATGATCATGATAACCATCGTACAAACATCGTATTCGACTAATAAACACATTCAATTAACATCAAATTAACATTATATATTAATATCATCACAACAAAAACATCAAATATACATCTCAATATAATGTCAAATAACTCATGCGCCTATCACATATACACATCTATCTGCAAGCTAAACATTAAATGAACATATCTAACATGACTAACAATATGTGCCACATCATGATGATCATCAACATCAAAATTAAGTACAACGGCAACGTGAACAGTCGATGGTCCAACCTGCTCATGATGATCGTGACTAGTACTCATGATGGATGCTGCAGGCTGCTAACTGGATGTGGCCGATGGTCCAACCTCATCTCCATGATGACCAGTGTCTGATGCTTCCAGTGGAGCCTCATGCTGATCATCAGGCGCGCCGCAAGATGAACGATCATGAAATGCATCTAATTTGTTGTTGGCAGACTGTCCATCACTTGCCACAGCTCGACTATGCCTATAGCTATGGACAATCCTCCTCAATCACGTAACAGGTGTCCTAGCTCCTACGACATGCCGCATCAAGCCTTACATGTCACGCGACATGCCTCTCCACATCCGTAACAGTCTATCATCACCCTGTATCTCTCTGTAATGAGCAGGCCTGATGCCCGCATCTGAAATCAAACCACAGAGTTAGCTGCCCAACTCCATTCGGTATCTAGTCTCAGGTCGACCACACCTAGCAAAAGGCGGTACCAGTGCACCATGAGGCGCAGGATCAACACGTCTCTCTGCTGCGCCACCGACCTCATCCTCTAGCGCATCAGCCATCTCCTCATCGTAATCATCAGGATCAACACCTGGATCATGTGGTGGATCCGACATCTCATCACCATCAAAAGAGAAAATGTCTACAAAATATATACAAGTACACAGCAATAACTAGACAATTTCATTACACAATTTAATAAAAACAAGTTAAAGAACATGTTAGAATAAATATAAATAAAATAGTAATATTACCTCTATCATCTGGCGGCTCATCAAGAGTGAAGAGGATGTTGGGACACCCTTGCCAATCTAATCCAGCATAAGGACATGGGACCATAATGAAGGGATGTATCCCGCCAACACTGGCTATTAAGTCCAGCGAATCATGTGATATCCTCGCTGGAAACATAGTGTCTCCCCTCTTGGGCATCATCTACCCCCACATGCGCATCTGGGCCTCGAACATCAGCCTACGAGGCTGTCGAAAAAAACTAGGTCTCATCTCTGGAAACCTCTCAAAAAATAAAAAAAACGACTCTGAAGCAAAAGGGAAGTTGACCCTCCCTTGGGCATGAGCATGACATATATCTAAGTCCATACAAAAGTGTCGCAAAAAAATGGCAGACCACCTGACAAGTCGTGGTTGTTGTACTAAGGAATCAACGTAATATAAAAGCAAGCAACTAATGTGTTGCCCGTCACTGCTGTTGTGCGAAATGATCGAAGCGATAATTGAAAGGCACTGAACGTCCTATCTACCAAAAGCACCTATACGTAACTGACCTCCAGGTACCTGAAACTCTGAATAAGGTAGTACATGTGCTCCAATGTATCTCTGGGATTAAACTAACCGACTCCCTACTACATAACCAGCTGGCACGTCTGGGAATGAGGGAAAATCCTCCCCTCCTCTATAGTCCTATAACAAAATAAATCTCCTCCTCAGTGGGTGTGTACCCCTGGTCAGGACCAACCTAAAAATCCTGTCGGTGGTCATTCCACCTGCCGATAAGATGTCTCAAAAGCACACTATGGGCCTTTAGGCTGGAAATAGCCTCCTCATAGAACTTGACGAGGCCTACCTGCATAAGGATCTCATGGGTATCTGCAATAATAGGGTGAGGGCATCCATCTCTCTCCCTCTCTCGTACCTCCCATTGGCGAATCATGTCATATTGTTCTTCTTGTTGTTGCTACTGTTGCTCCTGTTCTCTCTGAATCATTGCCGTATTAAATAATTTTTTTATTAAAACAAAAATGTATTTATAATAATACATATATAATTTTTTTTGAAAAAAAAACAATCATACAAGTCGACGCTCCATAATAATAGTAATCCATCAGTGCCGGTGTGTCCTAATATTTTAGCACAATGTCCACAAGGCCCCTAATGAAACAAACCACACCAGATTCGGTGCAGATGTCTATTTTTCAAGCACTGTGGACTGGACTGTATATAATTCAGAATAGTGGTGCGCTGACTGAAATATATTCCCTAGCGCTTGTAGTCATGTCAGCGCACCAACTTCATGAAAATGACATAGTTGATGGTGCGGTCTTTTACCCGGCCGCACCGTTGACCCTCTCGGAATGCAAAATGTGGTGCGCTGATATAAACCGGGGCGGAAAATGAATTCAATGCACCACACTGTGATTTCTGGGGTCAGCGGTGCGCCTGGATAAATGAACGCACCACCTTTTTTCTTTTTTCTTTTTAGTTTAAAATTATTCGGGGTGCCTTCCGGCACCATCCCGGAAATGGTGTAGTTACCGTTAGTACTGGTAGTAGTGTTGCCTGTAAATTTTATAGTTAGCACCGCTATCCGGTGCGAGCCAAACAGCTCAAGCACACCGCGCAAAATT
The DNA here is from genome assembly GCA_034641835.2 of Pinus albicaulis. NCBI lineage: Eukaryota > Viridiplantae > Streptophyta > Pinopsida > Pinales > Pinaceae > Pinus > Pinus albicaulis. The sequence continues at coordinate 593,587,522 of CM076579.1, forward strand.
TTTTTTTCTTTTCTTTTTTAATGGTTATTTTTAAGTTTATTTCAATTTTTAATCCTCTAAAAGGCTTAATTATAGAAAAAATAGAAAAATACATGAAAAATTTTAGGGGCTAATATTCACAGGTGGGCTAATTTTCCATAGTTTTTCCAAAAAAAAGATTCGCCAATTTCCATTTTTTTATACAAGTGATTCACCCAAATTTTACAATATAAAATTAGTTTACCTTAAAAATCGCCAACATTATATAGACAATATATATAATATCATTATAAATTTTAATAATTTTACAAATAAATCAATAAATATTTTATATTTTTCACATTAGGGACTAGTCAGATTAGCCAATTTTTTAAACTTCAAAATAATTTTCCATCCTTAAAATTTTCCCTGGAAAAATACGAGTACATTTCGTCGTCGAGGAGGCATATTGGCTGTAAAATTTGGAAAATAAAAATTTCCCATTGTTTTTCAAAATGCAAGCTGGAGATAAGTGGCCAATGCAGAGCAACAGTGTGTGTAATGGCTGCAATGAGAGCACCGATGTCAGGGTGACTAGAAATAAGGAAATAGCACTAGGGCTTCAGAGGTCTGGAGAACTGAGGAAAGTGAAGAATGAAGTTTTTTTACTGTATTTTTTTTTTAATTAACCATGTTTCAGTGCACAGGGTTTTATAAGTGCACCGGTGTGGTTAAATAAAACCGCACTGGGCGGTATCAATTTTGGCGTGTTGTTTATAACGCGTCAGGGCATTTCCCTAACCGCGCACTGGGATGTTTCAATTTCGGTGCGAAAATTTGATGATGCACTATGGCGGCGTAATGATAAAGCACTGGTGCGTAATATTCACAAAGAAACAATTTTTTGGCCTTAATTATCTTTTTATATATATATATAATGTTATTCCAGTGCCTGCGGTTTCTGGTGCACCGGTGCTCATAGAGAGGAACGCACCGGCTCGTTTCTGTTTTGGCGTGGTGTTCTATGATGCACCGGCGTGGAAAAGTATTGATGCCCTGGTGCGTTATGTAGAAATTTGAATAATAGATAACTTATTCACCGAGATTATCCTGATCACACACTATTTGAGCTTCATGCATAATACATAACCTCTTCTACTATTGATCATCAATTTGCATAATTATAAACAATCGCATGCGCACATTAAAACCACATAATCAATCACACATATAAACACAATATGTAATGGGAAAGCTTAAAGCTGAAAACCCCCAACTATCTGTATATTATAATGATAGAGAACATGTAACAATACATAGCACAAAGCCACTCACAAGCTCTCAGCACTATCTCACATGCTACACACTACACAAGCTCAGATCAAGCAAGTCACATGCTCAAATCTCCTCCACCTGTTAGCCAGCCTCTACTGCGCAATCCAATATGGATAATCATAAGATCAAGGTTCAAATCCCGCCAGTATGTACTGCGCAATCCTCATTGGCTTCTCCATCAATGTGTGTGCAAATATCATGCACCAGTATAGTCACAACTGATAGTCAACCTGCTCTTTCACCTACCTCCATCACTGATCTCCACTGAAACTGTCCATGCACTGAAGTTAACTGGTATGTTCATTAGTTGATTTATGAGTTAATAATTAGTGAATTAATTAATAATTAATTCAAACCACTCATCACTAGTGTATTCATCAATTAGACTAGATACAACTAGTTCAACTAAGTCAAACTGAACACAACTCCATCAACTCCTCAATCAACTCCACCAAACTCACTCACATGAGTTCTAACTGAAGTCATCATGAAATAGCTCCACTTAGACCCTAGGAATAGCGTAATTCCTTCTGTCAGCTGCATGTGCCACATCCAGGCATCAAACTGAAGTGCTCCAAGAGGATAAGATAATGTTTATAGTCCAAATATTATTAAGAGCTAATAATATTCGACATATCTATTTTTAGACTGGAAATCTAAAAAATAGATTCCACCCAGTATGTCTAAAAATAGAAGTCCATCTATTTTTCCAACTTGACCATCCCTCCACAAATAGCATCCTGCAACTCATAGAATCATGATCAACATGTCTAAAAATAGACTTTGCGCCAAAAATACCCTGCGGGCCCACTTAGTGAAGGCGACTTCTTTCCACTAAGCTCTGTCATCTTGTTGCATTCTCAACACTCCCTCTCAACAAGATACGGATTATCTGCAACCCCTATCCTGCCCCTGTGGTATTCGAATTTTCTCCTGGTGAGCGCCTTCGTCAAGATATCAGCATCCTGATCCTCCATAGGAATGTATGAAAGTAACATGATCCTCCGCTGCACACAATCTCTGATATGATGATACCGGATGTCAATGTGTTTGGATCTATCATGAAATACTGGATTAGCCGAGAGTTTGATGCAACTCTGGTTATCACAATAAATCACAGTAGGCTCCAAGTGTGAACCGAACAACCCGACCAGGATCTTCCTCATCCATATAGCCTCGCATGCAGCCAAACTCGCTGCCATATACTTGGCCTCTGCTGAACTGAGTGCCACGGATCTCTGCTTCCTGCTGTACCAAGAAACTGTTGTCGACCCGATACTGAAAATCCCTCCAGATGTGCTCTTTCTGTCCGTTGGGCTCCCTGCCCAATCTGCATCCGTGAAGCCACAAAGCTTCACCTCATCCTCCTGTCTGTACCACAAGCCATATCCCGATGTGCCTCTAAGATAATGAAATACATGCTTGCATGCCTTCCAGAAGAGCTTGGTAGGCTTAACCATAGCTTGCGAAAGCTGGTTAACAGCATAGCATATATCGGGTCGTGTATTGACAAGATACATAAGCGACCCCACCAACTGTCGATAGACAGTGGCATCCACTACCTCCGCTGAAGTAGCATCCTCCTTCCTCCAACCTCCAGGAAGAGGAGTATCAACAGGCTTGCAGCCATGCATGTTGAACTTCTCCAGTATCTCCCAGGCATACTTACCCCGAGAAACAAACAGTCCATCACTGCGCTGCCAAATTTCCAATCCCAGGAAATAATGAAGGAGGCCCAAGTCCTTCATCTCAAACTCTCTAGCAAGATCCTCCTTGCATGAAAGTATCAACAGCTCATCACCCGTCAAAATCAAATCATCTACATAAAGTACAATGATCAGAAACTTACCCTCCACCACAATCTGGTACAGGTTAGGATCCGCCTCACTCTTGGAGACTCCAAGTCTGGTGAAATAACTGTCTATCTGTGTGTACCAAGCACGAGGTGCTTGTTTCAACCCATACAGTGCTCTCTTGAGTCTGCACACATGCGACTCACTGCTGAAGATCTCGAAACCTTCGGGCTGCTCTATGTACACCTCCTCCTCAATGACTCCGTTGAGGAACGCAATCTTCACATCCATCTGATGAATGTGCCACCCCATCTGCGCTGAGAGAGCTAGGATCGTCCGTATGGAAGAATACCTTGCGACAGGTGCAAAGGTCTCCTCATAATCGATCCCCTCTATCTGTGAAAAGCCTCGGGCAACAAATCTTGCCTTGTACTTCTACACACTCCTGTCAGCTGCCTGCTTCACTTTGTAGATCCATCTCGAACCCACCACTGATTTCCCTTCCGGTCTCGGGACAATCTCCCATGCACTGTTTCTGACAATCAAATCATACTCTTCCACCATGGAATCTAACCATGCGGGGTCCTCCACAGCTTCCTCGAAAGAGGATGGCTCTATCACGATACACTTGCTCATAAGAGCCATGTATCCAGTATACTGGTCAGGTGACTGTCTCTATGTGCGCTGTGATGTAGGTGCTCCTACAACCTTCTCTGCATCTTGAGCCAGTCGCTCAGCTTCTGTAGTGCGCTTCCACCCTCTGATGGTTGGCACTGCATGAGTGGTCTCTTCCACTCCATGAACCTCCTCTTGTGGCTGATCCACATCCTCAGGCTCATCCTTAGGAACTAATAGCTCCTCCTCTGCATGCAAGTGTAGCTCCCTATCAAGCGAACACTTCATGGCTTTCTCCTCCTGAAATTTGATATCCCGTCGCACAACAGTCTTGCGACTGTCTGGAAAATACACATGATAGTTGTGGGGAGTATCAGTGTACCCCACAAATATCCCAACCTCTGAGGTCGATTCCAGCTTCTTCCTGGCATCCTTCGTCACATGAATGTAAACAGGTGAACCAAAAATCCTCAAATGGGAGATATCAGGCCTCTTACCAGAAAATGCCTCCTCGGGTGTACTCATGCCAAGTATCATGTGAGGAAAACAGTTCTGCACATATACTGCAGTATTGCATGCCTCCGCCCACAAGTGAATGGGTAGGCCCTGATCATGAAACATTGCCCGTGTAGCACCCACGATCGTTCTTTTCTTCCGCTCAGCAAGCCCGTTCTGCTATGGGTTATGAGGTGCTAAGAGCTCTCTTCGAATTCCTTCTGCGCTGCAAAAGTCCTTGAATTTTCCAGAGATGAATTCACCACCATTGTCTCTCCTAAGAGCCTTCACCTGCTTCCCCGATTCTTTCTCAACCAGTGCCTTGAACTCACAGAACTTTGAGTATGTCTCGCTCTTCTTCTGCATGAAGAAGATCCAGCACTTCCGAGAAAAATCATCAACAAATATCACATAGTACCTGTGCTTTGCTGTCAAAGCTGCTAAGAAAGGTCCACACACGTCTGTGTGAATTCTCTCAAGGATCGTCGTGGCGCGACTATCCTTCTCGTGAAAGGTGGCTTTCACAAATTTTCCCAAGGTACACCCCTTGCACTGATTTGACTGCGCAAGAGTGCCTTTAGGGAGCCCAGTAGAAATCTGCTGCAGTATCTTCAAAGCTCCATGGTGAAGGTGGCCCAATCTCCGGTGCCACAACTCGCCATCATCCCGGCTCACCACTCCTTCTGCCTTGCTTGCCATTGCTGCGCAACCATCTACCTGCAATTGATAAAGGTTCTTAACTCAAACCCCTATCCTCCGGGTCTCACCAGTTGCCTTACTACGCAGGAAAGCCTTTCCTTCGCTAAAGACAACATCATATCCCTTGTCTTCTAACATCGCCACAGAGATAAGATTCTTCTTCAATCTTGGAACATGCATCACTTCCTTCAATCTGAAGAGTTTACCAGACTCCCTCTTAAAGGAAATGGTACCGATACCGGTCACACTGTATCTACCATCATCGCCCATCTCGATGTGCACTCCAAGATCTTTCTCATCCAGATCAGTAAACAAATCTCGATCTCCTGTCATGTGAAAAGACGCACCACTGTCCAGAAACCACACTGATCCCGCCATACTTGAGACCAAGCATGCGATCAGCGAAAAATCCAGCTCAAACTGCAAGGCTAAGGCCTCTCCAGCTGCAGATCCAGCAGCCTGCTTATTTTTCTTCTTCTGCGGACAATTTGTGGCATAATGTCCGTGTTGGTGATAGTGAAAGCACTTCACCTTGGACATGTCCTGCTTCTTGCCTTTCGCACCGGATTGAGAAGATTTCTTGCTCTTCCCCTTCTTTGCTTTGGCAGCCAAAGCGCAATTCTCTTCATCAGAGTTCCTTGATGAAGATCCGTCCCTGGTACTCCGCCTTATCTCCTCTTGCACAAGATCCGACCAAAGTCGCTCCCATCCTGGCAATTTCTCCCGACCATTGACAGAGTCCTGATAGGAATGCCAACTCTTCGTAAGCCCAAGGAGAGCCAAGCTCACCAAGTCCTTGTCATCTACAGTCACCCCCACACTTCCCAGCTCATCCCTGCATTGGACGAAATTCGTGAGGTGCTTGGGCATACTGTCGCCTTTCTCCATCTTTATGTTTCTGAGTTTATCCTTGAGCGCCAACTTCCTCTGGTCGCTCTTGCTTTGGAATAAATTTGTCAAGGCTTTCCACATCAAGAATGGAGAAGCCTTACCATGCAGGCTGGACACTATGTGATCCTTCACGCCCTCCAACAAAATCCTTCGACACTTTGCTGTCTTCTTTTGCCAAGCCTCAATTACGGCAGCATCGCTAGAAGTAGGCTTTGGGACTTCAACATCTATGAACTCCTTCAACCCATTGTCATCTAACACCGCCTCCATCCTGTCCTTCCATGCAATATAATTCGAGCTGCCCTCAAGGGCATACTCCAATCACAATCCGTTGAAAGACATCTCAAATTTGACACAAAGAAAACACTACTGCAAATTCGAATTCCACTAGCACAAAACTAAACCGCTTCAATGTCTGCAATTGCTCCAATGATCAATACTGCTCCGATACCATGTAGAAATTTGAATAATAGATAAATTATTCACCGAGATTATCCTGATCACACACTATTTGAGCTTCATGCATAATACATAACCTCTTCTACTATTGATCATCAATTTGCGGAAATTAAACAATCGCATGCGCACATTAAAACCATAAAAAATCACACATATAAACACAATATTTATGGGAAATCTTAAAGCTAAAAACCCCCAACTATCTGTATATTATAATGATAGAGATCATGTAACAATACATAGCACAAAGCTCCTCACAAGCTCTCAGCACTATCTCACATGCTACACACTACACAAGCTCAGATCAAGCAAGTAACATGCTCAGATCTCCTCCACCTGTTAGCCAGCCTCTACTGCACAATCCAATATGGATAATCATGAGATCAAGGTTCAAATCCCACCAATAGGTACTGCGCAATCCTCATTGGCTTCTCAATCAATGTGTGTGCAAATCTCATGCACCAGTATAGTCACAACTGATAGTCAACCTGCTCTTTCACCTACCTCCATCATTGATCTCCACTGAAACTGTCCATGCACTTGAGTTAACTAATTTGTTCATTAGTTGATTTATGAGTTAATAATTAGTGAATTAATTAATAATTAATTCACACCACTCATCACTAGTGTATTAATCAGTTAGAATAAATACAACTAGTTCAACTAAGTCAAACTGAACACAACTCCATTAACTCCTTAATCAACTCCACCAAACTCACTGACATGAGTTCTAACTGAATTCATCATGCAATAGCTCCACTTAGACCCTAGGAATAGCATAATTCCTTCTGTCAGCTGCATGTGCCACATCTAGGCATCAAACTGAAGTGCTCCAAGAGGATAAGATAATGTTTATAGTCCAAATATTATTAAGAGCTAATAATATTCGACATATCTATTTTTAGACTGGAAATCTAAAAAATAGATTCTTCCCAGTATGTCTAAAAATAGAAGTCCATATATTTTTTCAACTTGACGATCCCTCCACAAATAGCATCCTGCAACTCATAGAATCATGATCGACATGTCTAAAAATAGACATAGTCTAAAAATAGACTTTGCGCCAAAAATACCCTGCGGGCCCACTTAGTGAAGGCGACTTATTTCCACTAAGCTCTATCATCTTGTTGCATTCTCAACACGTTACAGTAATTGGATGCCCCAATGGTGTGTGTACTTTGCGCACATTGTCCGGTGTGCCAATGTTCGGTGCGCATTGGTGCGTTCTATGGTATCGTGCCCACCGGTAATTGATTGGAAAGCTGAAAAATCTGGGTTTTTTGTCGTAAATATTTTTTTAATTTAACCTTTTACCGGTGCGCGTTGTTTATATGTGCTTTGGTAATGTTTGCTACAAACGCACCAGCCGGTTTGTGTTTTGGCGCATTTTTTATGATGCACTGGTGCGGTTTTCTCTACTGCACCGGGTGGTTTCGGTGTTGGCATTGTGTTTTATAATGCACTGGCGCGGACGAGTTGTGAGGCACCAGTGCTCGATTATATTATGACGCACCAGGCAGGTGTGTACAGAGTGCACAGTGTCCAGTGTGCCAATGATTTTGTCTGCACTAGTGCTTTCTCTTTTTTAGAGCACCAGGGCGAGTTTTAACGATAAGAGAACCGATAGGAAAACATTAGCAAAACCCTTCGCCCACCAATCTCCTCTAGTAACCTCCGCTAGAAATGGATGTATGGGGTAATTTTCTTTGTGGTTCCTCAAAAACATCCTCTAGAGGGTCTTTTCCTTGTAGTTTCATCAAGTTTTGGCAATATTTTTTGAACTGGAAGTTTGTCACCTATAACCTTCTTTAAGCATGAAACATGGAAAATTGGATGCACTCGAGAAGAAGTAGGAAACTCATGAAGAGAACAAAATAAATTTTAATTGTGATTTCATAAACTATGTTGTTGGATTTAAGACCCACCATATTCCAAATATCGATATGAGGAAGTCTGATGGAAAGGATCCCATAACATGGACACTACATATGGAGCAATATTTTGATCTCAATAATGTGAAAAACACACAAAAGGCACGCATTGCAACTTTATATTTAGAAAAAAAAATATTTTTATAGTATCAATGTCTTTGCTTCCGTAAAAAAATTGTCACTTGGTCAATTTTTACGGAGGAAGTGATAGCACATTTGATAATACAAAGTGCAACACCTTCTTTAGCCAATTGATAAATCTCAAACAAAAGGGTTCAGTGGTGGATCACATTGAGGAATTCTAAAAATTGAATATAAGGGTACCTGATATTCTATATGAACACAGTATTCATGTATTCATAGGGCCTTTAAAGGATAACATCAAACATGAAGTTCGCCTTTGGGAACCTGATTCATTGTAGAAGGCATTCAAGTTGATAAAAAAAATTGAATGTAAAGTTATGGCGACAAGGAAGCCTACCACTCACATCCATAAATATGGAAGTGTTTCTACTCCTAGACTTCCAAAACCTACAAGGTTGACACCACAATAATTGGAATAAAATATAGCAAAAGGGATCTGCTACAGTTGTGATAGAAAATACACTATAGGTCATAAGTGTGCTAAAAATAAATTATTTTACATAGATTGTGGAGAGGCGAAAAAAAATGGACAAGAAACCTTAAAAGAAGAGGATATACGCCAAGAACCAACCCTAGAGAAAGAAGAAATGAGTCTGACCATATCATGTAATGCATTAGCAACAATTACCACTCTTCAAACTCTCAAGATAGAAGGACATATCAAGAAGAAAAACGCAATTGTGTTGATTGATTCAGGTAGTACCCATAATTTTATTCATTGTAAGGTAGCCAATGAATTGAATTGTTTCATACAGCCAACACCAAAGTGTCAAGTGATGGTTGCAAATGGAGGAACTATATATTGCTCTGGAAAATTCCATAATATCAAGCTAACCATGGGGTAATATCTATTGAATTGTCTAATGCTTCCATTCCAATGGGAGGTGCTAATTTTGTACTAGGAGAACAATGGTTACAATATTTGGGGACGATAGGTTTTAATTTTCAAGAACTTTTCTTGATTTATTTTTTGAAACAAAAGGAAATTGAATTATGGGGTATCATAGGGAAGTTGAGAAATATAATAAGCTCTAATCTCATGAAAACGCTTCTGAGGAAAGAACAATGAGGCGTAATAGCACAATTATGATCACTAGAAGTTCCAACACCATAATCATCTATTTCTTGAGATCTCCAAAAAGTCTTGGACAATCATTCCAAGGCATTTGAAACTCCCTAGGAACTCCCACCTATTCGTGATCATGATCATTTTATTCTTTTGATTCCAAGAAGTGTTCCTCCAAACATTAGGTCTTACAAATATCCTTATGACCAAAAGAGAGAAATTTAACATATGATTGGAGAAATGTTAGAGGTTGGTATAATTCAACATAGTCAAAGTTCTTTCTCTGCTCTAGTAGTATTGATGCACAAGAAGGATGAATCATGGCATATGTGTGCAGATTACAGGGATCTAAATAAGCTCACTATTAAAGATAAAGTTCCCATTCCTATGATTGATGAATTACTAGATGAATTACATGGAGCAATTTATTTTACCAGCTTGGACCTTCGTTCAGGATATCATCAAATTAGAATGAAGACTGAATATATTCTGAAAATAGCATTTTGAACTCATGAGGGTCATTATGAATTTTTGGTCATGCCTTTTGTCGTTACCAATGCACCTTCTACATTTCAAGGGTTGATGAATTCTATTTTCAAACCTTTCCTTAGAAATTTTGTGTTAGTATTTTTTGATGATATACTAATCTACAATAGGTCTTGCAACGATCATGTTCAACATGTTGACATGGTGCTAAAACTATTGGAGGAGAAACAATTGTATGCAAAAGCTCCAAATGTTTCTTTGGAGTACAAGAGATGGAATATCTAGGTCATATTGTAACTAAGGAGGGTGTTAAGGTAGACCCTAAAAAATTTAAAGCCATTAAGGAATGGAAAGTCCCCACAACCATAAAGAAGTTGTGAGGATTTCTTGAGTTAACAAGGTATTATCGCAAGTTTGTTAAGAATTATGGTAGAATAGAATCAGCTCTAACAACATTAATGAAGAAAGATGCATTTTCATGGACTCCTGAAGCAACGAAGGCCTTTGAACATCTTAAAGAGGCAATGTGCTTAGCACTGGTCATAGCTGCGCCAGACTTCACAAAAACCTTTATTGTGGAATGTGATGCCTCAGGAGATGGAATTGGTGTTTTTTTAATGCAAGAATGAAAACTTGTTGCTTTTTAAATTCTTCCAATCAAAGTAAAGTATTTACAAAAAGCGATTTATGAGAAGGAAATGTTGGTAATACTACATGCACTAAAGAAATGGTGACCTTACCTAATGGTAAGACACTTCAAGGTAAAAAATTATTATAATAGTCTTAAATACTTTTTGGAACAAATACTATCTTCAGAAGAGCAGCAAAAATGGCTCACAAAGATGTTGGGTTACGACTTTGAAATCATGTACAAAAAAGGGAAGTTAAATGTTGTTGCAGATGCACTGTCAAGAAAGGATGAAGAGGTGGAAGCATTGGTTTGTTCCATTTCTATTATCCAACCAGATTGGATATCCGAAGCAAGGGATGAATGGAAGAATGACGAAGAAGTGTGGACACTCATTCAAAATTTGCAGCAAAATCCTAATACATCTGATACAGTTAGTTGAAAAATGATTCCTTATGGTACAAAGATCGCTTATATATTTGCAATAATTCCCAACTAAAACAAAATATTATTTTGGAGTTGCACACCTCTCCCTTAGCAAGACACTCGGGATTTTTAAAAACCTACTACAAGGTGAAGAAAGAATTTTTTTGGGATGGCCTTAAATCTGATATTCAAACATTTGTGGCAGAATGTTTGGTTTTCCGACAAAATACAGTTGAGACAATTAAGACCGTGAGTCTTCTACAACCTTAATCCATTCCAAGTCAACGTTGGGAGGAGGTTTCAATGGATTTTATAATAGGTTTACCTAAGTTCAAAGGAAAGAGTGTCATCATGCCGGTAGTTGATAGAATTACCAAGGATGCACACTTTTGTGCATTATATCATCCATTTAAAGCAACTACAATTGCTACTACATTTATGGAAATAATTAAAAAGCTACATGGAAATCCAAAGATTATTGTAAGCATCAGAGGTCCCATTTTTATTGGAAACTTTTGGACGGATTATTTTCTTTTTTGGGTACTCAACTAGCTCATAGCTCATCTTATCATCCTCAATCCAATGGGAAAACTGAGATAGTGAACAAATTTTGAAGGATATCTTCGTTGTTTTGTATTTTATAAAAAACACAATGCGTCAAGTGGTTACCTCTGGTTGAATGACAGTATAACACTTCCTTCCACACTGCAGCAAAAATGACCTCATTTATGGCACTTTATGGATATCATCCACTATCCATAAAATCAACTTTAAGAGAAAATTCAAAGGTTCAAGCAGTGGAAGATCACATGGAGCATGAACAAGAAGTTCTCCAACTCTTAAAGGAGAGCCTAAATTTGGCACAAAATCGAATGAAACAACAGGGAGATGAACAAAACAATGAGAGAAGTTTTGATGTAGGAGATTGGGTATTTTTACGGCTACAACCATACAAACAAATGTCCCTCAAGCAAGCTAAGAAGGATAATAATTTTTTCCCAATGTACTATGGTACTTAAAAGATTCTACAAAATATTGGTACTATGGCATACAAATTGGAGCTTCCTGCTTCATCTCGAGTGCACCCAGTTTTCCATGTTTCATGCTTAAAGAAGGTTATAGGCGACAAACTTCCAATTCAAAAAATATTGCGATAAATTGATGATGAAGTAAAAATCATATTGGAACCTGAAGCAGTCACAAAAACTAGAACTCGACAGCTATGGAATCAATCAATTTAAGAGTATCTCATCAAGTGGAAGAACTTACCCACAGAAGATTCCACATGGGACGATGAAAATTTTGTACAGAATCATCTAGAGTAACTCAAGTGTTGAGGACAACACTTTTTTGAAGGAGAGGGGCATGCTAGATCCCTATATTATTAGTGTATTTCCTTATTGTTGTTAGTGTAGCCCCCTTGTTGTTGTTGTTGTACCCTTGTAGCCCCCATATTGTTATTATTGTGCCCCATAAAAAGCCACTATTATTATTGTTGTGCCCTTACATTATTATTATTAGGTCGGCTAGGGTTATATTGTGACCCCATCGACTCCTATATATAGAAAGGATGTTTTTTCATTTGTATCATCCAAGAATTGTTCATTTATGTAATGTAAAGGAGGTTTCCCCCTAGAAGTGATTGATTTATGAGGCGCTGATCTCTCTTTTCTTCTAGTTTGGGAGTTGGTTTGTTAACAAATTCGGTGCCACATTGATGGTTGTTTTCTTGCTGGGTGATGCAGGTGGTGATATGTTGAAGCTTTAACTGATGGAATATCTTTTGTTAATTCCTCCATTATTGGAGCCTGAGTGGTGTCTAGTGCTTTTTTAGGTACCTTATTTTATGCTTGTGTTTGGTTGTCTACCATCAAAGGCTCATCATCTGATGTGTCAGTGTTGTTTGGTGCTTCTGCCTCCACATTCTCTACCTGGATCCTAATGGAAATATCCTGCAATGCAATTTTCTTATTTTTATACGAAAGCTTGAGGAATTTATTTTGTACATTAAAATTGATGGTACCAACTGAATCCATCGAGGGATAACCCAAAACAATATCTTCCTCATCCATGTCTAAAGCATAAAAGTCAGTATGCAATACATATTTATCCATGGTAGCCTTCAAATGTAGTATACCTAAAGGGGATAATATGGGGTATAAAGGGAGGTTCCAAAGGGAATAATATGATATAATAATGTAAAAATTATAAATAAATGGGCCATAGTTAATAAATAAAATGGTTAACCCACATTATGCAAGGGACCACAAGTAGCTAGGGAATAATGTAATAAGCCACTTGTATTGGATGTATGATATTGAGAGACCCATGGTAATTACCCATGGTATTGTACGTATGAAGCTTATATGCTTTTCAATACAATAATTCTTGACATGTCTCAATGGAGAGTCTCTAGCCTCTATATAGGATTCATACATATAATACCATGGGTAATTACCATGGATCTCTCAATACCATACATCCAATACAATGGAATTATCGCATTATTACCTAGGTACTTGTGGGCCCTTGCATAATGTGGGTTAACCATTTTATTTTCTTACTATGGACCATTTATTTATCATTATTACATTATTAAATCATATTATTCCCTTCAGTACCTCCCTTTGTACCCCATATTATCCCCCTTAGGTATGCTACATTATACATGTAAGGATAGCCATGTGTGGAGTTTCAAGAATATTCTAGAAGTTTCAAAATGATAACACTAAGAGGGTTAAGGCATGTAAAAAACTAACCTTATATAGTTTTCAAGTTATGTTAGATGTTGGGCCACTAAGAGGAGAGGGGATTCCATTCTTTAGCATTTTTCTTATTCTATGGTAGAGTAGAGTATCTAGGAGTGGGACATGAGGGCATAACATAGGAGGAGGAATATTTTCATATTTCATATTTCATATTTAATTTCATATTTTCATATTTTCATATTTTCATATTTCATATTTAATTTTTTGTTCTTTATTTTTCATATTTTCATTATTTTCATAGATTTGAGAAATAATTTTGTGATAATCAATGTGAGATATAAGGAAATAGAGTTGCATAGTAAAATATTCATAATCTTAGAGGAAATGTTGTCATGAACTATTCCATTGAAATAGCAATGGTAGTTTAAAAATCAATTCTACTTCAGGAACAAAACATCCCAGAGAAAGTGTGGCTTCAAGAGTCTTGTGCTCTATTTATGTTGTAAGTGTAGCCCTAATAATACTCCAACAATAAATGGATTAGTAGCCTACAATTTTGTAAAAAGAAGAATGATGTATTATTATCGATAGGTGGAATTCTTCATTGCCTCTTATTGCTAACCTATTCTTTTAATTGCATTATACCAATCTAATAGTAAATAATTATACGAATAACTTTATAAGCATTTCCATCATATTCATCATTATGTTAATAGTTTAGCAACCAACATAGTGAAGTTGGATTAAGTCCTTTTTATATTAACACAGATTGAATGGAAAATAATGTGTAAAGTAATACTAATTAATGCAAGACATAAATTCAATTGGATGTAGCTCGAGTGTTTGAAAGAAATGTTGTTATCTTCCCCATCTAAACTTAATTATTCCATGTGATATTTTAAGTTCTCAATGAATCTATCATTATAATGGTTTTGAGTCTTGTTGTCTATAAATCTTTCGAAGACTAAAAATATATATATATATATATATATATCATTATAATGGTTTTGAACCTTGTTGTTTTGATTGTTTATAAATCTTTCAAAGACCAAAAAATTATATTTTTCATGCATATATATATTTCTTATGAAAAAAAAAATGTACTTATTTGCAACATATCCTTGCACTTTTTATGCACATAAATTACTCACAAGTTTATGTCTATACAATTGCACATGTCCATGGTTTAATATAACTCAATCCTCATATTCTTCCACGGGATCCGATTAAAGCTACAGTAGCAACTATAATTACTAGGCATTCAAAACTAGAGCTAAAATAATGTTTCAAACACATCTAACGCCCTCTATGCCACGTATTCATATTTATCAACACCTTTTAGTTTTTCCCAACAAATTTCAAGTACAGAATATTATCTCCAATATTTATTGGAATCAGCGTACAATTTCCTTATTCATCATAAGCATGTGGTCCTACTACGATTATCGTTCCTATAATACGCACTTTCAACTAGGAGTAGACAACGTGTCCTCTTCTCTTAAAACTTTATCATTTAATTATTTCAAATACCTAATAAAATTTCTATCAAGAACCCCAACAATATCATATTCTTTTAAAAGAATGTGATAGACGCCATTAAATTCAATCTCTATACGAGTCCACTTGGAATATATGATATTGGTGCCAATCTTGTATTAAATTGTATTTAGACATTATAAGTTGAGATACCATGCATAAAGTTGAGCACGTGTACCAAGGTTTCCACTAATATTAAATTATTGTACATAGCAAATTGAACAAAGATACACATCAAGAAATGCTTTACCAGATATAGATTTTACCACCCTTGCACTTGTTAAGTAACCTATTTTATAGAAATGAAGAACAATTTGATTGCCAAAGGCTTCCTATAAATGCATATGGCCATGGATATTTTCCATATCCTTAGTTGAGGGATAGGTTGGTAAATTTACGAGCTTATTAATCGAAACTCAACACAAAATTTGCAATGGTATTGATTTTATATCAATTGATCTAAGTGACCCTATTAAATGGATGGGATGATTACATATTTGTTGGCTTTCCCAAAAAGAAATAATGAAAATAATTTTTTAGTGCTTATATCCTAAAGGCCATAGAAATTTTTTCATTTTATTTAAGATTTTATTTAAAATAAGAATTTTGAACATAGTTAAGAACACCAATACTCCATATATGGTATTTAATATAGTTATAAAGACATTCATGGTGATAAATCATTCATAAATCTAATAGAATCATTTCGCACATAATAATTCAATAACTAAAAATAAATCCAAATGCATAGACACAATGTTGTTAATGGGAAAACCAACTTCAAATGTCTTCTCAACTTTCATCTCGACAATATTTAGTTACAATGTTTCTCGTGGCTGTCTATGCATCTTCTTCTCTTGTTCAACATAAATCCATTTGAGAGAAAAAACATAAGAACCAATAGAGAGAGCTAGGGTAATGGAAAGTCCAAAGGGAATGAACTTTCATATCTCATTCCTCTCTCTATTCTATCCTATTTGATAATTTTCATTGAATTCTCTCTTTCTTCTCTTTAAATGTCCTATTCACTTTTACATTGTGATTGTCTTCCATAGTTTGCTTAAAATTTTGTAATTGTTAAATAAGCTTGTAGGTATTAACTCTTACCAATGACTTTTCAAATTCATTTCAAATCAGGTATCCTATCATGGATTCAATTCTCTTTACTACTCCAAAGCTTCTCTAGCAATAGAAACCTTATGTTGCATCAAAGCAATCTGAGTCAAGGAAGTAGCCCTTGAATGAACCACTCCTTGTGATGGGTATCATGGATGAAAAATGAGATCCTATACATGATATATCAAAGACTCTAAGCATATTCCCACACTAACTCACCAACCATATTATTAATATCTTAATTATACTATATTTTCTTTCTTAGATTGGGGTAGTTGAAATTTGGAAATGAATTATTATTTAACCCATGGTAGAGTAAGAGCCACACACCTCAGAAACCTTTCAATATATATTCCTTCTAGATTTTTCTAAAATCCATTAGCTTAGATGCACCTTAGAGTCCTTTATATCTCCATATAGTTTCACAAAGAAGGCAACATTGTTCCATATCTTCTTCTCCTCTACCCTGAAACTCTAAGTATCTCATAGGGGATTTTCCTTAGGTTCCTAGCATTCAACTAGGAGTAAAAAATACAAAAATAAAACCACTTGGACCAAGTTACATAACCAAATTTTGAAGTCACTCTAACCCTAAATTAATAACTCCTTAAGTTGTGTTAGATTTAATTAAAATTTTTATTCTATCACTTAACTCATTAAATCAGGGAAAATGTACATCAAGATGAGATATTAAATATACCTTACAACTCAAGTGTTCCTAAGTAGTGGTTGGATATACACTAGTTCCATAAACTTCATGCACTTCTTATTTAGGTCGAGGGGCTTCTTTCTCTTGAAATAATTGATGTGCATATACAAAAATGTCATCCAAATAATTAATGGATTTAGCCTCTACCAAATCTTCTAGTTCAAATTGTTCCACAACTTCCTCTAAGGTCATCTCTACTTCATCAATCTATATCATTTCATCAATCTACAACACTTCTTTATTCCTTTATTTAGACTATATTGATACGTTTTCACCCAAAACACCTCTCACTAGACTTCCTTTATGTTATCCTCTCTCCCTTAACCATAAGCTAGCCAATTTTCCTTCTCTTCTATTTTTTCACAGCGCTTTCATTTTCCATTATTACTACCTTCACCACTAATTTCCTTCTACAACTACTCACTTATCTACCTTATCACATACATCTGTTTTTTCAACTATTGAGCTGTAATGACTAATATCGTCGTAACATGCTCAACCCTCTAACTATTCTCCAAATCCCCCCCATTTTTTTTTCTACACTCAACAACTCTCCAACACCACTCTAGTCACTCCTCATGGAATAGAGGATTTCTTAGCCATATCTATAGGGGTAAATCTCAAAATTCATCTTATACCAAAAAATATATTTATCTAAGCACTGGTTTCTCATACTAATCCACCCCAAGCTATTTTCTTAAACTTTTCTTCTACTTCAGAAAAATAATGATAAGTTTCCATATATTATACAATTATATATTATTACCAATCATTAGTAATTTTTTTGTCTATTCATTTCAACACAACCAAATTTAGAATGTTCCACTTAATGGTTTTTATTTTCCAATCCTTGTAAACTTAAGCTTTCTTAAGTCCTTTCAACTATTTATGTATACTTACAAGGAATCCATCCCAAAATACCTCATACCAGTCTTTAAAAGGGTCATCATATAGTACAAATTATCAACACATCTTAGTGTCTTGTTCATGCAACTTGACATCTTGTGCTACAAAATATTCACACTTTTTTTCCCACCAATTTTCATCACATACTTATAAATTACACTTCTCGTGCTACAAATAAATCTTTTTAAAAAAATTTACATTGGCAACAATAATCATTTGTTTTTGGTAAATGGAGACCAGGCCTCTCATGAAATATCAACAATGGTGCTATTGTATTCTAGAAGCATCAGTATTTTCAATCTTCCAAAAGAAAGAAAGGTCTCATCTAAAGCACAACCAAGTGTCTTAAATAGATAGGGAGACATATCAAGTCATACACAAGTCCACATACATAATTATACTAAAATATATTCACTATATACATGTAGATTGCAACTTTAGGATTACAACTAAGAAAGAAAACCATTACCATAAACTAGATTTGCAATATTCTAGATTCATAAGTAGACATGGAATGACACAACTCCATTCAAAATTGAGAAGAGACGCATTTAAATACAATGTTTTTTAGGGGGAAATAATTCTTCCCCTATACGTCCTACCAAACTTACAATATATTTTTGCAACAGCATAGAAAACAAACTCAACTCTCATCAATAACAAATACTCAACATCTACTTTCCCTTATACCCAATAAAGGATCAACTAACTATAAAAAAAATAACTAACCAACAAGCTAAGTTTGCCTAATTCTCTAACACCATTTTCATAGCCCTAAGGAACTTTTATGCAATAATAGTGGCTAAAGTTGATCATATCAACTTAGTTACAAAAGGATAAGGATGACTACATCAATCCATTACCTAGGTTGGCTCTTTAGTTATGCTCCTTCACTTAT
Organism: Pinus albicaulis; assembly: GCA_034641835.2. NCBI lineage: Eukaryota > Viridiplantae > Streptophyta > Pinopsida > Pinales > Pinaceae > Pinus > Pinus albicaulis. The sequence continues at coordinate 593,606,321 of CM076579.1, forward strand.
ACCTTCCCTATATTTATTTATTACTGAACGCATCCTTTGCATATATCTTGATGTTCTATTATGGAACACTCTTATCCATACATGTTTCCATGGTTTGAGAAACCTAATATATGCATACGAAAATTTGCAAATGAAATTCCTTGCAAACCCATTAATGTAAACTAGTGTGCCTCACTCAAGGGGGTTGAAATGTGCACCTTCCAATATGGAACTAGCTAGATTTCCAACAACATTCGTGATAATTGGTTGACCCAATCCCTTGGGTGATTCATGGTATAAAATATCATGGTAAATTGAGTACAATCCTATAAGTCTAGCCATTATATGAGATATAGCTTGCATGGAGGTTTGACTAATTAAATAGGTTCTAAGATAATTGGGCATAATTATGTATAAGGTCTAACTTATGCCTTTTGAGGATTACATCTTCCTCATATTTTCGATGTGGCATAGTTATGTCTTTGGAAATGGTAGAAACTTGGGAGAAGGGTGTTTAGAAAATAATACAACGAGATGCAACCATTTAATTGGAATATAATAATACTCACTAACATCACCACTCATGGTGTTAACTAAACTTTCCCTCTATGGCTAAGAGTTGAAATTCTACATGTTTTCTTAATTTTTTACAAATAAATTTATAGGTCACTTGTATTGCCAATCCCTAGATTAATTATCCAATTGCCTTAAATTATTGTTGTTAGGGCTACAACAACTCCCCATTTAATGGAAAATAAAGTAGGGATCCTTTTAAAATTTCAGAAAATTTAATTTTTTTTTGGGTAAAAACCCAAATTTATAATGTCATTTTATATGGTAAATAATATTACATAAAGAATACAAAAAAACCAAAAAACCCACAATTAAATTCCTAGAAAATAAACAATTTAAGAAATAAATAGAGCAAAGTTCGAAGGAGTTAATACTATTAATTTGCGAAACTCCCCAAACTCCATAAACAAAGGAAACATCCCAAATGTTCCAAAAACATGAACTCTCATGTGTTCAGATGTTTCCTTTCCATGCTTTTCTAAATTTCATTTTATTTATTTCTTTTATTTTTCATAAGAATTCAGCTTTCGAGTGTTGTTTTTTTGAATCCTCATTTATCCATTCCTGAACTTCTTGAATCACACCATTAATTTAATTTTGAATAATTTTCTTTTAATTTGGGCATTTAGGAGTTCAAGACATATTTCGAAATTTCTTGCACAAACATCTCAAACTCCAAAATATCTCAAACTCCCGAACATTCGGGTAAAATAAGAGATTTTTTCTTTTATTTTTCTTTGATCATAAAATGCATTTTATATGTTTTTTAACATACTTATTTAACAAAACCCATTAATTATTTATTCAGTGTTTGGTCAATATTTTGAACAATACTTAGATCAATAACCTGAACTCTCGAACACTTGAATCCTAGCAATATTAAACTAACAGTTAGGTGGCCATTTATTGCATAATTTATGATCATTAATTTTTTCACCTCCACATCAATATATTATAAATTTATAAAATCTCCATAGATTTAATTTTGAGAACTCATCCAAATTATTTGTAACAACCTTGGTGAAAATTCCATGTAAAATGTGATAAAAGAAAAATATAACCATAGTGGATGGGACACACATTTCAAGCTGAATGGTGGGAAAAAAATCCTAGTGGGTATTCATTTCGATTATTATGGATAACGGAAATTGGCAAAGGAAAAGGAAAAGGCTAGGGCTAAGGCATTAAAGAGGAAAAAGTAATTTTGGGCACATTTGTTTATGAAAATAATGGAAATTAGGAGAAAAGGAAGGTGAAAGGTCACATGTTGCATGCGAGGAGGAAAATGAAGGAAAATAATGAAAAATTAATAAAATAGAGGTCACATCTATAAAAAGTCTTATGAGGATCAACGACTAAGATTTGGTCAGTACATTTTTGGAACTCTCTCATTACTCTCTCCCTCTCTCTCTCTCTCTCTCTCTCTCTCTCAGATACTTAGAGTTTTCTTGGAGCACTCTTGGAGAGTGTGGATACTTGGTGATTTGGAGCAGGAAGGAAAATGATTAGCAGGAAAACGCAGGTGGACATGAGGGTCAGCAGGTATAATGAGATTTCGTTGCAGGTACAGAGTTGCATGTATGTTTTCCTCATTGGTTTTGGCATGCATGGCGTATGCATGTGTATTTTCCAAGCCTTCCCATTTCCTAGACAACCATGGTATTGTGGGTTTATTTCCATTGATTTTTTTTTGGTTGATTCTCATGATTCCATTACCTGTTTTGTTGAGTTATTAGTTCCTAGAAACCTTGGTTGTACAAACTCTCTGGAAGCCTGAAGGATAACTATGGGTTGAGTTACTAGTCCTAGAATTCTTGGTTGGACAAACACTCTGGAAGCCCTAGGTGGGTTGAGTTACTAGTCGTGGAAGCCCTGGTTGGTCAAATGCTTTGGAAGCACTATAACAGTTGGGGTTGAGTTACTAGTCCTGGAATCCCTGGTCGGAAGAAACACTTTAAAGCCCTGGAGCAGCTTGAATAGAGACCAATTCATGATGGTTTTGATGTCTGACCATGAGGTGGAATCATTGGTTTAGGGTTGAGGTGGTTTGGCCACTGGAAGCCCTGGATTGATTTTGATTGATACATTTAATCAATTCCCACATTTTTTCTTGGAATATGGTATGAGGATGATTGGATAAAGTGACACTTGGCTCAGCTAATCTATGGTTGGGTGGAACGTGGAAGTCCCATCTCCAGTTGGTTTTTACAATTATTGATGAAGAGCTCATTTCTTTGGCATTCGATATTTAGATATACTAGTTTATGTATGGTTTTTATTGCTATTGTATCCATTGTATTTTTGTTGTTAATGTGATGGTTATAAGCATGTATTTGATCAGTGATGATGTATGGCTCTATTCGTGTTTTTTCCTAGAAATGAATATCCCATGTATCTAAGATAAAATTGATTGTACAATAGCTTATGATGTAGGGGAGAAATGATTCTTAGACATTTTCAGATAATATATGGACCCATATGTTTATTTACGTTGTTACACCTGTAGGTGCCATATTTGAGGAAATTTTTGTCATAGCTAGGTGGGGTCAGATGAGTTCCAACTGATGTGACTTCCTCCATATGTTTGTTTTAATCTTATTTACCTTCTCCTATAGTTACAGGAAGTTCTGGGCAGTGCCCTGGGCTTAGGGACTAAAAAGGTGGCACCAATATCAGAGCTGCAGATGGAAAACTGAATGTTTGGGCCTTAGCCGCTACCTTGCGAAGGCTAGCTCGTGGCTCTAGCGTCTATAACTGCTCCCTTTCCCTTATAAGCCCACGAGTCAGCCTCAAAGGGACTAATAATCATTCCCCCCTCAGGGAACATGGCCCTAGATGATTGTGTTACCTCTTGGGGATGTAAATGATGCAGTGTAAGGTGTGTTTTTGGTGTTTCCGTTTGTTCCAGTTTCTTAACTTGGTCATCTAGGAGGTTGAATCTCATATTAGTAGCCTCTTGTCACATGTCTACCTCGAATTTCCAGTTACTTGGGTAGATGTGTGAAGAGGGTGTTACATTATTATACAATAAAGGGATTTGTTATTGTATAATTATTTTTTGTGCTATTTGTGCTACCAATTTTTATGTTTCTAAAAGCGTGGTTATTCAGGAATTTTACTTTCTATAGTTATTAATGTCCTACAATTCATTTTAATTCATGTATTGTTTGAAGGTCGTGTCTCATCTCAATTTGTCATTGTTATTTGCAGGAAAATAATGGGAAAGAAAGGGAAGACGAAGGCTACTAAATGTGAACTGATAAAATTAGGATGGAAATGAATATGATAGAAACTCAAATACGTAAAGAGAAAAGTTTTAATATAATTTCTTCTCGTACACAACGTCTAAAGTACAAAATGCAAGATTAACATATTCATAGGCAATTTATGATTTCCTTGAAAAAGGTGAATGGTGGGACTCAGAATACACCGATGAGGACATTGAAGTGGATTATGAGGGAACTAGAAAGACATACTTACATAAATTTCTGCTAGGCCTGCAATGGTCTCATACTATGACATGGTAAGTTGGATCGTTCCACATGCCCATATGATGACTTATTTAGTTGTTTATCATGCACAAAATGTTATTGCTTCCTAGAAACATAAGGTTATACAATCTCTGTACATGATTAATTCCCCCAAGGATATCCTCAACACATAATTTTTGAATGAATTTAAGAACAAGGTAATAAAGTAAAAGGGAAAATAGTATACTGCATTCATTAAACAATGGCTTGAATCTCCTCGAAGCTTCAAGAAAAAATCAATTAAATTATATCCAACAGGGAAATTAAAGAACCCACCAATTTTATAATTAAAATGCTTTCAATATTGTATGGAGATGAGAACCCTGAGTACAAAATATTGCATTGGGTACTACTCATTTATGATCTTCTAAAAAAACTCCCAAAGTTTTAATGGGGAAAATATCATGTCCCAAAACCTAACATAAGACGTCAAAATATTTCAAGTTGCGCCTCCAGGGTTAGGTCAAGGGTTCTTCATGCAAGCCTATCTTCTATATATTGTTATTGCATCTATTCATTTTCCTTTATTGGAATAGACTTCAAGCCATGACCTACCTATTTAGTAGTTTTGTTCCATCTTATGAGAGAATGAGTGCAAAAATCAATTTTATGATATCTACAATAATATTATCTTACATTTTCATGAAGTTATATTTGGTCAAACTCTTCCTAGGATTAGTAAGGAAGTCCAGTATACATTGAACAAAATTGGAGAATGGTTTGTTGAAGAAATTCTTTCCTATATTATGATATATGGTAATGAAGTAGGACCACATGTCCTTCCTCACTATATTCTTGTTAGAGTTAGTTTGAGAGAAATTGCACATCAAATAACACTTAACGGAATTACCATATTCTTGCACAAAGGTCAAAAAACGTTATGGCCAATTTCCCTATGAAAGTTTGTCAAGTTATTTTGAAAGACAAAGAACATGCCAAAGTAGAAATAGAAGGAATAATTTTTTTTTGGCTATATTCTCTTGCCTATTACAGATATGACCCCAAGAAATGGTGTTATTGATCATTTTCACTTACATATTCAAAATATTATCTTCATAAAAAACTATCTTTTCATTTTGTATTTGTAAAATGTGATATTTTTTTATCAAAATATCATTTTATTGGCATGGAGGAGAAACTAAATTTGCAAAAGTTCAGGTAGGATATTTAAGATGACAATCTCAAGTAGAGAAGTACAGTTTCTATCTTTCCCTTGAGAAACTACAACTTGTGGAAGGAATAAGTTTTTCCTCTATTTATATTGTTATAGAGTTTGATGTTCACTCTACATTAGAAGAGAATTTCAAGAATATAGATATATTATAATCACCTTCATTACCACCCCTCATAGTACAACTTCCTACTCAATAAAGTTAGAAAAATAAAGAAAGATGAAGAATAAAGTGAATCACAAATGTATGAACAACCACAAGGAATAGAACAATTGACATATTGAGAAAAAGAAATGGACATTACATTGAAGGAAAAAGTAATCATAGACATAGAATATCCCAACAAGGAAATCTATCTGATGATCACATGGAAGTTGATCTCTTGAATGCACATCAACTCATGATTTAACTAAAGCTCAATATTTAATTGTTCAAAAAATTGTACAAGAAATCAATGAATAAATTAAGAAGAAACTAGAGGTTTCAACTCAATAAACTAAAATTATTCCTCCTCAATAAAAAAATGTATCCCAAAGAAACACAAATTTCTCAAAATGCTACTGAAGTGCTAGCTCAAGAAACTTTTCAAACCTTGGCGTCATCTGAACAACTAATGGAAAAAATTTCCCTAGTAGTATCAATTACTCCTATTTCAACAAATATTCCATTATTTTCTTCATTTTGTAGAACAGTTTCTAAAATTAAACTTTAATTGAAACTATCACACCTTTGAGTGAATATCTTTATAATCCCCAAACTAAATCAGTTTTTAAAATATCCAAGAAGAGAAGGCACAAATCCATGGAGACACCTAAAAAATGAAGTTGGAAAGAAATAGGAAATTTCAGAGATAAGTAAATTGAAGTTTCCATAGCCCTAGGGGATTTTGTGACTTAGAGTCAAGGCATAGTAGAAGAAATATCATGAGAATTTGAGGAAAATATTCAAAGGATAAAATAACTAGAAGCTAAATTGGAAAATAGTAAAGTCTTTGGTGAACAACAATGGAAATCTCATGTCGCTGCTCTCAAAGAGGAATTTACTTTTTCTATGAAACAAGTGGATGAAAAGCACAATTTGGAAAAAGGAATAATTAGAGAAACAATTACAAGAACATTATCAAAATTGAATGATCAACATCACTAGCAAGTTCAAGCTCTCAAACTAGCTCAGGATACAGAAAACATAATTCTTAAAGAACAATAAGATACTAATGTGCAAACAATCACTAAAACATTAGAAGAACAAATAAATATCTTGAAGGACCATTAACCCAAATTCGAAAGGCACCTGGGAATATAAATATTCTTAAAGAAGAGGATTTGATTGTAAATTAACATATGAAGAAAGTACAATTAAATTTTTTCAAACAATTAGAAAATATTTATAATTTCTTTCAAGAATTAGTCTATTTTATTTATTAAATAGATTCAATTAGTAAGTAAGATTAAGTAATTAGAGATCAATTTGATAAAATTATAGATTAGGAAAAGCAATTTGATATTGAAACAAAAGAAAATTTGTCTAAAAGAGATAAGAAGTTGATGCAAGAATCATTAGATGAAAGAGAATAAAATTACAAAATCATTGAGGAATGGATTAAGTAAGTTTTTAAATGGTGTGATGTTGTATGGGATGGAAGTTAAGATATTGTTGAAAATTTTGGTACGTCAGACCCTCAAGGACCGAGGGAGGCATTGGGGCTAGTTATCTGTCAACAAAAAATTAAAGGTATCATGTCATCCGATGATGAAAATAATCAAAGAAATGAACACTTTAAAAACCCAAAATATTTATTCATTTTATCAATTTCTATTTGAGAAAATAAAATCAATTTCTAAGTTCTGTCTGTCTTCCATAAATATCTAACAAGTTCTTGTAATGGTCTTAGTACATCAAGGAAGTTTCTTCCACTAAAGCAGTGAATGGCTAGTAGATGAAATGCGGGAGGAGAATGAAATGTTTTGTCAAGTAAACAACGTAACTCGTTAACAACAGATAACTTAGAAAAACTGTGTTTGTTTCTTATTTCATGTAGGAAAATCTTCAAATTTTCTATTTTTGGAAAGACAAAAGTTATCATGTTTTTTGTAATATAAGTATTTATAGAACCCTTCGAATTGGAGTAAGGGTTGGAAATTGTTGTACTCAATGACACTGATATTATAATCGGAAATTGCAGGAACTTTTTGAAGACTAGTTAGGTGTTGATGATACTACGTGACTTTTTAATTCGTTCGAAGGCGACATTGGTATTTGATATATCGATTTCATTTATATCAATACTTGTTGAATAATTTAATATACTTTTGGATTTCCTTATGAAATGATTAAGTATAATGTTTTATCAAATGATTTAAATAAACTTAGATTTTTTCTTAGTTTTTAAGAAAATCGACATTTCTATTGTCATATTCAAAAAAGTAGTTTAAGAGTTTTTCTCTCATTCATGAGATAAGTTTGCTTAGTTGTCAAATAGATTATTCCATAGTGCCACAAATAAATCTGATGGCTAATTGGTCCCTCATACTACTCAAGAAAATCACTATTTCAAACATTTGTAGTACTTTGTAAGTATTTCACTTGGGTGATCATATTTCTTTCTGCTATTTATTCCTACTTATTATTCATTCACACACGCATACACAATAATTTGCAAAGATGTTAATAGTATATTTGTGAATTCTAGAATATGTTATATATTTTCCCTAATTTATTTATTTTTTTATCATTTACTTATGTTAGTATAGGATAAGCAACCAGGAATTTGTTTCGAAGAGTATAGCCATATCAAATGAATAGGGGTCCAATTGCAACCCTGATTGAGCCAATACACACTCACTGTAGGTGGAATTTTTCCACCTGACAACAAGTAATCTAATGGAAAAGAAGAGTAATAGAAGCATACCTCTTGTGGTGATGGATGTAATGATCTTGGTTGGTGAGGGATGGTGGACATCTTGCTTCAACCTCAAAATTCCTTGCTCCTCACTACTACACGTTCAACCTACACACAAACACCAACACCAACCTCCCTTCCAAAAGCATACAAGGTTAGAGAAGCAATATATAATCTAAATATCCTAAACTAATTCAAATATAATATAAATTATTATCAAACAATTGCATGTGGGGAAGGAAGCACAAGATTTATGTATTAAGCATGGAAATGACAGCATACAAGAATCATACAACTTCGGTTGCATGTATTCCTTACAATTCCTTTTCCTCGACTCTTCCTTGGCTACTAGTAAGTCTTCCTATAGAATACAAGGAACCACCATGTGAATTTCACCAACATTATGTTTCCTATCTTGACCTCCCTATCTCTTCCCTTAGGAATATCCTCCTTATGTTGACTTTGGAAATGATATGTGAAGATGAATATAGACAACTATGCCCTAGAGAAGTTAGTATTTGGCACAAATTATTAGGACATGTAACACAACATCAAATCCTCTTCAATTTGTTCCGCTTGGAATTATGAAATTTTAGAAGGTAGGGAAACCCATTGATTTTTACTAGTGAATCGAGAGAAATGGTTGCTATATTTCCAATACTAGTGCAAATTTGTTTCTACCTCAATAATTTTTATCCTCGAAAATTATTACATAAAATTATGAATTATTGTGAAAATAAAATCACTAGTATTTAACTTCTGAAATAAATTATTTGTAATGGAAAAATAAAAATTATAGGAATCAAATACAACCCAACAATAAATATACACCCATAACAGTTTTCCTTCATTAAAATACTCAAGAAAATGTATTCATATACCCACATAGATAAATATATAGAAAAATGATCTGCTAGAACTTGTAACTTATACCCCACTAGAAAACTTGGCCCAAGGAATTTTTACCACTAGAGAATCATCCTCTTGAGGAATTCAGCCTTGAAGAAACTCAACCTAGACTACTAGCAAATCGACCTTATCATTTCCCCCTAGTACAAACCCTGCACACTAAAGTAAATATTCACACTAGATAAATCAACCTTTCCCAAAATCGGTCTCTACTACACTTTAGTTACTCAAACTCTCAATTTCATTAACCTAACCTCCTAGAGATACTCCTAAAATTTCTCTACAGTCTTCCTCCCTTATATTCAGTCTAGCTCAGCCTCTCACTCTAGTTAATATTTCTTCCTCCACTTATGTGTCTACACCTCTTCCTTAGCCTTATTTAATAAGTTCATTAAGCCAAATCTTTAAGCCTAATATTGTAAGTGATTAATAGCCAAGATTAGATCTCACCTTTCTTGAGATAAATGGTCAAGATCATATATAATTCACTTGGATAATTTTATTATTTATCCTTAGTGATCTGGCTTAAAATTATACAATATTTAATTTAATTTAATTATTGTACTTTTCCTATTTTATACTTAAGAAAGAAGTCATAAATCACTTACTGCACCAAGGAATCACCTAAAGAGAAATGAACTAACTTGTACAAGCAAGGAAACTAAGCTTGTGTAGAATACATTTAAAATCTACAAAAAAATTCAACACTCCTTAGTAAGGAAGGTATTCGTCACCACCCTGAGCTTATCTATGTAAAACATGAACTTCCCTTTCACTAGAGGATTACTCAGAATACCTACTACCTACTCCATTGTGAAAATGTACTAAAATACCACACCAACTCTCTAGACCGTATCCATGATGAAGTGATATATGATCTCTATATGTTTTAATTTGTCATGAAACAAATGATTTTAAGTGATCTTAATGCAACTCTGATTATCATAGTGAATCATCTTGGGATCGAAATCAAAACCAAATAGACGGATCAGCATATTGCAAATAAATATGGCCTCACAACTCCCCAGGCTCACTACCATGTACTCTTCCTCTTCTAACCTTAGTGTACTAACTTATTCTTCCTGCTAAACCACGTGATCATGTTTGATCCCAAGCTGAAAAAATAACCAAACATGGATTTTATTTCCATGACACCCCTAACCGAATTATAATCAATGTACCCCTACAGATATTCTCCACTAACTCCAAAATATCTCAACTCAAAGTCCATTGTACCTCGTAGGTATCTCAACAAATGATTCTCTATGACATAATGAAACTATCTTGACTCCACTATGAACTAGTTGATTGTGTTCAAAAAAAAAAAAAAAATCGAGCCTAGTGTTGGCTAGATACATCAAGGGCCAATTTAGTTGTTTATACAATATGGGATCAAGTGACTCTCCCTTAGAATCTCATAGCTTCTTCAAGTTTGTGGTCATAGGTGTAAACATCAACTTGCCATCCTCCATCTGAAATATTCTTAGGATATAAACTAAATACTTTCCCTACCCTAGAAAAATCTTTGTTGGATACTTCCAAACCTCTAATCCTAAAAGGTAATGCATTAATAAATTTTCCTTCATCTAAAACTCCAAAAAAATATCCCCCTTGCAAAGCATTTATATTGTGCTTGGTTTCTTAGGTAGGGTGAGGAGGAACGTGGATCTATGTGTTTGAAAAGTCCCACAAACCATTCCTTTTTAGAACATTACTAATCTACTCTATTAGTTTCTATGAGTCACTAGTGATCAAATGTACCATTTCCATATGATTGATAGGGCCATTGGGTCAAATTGTTATATTTTCAAATAAAATTGGGCACCTCTTCGTTGTAAAATAATCATTGGTTATTGTCTAGGTCAGTGCTACTCCCTCCACCTTCTCATGGTCATCATCACTCATCATGGTTATATCATCATTTAGGTGTCATAGGTAATCAAAAGAGTTAATGTGCTATCATATAGGTCATGGTCTAGGATTTACATTTCATTGTCATCATAATGTCAGTCATCAAAAGAAAAAAGACAGTCATTTCCATCCTTTGGTTCACCATCAGGGGAGTTGTAAAATTAGGGTATTAAACAAAAAAGGTAACATTTCTATTTGAAGAATTATGTTGCAGTCACATCAGTCAAAATTATTTCTTTAAAAAGTACACATGATGTCATGAGCCAGATTCGAGTTTTTTGTTCTATAAAGAGAAGTAAAGCTTTCCAAGAGTTCATTCTATCATTCTAAGTATTCAAAATATCATCTCTTGCATTTAAAAACTTGCCACAACCATCAGAACCTCAGATTATGTCACCAAATTACTCAATTCATCAACCTACTTTACTTTTGTTGCATTTTTGGAAACTTTCTACACTTTTGTTTTAGAGACATAAGGATGGATATAACATCTGAAAACTCCATCTCATTGTTTCAAACAACTTGAAACAAGTAAGTGGGAGCGCTACAAATCTTTGCTTCAGTCAATTTCTTCACAAAATTGATAAGTTCCTTCCATAGGGTTTGTTGTCGTGTTTTTGTTGCGCTTTTGTGATTTCATGGTCTTTAGCTTCTTTTCAAGAGGAATTTCCTAGTGGCTAAGCCTACACATCCTAAATATCTATCATCAGACATTTCCCACCATTCCCACACTTAAATTTAGTCATTTAATCATTTTCTCTCACTACCCTAGCCAGTTGATGCGTTGCTAGATTAGGACTTTTTTTTTCCTTGTTCACTCACTTTCCCTCTCTCAAATTGAGGAAATTAACTTTCATTGTCTTCCTAAAGCACTTCCCTACTCCCCATATTTTTTTTCAGAATATTTCTTTTCCTCCATCCCATCCATTCCATACCCTCAAATTGTTGTGTTTTCTCCCTCGTTTTGTAGCAAAATTTCCCTTACCCATTCTTGTGTGAGACTAGGGTTTCTTGTAAAAAAAAAGGTCAAACATGGTAGAGACCAATGGAAAGAATAAATTCAAAGGAGGAGAGATCTCAAGATATGATCCTATTCATATGAAGGAGGTCAATGCATCGGATTTTATACGGAAGTCATTTGAAGAGGCATGCTTCCTAGGGTTTTGTAAGAAAGTGCAGGAGGTGGGCTATAACCATGACTTAAAATTTTTATTTGCTATCAATTTTAGAAGAGAACATGTAAAAATTGTAGGGGTAAACGTCATGGTGTCAGCAAACATTATATCTTCAGATAATACAATCCTTATTGAAGGAGAGATTTGGTTCAAGGAGATGAATTTAGACATTGAGCTTTATAAGTCTTTCTTGAAACCACAGTACAAAGACTCCCCTTCTCATATCTTTCCTAGCAGGAAATTGTTGGACAAGTACACCCCCTTGATGAGTACTATCATGAAATACTTCACTTATGTGGGCAGATTAAGTAGGTTGTATCAAAATCACATCATATTTTTGATGCATTTTACTTCTCAAAGGTCTCTCAACTTACCTTACTGCATGTTCAATGATTAAAATGACAGAGAAGGTGTAGTCAAAGGGAAATTATCATTTAGCTAGTTTATTTAATCATGGATTGATCAAAAAAATATTCCTCCACCAGCTCACATGAATCAACATGCCATGGGAGACCTTCTTGGAGGTAGCTACTCTTCTTCCTGCCTCAAATCAGCCAAAGAGTCAGAGCGTTCCCTTAACATCATCTAGGTCATAGCAAGTTGGCTCATGAAACAAGCCATGAGTGAAAAAGACAAAACCTATAGTAGAAATTTCAAAGACCTATAATAGAGCTCAAATATGATCTTACCAAGATAAATTTCATGATGTCTTTTTCGCAACCCAAAAATGGGCAGCTGAAACTAAACCTACTGTTGCAAAGAAAAACACAAGGGGACTATCCATCATCCAGCAAGGAAGATGATGTGGTATAAAATGATAAGGGTAAGGCCATCATTGATGTGGATCATTTGGATGACAAAGACATTCAGGTAAAACCAAGAAGGCCTAAAAATAGAGCAATGTCAAGAAAATAAAAACATGAAAAAGAGCCATGTCCTCCTCAATCCCACAAACACATAAATAACATCATATCTACTAAAATTGAATAAGGCATGGAGTATTGGATTTGGGTAGTAATGAAAATTTGGAAAATCTATTGAAAAAGGAAAATAGGAATACCACTATGCAAAGGAATATGGCAAGGCATTACTATGCAAGAAACATGGTCTGCAAGGTTAGGGTTAAGAATATGAAGAAGAAGCTCAAGAAGACCCTAAGAAAACTCAAAAAGAAGGATAAAATGAAACTTTTTGCAGATGCTTCATTGGCTGCTTGAAATCAAAATAGAAAATAGAGAGAAAAAAAAAGACCAAAAATTTGAGTTTTTGATGTTTTTTGTGCACACAGTAAAAACCACTCTACATAAATGTAGCAAGTACTCGTTGCGCTTTTTCTTAGGAGGTTCAAATTCACAATTTCAAGAATGTGCAGATGGATCATAGCATAAGGATGTTATAAAATTTCATCAAGATGCCTAAAATTTTACAAAGTTTTAGAAATTGACCAAATAATGCCTATTTTTTACCTTTTTGCCACCTTTTCACACCACTCGCTGCGCTTTTGGACAATTTGATTTCAGGTCATTTTTTTAATGGTTTGGATTTAATGTTTTTAGTGCTTGATGACTCTACAGTGTAGTAGAAATATTTAGCTTTCCAACCATACCTTTTGCAGCCAAAAAATCATCTGGGAAGGCCTCCAAATCATCGTCCAAATTTTTGTTGCACTTTTGTTAATGTTGTTGCGTTTCTAAGAAATTTTGTTGCATTTCTTAGTTTGAAGAATTTTCTTGACACATGGAGGTCAAAGGTAAAAATGGTCGATGTAGAAGCTCGCTCATGATATTTTTTTATGGTTAATAGGCCTATTAATGGTCATGTTTGTAAAATAATCTTATGATTAATGGCTTGAGAAAAGAACTCAACTAGTTAGCTAAAAAGGGGGAAAGTTGTTTTTAACTTCCCTATGATTAGGCTATGAGTCATTAGGTTCATTAATTAGTTTCTATGGATCAGGATTTGACCCCTAGAGGTAGAATATTGTTTTATTTTCTATATTTACTCATAATTAAGTTAATTAGAGGGTTGGATATTTCGAGCTCAAACTCTTTTCGCACTAATGTACTTGATTATTTGCAGAAGAAATCTACATGGAGTTGTAGCTATTTTTATGGGGTTCTTGTGATCTATTTAGTGACAATGTTTTTATCTATTTTTCTTATGCATCTAATGATAAAAAATTTTAGGAAACCATCTACTTTCTTCCTATGATTTATCTTTTAATGTTAGATATATAAACCTTCTTTTATGCTATGTTTTTCTTTAAGATAAGCATCTAAGTGTTTCATCCTATGAATAAGTGAATTCATTATGCTCACTTAACTTCTTAAATGGTTTCCTCTTCACCACACTACAATGAAAAACTATTTTTTTCACTAATCTTAACTACCTTGCCTCATAATATGTCTGCAGCTAATCGTTTTGGGATATCTTTCTTAGTTTCCAAACCTGGTGCTTCTTTGCCCAACAAACCCTAATTAAACCTATATAAAAAACCCTAATGAGCTTATAACTAGCCTAAAATCCTTATTCTGCAGTCATTTCCATTGACTGTGAGCTTGATATAGAGAGATCCCTCTCTCATTTGGTAGGGCTAGCTACCAATTTTAGACGTGGTGTGTGGTTACCTCTTTGGTTTCCTTTCTCAACCTTGGGAAACTTAGGATCCCTAAAAGTTTGGCGTCATTGCTGGGGAACGAGTGTCAAATATTCCCTAGGGATATATATTATATTTATTCGAATAGTATACTTTTGGGTGACATGTGCTAGCACTCAAAGAAGGTTGATTTAGTCATTTTGAGCCCAAGTGAAAAATCTGAAGAAGACTGGCTCCCAAAAGGCATACGAGGTCCAATCCTGATCCTAATCCTTCACCAATAGTTAATGACCCTAGGAGGCTATTGAGAAAGCAAAGGTTACAATCTCAAAAAGTTAAAAGAGGTACACCTCGAGTTTTAAGATCCACATCTTTTCCTATAAGGTTGGTTTCTCTGGAAAATTTATCATTTAACCTCAATTTTGAGTCATATTTATTCAAGTCTAAGTTAGAATCTTTCATCTCAGAAGTTTTTTTTGATCCAATTAAGGTTGAAACATATTTTCCATTTTCTGAGTCTTCATCTTCTGAGGGTGATAGTAAGGTATGGCTAGATTTTTACAAAATTCACATCTTGGTTTATCATTTCCAAATAACCTCCGAAAAGGCCTATATCCAGTACCAACAAGAGACTGTTTGCTACTACACCTACTATTACACCTCCTGATACAGTTGCTCCATCATCCTCCATTATCAATCCATCACTTCCTCTACAATCACATCCTCATTCAACACCTCCTATTGTGATTTCCTTTCAACCTTCTACAACAGTCATGGAAATATTTTCTCCTTTGATTTTACCACCTCAAATTACTATTTTTCCTCAGAATTATCATCAAACATTTACTTTATTTGATGGGACAACAAAGTTCGTTCATCAGCAAAATATAGTTTAAGTGTTTGATTTTATTTATATTGAGGAAATTGATAATGATGATGCCAAAATGCGCATACTAGCACAAAGTTTTTCAGGGGAAGTTAAGAAATGGTTTTTTTTCCCTAACAGCTGCTTCTATAGCCAAACCACAACAGTTATTAGATCTATTCCTAGAAAAGTGGGAAGAGATAAAGAGCTATCTCCAAATTCTAGCAGAGTATAATGCTTTGAAGAGAAATACTAATGAATATGTGCAAGATTTCACAACCGGATTTAATAGGATATATGATTATATCCCGGAAAACATTAAGCCTCCTCCCAGCCTAGCGCATCTTCATTATAGAGATGATTTTGATCCAGATATGGCCTACCAATTGAGGGAGATAAATCCTACTCCCCTTGAAGACATGCAAAGGAATGAAGTAAGTTTTGAGGAAAATTTACCTATCAAAAAGTTTAAAAAGAAATCTAAAAAGAGGGTTACCCTAAAGGAGGAGACATCCACTTCATCTGAGGGTAAAATTGATACTTTGATTAAAACAATGGAAAATATGATGGACAAGATGACCATCACATATAGAGGAAGAATCAGAGATCAAAAATACCAACTTCAGAGGTCAAAAACATCAATCTTAATACAGGATCAAACAAAGAGAGTAGAGGGGTCAAGATCAAAAATAGATCACTACTGCTTTTCAGTAAAATTATACAGAGGGCCCTGATGAAGAAGAAGAAATCTCAAAAGAAAATCATATTTTTGAGGAAAACCAGCAACACATTTTCTTGATTAAGGAGGATGAATTTTCTGAAGAACCTTATGTACCTGATGATCAGCTATATGTTCTTGATAATGATTATATGCTAGCAGTACAAATAGAGGACTATCAAAGAGGTTACCAAAATTCCCTTAGCCAAGTGCAAAGGAAACATGGTCGGGGAAATAGGAATGTGCCCATAACATCAAAACATAAGAAATAATAAGGACTCGTTGTTACAAATAAGGGAAAACGTAATGAAGATTCCACTAACAGTCTAAAAAAAGTCAAATAAATTCAATCTAGAGGACAAAAAAAGGAGATCCCAATGTTATGTAGGTAAATCCTCTCTACGGACAGAGACGATCCCTCTAGCCCTAGGGTGGGTCTAGAAACAAAAGGACACGCGAAAGTGTTTCTTCCTAGTTAATGAATGAACGAAAGACACGGTAGATCGACCTACCTGGAATCTAATGCTGTCGTTGTTGCAAAAAGAGTAGTAGCCTCTCACTCCTATCTTGGAAATCACAATCCGTTCGTTGTTATGCCTAGATACCTGCACATGTAACAAAAACGAGAACAACATACAAAATCATAGTTTCACTCAAAAATATTAACCAATCAAAGAGGGCTAAAGCTATTGCATTACATAAACATCATAACACAATAGTGGAACCAAACAGTAGTCATGTATATATAATTAGAAGGAAGAGGTACAACCAATGCTTTGACATTGCAGTCACCTCTAGCAGGGTTCAGTCGAAGCGCACCTGAGTACATGTCGAGGGATTTAGATTGAATGAGGACATGGATTCAAGCTCTCCTCAACGTGATTCCTTCTCTCTATCCTCTCTAGTCATTCAACTATCAGCTCTCCAAGTTTAGCTATTCAGCCATTCAACTCTTCAGCTAGTTTGTGCTAAGAGAGATAGCTCATTTTATAGAGGAAAAGGAGGAGGTTGGGATCCCTACAAAGGTGGGAGGGAGTCCTATCCTTTAGGAGAGTTCCAATGGAGGTGGAAACTACTAACTAAAGGAGGGATTCCATTGTTGTTTTAGTTCAACCATTCCCAATGACTCATCCTCGAGGTGGTTGGAATAGAACCTCCGCCTCTATTTTTTTTTTAAATTCCATAAACAGCTTAACGCAGGCGCTTAACTGGGATAGAGCACAAAATAGCACGGGCTTAGTGTTAATTTTCCATCTTGGCACAAGAGTGTAACTGGCTACTCGCGCCAAGGAGAAAACAAGGGTTTTTACAGTTCTACTCAGGGAATTGTCAACAAGAGGAATGTTACTCTTATGCAAAGGAATGCAGTTATGGTTTTTTCTAAGCATGAAACTACTTATTGGTCAGAAAAGTGACCCTCTAATGGGTGAGATGGGGATTGCAAGGATAGTGACAAAATAGTGTGTAACAGATGCCCCCTAAAGCATGAGGTCTGAGGGAGAGGGAGGGGCGAAATTCTTTATGAGAACACGTTCGAACGAAACACCGCTGTCAGAAAACCTAAAATTAGAAATACAACTGATATCTCTGATACATGAACCTGTGGCATGGACGCATCCATCCATATAGAGTATATATAAAAACTGAGATCCGAGGTATGGATGCAGTCATCCAGCAGTAAGGATCAACAAATAGACTCAGGTATGGTCGCAGCCATCCAATCAAAAGAGTCATGCAATAAGTTATAATAATCCACCAAAATCTGCAGCCTGGACTTTATCAAAAAAAATCCAGGGTCTTATGCTCCATATCGACCCGAACTAGTACAATTTCAGGCATGCGAATAAATGAGCTGAAGTCAAACATGCCTGAAAATCACCTGATTACCAGCCAGTGATGAAAGTTGTTAACAGGCATGAGAGAAACCACCATTAATGAGAATGGCTCTCAAGGTACGACCGGTACAATATACAAGATGTGAATAGTGATTTGGCGTTGAAAATCCGTAGAATCACTCGATTGAAGGCCAATGATGTGGACCTTGCATCGAATGCGAAAAACATGCCATTAAGGCATGCAAGCTCCAAGGTACCAGAATAGAGTCTCTTGATCAAATTTCTGGATAATGAGTTGAAGTCAACAGGAAGTGATCTGATTGCAGGTGGGCCATAATGTTTCCCACATCATCGATGCGAGACAGAGGAACATGATAATAGTGAATCAGGACCAACAAAGAATCAGAGGGAAGTTGAAAACTACAGAGGCAACCTTCTCTTGAACATATTAGCAGCACGAAACTGGATTTGGCAGTATTTCATATCAAAGGATATGAAGTCATGAATACGTGGCAAATATTGGATGAGAGGTCAAAAGAGATTACCAAAGCCCATGGGGGAAAAATGACGAAATGAGATGTCCCCAACCCGACACGAATGCAGACAAGTGTCATGTTCAAGAGCGACATACTGCCAACATAACTAAAACTTGGTTCCATTCCCCCCCCACCATTTCTGGCGAGCACCCCAATTATTTTTAAAACAAGCTTGAAGGGAATAACATATGCTTGTGCTGTAAGTTTTTACTTTGGAAAAATCTATCCTAGTACATTTTACGAGCCCTAGGAAGGAGGAACTCGAGTAACGTCATGGCGACGAAATCTGATGTCATCAGTGTTTAACGAGTTTGACAAATGGAGAACTCGGCATATTTTCATGTTTAGAGAGTTTGAAAAGAAGGCAGAAAAGAAAACTCTAGCATGGCCCTTTTCGTAAATAGTCTCTCAGATCCGAAAAGGTAGAAAAAAATATCTGAAAGAACCTCTTAGTCACGAGAGGCTAAGGTATTAATTTTTCGTAAATAATCCATCCCAGATCGAAAAAGGGGTAAACGTATACTGGGTAGATATCATTTTTCATCCATTTAACGAGTTCAAAATGACAAGAATCTCGACAATCTTTTCAATTTTAAAGAGTCAGAAAAGAGTTAAAAGATGAGTCCAGTAGTGACTTTTTCGTGCTTTTACCGAGTCCGAAAAGTATAAAATATATCTTGTTACTTCATCAATGTCGCATCAAAACATGTTGTTTCACAAGAGACATGTGTGAAATCCATTTCTCGAAAATAATATAGTAAAATAATCGAAAAATATGTCTTAAAACCTAATTAGGGTTGTGAAAAAGTTATAAAATGCCAAAAATGGTAAAAATAATTACTTTTCACTTTTTACCTCTTGTGGAGCAATAGTTACCCATTTAACAATGTGATTTTGCGGCAATGATAGAGGAAAACCTGACAGTATAATCTTGATTCCGTCAGTTCCAGGTAAGAGCCGACATCTTTCCCTTCATTTTGAGTCATTTCTTTGTACCTGCAATTTCCAATTTTGAATTCAGCGAGAGAAAATGTGAAATTTAGGGCACGACGGTTAGCGCGGGTTTTGGGCACGGAGTCGCACCAACCACCTATTTTATACACTAGGGCCTGCCCATTGGCGTGACTATTTTGAGAAACAGTCGCGCAAATGGCGCAATCCATTTTTATGTCAAAAATCTCAAGTGATAGACCAAATTTTCAAAAATTCTAATGTTATTAATAGGCTAACAATGTCCATGTAACAATATTTTTAGGTATAAAGCAACAAAATGGTCATAGAATGGAAGGAACGGGAACATAGTGAAGAAGATGAGCTTGCCATAGAAAATGAGGGAGTCGTGGAAACTCTCAAAAACTATGGACTAAAAAATTTCTTCCTAACACCATGTCTCCGAGCCCAACCAGAGTTATTACCATATCTGATCAGCATATGCGACGAAAATCAAGAGAAGTTCATCATTCAAGATCAATAACTTGAGATTGAAGTCTCTAAAATCTATTTCATAACAGGATTATCATGGAGGGGAGTAGCACCAATCATAACTGGCACTCGAAACTACATGGAAAACATGACCATGGTAATAGACAGGGTATGTCGTGGAGCATTAAAAGGATCGGGCAGTGGGAAAATTGATATCCAAACTATCCCAAACTTGACACTCATAGTAGTGCTACATACCATCACATGAGCTGCGGGATCATAAGCACCACACGAAGCAAAAAATACACAATTTCTTCTTGCTGGAGAATGCTTGGCACCGACCATCTACAACTGGGCAGAGGTCGTGACAATAAACATGAAACACAAGATAACAAAATGCAAGAAGACCAAATTGAAGAAATTTGGTTATGGATCCATTTTGGTATCGTTCTTCTTGGAATGAATATCAATATTTCAGCGCTAGGAATTTATAGTCCCAACACCACCAGCGAGAGAACCATGGATGGCCCGATGGGAAGCTCTGATGCCAAGGGAAGGCGGCAGTCAAAAGATGTCCTGGAGACCGGAAATATTCGATCAGCTCCGCCGACAACTAATTTTCGTGGAGGACTGAACCTAGTGTGGTACAGATTTCACTGATGATCTAGACCTCCCAATCCTGGAGGGAGAGGATTGGGATGAGGATTTCGGTGAGACTCATTTAAAAATTTTCATGAGTATTATAATTTTTTTATATTTATGTGTGTTCTGACATTAAATCCATGTGTGTGAAAATGTTGGCCTAGAGAGACCTGCAGGTATGTCACCGATAGCGAGGCGAATCCCTCGTGATTTCCTCCCTCGAGGCGAGGGCGGCGAGGAAGATGAGATAGTACGTAATCTGGAGGGAATCACTCGAGGAGTTCCAGAATATGCACGTTTTGACGATGTTCCACGCGCCTATGAGAGACATATTGTAGGGGTGCCCAGCCAAATTCACCGCTTGCTGAGGCAACTCATATGGGAAGTGACATGTTATCATGAGCACCATGTTGATAGATACCTAGGTTTGATTTTCATCTGCATATTGTGAAGACGTGATGTCTCAGGATGTAACAAAAACACACATATATTTTTTGAAGTTATGACGCACACAGCTGCAAACATGCGATATATATATATATATATATATATATATATATATATATATATATATATACATCTATTTTCCTACATGGATATTTTACATGTGATGATGATTTTACAAATTACTCAAATGTCTATCTAATACAATGTGATATCCCAAAATAGGGATTTTCTACAACAATAAGAATATCTTAAGATATTATAAATTTGGAGATGGAGCCATAAATCTCATAGTAGGAATTAAATTATATTTTCTTCAATAATATGTTCAGCAACAGCTT
Organism: Pinus albicaulis; assembly: GCA_034641835.2. Taxonomy (NCBI): domain Eukaryota; kingdom Viridiplantae; phylum Streptophyta; class Pinopsida; order Pinales; family Pinaceae; genus Pinus; species Pinus albicaulis. Next base: position 593,627,868 of record CM076579.1, read on the forward strand.
CTTCTTCATTTCAAGATCCAAAATTTGGGGAAAAATAATGTTTTAAGCCCTAAAAGGGTTAGTTCCAGATATCTACATAAAATCATAGGAAAATGGTGGTTGGATCCCTTATAATATGTTATAGGGGACTCACATATAAAATTTCATAAAAAAAAAGCACTCTAGCTATGTTAAACAGATCTCCCCGTCCCGATATGGCTCAAAAAGGCCCAATCCCCATGACTTAGCTAATTCAGAATTTTTTGAAGCCTTCATAATGTATTTTTCAGATAGTATATGATGAAATATGATGGAAATTATATACATACATTATATTACATCATATCATGGAGTTTATTACTCAGATCATGAGAAAAATGGAAGAATATATGAAGAAACCCTTAAGAATGACGTGTTGCAACACTTTATTTCTCTGCAAAAAGAATGTACAGCGTAATATTCAGGGGCTGTAGTAGCTGTACATTAAATATCATATCTAAGATAGATATATGCACAAAATATCAGATCTATAATAGATCGGTACACTAGATTGTCTTTACTTTACATTCCCCTTGGGGATTTCAGCAATACATGAAAAACAAAGAGTAGATCTGAGTTTTACTAGAGCAGATCTGCAGAATGATTCAAAAGATATGAATTAATCACAAAATTAAATAGATCATATCTGAATTAGACATGGATTATATGGATAATCCATGGATCACCACGGTGAAGGAAAAATCCATCCACCAAAGATCACTTCTCCAAATGAATGCTGGAATACCCTGCAACTGTGCAATTGGAAATAAAGCATTCCAAGAGGATAAACTACACTGTAAGATTTAATAAAAGTTTGGCATAATTCCAATATCAAGATCTTAAGCCCACACTGCTAATACACTCTTCTATGAGGTTAAAAGACACACTCACTGAGAAGAGGCACTAGTATAATCTAGATCTGAGCAGATCTAGTATCCACTTGTTGCAGCTCACTGAAACAAGTAAACCCCAACATGATTTATGTTGTCTAAGGAAGAAGGAGCTTTGCCAAATTCCTGATAGTGGAAGAGTAGTACAATGCCCTCCAAGAGCTACTCAATCAAAGGAGAGAGAATCGCTAAACAGGAAATCCTCACAATTCTCTGCTAAAAAACCAAGAGAATGAGATATGTCTAAGCAAACAATATAATGTGAAAATATAATGTCATGAACAAATTTTTCTTGAGCCTTCCCCTTCCTTTTATAAGATGAGAGCTTGAGAAACCCTAAACCACCTTCAAAACTTTAGCTCCTTTCACATGAAGACCCTCCATCTAGAACTGCGTTGATCAACAAGGAGGTTCAATGCATCTGAACAGTGCTGTGATTTGGTCCTGTTGACCCAGTCAATGTCCTCAATCCTTGTTCACATACAAATGTATTTTATTAAGACAACCTTGATTTTCCTCTGTTCACATTGGGCTTTGATTTATTTGGATGTTTTTAGGAGTTTACATGTCCTCCTTTACATTTTATTCATCAATTAAGAAAATAAAAACAAAATGAAATATTCCTATTAGCTTGGGCTAGTTAGGAATATTACATTCCTCCCCTCCAAAAACGTTGCTTTTCCTCAAGAAATTGCAAGGATAGAACTAAAATGGATTGGGAAAGCATCTTTTCCCAAGCAATCACCCATAAAAAATGAGTCACCTCCCAACATGGCAACTCATGAAAGATCTCCTCCACCTTAGGCTCCTGCAAAGAAGGTGGGATGAATAAATGAACATGATGAGCAATATGGCCTACCCCATGCTGTCTTTCTCTCCACTCATAGCAAGTGTAGAGAACATGTTGATTTGTGGCTGCAATCATATTTCCCTCAAGTGGCAAGAAGGGAAATAGATCTCCAAAGATCCTATTTCCCATATCATTGATCAAGCTAGCACAAATCACCCCATCCAAAATTAATGGCACATCATCATCATTTGGCATCCAAATCAGAAAAATGTTGAAGGCTACATGATACCCATGGCTCATTAAATGGATACAACGTAGTTTCCCCAACTTCTTCTTGAGAATGTCATGTGGTAAGTTGTCCTTCAACAAGTTATTGGCTATGCATGAGTGCTCATCTACTATGTGGTAGTAAACAACAAGATATACCAGCTGTACATGATCAAAATAACAAGATAATGTGTCATACTCTCCTCCTAAAACATCATGATGAGTATGGAGAGACCTCAACCCATACTCTCTCAACAATAGCCATAGCAACAAGGACTGTGCTGCCTCCTTGCATTATCAAAATGCAGATCATGGAGCAATAATACATTGATGGACATGTAAGTTGTCTCATCAACCAAGTACAAACCAGCTTCGTCATACATCATAGGGGAGTTATCCTCCCTCCCAAAACATTGTACATACATGAAATACGTCTCAAGCATAAATACATGTGAGCCCATGAGATATATCTCAAAAAAACGAAAATATAATGGACATAGGATTTGACATATGATGTACAAACTCTCTCCTTAACAGCCACAACAACCATGCCTTCATCTTATGCATCCTATCAATGAGACTCAAGACATGAGATAAAGAAATAGAAATTTTTGGGTAGTGACCAAACTCACCCAAAAACAACTAGCGCAACCATGCTTCTTGCTGGACTGTATCATAGATCTGCAAGGGGTTTGGAAACCTCTTGCTCCATACTGCCATCCACTCATCCCAATGTGGGTGATGGATCTCATTCTACCATTGCTTGGTATCCTCCCAAGGTAGGACACCATGCTCCTCCAACCTTTGAATAACTTTTCACCTCATGAAATGTTGAAGTGCACCTCCAATGGAATCTCCTGATGAGATCTCCTCCTCATGCATTATCTTCCAAAACCAGAGAGTCCTTGGATCTGCTGCAAGTAGAAGTCTCTCTTTGAGCTGTGGCATGCTCATTCAGAGAGTGCCATCTAGAGAGGAGAAGGAGTTTCTCATCTCAATATTTCTACCCTTTGACATCTCTTCCTCCATGGCTTCCTGAATGAAGCTGACATCTCAATGGTCCCATGAGGAATGGGTCCTCCTTTCTTCACTGCTGCTCTTGGACAACACAGTGCAACTCTGCTACTTTAGATTAGTAGTAAGTGATGATCCTGGGTCATGCAATAGCAGGTTTCCACAAACCTCAAAACTTTTTGCTGCAATAATAGAAAGTGGAAACTCAATCATACCTTGATAGGCTTTGGGAACATCTTGTATGGTTGCAAGAGTTCGTTCTTCTACAATGTTGACTTCCTCAACTGCAAATGTTAAAGGCTGCTCCTCCAAGGCTGTCATAGTGCTGGTACAAATCTCCTCAAGAGATAGTGAGGACTTATCTTCCTCAAATCTCTTGATCACCCTTTGAGTTAAATCTACAAAAGAAGATACTTTTGCATGTCTCACATGGCTGAACCACCAATTGCTTGCTTCACCCTTCAGGTGCAGCGCCGCAATCTCCACTGCTTCTTTCTCTACCACTCGATGTAGTAGGAAGAATTCACTGAGTATTATTGCCCAAGCTTTGGCTATAGATGTCCCATCAAAAGTGGACAATAGAGATATATTTCCCTTGATCTCCCTTTTACTACAAGGTCTCTTCTCTTCCTTCATCTGGATGAATTGAGGAAAATTTAGAGCCTCCTTGAAGGCTCTAGAGTGACACTTGTACTCTGTAAAGTACCTAATTAGAATCTCATGTTCTAATTTTTCTTCTTGCTCTTCACTCCCTCTATGACAATAGGAAGTTCCTGGTCCTTCTTCTTCTTCTTGAAACCTTCTAGAGGTCTCACTGCAACTTTCTTCTTTCTTCTGTTTAACCTCTTTGGAGAGGCTCTTCTTAGATCTGAAAACTAATGAGAGTAATCTCATCCTCTTCATCATTTTTTTCTCTTATTATTATTTTTACTCTTTTGATAGCTGGATCTCACAAGCTGAGCCAAAGATCATGATTTGATACCACTATAATATCCCAAAATAGGGATTTTCTACAACAATAATAATACCTTAAGATATTATAAAGTTGGATATGCATCCATAAAGCTAATAGCAGGTATCAAATCATATGTTCTTCAATATTATGTTCAGAAGCAACTTCTTCTTCATTTTAAGATCCAAAAGTTGGGGAAAAACAATGTTTTAAGGACTAAAATGGTTAGTTTTAGAGATCTGCGTAAAAATAGAGGAAAATGATCATTGGATCCCTTATAATATGTTATAGGTGACTCACATATCAAATTTCATAAATAAAAAGTACTCTAGCTATGTTAAACAGATCTCCCCGTCCCGATATGGCTCAAAAAGACCCAATCCCCATGACTTCACTAATGCAGAATTTTTTGAAGCCTTCACAGCGTATTTTTCAGAGCGTTTATGATTAAATATGATGGAAATTACATAAATACATTATATTACATCAGATCATGGAGTTTATTACTCATAACATGAGAAAAATGGAAGAATAGATGAAGAAACCCTCAAGAATGAGGTGCTGCAACACTTTATTTCTCTGCAACAAGAATGTACAGCATAATATTCAGGGGTTGTAGTAGTTGTACATTAACATATCAGATATAAGATAGATCTATGCACACAATATCAGATCTATAATAGATCGGTACACTAGATTGTCTTTACCTTACATTCCCCTTGGGGATTTCAGTAATACATGAAAAACAGAGAGTAGATCTGAGTTTTACTACAACAGATATTCAGAATGATTTAGAAAATATGAAGTAAGCACAATAGTGAATATATAAAATCTGAAGTAGACATGGATTATATGGCTAATGCATGGATCACCACGGTGAAGGAAAGATCCATCCACCAGATATCAATTCTCCAAATGAATGCCAAAATACCCCGCAAATATGCAACTAGAAATAACACAGTCCAAGAGGATAAAATGCGCTATAAGCTTGAAGCACAGGTTGGCCTGATGCCAAGATCAATATCTAAAGCCCACACTGCTAATACACTCTTCCAGGAGGTTAAAATACACACTCACTGAGAAGAGGCACTAGTATAATCTAGATCTGAGAAGATCTAGTCTCCACTTGCTGCAGCTCACTGAAACAGGTAAACCCCAACAAGATTTGCGCTGTGTAAGGGAGATGGAGCTTGGCCAAATGCCTAATAGTGGAAGAGTAGTACAATGCCCTCCAAGAGCTACTCAATGGAGGGAGAGAGAATCCCTAAACATGAAATCTTGACAATTCTCTACTAAATAACTAAGAGAATGAGATATGTCTAAGAAAAAAATATACTCTAAAAATTTAAGATCATGAACAACCTTCTCTTGAGCCTTCCCCTTCCTTTTATAAGATGAGAGCTTGAGAAACCCTAAACCACCTTCAAAACTTTAGCTCCTTTCACATGAAGACCCTCCATCTAGAACTGCGATGATAAAAAAGGAGGTTCAATGCATCTGAACAATGTTGTGATTTGGTCCTGTTGACCCAGTCAATCTCCTCAATCCTTGTTCACATACAAGTGTATTTTATTTAGACAACCCTGATTTTCCTCTGTTCACATTGGTCATTGATCTATTTGGATGTTTTTAGGAGTTTACATGTCCTCCTTTACATTTTATTCATCAATTAAGAAAATCAAAACAAAATGAAATATTCCTATTAGCTTGGGCTAATTAGGAATATTACATACAATGTTAGCCACTGCATCAGTTAATGTATTCATTTGTCTAGGAATATGTTGATATGTAATAAAATTTAAATGTCTTTCTAGCAAACGAATACGTAAATGCAATCTCAGAATGTGAGGATTTCTAACTGAATGATGAATATTGAGTTGCAGAACAACAAGCTACGAGTCTAGATTTACAAGCAATGCGCGTATGCCAAGGTTGATTGCTTCGTTTAATAGCTCAATAACAACACTATATTCAGCGACATTTTTTGTAGATCATCCTAGACAAATACCTTGCAGATCTATCAATTCACCAGCAGGATCATAAATTACCCAGGCTACCGAAGACAAATTCCTGGTACTACGGGAAGCACCATCCGCAAAACCGACATAAGGGGTAATAGAAATCTGCACCATAAGAAAGACCCAATAAGCAGGAAAACACTCACAAAGTGCATCAAACCAAAATATGTACAAAAAATGAAAATGACACCTATGTACACCTATTACACATGGATGACTTATGCATAATATTTTTTGAGATACAACCCATTTCTGGGCTATTCAAGAGGATGACATTCATAATCAATAAGCTCATAAGCCCCATTCTACAATGCATGTTTAATTATGTAGGGCCCATGCCACATAGGTTGAAATTTACCTGCCCCCAGCTTATCATGAGGTTGGTCATACATGAGGATGATATCTCCTTCAATCAAAGAACGAGGGGAAATTGATTGGTCAAAATGGGCCTTGACCCGATTTTTTTGTGCTTCGATAACCAAAGAAGAAAAGCGGCGAGTTTCGTCCAACCTTTATAAATAAAGGAGACACTCTTATTCTGGTGTAGCATTAGGAAATAATTCAATAACCAAATTGAGTGAAGGTATTTCACATTCAATCGCGAGGGTAGCTTCCAGGCCATAAACCAACTGGAAAGGAGTGAATTCGGTTCGTTTATAACTGAGGTTCAGTACGCCCAAAGAGTCGAAAACAACATGCGATGCCAATTTGATTTGTGGATCCCAATTGTACGTTGAAGCATGGTGACAAGAAATTTGTTTACAACTTCAACCTGGCCATTGGCTTGAGGGTAGTATGGCGTTGAGCTGTCGTGATGCAAACCCAACTTAGAAGTCAACTCCGCCACCATATAATGCCGAAAATGGGAACCATGATCGGTAAAAATGGCTTGCGGGACACCAACCCTAGAAATAATGTGATTGAATACGAACTGAACAACTGTCTTACCATCGACGGCAAGTGTAGGCATTGGTTCAGCCCATTTGGTGAAGTAGTCCACGACTACGATAATATAAGAATGCCCCCCGGCTTAGTGAGGGTTACATGTCATAAAATTGATGCCCCACTTAGAAAAGGACCAACGGTAATGACATGATGAAGAGGAATGGGTGGCACACATACCTTACACTGGTAAATCTAGAAATCATGGCATTTACGGACTACCACAATGTAATCTTTGAAAATAGAGGGCCAAAAATAACCAGCCCGAAGGATTTTTTGAGCAGGAGCATAACCAAACATGTGACCACCACAGGCGCCATTGTGACAGTCATTAAGGATTTTCTCAGCTTCCTCGATAGTCTAACATCGATGGAGAATGGAATCTACCTCGACACAATAGAGGGTATCCTTGACTATACAATAAGGTTGCGACTAATGGCGGATGCGTCGGCGAGCATCCTTCGTCAATTCAGATCTAAAAGACGATGTCTGGAGATAAAAAATGATATCACCATACCATAGATCTAGGGTGATAATAAAGAAAATTAAATCGTCTAGAATGGCTTCCTCATAATGAAAAGGAGCAGAGTCGGAAGGGAGAGAACAAAGAAAATCAACGAAAACTAATGATTTCTTAGACTTGGCAGCAGTAAATTCCAAATCAAACTCTTGGAGGATAACAATCCACTTTGAGTATTTCCCCCACAACAATTGTCGAGAAAATATGTAGGTCATCGGGTTGCAATCAGAAATCTCCATCACGGTGTGTAAAAGGATATAATGACGAAAGCGTTGAATGACTTGAACAACAACTAATGATAATTTCTCGAAATGAGCATAACGTGTTTCTGGGTCGAGAAGGTTACGAGACAAGTAATATATAACATGTTCATGAACATCTTCATCATCTTGTACCAAAACCATCGCAATTGTGCTGAAAGCGGTAGCCAAATTAAGGGAAAAATCATGATGATAATTTGGAGGGCGAAGAAGAGGAGCATTGACAAGAAATTTCTTCAACGTATCAAAAGATTTCTGAGAAATTTCATCGCAATGAAAAGGAAAACCTTGCTTTAAAAATCATGTATATCCTTTAGCTACTTCGGCGTAGTTAGGTATAAAACGACGTAAAAAATTGGCTTTCCATTGTAAACTCTGCAACTGGTGCAATGAGGAAGGAGAGGGGAGATTAATAATAGCCTCAACTTTGAGAGGATCAAGGTGAATTCCATCTTGAGATACAATAAGCCCCAAGATTCTACCGAAATCAACATAGAAGACACACTTATACAGATTAAGCCGAATGTTATAGTGTCTAGAACGAAGAAAAATCTGACGAAGATGATCAGGGTGATCCCTACGCTTAGCCGAATGAGCCGGAAGTTCATCCAGATAAGGCTGCATGATGTGACGAATATCATGAAAGGCATAGGACATTATGCGGTGAAATGTGGCCCTAGAATTTTTTAAGCCAAAAAGGAATGTTCTTATATGTGAAGGTACCCCAAGGACAGATGAAGGTTGTCTTGTGTTGATCAGTCGGGGGAATGTTGATCTGATTATAACCAGAAAAACCATCCATAAGGGAAAAAATCTCACTCCCGACACAACCGTCAATGATCTGATCGATGAAGGGAGTATGGTAATTATCCATAGGACAAGCTCGATTGATATCATGATAGTCAACACAAACACGAATAGTGCCTTGCTTCTTATCTACAGGAATAATATTAGAGACCCACTCTGTCAAGGGAATCAGATAAATGAAAATATATTTGAGAGGCTTTTCCACTTTAGCCTTAATGGCAGCAGCTTTTCGAGGATGAACTGGACGAAGACGCTGACGAAAAGGTTTCGAACCAGGGTAAGTAGGAATTGAATGCACCACGATGCTAGCATCAATGCCAGGCATTTCCTCATAGGACCATGCAAACACATCATGGAATTCGCAAAAAAGACTAGTATAGACTTGTACTTCATTGGAAGAACAAGTGACCCCAATATGGATGTTCTCGACAATTCTCAGTTTAACAGAAATGTCAATAGGCATCGTCTGTGTAATTTTACTCAAGTTACCTTCTGAAAAAATTTCATGAAACTGAACAGGCGTTTGAAGCGAAGGAGATGTAACCTAAGAAGAAAAACGCTCAAGACAAGTAGGCATGGCCTTGAGACTTGGGACAAACGAGGAACGATGATGATTATCGTCCCATGGGGGATCTTCGAGAGACATGGTTTCCACGATGGCCTCATCAGAGGGAACCACTTACTTCAAAGGATCAGGTGAATCAAAATTACCAAGCCAAGGGGATTGAGAATAAATGTCAAGAGACATGCTCGAATGAGCAAAATGAGTATTTGATGCGATGATGATTTCACAATAATCAATTTCAATAGGACTCAATGGCATCGAATCTTCGAAATAATTGATCTGTTCAGGGGAAGGGATAACCCATGGGTCATTAGTTCAAGAAATCATGTTGACCTGAACAGTATTTGGTGGGGGAAGATGAAAAATACCCATGAGGGCAAGATCCTTGAAAAGGCCTGGCCCTATGCTCTCATAGGGAGTAGGAATATTATCCACATATGGAATGTTGTTCGTTGAAGAAGAAGTGAAAAAAGAAAATTGATTGATAGTAACAATATTTCCTTCATGTGGGAATTTCAAAACATGAAAGAGAGTGGATGAAACACATAGCATTGCGTGAGTCCAACTGCGGCCGAGGAGAACATTATAATTGAGCTTAGCATCAACGACTTCAACTTCAAAAATGACTGTCTTCCCTTCTAATGTGATTGGTAAACTAGCAAGAACACCAAGAGGTTTAGAGTCTCTTCCATCAAATGCTTCAAGGCATTGGGTGACGAGGTAAGAGCTGGAGAGCCAATGGCTTTCCAAAAAGTAGATGAAATAACATAGGTAAATTCACCCTCATCCACGACTTCCCGGTGAATGTTCAAACCTTTTATACCAACATGAATGATGAGCGCAATTTGGTGTGGGAGTCACGGGACAAAATTCTGTAAATTTAAATCAATCAAGCTAGTATCGACAGGATCAACCCCACCTATCGTGGATAACAACACTTTCCATTGTGATGGAAAAATCTAAAGTACTTATAACATAGACATTGCGGATGGCGCTTGAGCCAAATCCTCAACAATATTGTAATGCTGAGGGGCACGAGCATTAGGATTGGATGAAGACTTGCGGAGCACACCTTTGGAAGGTGGTCGCACAACAAATTCAGTATTATGTTGTTCAATCTCAAGAGGGCCATAAACAGGTGGAGGAGGAGGACCATCAGTGATCTCCTTCCTAGTTGTCTGACGTGAACTAGAATAATATTTCGATCGAGTAGTAATAGAAATGGGTTCAAAACCGTTCATCATAAAATCCTGAGAACCAAATGGGGGACTGAGGTTTCTCTATAATCTTAGTTTGTTGAGTAGGAAAAGGTTCTTTAAGAACAACCGGAGTGCTTTGAGTGCCTTTGAGCAATCGTCTCACCTCAGACCATCGAGGACAGTCTTTGGTGAAGTGCCCTTCGTCACAAATCAAACAAGGATACTTCGGTTTGCATTGAGAACTATCAGCAAAACGAGGTTTCGATGAATCTTGTTTCAGGTTATCATATTTGGCCTTACCTTTACCCTTCTTCTCAGACTTAGAAGCATTATCCATAAGATTGGCCTGAACGACATTCACTTATGCAGGTTTTCTAGAATTCAGATTTGGTTGAGAAGCAACATGATCGAAAGAAGTAGCCTTCTTCTTCCCAGAATTAAATGGAGACTTCTGAGGAGTCTAAGATACGAAACCAATAATACCGTTAGCGGATGGAGTCGATGGAGGTTTATAAGTTCCAGGTTGAGGAGCATTAGGCAAGATATCATATAAAGTGCCATATTGAGCATACACAAGATCGAGGTACTGGGCGTAAGCAATGGCTTGTTCCTTGGTTACACATTCCCCCATAGCTATGTCTTTAGTAATCTGATTGACAAAGGAGGTAGTGAACCAATGAGTTAGAAGCTGATCAAGAATTTCAAATTTGATCATGCGACGACGTCGCCTCCACTCATGAATATGATCCAAGATATGAGTAGCTCGGTCTTGTCTCAATGAAGTGAGGAGGTGTGTCACAGTCTCATAACGGACCAACAACTGGAAATGTGTAAGGAATGCCATAGCTAAGGAATTGAAATCTTGAAAAACTCTACGAGATAGCTCAATGTACCACTTTGCAGTAGCACCAGTAAGAGTAGGCTCGAAAAGACGAAGCTGAATAGAATCTTCAACCAAAGAGTTAGAGGAACACCACAAGTGGTAAGTCATCACATGCATTTGGGGGTCTTCACTAGCTTTACCCTCAAATTTACAACAACCACCAGGAATCTTGGCCAGAACTAGAGGCCAATAAAAATTATGAAGAATGGATTCATTTGTCAATTTGGACACATCAAGTAATTCCAACATAGAAAGAAATGGTAATTGAGTATTAAAATTCATCAGAGGTCTTTGATAAGGACCCGTGTGTACATTCCACCTATTATGAATGGGATTCTGTCCCCATGCATTATGTCCTAAAAGATTCAAATCATAGGGGTTAGAAGCAGGAGAATTCAATTGATACTGGGATTGAGGACCAGGATATGGATTCGAAGTAGACCGTGGAGGTCTGTGCTGAGCAGTATAAGGATTCTGCTATGGAACATAAGCATGGATTTGAGGTTGATGATACAAAGGTGGATTTCTAGGGTAAGGAATCTGAGTTGTGGTATATATCGGTTGATATGAACCTTGAGGGTAGTAAGCGCCCTGCGGTTGAGTAGGTTGACCTTGCGGATAAGGTTGAGAAGGCTGCTGAGCAGGGTAAATAGGTAGAGCCAATTGCGAAATCGAAGGAATCTACTGGTGACAGATTGAAATGGCTTCTAAGCTGGTTGAAATGAATTTTGAAACTTTTGTTGGGGTCCAACAGGTTGTCCTTGTGGGAAAGGTTGGCCTAATGATTGTGATGGACCAGGTTGTCCCTAATAACCAAGTTGACCCAGAGAAGGACCAAAGGGTTGTCCTGGTTGCATAATATTGAGGTGCAATAGGTTGTCCCTGTGACGGATAAATTCCCCCCCAGGACCAAAAGATGATCCTCGTTGATTCAAAGTTTGACCTAAAAGACCAGAGGGTTGTCCATGTTGGGCCAAAGGCTGACCTTGTGAAGGTTGGCCTTGTGGACCTGTGGTTATCCCTGCAGACCAGAAGCAGGACCCTGCTGAGCTAAAGGTTGCCCCGATGAGGGTTGTCCTTGGAACACAGAGGGTTGCATAGGAAGAGTAGGTCCCATATGAGTAATAGTTGGATAAGGATCATAAACAGCCTGATAAGGATCAATAGGAGGAAAATAGACTAGATTACCATACACATCATAATGGTGTGGATAGATATATATGGAATTCCCAACAACATCATAGTGATGGAATCGAGGATTAGCATGAGCCTCAGACTACTGAGAAACCTGAGAACCCTACTTTTAAATAGCCAACATATATTCTTCAGAAGTAAGACCACCAAGAATCACAGGAGGAGTGGAAACTAAACTAGAAGCCACACAAACAGTTGGTTGAACTAGAACAGATGTGATAGTAACTGATAGACCAAGAGTCGAAGGTGATAGCCCCAATGAAGGTAGGACCGAACTTGGAGGAACAGTTATTGTGTTGGATTGCGAAGTGGATGCAACGCTAGATATGATCTGACTCAAGGATCTGTATCTAAGTGGAAGTGAGACCAACAGTGGTGAATATTGGGTTGAGGCACAAGAGAGATATTCAAGAAAGAGTTGATATTCTCCTACGGAAACAGGAAATCCTTCACTACCAACAGGATTGGAGGAATCCATATCTGAGTCCAAAATAAGATCTTTGAAAAGACTACTGGGACTAGGAGGTGTTGCAGTAGCAACAAAGGGTGATCCTAATGTAAGAGGAGGAAATTCTACTTCTTCCCCAAAGCCAGACCAAGCACTTGAAAAAGTCCAATTGAATTCAACTAGCTCGTCAAGCGGAGATTGAGTAGCAAGGGGTTGGAAAGATAGAAGAATAGGTTGTGAGAACTCGACAGACCTAGTGGATTGAGGGGTTTCAAAATAAATTTCCGCAAAAGAACCACCACTAGGAGGTAGTGAGGACGACGAAATTGGATGTTCTGCCACTTTTACTGTATATCATAACATGAAGGAAAAGAGATAACCAATCGATAGTGCCAAAACAAGAACCAAAGAAATCAATCAGGCCAAGCACGAAACTTTTTAATGGGCGTGTGATCATAGGTGATTAATTTTATAACATTGAAACCAAAATTCACTGTTTCATGTTTTAAGAGTCAAGAAACAGGAAAAATATGACTCTAGTCACTTTCAATTTGAAATGAGCGTGAAAGGACAAGTGCCTGATGATCTCTTCTCTTGTTTAAAGATTCACGAAAATATCGAAATGACTTCTTAGGAATTATAAGCAAGAGGATGTACCAGGTTTCCGTGAACTGCCATATACACCTTGGTGATCAAATGAAACAGAAATGACCAAGTACTTGACGTACGTGCAGGTAGTCTCGACGACTGTTGTGTTCAGTGTATCACGATTACAAGACGACAGACTCAGCTTCCTATGGATAAAAGTATTGCAACCTAGAGGGATCTCTCTTTATATACGCGATGGTACGGGGAGCACAAGTCCGTACTAGCGCTATCTGAAGCCAACAGGTGAGTGAAAACTACTAGGTTTTAAGATGCCGAAACACGTCTCTATCCTAGACCACTAGAAATATTGCATTAGGTTTCAATGTTGGCTTAGGTTCATTCAGTAAATTTTAAAGTTAATCTTGAATTAGGTTTCAATTTCCAAGCCTTAACGAATTTGGAGCTGAACTTCCTAAATGCAAACTATATGCAAATGAAAATCATTTCAGTTCGATGAATGCTAGTTATAAGAAGGATAGAAATATTTCAAACAACAACAAACAAACAAACAAAAGAGAAGAAACTTATAATGCCTCTAACGCAATCAATTGAAAATGAAACTCCTTCCTAGATGAAAAATTATAGTTATGTAAAGGAATGTTTGAATTTCAATGCAACGAAAGAATGCAAGATATTTGTTTTTGAATTTTCAATGAAATGAAGCACACATTGTACTAATTCAATAGAAAACAAAACAAACACTAGATTTAGTTTTGCGAATGTAGAGGCTTAGAATTGAATGATTCAATTAAGACAAAAAAAGAAAAACATTCAAGCTAATGTAGAAAACTTTCAATCAAAGAAGAGTTTCCAAAAATGATCCAGACAAGCAATGTAATCAGTGCTCAGAGAAAGAAGAAGACGGATCAATCGATAAAATGAAAAGACCATTCAAACAACAAAATACTCAAGAGGATCAAGAAAAACTCAGCATAATGATTTCAAAACCAATACTGACAATATTCAAAGGGACTCGTTTCAAGCAGAAGGCTCAGTGTACCAGAACACTTAGAAACCCTAAGGTATCAAATAACACCGACAGGAAAATGGACAAACGACTGAAGGAAACAAGTCTACAGTAGTTGACACAGTCCCCAAAGGCTTCAATCACATCAAAAATAACCCAGAAGAAAGAAAAAATGACCAAAATACTCATTAAGGAGGTCCATCCAAAACCTATAGGGGTTGGTGCGACTATAAGGATGTAATCCACGCCATACAGAGGTTGGCACGAGTGAAAATAGAGAAACTTGTGCCAATCGGCGCGAATATTCAGACAAAAACTGCGCCAAGCTAGATACCTATGGGAAAAAGAGGGAAAACAAAAACTTAACAAGCAGAGGCCAACCTTGACACTGTGGAGTTGAACAGAGGACGGAAATTAAGTAAACAAACCAGAAGAAGACAAAAAATGAAATCAATAATTGAAACTGACCCAACAGGAAGGAATGAAAAACTCAAACTGATCCCCAGTGGAGTTGCCAATTTGTTACGTAGGTAAATCCTCTCTGCGGACAGAGATGATCCCTCTAGCCCTATGGTGGGTCCAGAAACAAAAGGACACACTAAAGTGTTTCTTCCTAGTTAATGAATGAATGAAAGACATGGTAGATCGACCTACCTAGAATCCAATGTTGTCGTCGTTGCAAAAAGAGTAGTGGCCTCTCGCTCCCGTTTTGGTAAATCACAAACTATTCGCTGTTACGCTTGGACAAATGCACATGTAAAAAAAACAAGGACAAAATACAACAACATAGTTTCACTAACAAATATTAACCAGCCAAAGAGGGCTAAAGCTATCACATTACATAAACATCATAACACAATAGTGAAACCAACTAGTAGTCATGTATATATAAGTAGAAGGAAGAGGTACAATATATGCTTCGACATCGTTGTCTCCTCCAGCGGGGTTAAGTCGAAACGCTTCTAAGTACCTATCAAGGGATTCAGACGGAATGAGGACATGGATTCAAGCTCTCCTCAACGTGATTCCTTCTCTCTATCTTCTCTAGTCATTCAACTATCAGCTCTCCAAGTTTAGCTATTTAGCCATTCAGCTCTTTAGCTAGTTTGTACTAAGAGAGATAGCCCATTTTTTAGAGGAAAAGGATAAGGTTGGGATCCCTAAAAAGGTGGGAGGGAGTTCTATCCTTTAGGATATTTCCAAGGGAGTTGGAAACTACTAAATAAAGGAGGGAGTCTCTGGTTGTTTCAGTTCAACCACTCCCAATGACTCATCCTCAAGGTGGTTGGAATAGAGCCTTCACCTCTATTTTTTTTTAAAATTCCATAAACAGCTTGGTGTGAGCGCTTAACAAGGACAGAGTTCCAACTGGTGTGAGCTCAATGTTAATTTTCCAGATCGGTGCGAGAGTGTAACTGGCTACTCATGCCAAGGCAAAAAAAAGGGTTTTTATAGTTCTGCTTAGGGAATTGTCAACAAGAGGAATGCTACTCTCATGCAAAGGAATGCAGTGATGGTTTTTTCTAGGCATGACACTGCTTATTGGTCACAAAAATGACCCTCGAATGGGAGAGATGGGGATTGCAGGGACAGTGAAAAAATCATGTGTAACACCCAATCAGAGAATAACCCAGAAGGAAGGACTTTCCATCTAAAGAGGTAGAAAAGCATTGTTCTTTATTCAGCCTTGAGAATGAAATTTAAAATTTCAAAGTCTCAATTCCATTCATTGAATTAATCAAGAATGACCAATACAAGTTTCAAGTAGCCAGAATTCTTAAGGTTGACCAAATGTCTGATATGGTGAATATTAGTGATGACCACCTTGAGCTTTTATTTGGCCCTGTTGTAGATGGTAACTTAGAAGACAGTGAAGTTACACCTTTTTACCTCAGTCTCAGAATTAATGACTTCATTCTCCATAGATATATTCTAGACTCTGGGGCCTCACATAATCTCATGCCAAAAACCATCATGGAAAAACTAGGATTAGATATTACGAGGACATACCATGACCTTTACTCTTTTAACTTAGGAAGGGTTAAGTGTCCTGGTCTCTTCAAAGATTTAGTGGTGTCCTTAGATCAAATTCTAGCTAAGAATGTTCTTATGGATGTTATTGTAGGTGACATTCCTCTGATATATGGAATTATTCTCTCCCAATCATGGGGATCCAAACTTAAAGGCGCTTTGAAGTTATACTTTTCTTATGCTACTATACTAGTTTTTGGACAAGGCGGAAAATTATACAGGGAGAACAAGATGAAGTACATGATTAGTACCAAAGAAAACCCCCGTAATCACCCAATTCATGTTTTTCATACAAATTTCGAGTCATTTGTTTTATACAATGATGATTGTTCAAAATTATTAGAGGATTTGATGGAAGAAAGAGCATAAATTTCTAACATCTCAGATTGTGTTCAAGAATTTTCAAGTAAAAAAAAGAGAAAATTGGAACCAAGCATCTTGCAGCGAAGTGTATCAGTCAAAAGGACAACTGAAACAATAAAGGAGACATAGCCTATTGGGACAAAAGATCATTCTCAAACAAATAATAAAAATAAGTCATCCAAAATTGAGCTTCCCAATGAAGAAAATGGCTTTTCGACTATGGACTTTGATGGAGCCTTAGGTAAGTGTTATGCAAAAAAATATTCTCTAAAGAGAGAGACAATCCCTCTAGCCCTAGGATGGGTCTAGTAACAATAGGGGAGAATTAAAAACCTACTTTCCTAGATTGTAAATACATGTAGATCGTGAATAGATCACCTACCTCAATCTGATGCTAATTCCCATTTGAATCCTTTGGTCCTTTGCATTCCGTGGTCAGATCTTCACCACTACCGAAACTCAGTTACCTACACAAGGGATTTAAAAACATCAAACGTGAAATGATAACATATATAATTCATATAAAACCTACTTATATAATAAAGGAAAAATAAGAATCCAATCACACATTAAAGACACGAATGGAAAGCACAAACCAATCATATTACATTAAAATAGAGAGGGGGAGTTATAACCTGCACCTTGATGTCACAGCTCTCCTTCAACGGGTCCTGATCCAGGCATGTCTAGAAATCACTCTTTTAACTTGATGTGGACGACAAAAGGTCTCAACTCTCACTCGATATCTATAACAACAAAATATCTCTCTGTTGTTCTTCTATCTTTGTTCTAACTAGCAGATATATTGTAGATTGTCCATTATATAGAAAAGGAGGAGGGATAATGGATCCACTTTAGGTGGGGAAATGGGTTATAACTTTGGGTGGTTCCACTTTTGTAGGAACAAGGAGCCCAAAGGGAGAAGCTTGGCTCTATCCTTAGGAACAAAAAACCAGCTCTCTGCCACAAAGCTTCTAGAACTCAAAGCTTCACTTCCATTTCTAAAAAACTTCCCAGAAGAGGATTGCCACAAGTATGATCCTCATTCCAGCATCGATCAACACAACCCTAGACCAAAAAGAGGCCATTGGTGTGATAAAGACATAGAGAGGGAGTGTCATTCCAGATAATTAGGTTTTCAAGGAGCTGCTTCAAGAATGGTCAACAAAGAGTTTATTCATTTTGCTGAAAAGGACATGGAGGCATATTTTCATGATGGAAAATAGACACAGGGGTCATTTTTAGGGGTCTCCATGATTAGGAATGGGGAGTATAGGTATAGTGAGAAATTTATGTGTAACAGATGCCCCCTAAAGCATGAAGGTGGAATGAGAGTGAGGGTTGAAATGCTTTATGAATAAGTGCTACGACCAAGACATCGTTGTTGGAAAACCTGCGCAAACAAGAACACATACACATAAACTAATATTATTGAAATAATCACGTGAAATAAGGTATGGACATAGCCATCCATAGAAGTGCTAATGAAACATAATCCGAGGTATGGTCATAGCCATCCGCATAAAGAGGATCACAAATACAGACTCAAGGCATGGTCGCAGCCATTCAAATGAAGGAGTCATGTGTACAATCATGAATAATACATTTTTCCTCACACTCTTGGATTTATCAGACAAAACCTAGGGTTTTCACTCTATCATGACCTGATCAAGTACAAATTTAGGCATTCGAATAAATGAGCTAAAGTCGAACATGTAAGAAAATCGCTTGATTACCAACCAATGATGTAAACCATTAACAGGTGCGAGAGAAAACACCAATAATGACAATGGCTCTCAAGTTACTAGAAGTAAAATCCACGAGATGAAAATAAGGATTTTTCGTCGAACACTCACGGAATCACCTGGTCAAAGGCCAATTATGTAAGCCTATCGTCAGATGCGAACAACTTGCCATTAGGGCATGAAAGCTGTAAGGTACTGAAAAGGGGATCTCTGGATCAAATTCTCAAATAATGTGCTGAAGTCGACAAGAAGTGGTCCATCGAAGGAGGGCCATAATGTATCCCACATCATCGACACGAGATGAAGCCAATAAGATAATAATGAGAGTGATCAAAGAACCAGGAAATGGATGACATGAAGAAGGAGCTTCTCTTGAACATATGAGAGCCATGACTCTGGATTTGGTAGTATTTGAATCAAATGGAATTAAAGGTCATGTTTGATGAGAATGGTGATGGCATAAGAGGAAAACTAGATTTCCCAAACGCATGGAGGAAAAGTGACGAATGAAGGATATCCCCAACCCGACATGAAACAAAGGATGTTTCATGTTCAAAAGTGACATAATGCCAACACAAATGATTAATTATTTCCATTTTCCGCCACCATTTCTAGCCAGTAGCCCAATTATTTTTGTATACAAGATTGAAGGGGATGGCATATGCTTGTGATATAAGTTTTTCCTTTGGAAAAATCCATCCTAGTACATTTTACGAGCCCTAGGAAGGAGGAACTCAGTGTTTTCATGATGACGGATCCAATGTCGTTAAATTTTAACGAGTTCGACAATGGTGAAACTCAACGTCTTTTCATGTTTAGAGAGTTTTAAAAGAGGCAAAAAGAAAAACTCTAGATGGTCCTTTTTGTGAATAGTCCCTCATACCCAAAAAGGTAGAGAACAAAGTGTGAGAGAACCTCTTATTCACGATTACTAAGGTATTCCTTTTTAATAAATAATATATCCCAGCCCAAAAAAGGGGTAAACATATACTAGATAAATGACATTTCATGCACTTTAATGAGCTCAAAATGATAAGAACCTGACAATATTTTCATTTTTCAAGAGTTAGAAAAGAGCTGAAATTTGACTCTTCCTAGAGGAATGAGTGGTATAAATGATAGAAACTAGTTCTAGCTATGGTGGAATGGCTCAAATCATGATAAAATTCAATAAGTGGGCTAACAAGGCCACTCATTGTAGTGGTTCCTCAAGAATGGGTAAAACAATCAAGTGAAGGCATATGATTAGCCAAGCAAATGGTGATAATGGAATGAAAAAACTGAGGCTCATCTGACATAACAGGCTGATAAAATGGGTTTCATTTTTACACAAGCTTGAAAACATGGGAAATTTTTCTTGAAAAATTTGGCATGCCCCCAGCATGGTGACCCAATTCGAGGTACATGCCCCCAAGCTTAAGTGCATTCACCAGAGTAGACTTCTAGTTACTGACAGGTGGATGGAGTGAAGATTTAATTATGAGATCAAGTGAAAGACTCGACTCTTGTTTAACGATATTTGATCGAAGACTCGAATTGAAAAGGGAACTGGTGTCATTTTTAATGAGGTTGACATAGTAAAAGAACTATCCTCCTAAGACAAAATTTATTTTTAAGGAGGTTGACATAGTAAATGAAATATCCTCATGACATCTTGTTTCATGTTTTAAGGAGCTTGACACAAGAAAATGAACTGTGCTCAGAAAACCTATTCAAGACAGATAAGAAGTCATGGTTTCCAAGAGTTTGTCATCTAATGTGAGCATAACATCTCATAAATCATGATTGAATGCCCCCGGTAGATGGTATGCAACGACACTATCACTTGATGAGGGCAGTGAACAAGTGGCCACATAATTAACTTGTGGTGGGGAAGATACCACCAACAAGTACAGACCAAGAAGGGACGATGGTTATGCTAGATATCACGCTAGGACCAAAGAATGAAAGTTGATCGATTGTCACGATCTGACCTTTGTGTGGAAAAAAAATCATGCAAAAGAGGGATGAAACAAGCGCTCCCATGGCATAAGCATAGTTGCACCCCTGGAGTAAGTTAAAATCCAAGGGGTCTTGGAAAACCATCATCTCTATATAGACAATATTTCCTCCCAAAGTAATAGGTAACTTCAGAAGGATGCCTAACAGCTGATTGGTTCCTCGATTAAAGGGCAACCAATTTTGAGTAACAGGCACAAGTTGTAGAGAATAGAAAGCTTTCCACGTAGTTGAGGATAGAATACTAACCGAGGTGCCTTCATCTATAATCGTGCTAGGAAAGACCATATTGTAGGCCTGTACATTGATCTCAAATGGCACTTAAGAAGGAAGATGGTATCCCATGAATCAACTCCACTCAAAGGAAGCAACCAAACTACATGGAGGGGGTGCCATAGGAATAAGAGGATTATCCCCTTGTGTTATGGGAGTGGAAATACCATCCTCCTAGATTCTGGGAACGAGAGAAGGAGGATCATTTTCCAGAACTATGGAAACAGGAGTCGAAGGATCACCCTCATCGATTATGGAAATGGGAGGATCACTCTTTGGTCCTGGTGAAGCAGAGGAAACAAAGAGAACCTGACTGGGATGAGGCCCACTCTCAACAGAAAAGACCTGATGAACTGTGGGTGGGATCAGGTCGATATTTTTCTCAACCAATGATTGATCGGAAAAAAACTCAGGAGACTAACATTTAGAGATAGAGGGATCGACCGGATATAAATCTCGATCAATGGGTTGATCAACTAGTAGAGGACTCGAAGAAATTTTTTGATAACCAACGGGAATACAAGACTCAGAACTCATAGAGACTATCCCTCAAGCCCTAGGATGGGTCTAGTAACAACAGGGAATAATTAGAAACCTTCTTTCCTAGATTGTAAATGCATGTAGATCATGAATATATCACCTACCTCAATCTAATGCTAATTACCATTTGAATCCTTTCTTCCTGCGCGTTCTGTGGTCAGATCTTTGCCCCTACCAGCACTCTGTTACCTGCACAAGTGATCAAACAATAGAAAACATGAAAGCATAACATATATAATGCATATAAAACCTACTTAGCTGATCAAGGAAAACTAAGGATCAAATCACACATTAAAGGTGGGAATGGAAAGCATGAACCAATCGTATTATATTAAAATAGGGAGGGGGAGTTACAACCTGTGCCTTGATGTCACAAGTCTCCTTCAACAGGTTTTCATCAAGGCACATCTCCAAAGCACTCTTTCAACTTGATTTG
The DNA here is from genome assembly GCA_034641835.2 of Pinus albicaulis. NCBI lineage: Eukaryota > Viridiplantae > Streptophyta > Pinopsida > Pinales > Pinaceae > Pinus > Pinus albicaulis. The sequence goes on from CM076579.1 coordinate 593,649,636, forward strand.
GAAGGGTAATGGTCTCAACTCTTGCTCGATACATATAACAACAAAATATCTCTATGTTGTTCTTCTATCTCTTTTCTAACTAGCAAAGCTATGGGAGATTTCCCATTATATGGTAAAGGAGGAGGGAGCATGTATCCACTTTATATGGGGAAATGGGTTATCCCTTTGGGTGGTTCCACATTTGTAGGAACAAGGAGCCCAAAGGGACAAGCTAGGCTCTATCCTCGAGAGAAAACAACCAGCTCTCTGCCACAGAGATTCTAGATCTCGAAGCTTCACTTCCATTTTTTTTTTTAAATTGAGAAGAGGATCAACACAGGTATGATCCTCATTCCAGCACTGATCGGTGAAACCCTAGACCAAAAAGATGCCATCAGCTCGAGCAAGACATAGAGAGGGCGTGCCACTCCAGATAATTAGGTTTTAAAGAAACTTATTCAGGAATGGTCAAGAGAGAGTTTATTCATTGTGCTAAAAACAACATGAAGGCATATTTTCATGATGTAAAATAGACATAGGGGTCACTGGTAGGGGTCTCCAGGATCAGGAATGTGGAAAACAGGTATAGTGATAAATTTTTGTGTAACAAATGCCCCCCTAAAGCATGAAAGATGAACGAGAGTGAGGGGCGAAGTGCTTTATGAATAAGTCCCAGGACCAAGATGTTGTCGTCGTAAAACCTACATGAACAAGCACACATATACATAAACTGATATCTATGAAATAATCACATGAAATAAGGTATGGACGTAGCCATCCATAAAAGTGATCATGAAACAGGATCCGAGGTATGATTGCAACCATCCAAATAAAGAGGATCATAAATATAGACTCAAGGTATGGTCGAAGCCATCCGAATGAAGGATTCATGTGTAAAATTAGGAATAATACATATCTCCTCACAGCCTAGGCTTTATTAGACAGAAATTAGGGTCTTGCTATCCATCTGACCCGATCAAGTACAAATTCATGCATGCGAATAAATGAGCTGAAGTCGAACATGCAAGAAAATCGCCTGATTACCAGCTAATGATGTAAATCGTTAATAGGCGCAAGAGAAAGCACTAATGATGACAATGGATCTGAAGGTACTAATAGTAAAATCCAAAAGATGCAAATAAGGAGTTGTCATTGAACACTCGCAAAATCACCCGGTCGAAGGCCAATGATGTAAGCCAATCATCGGATGCAAACAACCTGCCATTAGGGCATGCAAGCTCTAAGGTACTGAAAAGGGGATCTCTAGATCAAGTTCTTAGATAATGTCCTAAAGTCAAAAATAAGTGATCCGTCGAAGGAGGGCCATAATGTATCCCACATCATCGACACGAGTTGAAGGCAATACGATAATAATGAGAGTGATCAGAGAACTAGGCAATGAAGGAGACGCAAAAGGAACTTCTATTGAACATATCAGAGACACGACTCTGGATTTGGAAGTATTTGACTCAAACAGAATGAAAGGTCATGTTTGACGAGAATGGTAATGGTGTAAGAGGAAAAACATATTTCCCAAACCCAGGGAGGCAAAGTGAAAAATGAAGGATATCCCCAACTTGACACGAAACAAAGGACATGTCATGTTGAAGAGTTACATATTGCCAACAAAAATGATAAATGATTTCCATTTCCCCCCACAATTTCTTCTGAGTACCCCAATTATTTTTGTATACATGCTTGAAGGGGATAACATATGCTTGCGATATAATTTTTTCCTTCGAACAAATCCATCCTAGTACATTTTATGAGCCCTAGGAAGGAGGAACTCAGTTTCGTCATGATGATGGATCCAATTCCATTAAATTTTAACGAGTCTGTCAAAGGTGAAACTCAGCTTATTTTCATGTTTAGAGAGTTTCAAAAGAGGTGAAAAGAAAAAATCTAGATGACCCTTTTCTTGAATAGTCCCTCATACCTGAAAAGGTATAAAACAAAGTGTGAGAGAACCTCTTATTTACGATTGACTAAGGTATTATTTTTTCATAAATAATTTATCCCAAAATGAAAATATGGGTAAATGTATAATGGGTAAATGAAATTTGGTGCACTTTAACGAGCTCCAAACAACAAGAAATCAATAGTCTTTTCATTTTTCAAGAGTTAGAAAAGAGCTAAAAGTTGAGTCCTCGTAGAGGAACGAGTGGTATAAAGGATAGAAACTGGTTATAGTTATTTTGGAATGGATCAAAACATGATAAAATTCAAGAGGTTAAATTGCAAGACCACTCATTCTAGTGGTTCCTCAGGAATGGGTAAAACAATCAAGTGAAGGTGTATGATCAGCCAAGCAGATGGTGACAATGAAATGAAAAAACCAAGGCTCATCTGATATAACAGGATGATAAAATGGGTTTCATTTTTACAAAATCTTGAAAACATGGGAAAATTTTCTTGAAAAAGTTGGCATGCCCCCAACATGGTGACTCAATTCGAGGTACATGCCCCCAATCTTCAGTGCATTTACCAGAGTAGACTACTAGTTACTGACAGGTGGATGGAGTGAAGATTCAATTACGAGATCAAGTGAAAGACTTGACTGGGATTTTACGAGATCTAATCAAAGACTCGAGTTGAAAAGGGAATTGGTGTAATTTTTTAACGAGGTTTACATAGTAAAATAACTATCCTAATAAGAAAAAATTCATTTTTTAGTGAGGTTGAAATAGTAAACGAACTATCCTCATGACAACTTGTTTCATTTTTTAAGGAGATTGACACAAGAAAATGAATTGTGCTCTGACAACCTGATCAAGTCAGATAAGAAGTCATGGCTTCTAAGAGGTTCTCATCTGATGGGATAACAACATCACAGAAATTGTGATTGAATGCTCACTGTAGATGGTACGCGACAACACTATCACTAGATGAGGGCAATGAATAAGTGACAACATAATTAACTTGTGGTGGGGAAGATACCACTAGCAGGTAAGGATAGAGAAGGGATGATGGTAGGCTAGATGTCATGGTAGAAGAAAAGAATAATAGTTTATAGATGGTCATGATCTGACCTTTGTGTTGAAAACAAATCACACAAAAGAGGGATTAGACAAGCGCTCCCATGGCATAAGCATAGTTGCGCCCTAGGAGTAAGTTAAAATCCAAGGGGCCTTGGAAAACCATCACGTCTATATAGACAATATTTCCAACCATATTAATAGGTAACTTCGGAAGGATCCATAATGGTTGATTAGTTCCTCTGTTAAAAGGAAATAGTTTTTGAGTAACAGGCACAAGTTGTGGAGAACCGAAAGCTTTCCAGGTAGTTAAGGATAGGATACTAATCGAGGCTCCTTCATCTATAATCGTGCCGAGTACAACCATATTGTAGGATTTTACAATGATCTCAAAGGGCATGTAAGAAGGAAGATGTTATCTTGTGAATTGAATCCAATCAAAGGAAGCGACCAAACTACATGGAGGGGGTTCCATAGGAATAAGAGGATTATCCCCTTGTGTTACGAGAGTGGAAAAACCATGCTCATGGACTCCACGAACGAGAGTAGAAGGATCATTTTCCAGAAATGCGGTGACGGGAATTAGAGGATCATTCTCTTGGATCATGGAAATGGGAGGATCACCCTTTTGTCCCAGGGAAGCAGAGGAAAAAAAGAGAACCTGACTGGGATGAGGCCCACTCTCGACGGAAAAGACCCGATGATTTGTGGGTGGGATTAGGTCGATCTTTTTCTCAACCAATTATTGGTTAGAAATGGACTCAGTAGACTAACTTTTAGAGAGTGCGGAATCGAACAGAGATAAATACCGATGAATGGGTTGATCAACTATCAGAGGACTTGAAGAAAAATTTCGATAACCAACGGGAAGACGTGACTCAGAAGCTGAGAGGGTATCCAAAAATTTAGTAGCTTTATCCATATAAGGATAGAGGTGAATGGGATGGTTCCCTTCACACATCCTATAGGGAATTTTGATCTTACCCTGTTTCTTACAAGTCTTATTATCTCTAGCTGAAGGCTCATCATCAAAATGATGCCCAGAGGTCGATGATGAAGGAATAATTGAGGCAACAGACCACACTTCTAACACCTTGAGAATACAAGGGAAATCATGAATAATATGGTCACACTCACATAGCCTGGAAGGGAATTTGACTTTACGGGACATAAAGAGAGGTTTCTCAACATTAGCGGAATCGGTAGCGATAGTTGCTTGTTTTCCCTCTTCCCTCTTCTTCTTCTTAGCCACTTGGTTACCAGAATCGATACTTTTACCAGGCGAAGAGGGAGAAAGAGGTGAAGAAACAGGCGAAGAAGGAAATATATTCACCTTGAGATCAACATCGGGTTAGCATGGTTCAGGTGGAGGAGAACGTGGTTCAGAAAAAATCAGTATATTCGAAACCATAGGGGTTGAAAATTACCAAACTGGAATACCAATGGTTATTCCTAGGAGGGACAACGTTTCCATATAAGAGGCACCAACATTTTCAAAAGAAGTAAACGAACCAAGATTCCCGTCTGAGGGGACCCCTAGGTTGATGAACTCAGGAATCGTTGCCATTGATCTCAATCTAAGATGAACACAAGTAAAATGTTATCTTGGGCGATAAATTTTAGAAATTAAAAACAAAACAAATCAAATTGGGTGAACTAGGCAGAAAGGATTACTAGGTACCCATGAACTACAATATACACGTTGGTGATCAAATAAAAGTGAAATGACAAAGGATTTAACGTATTACAGCCAATCTCCCTGAATGCTTTGTTCAGTGTATCACCTCTACAAGGCGGTCGACTCAGTTACTTATGGCAGGTTTGCAACCTAGTCTATGTCTCCTAAAATATACGCGATGGTACGTGGGATTCAAAATCCATACGAGTGTTGTATGATGCATAACCGTTCGATGAGATCGTCCCAAAATATACTTTCATACATCAATATACTTCCATTCGTGGGACTGGATATCACTCCCAGGTTTTAACGTAGACTGTTAGTGATAGCTCCTATGCTTAATGATGTTGGAACACGTCTCTAGCCTAAAACTCTAAATGTGATTCATTAGGTTCCAAATTCTCATTAGATTGATTCAATAAATTTTAAGGTTGATCTTGAATTATGTTTATGTTTCAAAGCCTTACCAATGTCATCTGAATCACTAAAATGCAACTAAATGAGAAAAGAGCCATTCATTTCTATGAATCCTACATTAATGAGGGAGAGAGAAACTCACCAATCAACGTAGAAAAAAAAAAAAACAAATTCATAGAATGACATTCACTTTTCTCTTCATGTGAATTTTTTTTTAAAGCTAAACAAAAAATTTACAATTTCCTTGCTTTCAGTAAATGCACTAAGAAGAAAATTGAAATGAAACTTTCATTTTATAAAGAGAAATGAAACAATTTTTTTTTTGTATTTTTCTTATAAGAAGAATGCGGAATGTAGAATGTGAATTAATCAACAATGCTTTGAGTAGTAATGAAATCTCTCAAACATGCATGTAAGCGGAAAATATTTTGAAAATAAGAGAGAGATGTAAACCATTTTCTTCAAAACAAAGAAATATTCATTCACACAATGATCAATCACTCAACAAAAACGAACTTCATTCGAAGGACAAGCAATTATAATCTATGCTTGATGGTGAATAGAAAATCAAATTCATTCAGAGTTGACAGATGAAAAATGTTATTCGTGAGAACAGACAAAAAGAGAAAACCCAATAAAACATTGAGCGTGAAATGTATGACAAGACTTGATTCAATGAGAAGTCTGGAAGTCAACAATGTAAGCAACCGCTCGTATGGCCCAAGGACACCTAGAAACCTTAGGAATATAAGGATGCAATTTTTACACAACATTTTTTCACTGTCCTTACAATCCCCATATTGCACATTGGAGGGTCATTTCTGTGACTAATAAGAAGTGGCATGCCTTGCAAAGACCATCATTGCAACCCTTTACATGAGAGTAATATTCCTTCTGTTGACAATTCCCTGAGCAGAGCTTCAGAAACCCTTGTTTTTTCCTTGGCGCGAGTAGCCAGTTATGCCCTCATGCCAATGAGGAAGACTAACACTGGGCCCCGCACTAGTTGGCGCCCTGTCCCAGTTAGCCACCCATGCCAAGCTATTTATGGAATGTTTTTTTTAAATACAGGTAGATATTCCACTCTAACAACTTCGAGGACAAGTCAATGGGAGTCGTTGGACTGAATAACCATGGAATCCCTCCTTTATTCTATGGTTTCCACCTCTTGGGAACCTCCTAAAGGATAGGCCTCCCTTCCACCTTTGCAGGGATCCTAGCCTCCTACTTTTCCTCTATAAAAAGAAGCTATCTCTCCTTGCATAAGCTAGCTGAACATGGAGAACTGAGTATACTATAGCTGAATTGTTGAAGAGATAGAACAAGAAGGAAATTCATTGAGAGAGTTTAAGTCCATGCCGTCATCCCGTCCGAATCCCATGATGAGTATCTAAGACGCGCTTCAGTTGAACCCCACTGGGGGAGACTGCGATGTCAAAGCTTTGGTTGTATCTCTTCCTTCTATCAATTCATATACGTGACTATTGTTTGGTTCCCATTTTGCGTTATGTCATTTGTTTAATGGAATATGCTTAACCCTCTTTGACTGGCTAGTAGTTATGAATGAAGTTATTATGTCATATGATGTTCTTGTTTGTTGATCTATGTGTAGGTATCCGAGCATGACTGCAGAAGGATCATGACTTGTAGAGCTAGGAGTGAGAGGCCACCACCACTACAGCCGCGACGACAACATTGGACTGCAGGTAGGTCGATCTACCATGTCTTCTTTTCATTCAATAATTAGGAACCTACACTCTAGAATGTCTCTTTGTTTCTAGACCCACCCTTGGGCTAGAGGGATTGACTCTATCCGTAGAGAGGATTCACCTGCTTAACAAATTTGCGACTCCACTGGGGAATCAGTGTGAGTTTTTCGTTTCAGTTTTTCGGGTTGGCATCAGTCATTAACTTGCTTATCTATCTTTTTTTGGTTTTATTACTTGTTTTCAAATCCATGTTCAGCTCCATAGTGTCAAGATTAACCTCTTCTCATTAGTTTTCTCCTTTTCCCATAGTTATCCGGCTTGGCGTGCTTTTCGCTGGAACAGTCGCGCCGATCGACGCAGGTTGCTTTTGTTGCACTCGCGCCAACCCCTGTTTGGTGCGGATTACCACCTTACAGTCACGCCGAATCCTATAGGATTTGGTTTGACCCCCTTGATGAGCCTTTTGGTCAATTATGCTTGACTCTGGGTTGTCTTTTGTGTGCAATTGAGCCTTTGGGACTATTTTTACTAATGTAGGCTTGTTTTTCTCAGTTGTTTGTCTATTTTATTATTAGCGTAGTTGAAGGACTTAGGGTTTATGAGTGTCTTTATGCATTGAGCCTTCTATTTGGAAATCAAGTCTTTTTGGTTGTTTTCAGTCTCATTCTCGGGTTGATTGCATTAAGTTTTCTTGACCCTTTTGAGTGTTTGCTTTGGTTGGATGATCATTTCATTTTTGTTTGATTCCTTCTCCTTTTTGCTTCGAGCATAGATTACATTGTTTTTTTGGGTCTCTTTGAAAACTTTATTTTGGTTTTGGAGATTGAAACATGAGTTTGATGCTTTCTTGTGCTTGTTTTGCGTTGATTGAGTTATTCAATTTCGATTCCTACATTCGCAATACTCAGGCTAGTGTTCATTTTTTTTTTCATGTAATTAGTACATTGTGTACTTCATTTAATTGGAAATATATATATATATATATATATATATATATATATATATATATATTTCATTCTTTCCTTTGCAGCAAAAGTGAAAAGTTCTTTTGCATAACTAGCATTTGATAATCTAGGAAAGAGTTTTTCATTTTTGTTTGATTGCATTAGATGCATTAGTGGATTTCTTCACATATTCTCATTGTTTTCAATTTTTTGAAATATCTCTATCCTTCTCGTAATTAGCATCCATTGCCTGGAAGATGGTGTTCTTTTGCATGTAGTTTGCATTTAGGAAATTTGAGATCCAAATTTGGTAGGGCCTTGAAATTGAAACATAATCCAAGATCAACTTTAAAATTCATTCAATTAACCTAAGGAAGCATTGGAACATAACACAACATCTTTAGTGGTCTAGGCTAGAGACGAGTTCCAGTGCCTTAAAACCTAGTAGCTGTCGTTTTCCATCTAGCTTTAGACAGCGTTAGTACGGACTTGTGCTCCCCTTACCGTCGAGTATATAAGGGGAGACACCTCTAGGTTGCAATCCTTTTATCCACAGGAAGCTGAGTCTACCGCCTTGTAACCATGATACACCAAACATAGCATTCGGGGAGACTACCTGGTTGTACGTTAAGTCCTTGGTCATTTCTTTTTCATTTGATCACCAAGGTGTATATGGCAGTTCAAGGAAACTTGGTACACCCTCTTGCTTAGAGTACCTAAGTAGTCATTTTGATATTTTCGTGACTCAATAAAAAGAGAAGAGATTGTCGAGCACTTGTCCTTTCACACTCATTTAAAATTTAAAGTGACTAGAGTCATCTTTTTCCTATTTCTCGAATCTTAAAATATGAAACAAAAAATTCTGGTTTCAGTGTCATAAAATTAATTGTCCACGATCGCACGCCCGTTAAAAGTTTTATTACTTGGCATGTTTTTTTTTTTCCTTAGATTTTGACCTTGGAGCCTTAGATTGGATATCTTTTATCCTTCTTGTTTTGAAATACAGTCATAGTGGAAAAACCACCAATTTCTTTATCCTCACTTCCTCCTACTGGTGGTTATTTTCCAAACGTTTCTTTTAAAACCCCTCAGTCCACTAGGTCTGCCGAGTTTTCGCAGCCTATTCTCCTATCTGTCTTGCCTCTTGCTACCCGATCTCCTGCTAAAGAGTCAGTTGAGTTCAATTGGCCTCCTTCAGGTGCTTGGTTTGGTTTTGGGGAAGTAGGATAATTTCCTCCTCTTACGTCGGGATCACCATTTTTAGCTGTTGCTCTACCTCCTAGTCCCCATAGTCTTTTCGAAAATCTTACGGTAGAGTCAGACATGGATTCATCCAGTCCTATTAGAAGTGAAGGAATTCCTATTTGTACAGGGGAATATCAATTTTTTTTTGAAGATATCCCTCGTGTTTCTAGTTAGTCATCTCCACTGTCGGTGTCACTTCCGCTTGGATATAGGTCCTTGAGTCATATTATGTCTGGTGTTGCATCCATAGCACAATCCAGTACATCAACTCCTCCTCGGATTTCGGTCCTTCCTTCGTTAGGACTATCAACTTCAACATATGATTTTTCTATTCCTGGTTACATCGGTCCCAGTCAAATATATTGTTTGTGTGGCTTCATCCACACCGACTGTTACGACTCAGTCATCAGGATGCTTTCATACTCGTAGGTTTATCTTACTTAATCCTACATGGCCTATCAATCAAAGTCCAGGCATCTCACAAGCCCGTGCTCTGGAGACTACACTAGCTAGTGCAGTTACAATTCCACCTATTGTTTCTACCTATGCTTTTGATGAGCACATATTTGAAATTCACCAACGTTAAGCTCCTTCTCTAGATGCTCAATTTCCTATAGCCCTGTTTGTTTGTAATATGACTTCGACTATTCCTATGATTCCTGGCGGCCTCACTTTCGAAGATTATTTGTTGGTTGTTTAGAAATAGAAATCTCAGGGTTTTCAGCCATCCCAAGTTCCTATCAATCCTCCACATCATTATGATGTTGTTGGCAACCCCGTCTGTTCGTTTCCTATTGATCCTTATCAGACCGTCACTCATTCAAGAAATTTGCTACAAGGAAAACCCTCAGGCTTACAAGGACAACCCTTACAGGGATAACCTTTGGCTTAGCAGGGAAAATCCTTTGGTCCTCAGGGAAAACCTTACAATTCGTAAGGGAAACCTTTGGTCCAACAAGGACAACCCACTGGTCCTTCAATTCAGTTTCAACCAGGCACTTCGTGTGTCGCCGGCGGGCCACAGGGACAACCTATTGCACAACAACAGCAATCGTACGTACAATATGGTCAAAATTTTGTGAAAAAAGGACTAACCTATGGTTCTCCTCTACGTCAACCTGGTTATCAGGGACAACCTGGTCCATCACAACCATCGACACCTCTCCCACAAGGGAAACCTGATGGCTCTCAGTATTCAGCTCAACCTGCTCCCCAGCCAATTCAATAGGTCCAGCAGCCGGTTTTACCTACTTATCCAACTTAGCGAGGTCTACCCACTCAATAGCCCACTTAACATGTTCAACAGGGTCTTCCTGCTCAACCCCAAGGCGCTTATTACTCTCAAGGTCAATATCAGCCGGTATATAGTGCGCCCCAAGTTTTTTACCCTAAAAATCAACCTTCATTGGTGTATCAGCAACCTAAAAGCCATGCTTACATTCTGCAACAAGCTCCATACATTGCTCAGCAAGGACCCCAATCATCTACTCAGACTCAGTATCCTAGTCCTCAACCCTAGTATCAACAGAATTGTTAGAAAATTAAGTATTATAGAGAAATGAAACACGTAAAATATGTAGAAAACACAAGCACACAAAACACATAAAACCAGAGAGACACAGATATACGTGGTTCACCCAGTTTTGGCTACGTCCACCCTAAAAAAATAGTCCTTCCTTTCTATTATCCAACAAAATGAACAGACACAACCTACAGCAGATCCGCTGTAATATCCTTGGTTCTCTCTCACAGTCTCCCTATCTATTTCTCATTCTGAGAATCCACATAAAATACACAACTGCAATACAGTACCTTCATACAAAGCGAGGGGTTTCCTTCTAGGGAAAAGAACCCTAAACTAAACATAACTTCTACTGTCAGATCATCTGCCTAATGAACAACCTAGATTGACTAGAAATTACTATACTTTTACAAGGCAATTTTACATCTGTTTTTAGCTTCAGGGGCGCTGCCCCCGAAAACCCCCGCCAAGGGAGGGCTCCATAAAGTTGCAGTTGCCCGCCCTGGACCCCCTAAGCTGCATTTAATTACGGGTTAAGGTACAGGGGTCCAACATTGTGATACAAAATAAATAAGATAATCAGGCTCCACACCCAACAACCTCCCACTTGGAGACTCATTGTAGCAACTCCACTACTGCTTCATTTGCTGGACAATGACTCCTCTTTGGACTTGGCTATTTCTCATATTCATCGTCATCCTTGAAGACCAGTTGAATTTGAGTATATTCTTAGTCTCTCCCTGGTTACAACTTTTGTTAGCATATCTGCAGGATTCTGGCTAGTGTGTATCTTTTCCATCTTCAACTATCCATCTTCCAATACTGACTGTATGAAATGGTACTTGAGATGTATGTGTTTAGTCCTGGAATGAAATGGTGAGTTATTTTCAAGATGAATGGCACTTTGTCTATCACTGTATAATGTTCCCATATCATGATTCTTACCCAATTCATCCATAAAACTTTGTAACCAAATCATTTCCTTACTAGCCTCTGTAGCAGCAGTGTACTCTACTTCTGTTGTTGAAAGTGCAACAACACTTTGGATTTTTGAAACCCAACTGACAGCTGTTCCACCTACAGTAAATACATATCCTGTAGTGCTCCTCTGATTATATCTATCACCTGCCATATTTGCATCAACATATCCCTGTAGAGAAATGTTTGAACCACCAAAGCATAACGCTTGATTTGTGGTACCTCTCAAATATCTGAGAATCCATTTCACTGCCATCCAATGTTCTTTTCTTGGATTTCTCATGTACCTGCTTAAAACTCCCACTACATGTGAAATATCAGGCCTAGTGCAGACCATTGCATACATTAAGCTTCCAACTGTTGATGCATATGGAGCTTTAGACATATAGTCCATTTCTTCTTGGGTCTTGGGGCACATCTCCTTACTAAGTTTGAAATGGCTAGTAAAAGGTGTACTAACTAGTTTTACATTCTGCATATTAAATCTTTTCGACACATTTTGTATGTACTCATTTTGAGACAGTGTTAATTTGCGATTTTTCCTGTCTCTAGTTATTCTCATACCAAGGATTTGTTTTGCATCTCCTAAATCCTTCATTGCAGATGAATTTGCCAATTTTATTTTGAGAAAATTGATTTCCTGCATGTTAGACCCTGCAACAAGCATGTCATCTACATACAATAACAATAGAATATACCTATTGCACAACAACAACAATCGTACATATAGTATGGTCAAAATTTTGTGCAAAAAGGACCAACCTATGGTCCTCCTCTGGCTCAACCTGGTTATCAGGGAAAACCTGGTCCATCACAACCATTGGACCAACCTCTCCCACAAGGGCAACCTGATGGTTCTCAGTATTTAGTTCAACCTGCTCCCTAGCCAGTTCAATAGGTCCAGCAGCCAATTTTACCTACTTATCCAGCTCAGCCAGGTCTACCCACTCAATAGCCCACTCAACCTATTCAGCAGGGTTTTCCTGCTCAACCCCAAGCCGCTTATTACTCTCAAGGTCAATATCAGCCGGTATATAGTGTGCCCCAAGTTATTTACCCTAAAAATCAACCTTCATTGGTGTATCAGCAACCTCCAAGCCATGATTACATTCCGCAACAAGCTCCATATGTTTCTCAGCAAGGACCTCAATGGTCTACTCAGACTCAATATCCTAGTCCTCAACCCTAGTATCAATAGATTGTTACAAAACTAAGTATTACAGAGTAATGAAACACATAAAATATGTGGAAAACACAAGCACACAAAACACATAAAACTAGAGAGACACAGATATACGTGGTTCACCTAGTTTGGGCTACGTCCACCCCAAATAGCCAATCCTTCCTTTCTATTATCCAAAAAAATCAAGAGACACAACCTACAGCAGATCTGCTGTAATATCCTTTGGTCTCCCTCACAGTCTCCCTGTCTCTTTCTCATTCTGAGAATCCACATACAATACACAGCTGCAATAAAATACCCTCATACAAAGCGAGGGGTTTTCTTCTAGGGAAAAAAACTCTAAACTAAACATAACTTATACCGTTAGATCATCTGCCTAATGAACAGCCTAGATTGACTAGAAATTACTATACTTTTACAAGGAAATTTTACATCTGATTTTAGCTTCCGGGGCGCTGCCCCCGAAACCCCCTACCACGGGAGGGATCCATAAAGTCGCAGCTGCCCCCCCTGGACCCCCTAGGCAGTGTTTAATTACCGGCGGCATTGCCGCCCCACTAAGTTACAGGGGTCCAATGCTGTGATACAAAATAAACAAGATAATTAGGCTCCACACCCAACAATCTCCCACTTGGAGACCGATTGTAGCAACTCCACCGCTGCTTCATTTGCTGGACAATGACTCCTCTTTGGACTTGGCTATTTCTCATCTTCATCGTCATCCTTCAAGACCAATTGAAATTGAGCATATTCTTAGTTTCTCCCCGGTTACAACTTTTGTTAGCATATCTGCAGGATTCTAGCTAGTGTGTAACTTTTTGATCTTCAACTATCCATCTTCCAATATTGACCGTATGAAATGGTACTTGAGCTGTATGTGTTTAGTCTTGGAATGAAATGTTGAGTTCTTTGCAATATGAATGGCACTTTGGCTATCACTGTATAACGTGCCCATATCATGCTTCTTACCCAATTCATCCATAAACCTTTGTAACCAAATCATTTCTTTACTAGCCTCTGTAGCAGCAACATACTCTACTTCTGTTGTTGAAAGTGCAACAACACTTTGGATTTTTGAAACCCAACTAACAGCTATTCCACCTATAGTAAATACATATCCTGTAGTGCTCCTCCTGTTATCTCTATCACCTGCCATATATGCATCAACATATCCCTGTAGAGCAATGTTTGAACCACCTAAGCATAATGCTTGATTTGTGGTACCTCTCAAATATCTAAGAATCCATTTCACTACCATCCAATGTTATTTTCTTGGATAGTTCATGTACCTGCTTACAACTCCCACTGCATGTGCAATATCAGGCCTTGTGCAGACCATTGCATACATTAAGCTTCCAACTGCTGATGCATATGGAGCTTTAGAAATATAGTCCATTTTTACTTGGGTCTTGGGGCACATCTCCTTACTAAGTTTTAAATGGCTAGCAAAAGGTGTACTAACTAGTTTTTCATTCTACATATTAAATCTTTTCAACACCTTTTGTATGTAATCATTCTGAGACAGTGTTAATTTGCGATTTTTCCTATCTCTAGTTATTCTCATACCAAGGATTTGTTTTGTAGCTCCCAAATCCTTCATTTCAAATGAATCTGCCAATTTCTTTTGAGCACATTTATTTCCTGCATGTTAGACCCTACAAAAAGCATTCCATCTACATACAATAATAATATAATATAGCTGACATCATTTTGCTTTTTCATATAAACACAATGATCATAGTGACATCTAGTATAATCTTGTACATACATAAACCTGTCAAATTTTAGATACCACTGCCTTGGAGCCTATTTTAAGCCATACAAGCTCTTCTTTAACCTGCACACTAATTTTTCTTTCCCTTTTACCTCATATCCTTCTTGTTGCTATATATAGATCTCTTCCTCCAAATCTCCATGGAGAAATGTTGTATTTACATCTAACTATTCAAGATGTAAATATTCCACTACTACAAGACTTAAAATAGTTCAGATTGAAGTCATCTTAACAATAGGAGAAAATATTTCATCAAAATCAATACCTTTCTTCTGTGAAAACCCCTTCATCACAAGTCTAGATTTGTACCTCTGTTTTCCTCCATCTTCTTCCTTCAACCTGTAAACCCATTTATTCTGCAATGTAGTTTTACTTGCAGGCAACCTGAAAAAGTCCCAAGTCTGGTTATGCATTAAGGAGTCCATCTCTTCTTCCATGGCTAGCTCCCACTGCTTCATTCTTTCAACCTGCATTTCTTCTTCATAACATTCAGGTTCACCAGAATTAGTCAACAATAAATAATATAATGAAGGAGAGTATCGTTCAGGGGGTCTACTTATCCTGGTAGATATTTTAACACCACTTTCAGGTGTTTGAGGTGTCTGTTGTTGTTGTGGTGCTTGCTATTGTTGTGGCTGTTGATTATTATTATTTTTAGGCACCTTTACTTTTTATGTGATCTCATCAAGAACTGTGTATTCTATGTTTTCTTTTTCCTGTTTCTTTTCCTGCAACTGATTCTTATACAAGAATTTTTCATTGAATATTACATCTTTGCTCCTAATGATTTTGTGATTTTCATAATTATATAAGCGATAACCAAAATCATTAACACCATATCCAATAAAGGTACATTTCTTTGATTTTTCATCAAGCTTTGTTCTATTTTCTTTATTAATATGGACAAAGGCCTGACAACTAAAAGGCTTTAAAAAAGAGTAGTTTACCTTTTTACCTGTCCATGCTTCCTCTGGAATACCACCATCCAAGGAACTTGAAGGCCCTCTGTTTATTAGACAAACAGCAGTATCTACAACATTTGCCCAAAATTGTAAAGGCAATCCTGCATGCAATCTCATGCACCTTGCACGCTCCATGATTGTTATGTTCATCCTTTCTGACACACCATTTTCTTGTGGTGTTCTTGGAACTATCTTCTCTCTGTGAATTCCATGCTCTGAACAGTACCTATCAAAATCTTTTCTACAATATTCACCTCCATTATCTGATCTAAGACACTTCAACTTCTTTCCTATCTCAATCTCAACGAAAGCTTCCCATTTCTTGAAAGTATCAAATACATCATATTTATTCTGAATACAATAAATCCAAGTTTTTCTAGTTGCATCATCAATAAAAGTAACACAATAATGAGAGCCACCAAGAGATGATACCTGAGTAGGTAGCCATACATCTGTATGCACAAGCTCTAATTTTTCACTCTTCTTTTCTTTCCCAACACTGAGAAATTTGACTCTCTTATATTTTACATAAATGCAATTCTCACAGAAATCCAAATCAACATTCTTCAAACCCGACAACAAATTTCTTGAGTGAAGAATTTTCATCCCCTTCTCACTCATGTGTCTGAGCCTATGACGCCATAATGCTGCATCTGCTCCTTTGGAAGTTAAAGCATTAACAGAGTTAGAAATACCATTGCATAAATACAATGTACCAACCTTTTCACCTTTTGCTATTACCAGGGCTCCTTTGGTGACCTTCCAAGTTTTACCTGTGAAAGTTGTCACACAACCTTCAGTGCCTGACTGCCCTGTTGAAATCATATTTTTCTTCAGATCTAGAACATGCCTTACCTCCTTTAATAGCCATTGGTTTCCATTCTATTGTTTTACAAGAAATTTACCCATTCCGACAATTTTACAGGGTTTATCATCACCGAAACGGACTTGTCCAAAATCTCCTTGAACATAGTCATGAAAATATTTCTTATCAGGTGTGGCATGGAATGAGGCCCCTGAATCTAGTACCCAGGAATCAGTAAAATTTTCAAAAGAAAGAACCAAAGCATCTTGTAACACATCACTTGTCACATTTTCTTCATGATTTTTTTCTTGTTGTGTGTCTCATTCTTTTCCCTTCTGAGATCTACAGTATTTCATCAGGTGTCCTTTCTTTCCGCATTTCTAGCACACTATCCCCGATCTAGACTTGGATCTACCTTTCCTTGATTTACTGTGATATCCCGAGCTCTTTCCTCTCTCCATTTTTCTTCCCCTAGAATCTTCACTCAAAGCATTACCCGATGTCTCACTGGAGCTTTTCCGTCGCATTTCCTCGCTAAGGATAGTGCCGACAACATCATCAAACTTTAAAGTCCTAGATCTAGAGACATAGTTACTAATGGCCATAACTAAACCATTCCAGCTTTCCGGCAATGAGCACAGAAATAAAAGAGCCCTAACTTCATCATCAAAGTTTACCACTACAGAACTTAACTGATTGGTAATTGTATTAAAATCATTTAAATGGTCTGCAACATATCCACCTTTCGACATCTTCATATTAAATAAATGTTTCATAAGAAATACCTTGATTGAGGCCGAGGGTTTTTCATATAATTTCGCCAATGCCTTAATCAAACCCTATGTTGTTGTTCCCTTTGAAATATTGAAGGCTACCGATGCCGCAAGGCACAACCGTACTGTTCCGAGTGCCTTTCTATTGAGAATCTCCCATTATGCGTCTGTCATAGCTATCTGCTTCTTTGTTTTTCAGCTCAATGGTAGGTATAGATCTTTCTGATATAAATAAAATTCCATCTGCATCTTTCACAGCGGGAAGTTTTGGCCATTAAATTTCTCGACCTTAAACTTACCATCTTCCGCCATTGCTCCCACTCGAACTAGGAACCCTTCTTTCCTGTGAGTTTATCAGCCAAATAGACCTTCGGATTTGATACTAGTTGTTAGAAAATTAAGTATTACAGAGAAATGAAACACCTAAAATATGAAGAAAACATAAGCACACAAAACACATAAAACCAGAGAGACAAATATATACGTGGTTCACCCAGTTTTAGCTACGTCCACCCCGAACAGCCCGTCCTTCCTTTCTATTATCCAACAAAATGAAGAGATACAACCTACAACATATTTTTCGTAATATCCTTTGTTCTCTCTCACAGTCTCCCTATCTGTTTCTCGTTCTCAGAATCCACATACAATACCCAACCGCAATACAATACCCTCATACAAAGTGAGGGGTTTCCTTCTAGGGACAAAAACCATAAAATAAACATAACTTCTACCATCAGATCATCTTCCTAATGAACGGCCTAGATTGACTAGAAATTAATATAATTTTACAAGGAAATTTTACATTTGTTTTAGCTTCGGGGGCGCTGCCCCTGAAACCCCCCACCAGGGGGGGGGCTCCCCCCAGGTAGCATTTAATTATGGAAGCCGTTGCCGCCCCATTAAGGTACAGGGGTCCAACACTATGATACAAAATAAATAAGATAATCAGGCTCCACACTAAACAAGAATTATCCTACTTCTAACCCCTATGCTGAGAATCCACCAAGACAAAATATATGGGGGGAAATTTCCTCTCAAACTAGGTGGAATGTGAACACGGGTCCTTATCAGGGACCTCCAATGACTCAATTACCATTTCTTGCTACATTGGAATTACCAGATGTATCAAATTTAATGAACGATCCCATTCTTCATAACTCATATTGGCCTCTGGTTCCGACCAAGATTCCTAGTGATTGTCCTAAATTTGAGGGCAAGTCTGGCGAAGAACCCCAAGTGCATGTTATGACTTACCACTAATGGTGTTCCTCTAACTCTTGGGTTGACGATTCTATCCTATTCCAACTTTTCCAGCGAACTCTTACTGCTGCCACTGCAAAGTGGTACATTGAGCTATCTCGTGGCATCTTCCAAGACTTAAATTCTTTAGCTATTTCACTCCTCACGCATTTTCAGTTACCCGTCCATTAAGAGACTGGGACCCACCTCCTCACTTCATTGAAACAAGACCAAGCTACTCATATCTCATATCATATTCACGAGTGGTGACGTTGTCGTCGAATGATAAAATTTGAGATTCCTGATAAGCTTTTGACTCATTGATTCACCACCTCCTTTGTCAATCAGATTGTGAAAGACATAGCTATGGGGGCATGTGTAACCAAGGAACAAGCCATTACTTATGCCTAGTACCTTGATCTTGTGTACACTCAATCTGGTGCATTTTATGATATCTTGTCTGATGCTCCCCGAACCGGAACTTATAAACCACCGACGAATCCATTTGTCAATGGTATTATTGGTTCTGTATCTCAAACTTCTCAGAATTCTTCTTCTTCAAACTCTGGGAAGCCGAAGTGTACTTCTTCCAATAATGTTACTTCTCAGTCCACCTCGAATTCTGGTAAGACCGTAGAAGTTAATGTCGTTCAGGCCAATCTGGTGGATAACGCTTCTAAAGGTAGAAATTAGGGCAAAGGTAAGGCCAAAGCCGATACCCTGAAACTGGATTCTTGGAAAATTTTAGTTGGTGATGGTTCTCAATGCAAGCCGAAGTACCCTTATTTGATTTGTGATGAAGAGCACTTCACCAAGG
Organism: Pinus albicaulis; assembly: GCA_034641835.2. Lineage (NCBI taxonomy): Eukaryota > Viridiplantae > Streptophyta > Pinopsida > Pinales > Pinaceae > Pinus > Pinus albicaulis. The sequence goes on from CM076579.1 coordinate 593,668,636, forward strand.
ACTGCCCTTGATGGTCTGAAGTGAGCTGGTTGCTCAAAGGCACCTAGGGAACGACGGTCATTCTTAAAGAACGTTTCCCATCTTAGTAGACCTAGATGGTAGAGCAACCTTAGTCCTCTGTGCATTTGGCTCTCAGGTGTTCATGATGAACGGTTCTATAGTCATTTATATTACTACTTGATCAAAAGATTATACTAGATCATGTCAAGAAATGGGGAAGGATATCGTTGATGGTCCTCCTCCTCTGCATGTTTCTGGCCCTCTTGAGATTGAAAGAGCTAGTGTTGAATCTATTGTACGACCACCTTCCAAAGGTGTACTCTGCAATTATTCTTACAATCCTGATGCACGCGCCACTCACCATTATAGTATTGTTGAGGATTTGGCTCATACGCTGTCTGTGATTTCCACATTAGAAGTACTTCAGAGTTGTCCATCTCAACAAAAGGCTTTGTTGTCTGCGATTGGCGGGGTTGACCCTATTGATACTAGAATTCTCACTTTCAATTTAGAGAATTTCGTTCTGCGACTTCCGCATCAGATTGCACTAATTATCCAAGTTTTTGTTAATGGTATTGACATTCATCGAGTAGTTGTGGACGAGGGTGTATCAACCTATGTCATGTCATCTTATTGCTGGAAATCTATTGGTTCTCCATCCCTGAATTCATCACCAAATGCCCTTGAAGCATTTGATGGAAGGGAATCTAAGCCTTTAGGTGTTCTCACTAGTTTACCAATTACTTTGAAGGGGAAGACAATCAATGTCGAGGTAGAGGTAGTTGATGCCAAGCTCAATTATAATCTTCTCCTTAATTGTAGTTGGACTCATGCAATGCTATGCGTTTCGTCCACTCTCTTTCATGTTCTAAAATTTCCGCACAAAGGAAAGATTGTTACTTTTGAACAATTGTCCTTCTTCACCTCTTCTTTCGAGAACAACGTTCCATATGTGGATCAGATTCCTACTCCCTACAAGAGCGTAGGGCCGTGCCTTTTCAAGGATCTTGCCCCCATGGGTATTTTCCCCTTCCTCCACCAAACACTGTTCAGATCAATATGATCTCTCGGTCTGATGACCCATGGATTATTCCTTCACCTGAATAGATCGATTCCTTTGGAGATTTGATGTCGTTCAGTCCGATTGAGATTGATTATTGTGAAATTTTTGCGGCTTCAGAAACTCTGTCCTCTGATCATGCTCCTTTGAACATGTCTCTTGAAATTTATTCTCAACCCCCCTGGCTTGGTGACACAGATTTTCCTGATCCTTGGAAAGAAGTGTTTCCCTCCAATGAGGCTATCATGGGAACTATGTCTCTTGAAGATCCGCCACGGGGTGATGGTCATCATCATTCCTCGTTCATGCCTGGCCTCGGGGCCATGTTTATGTGTCTTGAGTGATTTGCATCTCACGTTCCTTCTCCTCCATTTCAAATGCCTGTTCTGACACATGACGTTTTTACGGAAGGTAACTTGTAATATTACATAGACGATACCTATTGACATTTCCATAAAACCGGGAATCGTCGAGAAAATCCATATTGGGGTCACTTGTTCTTTCAATGAAGTACAAGTTTACACTAGCCTTTTCTGCGAGTTCCGTGATTTCTTTGCATGGTCCTACGAAGAAATGCCCGACATTGATTCTAGTATGGTGGTCCATGAAATTCCTACTTACCCGCATTCGAAACTTGTTCGCAAGCGTCTTCATCCTATGCACCCTAGAAAAGCTGCTGCCATTAAAGGTGAAGTTGAAAAGCTTCTCCGAGCTAGATTAATTTATCTAATTCCCTCGATAGAATGGGTCTCTAATATTTTCCCTATAGATAAGAAGCAGGGAACCATTCAAGTTTGTGTTGATTATCATGATATTAATTGAGCTTGTCCTGACGATAATTATCCTACTCCTTTTATCAATCAAATCATTGACGATTGTGCTGGGAGTGAGATTTTTTCCCTCATGGATGGTTTTTCTAGTTATAATCAGATAAATATTCTCCCGAATTATCAACATCAGACTGCCTTCATCTGTCCTTGGGGTAATTTCGCATATAAGAAGCTCCCTTTTGGCTTAAAGAATGTTAGGGCCACATTTCAGCGAGCGATGTCGTATGATTTTCATGATATTCATCACATTGTTTAGCCTTATCTAGATGACCTTCCAGCTCATTTAGCTAAGCGTATAGACCATCCTGACCATCTTCGTTAGATTTTTCTTCGATGTCGACGCTACAACATTCGGCTTAATCTGCATAGGTGTGTCTTCTGCATTTATTCCAGTAGAATCCATGGGTTTATCGTGTCAAAAGACGAAATTCTCCTCGATCCACTCAAGGTTGAGGAAATTATCAATCTCCCCTCTCCCTCTTCATTGCATCAGTTGCAGTGTTTGCAAGGGAAGGCTAATTTTTTATGTCATTTCATACCTAACTATGCATAAGTGGCTAAAGGATTCACACGATTATTGAAGCAGGGTGTCCCATTCTGTCGAGATGAAATTTCTTAGGATTCCTTTCATGCACTGAGGACGTTGATTGTCAATGATCCTCTACTGCGTCCTCCGAACAATCATCGTGATTTTTCCCTCTATTTAGCCTCTACTTTTAGTACGATTACCATGGTTCTAGTACAAGATGATGATGACGGTAACGAGCATGTTATCTATTACCTATCTTGTAATCTTATCGATCCTGAGACATGCTATGAACATGTCGAGAAGTTAGTGTTATCTGTTGTTCAAGCAGTTCAACGTTTTCTTCATTATATTCTTTTGCGCACTGTAACCGTGATTTTTGATTGCAACCCTATGACCTATATATTGTCTCAAAAATTGTTGGGGATAAATACTTGAAGTGGTTTTTCATCCTCCAAGGTTTGATTTGAAATTCACTACTTCCAAGTCGAAGAAATCATTAGTCTTTGTTGACTGGTTCTGTTCCCTCCCTTCAGACTCTGCTCCCTCTCGTTTTGAGGAATACATTCCAGACGATACAATTTTCTTGATTAGCACCCTCGATCCTTGGTACGGTGATATCATTTTCTATCTCCAGACTTCTACTTTCATATCTGAGTTGACGAAGGATGCCCACTGATGCATCTGACATCAATAGCAAACTTATCATATAGTCGTAGATACGCTATATCGCGTCAAAGTGGATTCCATACTCCGTCGATTTTTGACTCTCGAGGAAGCTAAGAAATCCCTGAATGATTGTCACAGTGGTGACTGTGGCGGTCACATGTCTGGTGATGCCATTGCATAGAAAATTATTTGTGCTGGTTATTTATGGCCTTCTATATTCAAGGACTACATTGTCGTGGTTCGTAAATGTCATGATTTCCAGATCTATCAGCGCAAGATGCATGTGCTACCTGTACCTCTCCATCCTGTCATTAGTGTTGGTCCCTTTGCGAAGTGGGGCATTGATTTTATGACGTGTAACCCTCACTTGGCCGGGGGGCATGCTTATACTATCATAGTTGTTGACTACTTCACCAAATGGGCCGAAGCAATGCCTACACTTGCCGTCGACGGTAAGGTATCTGCTCAATACATATTCAATCACATAATTTCTAGGCTGCTCAATACATATTCAATCCATCGTTACCAATCATAGTTCAAATTTTTGGCATTGTATGGTGGAAAAGTTGACTTTTAAGTTGGTTTTGCGTCACGATAGCTCAACATCGTACTATCCTCAGGCCAATGGCCAGGTTGAACCTGTAAACAAAGTACTTTTCACCGTGATTCAACGTACAATTGGGATCCACAAATCAAATTGGCATCTCATGTTATTTTCGGCTCTTTGGGCATACCGAACTTCAGTTAAGAATGCAACTAGATTCAGTCCTTTTCAGTTGGCTTATGGTCTGGAAGCTACTTTTTGAATTGAGTGTGAAATACCTTCGCTCAATTTGGTTGTTTAATTACTACTGGAAACTTCTCCAGAAGAAGAGAATCTCCTCTACTTAGAAAGGTTGTATGAAACTCGTCGCTTTGGTTCTCTGGTTATTGAAGCATAGAAGAATCGGGTCAAAGCTCATTTTGACCAATCAGTTTCCCCTCATTCATTTTTTGAAGGAGACCTCATCCTCCTGTACGAACAAGCTCATGATAAACTAGAGGTAGGCAAATTTCAACCCATGTGGCATGGGACATACATTATTAAACGCATGTTGCAGAATGGGGCATATGAGCTCATTGATTACAAATCTCATTCTCTAGAACAGCCCAGAAATGGGTTGTATCTCAAAAACTATTATGCATGAGTCATTCATGCATGACTTGTGTACATATGAGTTGTTTTTATTTTTTTACATGTTTTGGTTTGGTGTGCTTCATGATCATTTTTTTTGCTTATTGGACCTTGCTTATTGTGCAGATGTCTATTACCCCCTATGTCGATTTCATGGATGGTGCTTCCCATAGTACCAAGAATTTGTCTTCAGCAGCTTGGGTAATTTATGATCCTGATGGTGTGTTGATAGATCTACAAGGTATTTGTCTAGGATGGACTACAAAACATTTCGTTGAATATAGTGTTTTCCTTGAACTATTAACCGAGGAAATCAACCTCGGCATACGCACATTGCTTGTAAATCTAGATTCACAACTTGTCCTTGTTTAATTCAATGGTCATTATTCGGTCAGAAACCCGTACATTTTGAGATTGTATTTACATGTTCATTTGTTGGAAATACATTTTTATTTTATTATATATCAACATATTCCTAGGTGAATGAATGCATTAACTGATATAGTGGCTAACATTGTATTAGATAGACATTTGCGTAAAATTTAAATGATCCATGTAGGAAAATATATATATATATATATATCGAATGTTTGCATCCGTGTATCATAAATTCAAAAAATATGTGTGTTTATGTTACATCCTAAGACATCATGTCTCTCAAAATATGCAGATATAAAACCTAGGTGTCTAATCAGCATGATGCTCATGGTAGCATGTCACTTCCCGTATGAGCCGCCTCAACAAGCGGTGAATTCGGTTTGGCACCCCTACTATATGTCTCTGGTAGGCACGAGTAATATTTTCGAATCGTGCATAGTCTGGGATTACGTGTGTGATTTCCTCCAAGTTGCGCACGATCTCTTCCTCCTCGCCTCCCTCGCCATGAGGATCAAGATCGCGAGGGATATGCCTCGCTATCAGAGACATTCCTACGAGTCTCTCTGGGCCAACATCTCCAAGCGCATGGGTTTAATGTCAGAACATACATAATTAACAACAACAACAAAATCATAACCCATGAGAATTAAAAATGAGTCTTACCCAAATCTTCATCTAAATCCTCTCCCTCTAGGAGTGGGAGGTCCGGATCACTAGTAAAATATATACCAGAGTAGGGCCAGTCCTCCATGACTATCAACTGTTGGCAAAGCCAATCAAAGAAGTTTGCTCTATAGGATATATGTTGGCCACCCCCTGCCCTTGGCATCAGAGCTGCCCATTGGGCCATCCGTGGTTCTCTCGCTGATGGTGTCAGGCCTATGACCTCCTGACACTGAAATATTGGTAATCGTTCCAGGAAGAATTATACCAGGATAGACTCGTAACCAAATTGCTTCAATTTTGTCTTCTTGCTCTTTGTCAGCTGGCATTTCATATTGATTGTCATGGCCTTTGCTTAGTTGTAGATATTCGGTGTCAAGTAATCTACAACAAGAATTAGCTGTGTCTTTGTTGCTTCGTACGGTGCTTGTGATCTCGCAGCTCATGTTATGGTGTGTAGCACTGCTTTTAGTGCCGAGTCTGGGATAGTCTGGATATCGACTTTACCACTTCTTCATCCCTTCCGTGCCCCTGTACATACCCTCTCAATCACCATGGACATGTTCTTCATGCAAGGCTGAGTGCTGGTTAGGATTGGTGCTGCTCCCCTCTGCGATAGTCTTGTTATGAAGTAGACATCAAAAAAATCAATCTCAAGTTCCTGATCTCAAAGGATAAACTTTTCTTGATTCTCATCCCATATGCTGATCAAATACTATAACAACTTCGGTTTAGCTCGGAGACATTGTGTTAAGAAGAAATTTTTCAGTCCACAGTCTCCGAGAGCTTCCATGCATCTCTCATTTTCCATGGCAAGCTCATCTTCATCGCTGTGTTCCCGTTCTTTCCATTCGATCACCATTCTTCCGCTTTATACCTGCAAACATGTTCATATGGACGGTATTAGCTGATTTAGAAGCTTGAATTGATGGAAAATTGGGCCCTTAACTTGAATTTTTAAAATAAAACTGTTGAGATTCAACAAGATGATTAGCTTAATGAAAAGATTCGCCTTCACTAAGTGGGCTCGCAGGCTGTTTTTTGCGCAAAGTCTATTTTTAGACATGTCAATCATATTCTATGAGTTGCAGGATGCTATTTGTGGATGGTTGGTCAAGTTGGAAAAATAGATGGACTTCTATTTTTAGACATATTGGGCAAAATCTATTTTTAGATTGCAAGTCTAAAAATAGATATGTCGAATATTATTAGCTCTTAATAATATTTGGACTCTAAACATTATCTTATTCTCTTGGAGCACTTCAGTTAAGTGCACAGATGTGGCAGAGGAGATGAAAGAAGGAATTACGCTATTCCTGAGGGTTTACTGGAGATATTGCATGGAGGAATTCAATTAGAACTCATGTGACAGAGTTTGGTGGAGTTGTAGAAGTAGTTCGTGGAGTTGTGTTCAGTTTAAATCAGTTAGACAGAATTGAGCTAGTTGTATCTAGTCTAACTGATTGATACAATAGTGAGAGAGGTGTGAATTGATTAATAATTAATTCCATAAATATTAACTCATTAATGAACTGAAGAATACATAAATTAACTAAAGTGCATGGACAATTTCAGTGGAGACCAGTGGGGAGATAGGTGAAAGGAAAAGATGACTATCAGTTGTGACTATAGTGATGCATTGATTTCATCCAACACTCAGTAGAGATGCCAATGAGTATTGTGCAGTGCAATATAGGTGGATTATAGTTCATTCAGAGCCATTATTTTGCAGGTATTGCGCGGTAGAGGTAGGCTAGTAGGTGGCAGAGATCGGTGCATGGATTTGCTAGATCGGGCCTGATTAGTGTGTAGCGATTGTATTGTACTGAGAGCTCGATATGATCAGATTTGTATGAGGATTGTTACATGATCTCTATGACATATATTATATACAGATATTTGGGGTTTTTAGCTTCAGGCTTTCCCATAAAATCGCTGTGTTAATGTGTGTGAATTTTTATGGTTTCATGTGTGCTTTAAAATTGATTTCATTTCTGCATGTGATGATCAATGGTGGAATAGTTTTTGTATTTTGAATGAAGTTAAAATAGTGTGTGATCAGGAGAATCTTGGATATATAATTCATTAGTTATATAATTTCTACATGGTATCAGAGCGATATTGATTAGAGAAATTGCGATTATTGAAGCGGTTGAGTTTTGTGCTGGTGGAATTCAAATTGCAGTGTTTTCTTGGTGTCGAAGTTGAGAAATCATTGAAATATATTTCAACGGATTGCGATTGGAGTATTCCCCTGAGGGAAGCTCAAATTATATTTCATGGAAGGACATGATGGAGGCGGCGTTGGATGATAATGGGTTGAAAGAGTTCATAGATGCAGAAATTCCAAAACATGCTTCTAGCAATGTTGCCGCACTTGATGCATGGCAAAAGAAGACAACAAAATGTCGAAGGATTCTATTGGAAGGTGTGAAGGATCACATTGTGTCTAGCCTTCATGGTAAAGCTTCTCCATTCTTGATGTGGAAATATTTGACAGACTTGTTCCAAATCATAAGCAACCAGAGGAAGTTGGCGCTTAAAGACAAACTTAGGAAAATAAAAATGGAGAAAGGCGACAACATACCCAAGTACCTCATGAAATTTTTTCAGTGCAGGGATGAGCTGGGAAGTGTGGGGGTTACTGTTTATGAATAATAATTGGTGAGCTTGGCTCTCCTTGGGCTTCTGAAGAGTTGGCATAGCTACGAGGACTCTGTCAATGGTCGGGAGAAACTGCCAGGATGGGAGCGACTTTGGTCGGATCTTGTGTAGGAGGAGATAAGGTGGGGTACTAGGGATGGATCTTCATCAAAGAATGAATATGAAGAAAATTGTGCTTTGGTTTCCAAAGCAAGGAAGGGGAAGGGAAAGAAAAATCCTTCTCAATCTAGTGCGAAAGACGAGAAGCAGGACTTGTCCAAGGTGAAGTGCTTTCACTATCACCAACACGGAAATTACGCCACTAACTGTCCACAGAAGAAGAGAAATAAGCAGGTTGCTGGATCTGCAGCTGGAGAGGCCTTAGCCTCATATTTTGAGCTAGATTTTTCATTGATCGCATGCTTGGTTTCAAGTGTGATGGGATCAGTGTGGTTTCTTGACAGTGGTGCGTCTTTCCATATGACCGGAGCCAAAGATTTGCTTACTATTTTGGATGAGAAGGATCTTGGAGTGCACATCGAGATGGGCGATGATGGTAGATACAACAGGACTGGTATCAGGACCATTTCCTTTTAGAGGGAGTCTGGAAAACCTTTCATCTTGAAGGATTTCATGCATGTTCCAGGATTGAAGAAGAATCTGATATTTGAGGCGATGTTGGAAGACAAGGGTTATTATTTTTTTTTTAGCGAGGGAAAGGCTTTCCTATGCTATAAAGCAACTGGTGAAACCCAGAGGATAGGGGTTTGAGTTAAGAACCTTTATCAATTGCAGGTAGATGGCTACGAAGTAATGGAAGGCAAAGCAGAAGAAGTGGTAAGCCGGGATGAGGGTGAATTGTGGCACAGGAGATTGGGCCATCTTCACCATGGCACTTTGAAAATTTTGCAGCAGATTTCTACCGGGCTTCCTAAGGGTACACTTGCGCAGTCAGATCAGTGCAAGGGATGTACTTTGGGAAAATTTGTGAAAGCCACTTTTCATGAGAAGGATAGTCGTTCCACAACGATCCTTGAGAGAATTCACACAGACGTGTGTGGACCTTTCTTAGTAGCTCCGATAGTAGAGCACAAGTATTATGTGATATTTGCTAATGAATTTTCTCGTAAGTGTTGGATCTCATTCATGCAGAAGAAGAGCGAGACATTCTAAAAGTTCTATGAGTTCAAGGCACTGGTTGAGAAAGAGTTGGGGAAGCAGGTGAAATCTCTTAGGAGCGATAATGGTGGTGAATTCATCTCTGGCGAATTCAAAGACTTTTGCAGAACAGAAGGAATTTGAAGACAGCTCATAGCGCCTCATAACCCACAGTAGAATGGGGTCGCAGAGCGAAAGAACATAACGATCGTGGGTGCTACATGGGTGATGTTGCATGATCAGGGCATTCCCATACACTTGTGGGCAGAAGCATGCAACACTGCGGTTTATGTGAAAAACCGTTGTCCTCATAGAGTACTTGGCATGAGTACACCCGAACAGGCGTTTTCTGGTAAGAATCCTGATATTTCTCATTTGAAGATTTTTGGCTCACCTGTTTACATTCATGTGAAGAAGGATTCCATGAAGAAGTTGGAGCCGACCATAGAGGTTGGGATATTTGTGGGGTACACAGAAACACCCCACTTTATCGTGTGTATTTTCTAGATAGTCGAAAGACGGTTGTGCGATGGGATATCAAATTTCATGAGGAGAAAGCCATGAAGTTGTCACTTGAGAGGGAACTATACTTGCATGCAGATGAGGAGCTACTAGTTCCTAAAGATGAGCCTCAAGATGTGGATCAGCCACAAGAGGAGGTTCATGGAGTGCAAGAAACCACTCATGAAGCGCCAACCATCAGAGGGTGGAAGCGCACTACAGAAGCTGAGCGACTGAATCTTGATGCAACGCAGAATGTAGGAGCCCCTACATCACAGCGCAGATAGAGACAGTCACCTGAACGATTTACTGGGTACATGGCTTTGATGAGCAAGTGTATCGTGACAGAACCATCCTCTTTTGAGGAAGCTGTGGAGGATCCCGCATGGGTAGATGCCATGGTGGAAGAGTATGATTTGATTGTCAGAAACAGTGCATGGTAGATTTTCCCAAGGCTGGAAGGGAAATAAGTGGTAGGTTTGAGATGGATCTACAAAGTGAAGCAAGCAGCTGACGGGAGCGTCGAGAAGTATAAGGAAAGATTTGTTGCCCAGGGCTTCTCACAGATCGAGGGGATCGACTACGAAGAAACCTTTGCACCTGTTGCAAGGTATTCTTCCATATGGACCATCCTTGATCTCTCAGCGCAGATGGGTTGGCACATTCATCAGATGGATGTGAAGACTGTGTTGCTCGACAGAGTCATTGAGGAGGAGGTGTAAATAGAGCAGCTTGAATGATTCAAAATCTTCAGCAGCGAGTTGCATGTGTGTAGGCTCAAAAAAATGTTGTATGGGCTGAAACAATCACCTCGTGCTTGGTACACACGGACAAACAGTTATTTCACTGGACTTGGATTCACTAAGCGTGAGGCGGATCTGAACCTATACCAGATTGTGGTTGAGGGTAAGTTGTTGATCATTTTACTTTATGTAGATGATTTGATACTAACAGGTGATGAACTGTTGATACACTCATGCAAGGTAGATCTTGAAAAGGAGTTTGAGATGAAGGACTTCGGCCTCCTTCATTATTTCCTAGGATTGGAAATTTGGCAGCGGAAGGATGGACTGTTTGTGTCTCAAGGCAAGTATGCCCGGGAGATACTGGAGAAGTTCAACATGCAAGGATGCAAGCCTATCGACGCTCCTCTTCCTAGTGGTTGGAGGAAAGAGGATGCTACATCGGTAGAGGTAGTGGATGCCATTGTTTATCGACAGTTTGTTGGTTCGCTCATGTATCTAGTCAATACACGACCAGACATATGTTATGTTGTTAACCAGGTTTCACAAGATATGGTTAAGCCTACCAAACTCTTTTGGAAGGCATGCAAGCATGTATTAAGGTATCTCAGAGGTACATCGGGATATGCATTATGGTATAGACAGTCAGATGAGGTGAAGTTGCATGGCTTCACGGATGCATATTGGGCAGAGAGCCCAACAGATAGAAAGAGCACATCTAGAGGGATATTTAGTATCAGGTCTACAACATTTTCTTGGTACATCAGGAAACAAAGATTCATGGCACTCAGTTCAGCAGAGGCCGAGTACATGGCAGCAAGTTTGGCTGCATGCGAGGCTATATGGATGAGGAAGATCCTGGTCAAGTTGTTCGGTTCACTTAGATCCTACTGTGATATATTGTGATAATCAGATTTGCATTAAACTCTCGGTTAATCTAGTATTTCATGATAGATCTAAACATATTTTCATCTGGTACCATCATATCAGAGATTATGTGCAGCGGAAGATCATGTTGCTTTCTTACATTCCCACGGAGGATCAGGATGCAGATATTCTGACGAAGGCACTGACCAGGAGAAAATTCGAATACCATAGAGACAGGTTTGGGGTGGTAGATAATCCCTATCTTGTTGAGAGGGAGTGTTGATATTTAATAATATGATGAGCTTAGTGAAAAGAGTCTCCTTCACTAAGTGGGCCTGCAGGCTATTTTTGGCGCAAAGTCTATTTTTAGACATGTCAACCATATTCTATGAGTTGCAGGATGCTATTTGTGTATGGTTGGTCAAGCTAGAAAATTAGATGGACTTCCCTTTTTAGACATATTGGGTGGAATATATTTTTAGATTTCCAATATAAAAATAGATATGTCGAATATTATTAGCTCTTAATAATATTTGGAATCTAAACATTATATTATTCTCTTGGAGCACTTCAGTTAAGTGCACAGATGTGGCACAAGAGCTGAAAAAAGGAATTACACTATTCCTGAGGGTTTACTGGAGCTATTGCATGGAGGAATTCAGTTAGAACTCATGTGATAGAGTTTGGTGGAGTTGTAGAAGTAGTTCGTGGAGTTGTGTTCAATTTAACTCAGTTAGACACAGTTGAGCTAGTTGTATCTAGTCTAACTGATTGATACACTAGTGAGAGTGGTGTGAATTAATTAATAATTAATTCACTAAATATTAGCTCATTAATAAACTAAAGAATACATCAGTTAACTACAGTGCATGGACAATTTCAGTGGAGACCAGTGGAGAGCTAGGTGAAAGGGCAAGATGACTATCAGTTGTGACTATAGTGATGCATTTATTGAATCCAACACTCAGTAGAGATGCAAATGAGGATTGCACAGTGTAAGCCAGGTGGATTTGAGTTCATTCAGAGCCATTCTTTAGTAGGGATTGTGCAGTAGAGGTAGGCTAGAAGGTGGCAGAGATTGATGCATGGATTTGCTAGATCGGGCCTGATTAGTGTGTAGCGATTGTATTGTACTGAGAGCTTGATATTATCAGCTTTGTATGAGGATTGTTACATGATATCTATGACATATATTATATATAGATAGTTGGGGTTTTTAGCTTCAGTCTTTCCTATAAAATCACTGTGTTAATGTGTGTGAATTTTTATGGTTTCATGTGTGCTTTGCAATTGATTTAATTTCCAGATGTGATGATCAATGGTGGAATAGATTTTGTATTGTGCATGAAGTTAAAATAGTGTGTGATCAGGAGAACCTTGGATATATAACTAACTAGTTATATAATTTATAAAAAAAACATGGTCTGCACGTTTGGCGCGAATGTTTCTAGAAAAGTCGTTCCAATGGGCACGCCCCATTCTAGAAAAATGGGTGATTGGCGCAAGTCCGTGCCTGAAACTCGCGCCAATTGTTGTGCCCTAAAATTTACATTTTCCTCCTCAAAAATGAAAAGTGAGGATTGCAGGCGATAAAAGACAGCTTAAATTTAAGGGAATGATGTCGGCTCTTACCTGGAACTAACGGATTTGAGATTGGTTTGTCAAATCGTCTGCTATCATCACCATAAGATCACAGTGTAAAATGGGTAAATATTGCTCCAAAAGAGGTAAAAAAGTGAAAAGTAATTATTTCTACCATTTTTGGCATTTATAACTTTTAAAAACCCTAATTAGGTTTTAAGATCTATTTTTCGATTATTTTATTATATTATTTCAAGAAATGGGTTTTATACGTATCCCTTGTGCAGTGACAGGTTTTCATGCAATAGTGATGAAGTAACGAGTTGTATTTTATACTTTTTCAGACTTGGTAAAAACATGAAAAAGTCACTACTGGAGTCATATTTCAGCTCTTTTCTGACTCTCTAAAAATGAAAATATTTCCAACATTATTGTCATTTTGAACTCGTTAAATGGATGCGAAACTATATCTACCCAGTATACGTTTACCCCTTTTTTGGGCTGGGATGGATTATTTACGAAAAAGGAATACCTTAGCATATCACTACTAAGAGGTTCTTTCAGATATTATTTTCTACCTTTTTGGATCTGAGAGACTATTTACGAAAAGGGCCATGTTGGAGTTTTCGTTTCCACCTTCTTTTCAGACTCTCTAAACATGAAAATATGTCGATTTCTCCCTTTGTCAGACTCGTTATACCTTGATGACATCGGACTTCGTCTCCATGACTTTACTTAAGTTCCTCCTTCCTAGGGCTCGTAAAATGTACTAGGTTGGATTTTTCCAAAGGAAAAACTTGCATTACAATAATATGCTACCCCTTTCAAGCTTGTTTTAAAAAATAATTGGGGTACTCGCCAGAAATGGTGGGGGAAAATGGAACCATTTTTTAGTTATGTTGGAAGTATGTCGCTCTTGAACATGGCACTTGTCTACATTCGTGTTAGGTTGGGGACATCTCATTTCGTCATTTTTGCCTCCATGGGTTTGGGTAATATCTTTTAAACTTTCATTTTCTCTTTGCCACGTTATCATGACCTTAAATCCCTTGATGTCAAATACTGCAAAATCCAGTGTTGTGTCACTGATATGTTGAAGAGAAGTTTTCCTCTGCATTTTTCAATCTCCCTCTGATTCTGTGTTGGTCTTGATTCACTATCATTATGTTCCTCTGTCTCGTGTCGATGATGTGGGAAACATTATGGCCCTTCTTCGACCAGGTCACTTCTTGTCGACTTCAGCTCATTATCGAGGAATTTGATCTAGAGACTCCCTTCTGGTACCTTGGAGTCTGCATACCTCAATGGCAGGTTCTTTACATTCGACGCAAGGTCCACATCATTGGCCTCTGATTAAGTGATTCTGCAGGTGTTCGATGTCAGATAACTATTCACATTCCGTGGATTGTACCTCTCGTACCTTGAGGGCCATTATCATTATTGGTGGTTTCTCTCACGTCTGCTAACAACTTTCATCATTGGCTGGTAATTAGACGATTTTCTTGCATGTTCGACTTCAGCTCATATATTCGCATGCTTGAATTTGTACTTGCTCGAGTCAATATGGAGTGCAAGACCCTAGGTTTTGTTTGATAAAATCCAGGTTGCGGGTTCTTGTGGATTATCATGACTTATTGCATGACTCTTTTGATTGGATGGCTGTGACCATACCTGAGTCTATTTGTTGATCCTTACTGCTAGATTGCTACGTCCATACCTCAGACCTCCATTTTTTATGCACTCTATTATGGATGGTTGCGCCCATACCACATGCTCATGTATTAGATATATCAGTTGTATTTTTAATTGTAGGTTTTTTGATAGCGGTGTTTAGTTCGAACGCGTTCTCGTAAAGCATTTCGCCCCTTCGTTGAACCTAGAACCTCATGCTTTAGGGGGCATCAGTTACACAACATTTTGTCACTGTACCTGCAATCCCCATCTTGCACATTGGAGGGTCATTATTGTGACTAATAATAAATGTCATGCCTTGCAAAGACCATCATTGCATCCCTTTACATGAGAGTAATATTCCTTGTGTTGACAATTCCCTGAGAAGAGCTTCAGAAACCCCTATTTTTGCATTGGCACAAGTAGCCAGTTCTACCCTCATGCCAATGAGGAAGATTAACACTGGGCCTCGTGCCATTTGGCACCATGTCCCAATTAGCCACCCATGCCAAGCTGTTTATGGAATGTTTTTTTTTAAATAGAGGCAGAGATTCCACTCTAACAACTTCAAGGATGAGTCATTAGGAGTGGTTGGATTGAATAACCACAGACTCCCTCCTTTATTCTATGGTTTCCACCTCTTTTGGGAACCTCCTAAAGGATAGGCCTCCCTTCCACCTTTGTAGGGATCCTAACCTCCTCCTTTTCCTCTATAAAAAGAAGCTATCTCTCCTTGCATAAGCTAGCTGAACATGGAGAACTAAGTATACTATAAGTGAATTTTTGAAGAGATAGAGAAAGAAGGAACTTCATTTAGAGAGCTTAAGTCCATGCCCTCATCCCGTCCGAATCCCCTGACGAGTATCTGAGATGCGCTTCGGCTGAACCCCACTGGAGGAGACTACGATGTCAAAGCTTTGGTTGTATCTCTTCCTTCTATCAATACATATATGTGATTATTGGTTGGTTCCCATTTTATGTTATTTCATTTGTTTAATGCAATATGCTTAGCCCTCTTTGACTGGCTAGTATTTATGAATGAAATTATTATGTCGTATGTTGTTCTTGTTTGCTAATCTATGTGCAGGTATCCGAGCATGACTGTAAAAGGATCGTGACTTGTCGAGCCAGGAGCGAGAGGCCACCACCACTACAGTCGTGACGACAGCATTGAACTCTAGGTAGGTCGATCTACCATGTCATCTTTTCATTTAGTAATTAGGAACCTACACTCTAGCATGTCTCCTTGTTTCTAGACCCACCCTAGGGCTAGAGGGATCGCCTTTGTCCACAGAGGGGATTTTCCTGCTTAACAGTAATAGATTTGAAAAAGAGACAACCAAAGGTGCAAAAAATGAACCAAAAATGTCACTAAACAGAGAAGAAACATAGCTACTTGAACAAGCAAAAATACTCATAAGGATAGGACTTACTCTCAGACCAAATGAAAGAAACAGTAAAAAAGTCACACACAGGAATCATCATGAATGTTAGGCTACAACCGGTCCTGGAAGGGTGTAGGAGTGACTTTATAAAATTCATAACACGGTGATTGACACGACTGTCAGAGCCATACTAGAGTCGATCAAGGAAAATATTAAAAAATAAAAGGATTTTCTAAAATGACACCATGATTATCACTTCAGTAGAGAGATAAAGGTATATAAGCAATTACAGGAGTTACAGAGACAAGGAGATGGACACCCAATGAAAATTCAATACAAGACAAGAAATAAAAAAATAGAAAATAGGAGACTGAAAGGCTAGATCTCCTGAACAGAGTCGCCAATTTGTTATGCAGGAAAATCCTCTCTGTGGACAAAGATGATCCCTCTAGCCCTAGGATGGGTGTAGTAAGAACAGGGAACAATTAGAAACCTACTTTCCAAGATTGTAAATGCATGCAGATTGTGAATATATCACCTGCCTCAATCTGATGCTAATTCATGTTTGAATCCTTTGGTCCTTCACGTTCCGTGGTCAGATATCTTCCACTACGAGGGCTCAGTTGCCTCCACTAGGGATGAAACAACAAAAAACATGAAAGCATAACATATATAATGCATATACAACCTACTTAGCTAATCAAGGAAAACTAATAATCCAATCACACATGAAAGATAGGAATGGAAATCATGAACCAATCATATTATATTAAAATAGAGAGGGGGAGTTACAACCTGCACCTTGATGTCCCAACTCTCCTTTAGCAGGTCCTGATCTAGGTATGTCTCCAAAGCTCTCTTTCAACTTCGTGTGGAGGAAAAAAGGTCTCAACTCTCGCTCGATACCTATAGAAACAAAATATATCTCTAGTATTCTTCTATCTTCATTCTAACTAGCAAAGCTATCGGAGATTGTGGATTATATAGAAAAGGAGGAGGAAGAGTGGATCCACTTTAGGTGGGGAAATGGGTTATCCCTTTGGGTGGTTCCACTTTTTTAGGGACGAGGAGCCCAAAGGGAGAATATTGGCTCTATCCTCAGGAACAAACAACTAGATCTCTGCCACGAAGCTTCCAGATCTCGAAGCTTCACTTCCATTTTTTTAAAAATTCCCAGAAGAGGATCGACATGAGTATTATCCTCATTCCAATGCATATCGACTCATCCCTAGACCAAAAATAGGCCATCGAAACAAGAAAGACATTGAGAGGGCGCACCACTCTAGATAATTATGTTTTCAAGGAGTTGCTTCAGGAATGGTCAATAGAGAGTTTTTCAATTGTGCTGAAAAGGACATGAAGGCATATTTTCATGATTGAAAATAGACAGAGGGGTCACTGTTAGGGGTCTCCAGGATCAGGAATGATGATTACATGAATAGTGACAAATTGTTGTGTAGTAATAAGGAAGGAGCTAGAATTGGAATTTGGATTAGTGGGCCCATGTATTAGTCATTTAATCTTCCTCCTAATGTTTGAATGTGTTCTTATAAATTTTCATTTGATTGTTCCAACAATGAGGCAGAATAAGAGGATTTAATCACTGGTCTTAAAATTCTCAAGAAAATAGGTACTACAAAGATTTTTGTATATGGAAACTCTAAGTTAGTAATAAATCAAATCAAAGGGGAATACCAGGCCAAGCATCCTAGAATGCGAGCATATCGTAATGCGGTATTATACATTCTTAAGACTTTCGCTGAATATAATCTATCATTGATTCCAAGGAATAGTAATATCATTGATGATGCCCTTGCCACTTCAGCTATTATGTTCAATATTTTGGTTTATATCAACAAGAAGTATAAGATCAATTTCAATCATTGCCCTATTGTTTCAGACAATTTTTGGTATTGGAAGGTCTTCCAGAGTGAAAAATAAATTGACAATTTCTTATAGATGGAGCAAGAGTTTGTTAGTTCACAAATTGATGATGATTTTTATGAAGATGATCAAGAAATGCATGCAGAAAAATTAAAGGTACTATAGCTTTAATATAAATCAACTCCGAGAGGTCTAGTACCATTGGAGGAGCTTTTTGTTCATGATGATTTTGCAATAAAACAATTTTTCCAACTAAGGTAGGAGTAGAAGATCTTAATCGTGGCACTCCTGAGAAGCTCAAAATGGTTAAGATATCAAATTATTTGAGTCCAGATATGAAAGGTAAATGTATAGCACTCATGGCTCACGTTGCTGATGTTTTTTCATCGGAATATAGTAATTTAAAGGTGTATGACAAGAGAATAATTCAACATACCATTCACATAAAACCTGATCAGAAACCTTTCTGTCAGAAGCTTATAAGGATGAATATATAAGCTGTTGCCCTTCATTGAAAAGGAAATGAACATATTGTATACTTCTGGTATTATTTTCCCTCTCCGTTTCTCAAATTAGATGTAAAATTTAGTATCGGTAAGAAAGAAGACATGTGATGTTTGCTTTTGTATTGATTTCCTCAATTTGAATAAAGTGTCATTGAAGGACAACTATCCACTTCGAAAAATGGATCATATACTAAAAAGGGTAGTTTTTTCTTCCAGGATTTCATTGTTATATGGATATTCCAGGTACAATCAGATATTGGTTCATCCAGATGACCAAGAAAAGACAACCTTCACGATAGCTTGGGGCACTTTTATGTATGCTAAAATTACCCTTCGATTAAAGAATGCAGGAGAAACCTTTCAACGAGAAATGGATATCGCATTTTCAAATGAGAAGGATGTGTTTTTTGTCATTTATCTTGATGGAATAACAATTTTTTCCAAGATGGATGAAGAACAGTTGAATAACTTAAATACAATCTTCCAAAGGTGCAGAAAATTTGGCATATCGTTGAATCCAAAAAAAAAAATTTGCTATGGATGAGGGGAAATTTCTCAGTCATAACATATCTAAAGGTGGCATCTGCATATATACTTCAAGGATTGAGGAAATTTAGAATATGGATTATCCTAGGAGTAAAACGGAAATTCAATCATTCAATGATAAAATAAATTTCTTGAGAAGGTTTATTCCTAAACTTGTTGAAGATTTAAGGGAAATCACTAATATGTTGAAGGAAAGGAGCAAGGTGAAATGGTCTGATGGGGTAAAAAAATAATTTAATCAAGCTAATTTTTCACTGTCTCATGCTCCTATCCTTATCTTCCCGGATTATAAACTTGATTTTATCATATTTTCCTTTTCCTCTCAATGTACATTAGATGTTTCCGTGATGCAAAACAAAGATCAGAAAACAGAGTAGCCAATTTCCTTCTTTAACAGTACAATAATAGATGGGGCTTTGAAATATAATATCATTGAAAAATAAGCATTGGTGCTAGTTAAATCTTTGAAATAATTTTGATTTTATATCCTACATTCTCATGTTCTTACCTATGTTTTAAATGTTGTTGTCGAAGGTGTATTAACACAAAATGATCCTGAAGGGAGGTGTGGTAAGTGGATAGCTACTAGGTTGGAATATGATTTAGAAATCAGACTTGCAAAAATGATCAAATTTCGAGTCTTAGCTAAGATCATGGCGAACTCTAACTTAATGCTTTAGACATCAAATTTATTGCTCCACATTCTGAGGAGCAGGAGGATAATTCAACACCTAAGTTATCTCAAATTTTTACCTCATCACCATGGCATTCAGATATAGTTCATGTGCTGAAAAATTTGAATCCTCCATTGAGTTTTCCCAAGAGTAAAGGTAGATCTATGAAATTGAACTCTCTTAAGAATTGTATTCTTAATAGTTATTTATATTGGAAAGATTCTAGAGGTGTTTTATTAAATTATTTGGTCAAAATTGAAGTTGAGAATGTGATGAATGATTTCCATAAAGGTGATTGTGGTGGTCATATTTTTGGAAAACTACAGAAAATAAGATATTAAGAGTTGGATTCTATTGGCCGAGTTTTTTTTCGGATGTATATAAACACTCATGAGCTAGCATGAATGCCAAGCTTTCTAAGGAAAGATAAAATTGTTACCGTTGCCCTTGAAATAAATTGTAGTCCAAGAGCCTTCTAGTAGTGGGGGCTTGAATTCCTCTTTGAGATTAATCCTCCATCACCAGTTCAACATAAGTGGATACTCACTGCCACTGACTATTTCACAAAATGAATTGAGGCCATCCCCACGAGACAAGCTAGAGACACAGTAATTATTCAGTTTTTGGAGAGTAATATTTTGTACCATTTTCGCTACCCATAGAAAATCATTAATGACAATGCAACAACCTTAAAATAGAAAAATATGATAGAATTTCGTGATAAATATCACATAATATTGAGGCAGTAAACAACATATTACCCTCGTGGCAATGGGTTGGTTGAATCATCAAGAAAGTCATTAGTGAACATAATAAAAAACTATTGCAAGAGAACAAAAGGAAATAGCACAAAGAGTTAATTAATGCTCTATGGGTAGACAGAGTTAGCACAAACAAATCTATCATCATGTTACCTTTTCAGCTGGTCTATGGTGTAGATACAATGTTTCCAACTTCTCTAGCAGTGTCAGTGATGAAAATCCTACAAGAGATTGAAAGTGAGCCAAATGAAATTCAATGATGAATTAGTCAAATGATCGACTTGCAACAATCCAGGGAAGAAGTTTTCAATAACACCTCAAAGCTGTAGGATAATATCAAAAAAAATTATGACAAGAAAAAATATAGCTGATGATTTTAACCTGAGAGATGTTTTTCTCCAGTGGGATGCCTGAAATGAGGAAAAAATAAAACATGGTAATTTTGAGAACTTATGGAAAGGACCCTAAAATATTTTAGCATTCAGAGGGAATAATTCTTACTTATTAGAAGATCTTGATGCACAAGCACTTCCGGGAGGACCGATGAATGGTATGCTCCTCAAACACTATCTTACCTAATATTCAAGAAAAGGTTTCACTTCCTTTGTAAAAAACATTTTATTTTCTATTAAAGAATAAAGGAGTTGTCAAATAATTTTGAAGCCCAAGGAGAAGGCCATAAGGCTTCTCTGATCAACTGTTGTTTTCTGTTTAAAGTTAAAAATTCAAATAAGTTTTTGATTCAAGTCAAGCCAGTTTTTATTTTTCTCACTTTGGTTAGTTGGCCATTTCTGTGTCAATTATTTTATTTTGACTCCATGCCCAATGGATGAGGCTACCTGGTTTATGACGTTCTTAACACCTCCTAAAGGAGCTTCCATCTGACACTGAAGCCAATGTTAGTATCTATGAGTCACCAATGATCAAATGTACTCTTTGCATATGATCTATAGGGTCATTAGGTCAAAATTGTATATTTTTAAATAAAAAATTGAAATGAAATTTTGCATCTCTTAGTTTTCAAATAATCATTGTTTATTTTGTAGGTTAGTGCTACTCCCTCCACTTGCTCATGGTCATCATCACTCATCATGGTCATGTCATCATTTAGGTGCGCTAGGTAATCAAAATAGTTAATGTGATATCATATAGGTCATGGTCTAGGATTTAGGTTTGATTTTCATCATAATGTAAGTCATCAAAATAAAAATGAAATTCATGTCCTTTCTTTGGGTCACCATCATGGGAGTTGGAAAATTAGGGAATTAAATAAAAAATGTAACATTTCCATTTGAAGGATTATGCTACAGTCACATCAGTCAAAAGTAGACATGATGCCATGAGCCAAAATCGAGTTTTTTGAGTTATAAAGAGAAATAAAGCTTTCCGAGAGTTCATTATATCCTTCCAAGTATTCAAAATATCCTCTCTTGCATTGAAAAACTTGCCACAACCATCAGAAGCTCAGATTATACCACCAAATTACTCAAATCATCAGCATGTTGTGCTTGTGTTGCATTTCTAGCAACTTATTGCGCTTTCGTTTTGGAGACATAAGGACGGAAATAATAGGTGAAAACTCCATCTCAGTGTTTCAAACATATTCAAGCAAGTAAGTGGGACCATTAAACATCTTTTATTAAGTCAATTTCTTCACAAAATTGATAAACTCCTCCCCGATGGTTTGTTGCTACGTTCTTGCTACGATTTTGAGATTTCATGGTATTTAGCTTATTTTCAAGAGGAATTTCCTTGTTTCTATGAATACACATCCTAAAAATCCATCATCAGACATTTTCCACCATTCCCACAGTTAAATTAAGTCATTTCATCATTTTCTCTCACTACCCTAGCTAGTTGCTGTGTTTCTAGACTAGGATTGTGTTTTTCCTTTTTTCACTCCCTTTCTGTTACTCAAATTGAGGAAATTAACTTTCGTTGTATTCCTAAAACACTTCCCTACTCCCCATAATTTTTTTAGAATTTTTCTTTCCCTCCATCCCCTCCATTCCATACTCTCAACTTCATGCGTTTTCTCCCATATATTGTAGCTCAAGTCGCCTTAGCCATTCTTGTGTGTGACTAGGGTTTCCTGTTAAAATAAAGATTAAACATTGAAGAGACCAATGAAAAGAAGAAATTAAAAGGATGAGAGATATAAATATATGAGCCTATTCATATGAAGGAGGTCAATGCATTAGATTTTTTACGGAAGTCATTTGAAGAGGTAGGTTTCCCAGGGTTTTGTAAGAAAGTGTAGGAGGTGGGTTATAACCATGACTTAACAAGTTATTTGCTATCAATTTTAGAAGAGATCATGTCACAATTTTAGGGGTAGAATTCATGTTGTCTGCAAATAACATATATTCAGCTACTACAATCCCTAATGAAGGAGAGATTTGATTCAAGGGGATGGATTTAGACATTGAACACTCTAGGTATTTCTTGAAACCATAATACAAAGACTCACCTTTTCATATATTTCTTAGAAGGAAATTGTTGGACAAGTACCCTCCTTGATGAGAACTATCATGAAATACTAGACTTGTGAGGGTAGATTCAACAAGTTGTATCAGTACCACGTCAGGTTGTTGATGCCTTTTACTTCTCAAAGGTCCCTCAACATACCTTACTACCTATTCAAAAATTTGGTTAAAATGATAGAGATGGTGCAATCAAAGGGAAAGGATCATTCAACTAGTTTATTTCATCATGCCTTGATAAAAAAAATAGTCCTCCACCAGCTGGCATAGATCAACATGCAATGGGAGACCTTCTTGCAAGTAGCTTCTCTCCTTCCTATCTCAAATAAGCCAAATAGTCATAGCACTCCCTTAGCATCATCTAGGCCACAGGACATTGGCTCATCAAACAAGCCATCAGTGATAGAGACAAAACCTATAGCAGAAATTTCAAAGACTGATAAGAGAGGTAAGAGGTTGGTGTTTGCATGATGCAGGGGCATTAGACACTAGCCAGCACTGTAGGAGTTTTTCCCACATGGTTAGGAGGGTTCGAAAATATTTGAATTGTAACAGCTAGGTGTCAATACCTCAGCTGACTGTATCATTTAGATCAGATAGAGTCGTAGAAGTCGAATAGTTCAGTTAGTCTATCTGTCATATTTCAGTTAGTTGAATTATTTTAATTAGGCTGTTTATTTTCTAAAACGGTCCTCACAGAGGAACCGAACAGAAAAATGTTCATGTATATAAATGTAATCCCTCGGATGTATATAGAGAGAGCAGAGGAGAAGGGAGAAAAAGGGAGGATATTTCTGCGATCAAATCTGTGTGTTCACAATTGCTTCCAGTTAAATAATCTTAGTGTGCATTGCCATAGAGTCGTTTTGGGTCTTTAATTGTGAAGAAGTTGTTTAATGGCGAGGTGATTGAGCTCTGTGCATGTATAATTGAACCACTGTATAATTTTCACATATCTCTGTCTATTGTTTCCTCAAAATTACCCGAACAACCCTATGAATTAAACCCGGGCAGGCGAGGCCTGTGTAGAGGATCCACGGTCGTGAACACAGTGTAAAGAGTAAAACTCCCAAGATCAAGTTGTTGCTTCCGGAACCTGACCCGAGGATTAGACGCAAGTTAAAGAACCAAAAGGAATAGTGGAACCTGACTCAACCATAGGTTTGTCACTGTTCAAAAAAAAAAAAACCACGAGTGGATTTACAAAGGCGGGTTGCCCATATCGCACCGCTTTTGCGGAGCAGGCGGTATTTTCTGAACGCGAGCGATTCCATTCAGCGTTACACATGTGGCTTAGGCGAAGTCCGAAAAATGCTTTTCAAAGTGCTCCATCGCACGTTAAATTTCAACGTTGGAAGCCGAGCGATATTGTCGAGAGTCGTTGATCTGAGAAGGGCCCATCGGATGGTGGTCATTGGATAAAAATGCATGGAAGATAACTGGTACGGGGCGTGTGTCTGATTGGGCCATCGATCGTAGAGGTGTGGCCCGGAGCCACGGTTTATTATAAGCCGTTTGTTTAAAAGGCGTGGAGTATTAATATAAAGTTCGAAAAGGTTAAACATTTTTTATAAGGTTTGGAGATATAAATAAAATTGCAAAGGTTGTGGATAACGTTTATTTATCAAATTCCACGAATTTGATAAATAAATTTTCGAGGAAAATATAAGTCGACCATGTGGAGTCAAAGAATGGGGTTTCACTAGGAAAAAGCTGACAGAACCACGGCTACAGTGACCGTCTCTCCTTAGAGGGGTCCGATTTCAATTTTTTTGTTGTCATTTGTGGTATCAGAGTGTTGTTTAAGGGTGTTTTTGCAGAAAGCTGACATGGAAATCCGAGTTGGTAGAGGTGCTGGCAGAAGGAGACCTGTTGCCAATGCAAAGGTGTTGGGGATGTTGCAGAGGGTCGAGGCCAGAATGGATGCCATGGAGTGAAGACAGCCTGCAGATCCTGAAGACATCAGTGAACCTAGGATAGAAGAAGCTGAAGAAAATGTTGAAATTCCTCCTAACATGAGGCTCCTTAGAACTGTTCTGGGGTCTGCAGTTAAGCCCAGAATTGAAGTGACGAGTTATGCTGGGGGACTGAATCCAGAAGAACTAGTAGACTAGATTAATGAAATGAACAAGTGCTTCGATTATGAAGAGATAAGCGAGGATAAAAAGGTCAAGTTTGCGCTGACAAAGCTGAAGCGACATGCTGCACTTTGGTGGGATGGAGTGCAGGCAGAAAGAAGGAGAGTTGGCAAGCAACCTATCAAGAGCTGGACCAGAATGATGGCTAAATTGAAAAGTAAATTCTTTCCTAGTGATTATCAGCTGACATTGTATAAGCAAATGGAGAACCTGAGACAGAGGTTGCTTACTGTAAAAGAATACATAGAGGAATTCTACAGAGTAAGCATAAGGGCTGGGAAATTCCAAGACACACCAGAGAAGACTGCCAGATATGTGAATGGTCTCAAGCTGGAGATCCAAGATGAGATTGGTCTTCTGTCTCCTAAGACAGTGGAAGAGGCCTATCAGATGGCCTTGAAAGCAGAGGAGAAACTCCTGAGGAAAAAATCTGCCAAGAAGAGAGGTACTTTCCGTGGAAAGGGAAGTTAGGGTGGTAGGGGAAAGCCTACTACACCCAGGGATGGAGCTAACAGTAGCTCACCTCAGAATGCATCTGCATAGGATGATGCAAGGGGCAGAAGGGGTCCTTACAAAGGAAAAGGAAGAGGAGGCAGAGACAGAGGCAGAGGTAGAGAGTTGAGGTTCTATAGATGTCAACAAGTGGGAAATAAGCACTATGAGTG
Organism: Pinus albicaulis; assembly: GCA_034641835.2. NCBI lineage: Eukaryota > Viridiplantae > Streptophyta > Pinopsida > Pinales > Pinaceae > Pinus > Pinus albicaulis. The sequence goes on from CM076579.1 coordinate 593,694,142, forward strand.
TCCAGAGAATGTGGGTGCTGGACCAAGAAATGCTATTATTGCCCAGGCTAGAGAAGAGGTAGAAATTGAAGAAGAAATTCTCCCAGAGAGGGGAGAATCCTTGGTGGTAAATAAGGTCTTGTTGAAGCAAGCCAAAGAGGTCATCGAGCCTGCACAAAGGAAGACTTTGTTTAGGAGCATATGCAAAGTCCAAGGGAAATGCTGCCAGCTAGTCATTGATAGTGGCAGCACAGACAATCTGGTTTCCACTGAGGTAATAGAAAAGTTGAAGTTGAAGACAAGGGAGCATCCAACTCCCTACAGGGTGTCATGGCTGCACAAAGGGCACCAGCTGGTTGTAAAATAACAGTGTGAGATAGAGCTGCAAATGGGAAAATAAAAAGATAAGGTCCTGTGTGATGTAATGTCCATGGATGTGTGTCATATACTGCTAGGTAGACCTTGGCAGTTTGACAGAGCAGCAGTGCATGATGGCAAGAAGAACACTTACAAGTTCTTCAAAGATGGGGTACATCATACATTGATACCCATGGAAGAAGGAGAGCCATCTAGCAGAGTGACTGATCCAAATACCTTGTTGCCGAGCGGGAAGGAATATCTGCAGTAGATAGAAGAAGAAGAGGTAAGTTTTTCTTTAGTTTGTAAACCTAAAGTAGTTCTTACTTCTACAAAAATTTCTGATTTTCCAGTAGAAATACGAGAGATGTTAGACAATTACTGTGACATTATTGTGGATGAATTACCAGATGAGTTGCCACCTGTGAGAAAGATCAGTCATCAGATAGATTTTATCCCTAGTTCAAATCTGCCAAATAAGGCAGCATACAGAATGACTCCCAAGGAAAATGAGGAAATCAGGAGACAAGTACAGGAGTTGGTGGACAAAGGGCTGATCAGAGAGAGTTTGAGTCCATGTGCAGTACCAACAGTACTAAGCCCAAAGAAAGATGGGGGATGGAGAATGTGTACTGATTCCAGAGAAATCAATAAGATCACAATTAGGTATAGATTCCCTTTGCCCAAAGTTGAGTATTTTATGGAATGTTTGAGTGGTGCTAAATATTTCTCAAAGATAGATTTAAAAAGTGGATACCATCAGATTAGAATAAGAGAGGGTGATGAGTGGAAAACCGCCTTTAAAACAAATGAACGACTGTATGAATAGATGGTGATGCCTTTTGGGTTGTAAAATGCACCTAGCACTTTTATGAGACTTATGAATGAGGTATTGAAAGAATTCATTGGTAAATTTGTGATAGTATATTTGGATGATATATTAGTTTTCAGCAAAACTAAAGAAGAACATTTAAGACATCTTAATCATGTCTTGAAGAAGCTGCACCAGGAGAAATTGTTGATAAATTTGAAGAAATGCTCATTCATGAAGGAAGAGTTGGTGTATTTGGGTTTTTTTTGTTTCTGCAGAAGGATTAAAGATGGACCCAGAAAAGGTTAAGGAAATTGTGGAGTGGCCTTCACCCAGGAATGTTTTTGAGGTAAGAAGTTTCCATGGACTTGCTAGTTTTTGCAGAGAGTTTATAAGAAACTTCAGTAAGATCAATGCACCCATAATTGAGACAATAAATAAGAGAAAACAACGATTTAAGTGGACTATTGAAGCAGAGAGAAACTTTAAGGTGTTGAAGCAAAAGATAATGGAGAAGCCTGTTTTGATTCTTCTTGATTTTACTAAACCATTTCAAGTAAAGTGTGATGTCAGTGGAGAGGCCATTGGAGATGTGTTGAGTCAGAATGATAGGCTTGTAGCATATTTCAGTGAGAAGCTGAATGACACCAGGAGAAATTATTCCTCTTATGAGAAGGAATTCTATGCAATCGCTCAGGCACTGAAGAAGTGGAGACATTATTTGATGTCGACGGAATTTGTATTATATTCTGACAATCATGCTTTGCAGTATATTGTACAGTAGCCCAAGTTGAAGCATAAACATGCTAAATGGGTTGAGTATCTCCAAGGTTTTAATTTTGTTTTGAAAAATATAAGTGGCCAAGCCAATAAAGTAGTTGATGCTTTGAGTAGGAGGCACATGCTTGTTCAAGAAACAAATTTTGAAGTTTTAGGATTTGATTTTCTCAAAGAATTGTATAAAAAAAATCCAGATTTTAAAGAAGCATTTGAGGCATGTAGTAACCCAGTTTTAACAGATAGAAACCAGTGGCTGGATTATTTCCTGCAGGAGGACTTGTTGTTCAGAAGGAGCCAACTGTGTGTACCAAGATGTTCCATGAGGGAAAATTTGATCAAAGAAAAGCATAGTGGTGGACTTGCTGGACACTTTAATACTGATAAAACCTATGAGCAGCTGAGTCATTTCTATTACTGGCCTAAGATGAGAATAGAAGTGGACAAGTTTGTGAAGAATTGCAAAATCTGTCAATATGCTAAAGGAAGGAGCCAGAATGCAGGATTGTACACTCCCTTGCCTATTCCAGACAGGCCTTGGGACATGGTGAGTATGGATTTTTTTCTAGGATTGCCCAAGACTCAGAGAGGGAATGATGCAGTCTTTGTTGTAGTGGACCGATTCTCCAAAATGGCACATTTTATTCCATGCTATAAAACTAGTGATGCCACCCATGTTGCTAACTTGTTTTTCAAGGAAGTTATTAGATTGCATGGGCTGCCTAAGAGTATTATTTTAGACAGAGACACCAGATTTTTGGGTCATTTTTGGAGGAAATTGTGGAAGAAACTTGTTACTAAACTGAGTTTTAGCTCAGCTTATCATCCTCAGACTGATGGACAAACTGAGGTAGTGAATAGGAGTCTGGGAAATTTGTTGAGAAGTCTTGCAGGAGAGAATCCCAAGCAGTGGGATCATATTTTTCCCCAGGCAGAATATGCATATAATGACTCACCAAACAGGAGCATAGGGCAGAGCCCATTCCATATTTTTTATGGAATGCACCCTAGAGGAATATCAGAGTTGAGAAATCTGGGAAAGGCAGAGCTAAGGAGTGCAGATGGTGAGGAATTTGCTTCAGAGATCTAGGCCATACATGAACAAGTGAAATAGCAACTACAAGGCAGCAGCATCAGATACAAAAGCAGAGCAAACTTGAGCATAAAAGAAGTTCATTTTGAAGTAGGAGATTTGGTTTTGGCGCATCTGAGAAAGGAGAGGTTCCCGAAGAAGTAGTATAACAAACTCAAGTTCAAAAAGATTGGGCCATGCAAGATACTTAGAAATTTTTCTGCAAATGCTTATGAGATTGAATTACCTCCTGATGTTGGAATATCTCCCATTTTTAATGTTGCAGATTTGTACAAGTATGAAGATGATGGTGCAGAATAAAGATCAGCATACAGGGGATAGATTGAGTGGAAGGAGCAGCTACCTCTAGCACAACCATCACAACTAGAGAAGATATTGGACAAAAGAGTATCTAGGAAGACCAGAGGACAAGAGTACTTCCAGTACTTGATCAAATGGAAGGACAAGCCATAGGAAGATGCCACTTGGATGACTGAAGGAATGTTGCAGAAGATAGGCAGATCAGTGGAAGAGCTCATGGACAGGAGCCCATGAAGAAGATTTCCCTCGGGAGTCTGATGCAAGGGTATTAGACACTAGCCAGTAATGTAGGAGTTTTTTCCACATGTTGTGGCTAGGAGGGTTCAAAAATATTTGAATTGTAACAAATAGGTGTCAATACCTCAATTGACTGTATCATTTAGATCAGTTAGAGTCATAGAAGTCGAATAGTTCAGTTAGTCTATCTGTCATATTTAAGTTAGTTGAATTATTTTAATTAGGCTGTTGATTTTGTAAAACGGTCCTCACAGAGGAACCAAACAGACAAATTTTCATGTATATAAATATAATCCCTTGGATGTATATAGAGAGAGCAGAGGAGAAGGGAGAAAAAGGGAGGAGATTTCTGCAATCAAATCTGTGTGTTCACAATTGCTTCCAGTTAAATAATCTCAGTGCGCATTGCCATAGAGTCGTTTTGGGTCCTTAATTGTGAAGGAGTTGTTTAATTGCGAGGTGATTGAGCTCTGTGCATGTATAATTGAACCACTGTATAATTTCCACATATCTCTATCTATTGTTTCCTCAAAATTACCCGAACAACCCTGTGAATTAAACCCGCGCAGGCGAGGCCTATGTAGAGGATCCACGGTCGCGAACACAGTGTAAAGAGTAAAACTCCGGAGATCGAGTTGTTGCTTCCGGAACCTGACCCGAGGATTAGACGTGAGTTAAAGAACCAAAAGGAATAGTGGAACCTGACTCAACCATAAGTTGGTCACTGTTAAGAAAAAGAAAACCACGAGTGGATTTACAAAGGCGGGTTGCCCATATCGCACCGCTTTTGCGGAGCAGGCGGTATTTTTTGAACGCGAGCAATTCCATTCAGCGTTAGACACGTGGCTTAGGCGAAGTCCCAAAACCACCATTCAAAGTGCACCATCGCACGTTAAAGTTCGACGTTGGAAGCCGAGCGATATTGTCGAGAGCCATTGATCTGAGAAGGGCCCATCGGATGGTGGTCATTGGATAAATATGCGCAAAAGATAACTGGTATGGGGCGTGCGTCTGATTGGGCCATCGATCGTAGAGGTGGGGCCCGGAGCCACGGTTTATTATAAGTTGTTTGTTTAAAAGGCGTGGAGTATTAATATAAAGTTCGAAAGGGTTAAAAATTTGTTATAAGGTTCGGAGATATAAATAAAATTGAAAAGGTTGTGGATAACGTTTATTTATCAAATTCCACGAATTTGATAAATAAATTTCCGAGGAAAATATAAGTTTACCACGTGGATTCAAAGAACGGGGTTTGACTAGGAAAACGCTGACAGAACCACGACTACAGTGACCATCTCTCCTTAGAAGGGTCCGATTTCAGTTTTGTTGTTCTCATTGCACCAAAAATAGTAGAGATGCCTAGACCTAGAGCTAGGGCTCAAGAAAATATTATACCCAGGAATACTATCCGTGAAGAAGGAAATCATATTGGCACTATCAGTCAAGAATCATAAAGAGGAAAACATGATACACCATTGCACAATGACGAACAAGCACCTCTTGATTTAGAGATGGCTGACCTAGAATAACACCATGAAGATAATGCAGCTCAAGACGCAATAGAAGAGAAAGAGGCACAAATCATGGAGTTCAAAGATCATCTTTCCAAGGAAAATTTCATGGTGTCTTTTTTGAAAAAAGAAAATAGACAGTTGAAACTAAACCTATTGTTTCAAAGAGAAATAGAAGGGGACCGTCCATCATCAGACAGGGTAGATGTTCTGGTAGAAAATGATAAGGGTAAGGCCATCATTTATGTGGATTATAAATTTTGCTATCATGCCATGTAAAAAAAATTAATAAATATAATATTCATATTCATATTCATATTATTATTATTATTATTAAATATGATATTAATATTAATATATTATAATATTAATATTATTCAACTTAACAACTTTTAATTAATACAATATTAAATTTAATATAATATTAATCTTTTTATATTATAATGATATATATTAAATCTAAATATATATGAAAGGGGAGAACAAAGATATAGAGTGATAGAGATGGATAGATAGAGGGAGTGAGAGAAAGGAGGAGAAGGGGGGGGGGGGGGGTATAGGGAGATGGATTTGGAGGGAGAGAAAGGGAGGGAAGAAGAAATACATAGAGAGATAAAAGTGGAGAGAGAGAGAGAGGGACTGGCAAGAAGAGATGGAGAGATAATGTTTATGTTTGGGTGTGAGATAGAGAGATAAAGAAGGAGAGATGAAGAGAAGGGGGGGGGGGAGATAGAGAGAGAGAGAGAGAGAGAATTGAGGGGGAGAGATAGAAGGAGGTGGGAGAGAAAGGGAGAAAGAGTAAGGAAGAGGGTGAGGACATGGGGTATAGAAGGAGAGAGGAAGGTAAGCAGAAATACACATAGAGAGAAAGGTGGAGTGAGTGAGTGGGAGTGATAACAAATATGGAGAGAGAGGGAGAGAGGAGAGCAGAGGGGAAGAGATATAGAAGTGGGGAGAGAGCGAGAGAAGGGTAAGAGAGAGAGTGAGGGAGAGGAAGAGAGAGGGAGAGATAGATAGATATGGATAAAGAGTGTGTATGTTTTTTCGGTGATATAGAAAAACAAAAGAGAGACATAGGGAGATAGAGATATAGATGGAAGGTGAAGAGAGGGAAGAAAAGAGAGACAAAGAGAGGGAGAGATAGATAAATATGGAGAGAGAGACCACATTCTTTTGGGGGGTGGGGGGGTGAGATAAAGATACAAATAAGGAGAGATGGAGGGAGGAGAGAGAGAAGAATATTTCTTGCACTAGATGCATTGATTTCAGTGTAGATGGTGATTTCTAATACTATTTTATTACTTGCACTGAAGGAGATAAATTAAATTAGAGGGGAGAGGAGGAGTGAAGATAGATAGGAAAGGAGTGAGAGAGGGAGAGAGGATAAGAGGGAAATAGAGAGACACAAATATGGAGAAAGAGAGAGGATAGAGAGAAAGAGAGAGGTAGAGAGGAAGGACTAGAGAGAGAAAGAAAGAGGGAGGGAGAGAGAGGTAGGGATAAAGAAGTGGAGTTGGAAGGGGAGAGAGGGAAGGAAAAGAAACACATAGAGAGAGAGAGGGAGTGATAAGGGAGAGATGTAGAGAGTGTGTGTATGTTTGGGGGTCAGGTAGATATAAGGATAGATGGAGGGTGATATAGAAATATATAGACAAGCAAGAGAGGGAATACGATTAATTAAACTAGATGCATTGATTTTAATATACGTGGTGATTTATAAAATTATTTTATTGCTTCCACTAGATGCATTAATTTTAGTATAGAAGTTGATATTTAATGATATTTGATTTCTTCCGCTAGATGCATTTGTTTTATTGAAGATATTTATTTCTAACCCTATTTGAATGCTTGCACTAGATGCATTGATTTTTGTGTAGATGTTTTCTAATTCTATTTGATTTATTTCACTAGATGCATTGATTTCAGTGTAGATGTTCATTTATAATACTATTTGATTTCTTGCACTAGATGCATTGATTTCAATTAGATGGTGATTTATAATCCCATTTTATTGTTTGCACTATATGCATTTATTTTAGTGTATATGTTTTCTATTTCTATTTGATTTATTGCATTAGATGCATTGATTTCAGTGTAGATGTGGATTACTAATTATATTTTATTGTTTTCACTAGATGTATTTATTTGAGTGTAGATGTTGTTTTTTTATTATATTTTATTGCTTGCACTAGATGCATTGATCTCCTTATAGATGTTGATTTGTAATTCTATTTGATTGTTTGCATTACATGCATTGATTTCAGTGTAGATGCTGATTTCTAATTTTATGTAAGTGGATGTAATATGGTACATTAATTTTAAAGTGATTGTATTAACAATGTGATTGATTTAAATTGAAATTTTTATAAAATCGATATGAAAATATGGAAAAACTAACACTGGTGACAATAAGAATAGAAGAAAAAAATATTTGATATTGATGAAAATGAAGACTATTTGTAATGGATAATATTCTTATTATTCACATTTTTTTCCATTCAACACTATTACATTTTCACTTTGTATTCAAAATTTTTATTTTATCATTTTTCATAATTAAAGTTGTTAACAATATCTATCATCTAAACATATTGAGGTAACACAACAAATTTAAAGTTAAAACTACTCTTCAAGATATATTTAGTAATACCTGGAGCGACACTATTAAGAACTGATTAGTTGCCAGAAGCTATGATATCTAAATTAAATGAAATATATGTGCAATATAAATCCTCCTACTAGCTATTGACAATATTTTATTCCTTCTTCATCACCAACCAATTAATAATAGACAATTACATACACATATACAAATATTACAAATAAACCTCTAACATTCACAAACATTACCATCCAATTCCAAACACATAAACACACAAACCACTCAAAGAATCCAAACACACACACACACAAACTACTCACAACATCCAAACACAAATTTACAAATCATTCAAGGAAAGCAGCATTGACTAAATTAAAGAAAAAAAAATATGGTCATGTCAGGGAAAGAAAAACTAATGTGTAATTCTAAAACATATACATAATAATAATCTAAAAATATGACATTGTTTCCCTCAGCTGAACCAACCTAGATCCATCTAACCATGGATCTATCATGCATGAAGAGGAATCAAATCTCTTGAGGTTCAAAACTTTACTCAAATTCTACACTCCGAAAAGAAGGTTTGCACCTTAAGGGGTTCTATCCCTCTCGGCGCATGATATATCGAGAGCTAGATGAATCTTTTCAATAAATCGTTGTTGGATTCTAGACAAATTAGATTAAAAACAAAAAAAAGTGCACTTAAAAACAACTCATAAATTAATGAATCCGGACTATTAACAAAAAAAACTTTATACAATAATTGAAGATACATACGTAGACTAAATTCAATATATATATATATATATATATATATATATATATATATATAATAAATGACATTTTTCACAACCATTTTTTGGTTAATTTTAATCAAAATATGACAAAGATTTTTAAAAACTTGAGTTTAAATTGTTTAATTCCAGTGCTCTAGAGCTTTTAAAAATGTTGAATACATTTATACATTCATACATTCAAAATTACATTTTAAACAACACAAATTCTTAAAATTGTATTACTAGATTTTAAAAAGTTTCGATAAAAAAACATATTTTATCTATATATATATATATATATATATAACTCACATTAAAATTTCAACTCTAATTGAGGTTGAGCTTCTAACCATAATAATCTCGCAATATACCTATAGCCAATAAAACCAAAAACACATTGTTTTGCTAAACCTGATTCAAGTGGTCACAAAAGAAAGAATTCTCAAACCATGAAAAAATGAACTATTTAAATTACATATAATGGTTTAATAATACAAAATACTAAAAATGTACATAATGTAAATTAACAAAATTATTCACAGCTACATGATAAAATAATGGTATGTATTCATTCACGAGGATTTTGGATTTGTATATAGTTTATAATAATTAATTAGCTTATAATTTATGTAGTTATATAAATTAAATCACTAAAAATATTTATATATATCAAAACATTTATATCATGCTATATTTTACATTATTAAAATTTTAAAAATATAATTAAATTCTTATTCTATTTTAAATTATCATTTACATTATTCTTTATAGAAATATATATATAAAACAAGATTTTTTAACTTATTTATTAATCTCTTTTTATTATGGAGATTTTTAAATAGGCTTCGTTATAATATGATGACATCATGACATTAGTACCATGGCTTACTAATATCACATGCCTAAAAAACCATAACACAATATTTTTTTAATTAATTAATTTAATTATAAAAAAAAATTAACTACTTTTCAAATATTTTGTATATCTAAAATCCTTAGCATCGATCTCATAATTATTGATAATTAAATTAAAATTTTGAAAAATCTATACCAAAATAAACATATGTATCAATATGATTTTATTGGGCCCACAGGCACATGCTACTACCCAATGTGAAGTAGATGTGCGATTCCATACATGCTCAACTTATTGTCAACATTAGTCTTTTAAAATAAAATAAAAAATATTCTCTAAATAGAAAAACAATTTTGACTATAATTAAAAATAAAAAAGTATTTCATTTCAATGTCCACATCATGTAATATAATTTTATAGCAACTTTGAAATGATATAAAGAAAATAAAGTTAAAAAGAGTGTGAGTAGCATGTTTAAACCTTATAGTTTTCAAAAATAAGTCAACACCGGATTAAAATAATTATTTGAAGATATATGTTAGCTAATTTATGTTGATATCAATTTGGCATATCTCTAGAAAAAAATGTTAAAAGAAAATGTTTTAATGTTGTATATAAAATGTTTAATGTACAAAGAAAAAAGGTAATTCAAAGTTAAAAAAATGTCACTTACTTCATAATAAGAATAATAAGAGAGTGATGTGTAATTCAATCAATTTTTAATATAAAATTAAAATGTGAAATTTGAAAATATTTATAATAAAACATTTCAATTTGAGTCATAAACAAAATATTTTAACAGGAATATTAGAATTAAGTGATATTGATGTATACTTAAAAATATATTAATGACAAAAAAACAATCTTAATATATTAATGACAAAAAAATAATTTTACTGCGGACAATGTAGTCCATACATAAAATGTCTTAATTGACATGCTATGTAAAATATTTTAATGTCAACTACATATGCATCATATGCTATTTTAAAAAAACTATGTATATATTATATAAAGCAATTGAAAAAAAACAAGTTTTTATGGCTAAAACATTTAAAGTCGTCTTACGATTTTATGTTTTGTTCCTTCTTTATGTATATGGTTTTTTGTCAATTTATCCTAAAATCCAACAAATATTTTTTGAACTTACAATTTTAACTTATGTACTCTATATAGCATTAAAAAATAAAATTTAACCAATGAAAAATTACACATCATATATATATATATATATATATATATATATATATATATATATAGAGAGAGAGAGAGAGAGAGAGAGAGAGAGAGAGAGAGAGAACTACTAAAGATTCATTCAGATCTAAATAGAGATGAGAGTGATGCAATTTTTTCTGAAATTGTACACTCTAAAAAAGGTTTTCACCTAAAGAGATTTGATCCATATAGTGCACCTTATAGATTTCCGCAGATGTGTGATTCCATGTGTGCTCAACTTTGAGTTGACACTTATCCCCCCTTAAAAGAATAAAATATTATCTAAATAGAAAAGAAATGTCAACTATAATTAATAGGAAAACATGAATCATCCCATCTTTAGTATGGTCACTAGATTTGTTGTTGATATTACATTCCAATGTTATTAAAAAATATTTACATAATTTCTCAAATTTGACTTGACACTTATCTCCCTTAAAAGAGAAATAAAATATTATCTAAATAGAAAATAAATGTCGGCTATAATTAAAATAAAAGCATGAATCATCCCATCCTCATGGTCACCAGATTTGTTGTTGATATTACATTCCAATGTGATTAAAAAATATTCCCCATTTATGTCTTGTGACCTAATATAATTTTATAGCAACTTTAAAAAGCAAGTAGTTAAAAGTAAAAAAGAGAGTGTGCAAGATATTTAAATCTTATACTTTAAAAAAATATTTCAACACAATATTGAAATAAATTATTTGAAGATATATTTTTACTCATTTTTGTCCATGTCAACTTGAAATATATCTATATATAAAAATAAAATGCTAGAAGAAAATATTTTAACATTGTATATAATAAAATATTCAATGTCCAAAGAAAAAACAATAATTGAAAATTAAAAAATTAAAATAAAAAATATCAAGTTCTTTCTAATATGAACAGTGATAGGGAGATGTGTAATTCATTCAACTTTCAATATGTTAACATGTGACATTTAAAAATATGCATAATAATAAAAAAATCAATTTGAGTCATTAATAAAATATTTGAATATAAGTAGTAATGAAAAATTAATGCCAGCAATGTAGTCCATTGATAAAATTCACCTATTATGTAAAATATTTTTAACGTCAACTATATATATATATATATATATATTATATACTATTTAAAAACTAGATATGTATATATCCTATAAAACAATTGAAAAATATTGGGGGACTTCACTATGAGAGCAATACCATACCACCTGGGTTCATATTAGAGGATATATAATGAGGAAAAAATGACATTCTATATTGGGAGATATATAGGGGGGAAAAGGGATTTTATATTGGAAAGTATAAAAAATGGAGCTCAAAGGTAATGAAAAATATAAAGGGGTATAAAAAATTTTAATGAAAAAATGGATACGGGCTTGTTAAATTGGGAAGGGGTATTGGGTTTATATTGGGAGGGGGTTAAATAATGTGAATTTAAAAGGTATTTTCCAATATGTACTCAAATTAAGAGTGTTGTTTAATATGCTATGATCGCAGGTGATATGTTAGAGGTTCATTGAATGAAGCCCCTGTGGTTTTCTTCAACCTTTTATTTTCCCCTCTCATGTGGTGAACCTTCTTTAGCCTCACTTTATACTTTGCATTAGCTCTTAATCCCTATCAAAATTCATCCCATTTGGGTGGGCCATAACACAATAATAATGGAACTCTAGTGGAAAAAATTTGTCAATATCACCATTAATTGGTTTTTCAATAAGAAATTATGTGAAATAATTTGTAATCACCCTGGTTGTGTTTATATTTGGGAATGAAGTTACCTCAAGCTCTAACTAGTCCTTCCTTTTTCCATCCCAAGTGGTTGGTTGTGATATGCATAGCGGGTGAGGTGCACTGGAAACTGGTTTTTGTGTACATGAAAAAATAGACAGGTATTCAAGCCATTGTTCTCTAATAGAATCCCACATTCATGTTGTGCATATATAATAGTTTCTTGATGCTTTGGAGGAGGTTTTGAAACTTAAGAAAGCACATGGGTGACATTCTTACAAAGAAGGAAAAATGTAAGAAAATGTGTGTTTTTCTGTAATCTTCTTGTTTATATTTTTTGGGAACTGCTCTTTAAATGTATCAAGCTTGGTGATGTAGTAGACATTGTTCATGATTTTCGTGTAGCGTATTGATCTTGGTGACATGGCAGGGATTGTGCATGATGTTTACAGAGATTTTCCCGCTTGGTCAAACAGGGAGTTATTGGCAGGATCAGGAATAAAGGAGAGATATCAGACTGGAGAATGACTAACCATTGAAAATTGTTTTGGGCACATTTTATTTTAGACTTCAAATTTATCTTCCAGCCTAAACCTATATATCAAAATCAAACATGCCTTCTCAAAATTTTGATCTGTCCCAAACCACCTTTTCGAAAATTTGATCCATCACAATCTAATTGGATCATCATCAGATGCAAGTAAATTTTGTAGCTAAGGCCAAACTCCATTCAGGACTCAGACAGTGGTATACAAGTATATTATTTAATAATATAAAGAAATAAATATGGAACACTATCTTTAACATTGCATCCTAATAGATATATTTCTACCCTATTACCTTATTATTAATAAGCTAGTATTTGTATTCTTTTCAGTTTAGAGGAACAAATAATGAAAATGAAGACTACTTTATAGGAAAGGACAATGAATATGAGGAGTTGATGTAGCGAATTAAATAATTTTTTAATATTCACTCTGAAAATAAAAATTTAAATGCAATTGATAGCTAGGTAGAGAGGAAAGCAATAATATAACCTAAATCTAGTTATTTTTGGAAATAATTCTCTTTCTTATGAAAATCAAAGCCATATTAATATAAATCTCATGTATTTATGACAAGACTATCAAAAAAATTGACTAAGGGATCCTAAAGAATGTTTGAGATGGACATATTTTCTAGCCACATTTACACCTTTCTTGTTTGACTTTTAGACTTTGCAAGTTGTTATCAATTTTATTGCAGTTTCCTATTTTCTTACTTGTCCTCGTGGGTTTTTATTATATTGTTCCACATTGTGGTTCTCTTATTGTATTTATTGACTGACAAAAAAAAAAAAAAAAAAATCCACTTTGAAAAAGGTATGCATTCAAATTAGGGATTCGATTCCATTCATGGTCTCCAATCACCGGAGATATTTTTTCACAGTTATGCAAGATAAAAAAGAAGTTTAGAAAATTGAATTTTCTTCATAAAATCCACGCTTGCATGTGTGACACGAATATCAGTTTGTAGGAATTCTTTTAAGAAATCGATATGGGTATATGTAGATCTCTTTCGTGCATTGGAAGTAGTGGTAAGTACCAGATAATGTTAAAAATCCTTGTCAAGATTCTTAAGATAAGAATGTGCGAATTGTAACATGGAATGATAATTGAATATTTTAGTGCATTTTTTATGTTCATAGTTCTTTTAATTTGCTAAACATGTGATTGTATCACGTTAGGGTTGAAGAGAAATTAATGTACATTTTTATTCAATTTGTTACTTCAATATTAGATCTAAGATTTTTGTGATCCATAACTTAGCTAAATGTTTTTTGGATTAACCACAATATTAGGATTTGGTCGAAGTTTGGAACCATCTAATGTGGTTCATCCTGAGGACAATGTGAAAAAAAATGAGTGGTTTTAATGAATAAATAGTTAGGATGCATCATTTCCCAGAGATAGTCATTGAGACTAGCTATTGCAAACTAGTCGGTCTTTAATTAGTTCAAAAAATTATTTAATATATGATTATTATTAATTAAAAATTTGCATAAAATCACTATAATAGGGTTAATAGTTAATTTTTTTTTATATGTAAAAACCAATTTCATAAGAAAATATAAAAGTTAAAACCTAATATAATAAAAATATTAAACAGAATAGGGTGTTTTAATATTATAATATGTTAATATAGATTATTATAATAGATAATCCATAATATATAATTATAAAATATTATAACAAACAACTATTTATAAATCGAGAATATAAATAATAAGATAAAATAAAAATAAACTTAGAGGAAATAGGGCACAATAGAAATAAGACAAAGAAAGGCTAAAAAGAAGAATAGAGGACAATAAAAACAAGGACCGAATAAAAAACACAGGAGGGCGAAATCATTTAGAGAGAGTTGGGTCTAGTTCTTACTCAATTTCCACCCATCATCCCTATTGAGATTCTTAACATGTCTCTCAATCTCAATGGCATCCCTAAGCTTCCTATGGTGGAAATGACCCACACTAGCAAGGACTTTGGAATCCTCAATGCAAACATGGTGACACAATTTTTCTGCTTGCTCGACAAGAGTAGAAGTGCAGGATCGAATGTGTCTGATGTCTGCCGCATGTTCCTGGATTCTCTGTCTAATAGACTGACCTGTTTCCCCAATATAGGGCATTCCATAGAAGCAAGGAACCAAATAAACACACTTCATGTCCTTAGGGTCAATAGGGTATTTTACAGAACCAAGCAAGTTTCTAATAGTATAGAGAGGCTTGAAGGAAGAGTAGACATTATTCCACTTGAGCTTATGAGAAATTTTGTCCGAAGTCCCCTGGATAAGCGATAAATGAACTTTGGAGATAGGATCATCTCGAGACGATTTATCTTTTAACCATTTATAGGATTTTTGAAAGGCCTTAAGGCTCTGAGATCTAATATAACCATTATTCTCAAACACTTCAAGAAGATGGAATTTATCCACCTCTAAGTTGTTTTCATAAGAGATTCTTAGAGCACTGGTAGCAAGAGTGAAAATAACACCAAATTGCGCAGAAGGAAAATGATGAGAAGTAACATGGAGATACTGTTCCGTCTGAGTTTTCTTTCGGAAAACTTG
Organism: Pinus albicaulis; assembly: GCA_034641835.2. NCBI lineage: Eukaryota > Viridiplantae > Streptophyta > Pinopsida > Pinales > Pinaceae > Pinus > Pinus albicaulis. The sequence goes on from CM076579.1 coordinate 593,709,491, forward strand.
TTTGGAAATGGAACCATCCTCCCTTCTAGATAGAATAATATCCAAAAAGGGCAGAAAAAATTCCACCTCCACTTCCATCGTGAATTGTATGGAATGAGATTGGGAGTTCAAGTGCCTAAGAATTTGATCTAACTTTTCGCGACCATCGGGCCACGTGACACAAGTGTCCTCCATGAACCTGTTCCATTTCCTAGGGTGAAATTGAGTTGAGACTAAGGCCTTAGATTCAAAATATTCCATTAATAGGTAAGCAACAATAGGGGAAAGAGGGTAACCCATAGAAACACCACAATTTTGCTCATAGAACTCACCTTGGAAACTGAAAAAGGCTGAGGTGAGGCAAATACAACCTAATTTATAGGTGTTATGATCTGAGACACGACTAATGACATCAATGGATTCCTAGATGGGAATTTTGGTAAACAATGACACAATGTCAAAGCATAATAATAAATCCCCAGTCTCCAACTTAATGTCCTTCCATTCTTTGATAAATGAATTTTAGTCCTTAACAAAGGACTCTGTGAGCCCCATGAGGGGTTTAAGTTTATGAGCTATGAATTTAGCAAGAGGATAGGAGGGACCACCTATTTTGTTAACAATAGGTCTTAAAGGGGCTCAAGACTTATGAATCTTAGGAAGACCATAAATCCCAGGGGTGAGGGGATTGATCTCAATAAGATTTCTAGAGACAGGATTAAGGGTGGAATCAGACTTAATGGTGAGGGAAAACATAAACCCTTCGTGGGGCTCAAGGAGTCCTTTGTTAAGGACTCAACTTAATTTATTAAAGAATGGAAGGACATTAAGTTGGAGCCTGGGGAGTTATTAGTAAGATTTGACGTTGTGTCACTCTTTACCAAAATTCCAATACAGGAATCCATTTATGTCATTAGTCGTGTCTCAAATCATAACACCTCTAAATTAGTGGGTCTTTGCCTCTCCTCGACATTTTGAGTTTCCAAGGTGAGTTATATGAGAAAAATTGTGGTGTTGCTATGGATACCCCTCTTTGCCATATCTTTTATAACTTATTTATGGAATATTTTGAATCTAATGCCTTAGCCTCAGCTCAATTTTTCCCTAGGAAATGGAACATGTTCATGGACGACACTTATCTCAGCTGGCCCCATGGTCACAAAAAGTTAGAATTGTTTCTTAGGCACATGAAACCCCAATCCGATTCCATTAAATTCATGATGGAATTGGAGGTGGATGGTTGCCTTCCCTTCATGGATATTCTTCTGTTTATAAGGGAGGATGGTTCCATTTCCCATGAAGTTTTTTGCAAGAAATATCAGACGGAACAGTATCTCCATGCTAGTTCTCATCATTTTCCTACTAAAACATTTGGTGTTATTTGCACTCTTACTACCCATGATCTAAGAATCTATCATGATAGCCACTTAGAGGTGAAGAAATCCCATCTTCTTGAAGTGTTTGCAAATAATGCTTATAGTAGATCTCAGGGCCTTAGGGACTTTCAAAAAGCCTATAAAGGTTTAAAAGGTAAATCATCTCGAGATGATCCTATCTCCAAAGTGCATTTTCCATTAATCCGAGTGACTTCGCAAAAAAATTCTCATGTCCTCAAGTAGAATAATGAATCCTCTTCTTTCAAGCATCTCTATACTATTATAAACTCGCTTGGTTCCATAAAAGACCCTATTGACCCTATGGAAATAATGGGTGTTTATTTGGTTCCTTTCTCTTGTGGCACTCCTTATATTGGGGAAATAGGTTGGTCTATTAGAAAGAGAATCCAGGAGCATGTGGCAAACATCAGACACAATCGATCCCACACTTTTTCTCTTTCCAAGCATGCAAAAAAATCGTGTCACCATGTTTGCATTGAGGATTCCAAAGTCCTTGCTATGGTGGGTAACTTCCACCATAGGAAGCTTAGGGAAGCCATTGAGATTAAGAAGCATGCTAAAATTATCAATAGGGATTATGGGTGGAAATTGAGTAAGAGATGGATGTTGAGGTATAAAAGGTGCCTTTTAACACCTATTTATCCTACATTAATCATCAATCCAGGAACGACCTTTTGTTTCAAGAGTGTACTAAGTCTGAGGCTACAATTCAATCTAAGAGTAATGCCTTACAATATGTAGTACATTGTTGTAAATAGAAGAGTAAACGGATGCTTGGAAATGAAATCTAACTACAATGACATGAAATTGAATGCTCTGTAATCCAATCATTCACCCAGCAATCATCAGTCAAGGATGCAGTAATGTTAACTCTTTCCTTTAGCAACTGATGTAATTGAAATCAAATGAAAACAAGTTAATCAATATGAGAACGAAGGTAGAAATAACCAGACGTCCTTTAAAGTTGATGATCTCGCATTAAAAAAATTAAATAGAAACGGAAAATGAACTAAATCACTAATGCTGCTAATGAAAAGTAAACTAGGTAAGTTCTCAAAAGTAAAGCCAACTATTTGCAGGAATGAAATAGATTGTAAACTATTTAACTGAAATGAACAAGAAATCTGGAATTGAACAACAATAGAAATGAAAAATAAACGTTATCTAAGAAAACTGAACAACAAATCCTATCTAATGAAATTAAACAACAATCTCTAACTAATGGAATTGAGTAGCAAATTCTATTGAACAACAATCAGCAATTGGAAAGGAACAAAAATTGGAATAGAACAGCAACTGCTAAACAATGAAGCTTTGTTAAAACATAAGAAGACAAGTAATACAAGGATGAAGATTCTTGTTAAATTAGAAAGGAACGACAAAGCAATTCACCAATGTAACACACCAATATTTTGAAGCAATTAAGCAGTAAACTATTAAACTTGAAAGCTGTAATGAAAACAAATGAAAACCGTCACACAACGATAATTGAAAGATAATAATACAGACAACAGATGGATCCACCAGGGCCAGGCCCTTAGCCACCAGTGAAACTCCACTGGGCTACTCCAGAGTCAAGAAATGGAACGGCAACTAGATCATGTATTAATCAAGAATAACAGCGTTTACAACAGTCGCTCTCTGATCACAAGAGTCAATGAGAAATTACAGAGTTACAAAAGGAGTTTCAATAATAATCGTTTCGTTCCTGATTTCTACAAGCACTGCATTTTATAACAATTCGACAGAAAATACAAGAAACAATGATAGACTTTGAACAACAATCCCTCAGGATCGAAAGATCCTAAGGGATTCACTCCTTTTTCTTCTTTTAGTTAAACGCTTGGTCTTCTTAGGTTGTAGCCGTGTTGTTCCCTGCCTTACTTTAGCTGTGTGTTCTGATTTCATCCTTCTTGTCTAGATACGACCCTTTGCTAGAGGAACAACAGTTATTCCTGCTTTAGCTTTGCCTTTTGAATGGTGGTTTCCCCCTTCATTTGTTTCCTGTTGAGAATAAAAGAAATTTTTTAGCAAATTTTTCACAATAAACATTAATCTTTGCAATTCTATCATAATCCTTTAATACATCATCTTTCTAGAATAAAAAGAGCCATATTCAAAGAAAAAAGATAAAGAAATGCATGGTGAATTCACACCTTTTCCAATGCTCAACACACCCCCCTGCTTACCCTTTTTCATGTCCTCATGAAAACCATAGTTTACATGTAAAGAAGTTAGAGAATAGGCTGGAGAGGGTTTTTCACTAAGAGGTCTAAAACCATGATTTGCAGCTAAAGCTTCAAAGATGTGCCATTTCTGTCCTTTAGGTAATTCATATTTGGCTTTATAGTCTGTTTCAGGATACCATATAATGGGACTTCGAAACCTACAACCTAGCCAGTATGGGCCTTCCCTCAAGATGAGGTTACTATAGAGAACCAGGCGGTCAGTAGCTAATCCAAAATTTCTATAATTAAATGGCTCTTTTTCTTGAATATTCCGATTAGAAATATTCCATCGAACTTTAGCTGCTACATAGGCCTCGTCTCTGATAGATAGAAAATATTCTATCCCATCTAAGACAATTTCTTTGTGGACGGGTCCCAATGTCTGGATCACACCCTCCTTTGTCATTAGACTCTTCTTCCTAGCCCATAATTGTAATGCGTGTCTCGGTTTACCCCCAACCCAAAGGTCTAACACATTTTCTTGCCTCTGAAAAGTATTATAGGCCTTGAGCCATTTCAACTGGTTGACAGCAAATGAAATAAATTCTTGAAATTGGATATTGCCCACAAAAGGGCTGGGATTTGTCTCCATTTCCCGAGCTAATATAAAATTGTGCAAATAGAACTCACAGAGTAGACGTTGGAATTTTACTCCATATAGTTTGCAGCAAATTATAAAACCATCTACAATGTTTAATTCTATAGGTTTTCATGCCTTAACAACCTTAATTTTTAGTTTCGAATATCTTTCTAATAAAAACAAAGCATAATTTTTGGCAGAGCACCTACATGCTAGAACATCTGTGTATAAGGAGCAGAGAGTATCCATTTGATTCTAGACCATTTTTAATCTATTCCTTACCTCTTCAACATTCACTTTTGCCTTCCGACACTTATCGTAGGCTTTAGCCTATGATGCATGGATGCTCCTTAATTGCTGTTGTAACTCTTGGTATTTTCTTTTAGGAACGACCTCCTCTTCAAAATTTTCTCTAGCCTGTTGAGCCTGTGCCAGCTCCTCTTGGATTTTTGCTATAGTAGGGTCTATTAACAAAATGTTTCTACTGTAGCCCTGTGCACTTTCGATTGGAGTAGCTGCATCTGGAACAACTTCCTACTGTTCCTTGTCTTCTTGATTGGGCTCGGCTTGGGTCTCCATGGTCTCTGCATTCTAGGGCTTTACTTTGATGACTACATTCCTTATTTTTGGGGTTTTTTTATGGTCTTTCTCCATTTTTAGAAACCTAATCCTCTGTTTGAGTCGTTTCACTAGTTTTTGGAGCCTTTGCCATTCCCTCTGCAGCTTCTCAAGTTCATTTTTTTTTTTTTTCCTCCTAGGAGGAATGGTTGTTCCCTTCTCTGTACTTAATTTCTCATATAGGGCTTGTTTTTCAATGGCTGTGCCTTCACCCAGGCTTGCTTCTATGCTTTCTACTTGAAACACTTCTTCAGTGTTCACATACTCCTGGCCACATTCCTCGGGGGAAGTAACCCTAGTTGGTTCTGCTGTTCCCTGAGGGTTTTCTGTTTGGAACACTTCTTCAGTGGTCACATTCTCCTAGCCGCATTTCTCAGGGGAAGTAACCCTAGTTGGTTCTACTGTTCCTTGAGGGTTTTCTTTTTCTACTTTATCAAACATTTCCTCGGTCGTTTCTTTGTCGGTAACAGCTTGTTCCTGTAATTGGTCTATCTCAATGTTGAGGTTAAGCGAACTGTGAGGTTGTATATATTCACTCATATTGGCCAAAATTTGGGCCAATTGGTCTTCTTGTAATGGGCTCTGTGGTGGACTTGAAATGGCAGTTTCAGGAGGTTCTGCTTCCTCTCCTTCATCTTCACTGGTGTGATTACTTTCTTCCTCTTCACTGGTGTGGTGACTTCTTTCTTCTTCACTGGTATGGTGAATTCCTTCTTCTTCACCAGTGTGATGACTTCCTTCTTCTCCGCTGGTGTAGTGACTTTCTTCTTCTTCCTGATTTCCTTCTTCTTCACCAGTGTGATGACTTCCTTCTTCGAGTTGCAGGGGTTTTTCATCTTCCGAACTGGGAAATTCTAAGGGTTGGTTGCTGCTACCCTGAAGACTTCCTATCATTCCCCTACTTCTCCTAATCCTGGAGGACTTTCTACGCTTTAAAGGTTTTGTTGCTGTGCTAGTAACTCTTTTACATTTTGGGGCAGGTAGAGCTATTCCTTCATCAATTGAGAATATCAATTCTTCCCAACTATTCTGCTGTTGGGCAAGACTATAACTCACTATCAATCTGATTAAACAATGGAGGCTTATCACTGTCGCTATATGACGGGATTTTCTTATGCTCCGAGCAGCATCATGCAATAAGAGATTTAAGTATGCAGACAAGTTTACAACACATTTTTTCTTTAATACTGCTAATAACTTAAGGTGGCGTGGTCTTACCACATCCTTTCTTCCATCGCATGTGATTTATCTCTGTACTACTTTCACCAGTTCTATCCATGGTTCTCCCAATGTTTTCGGCTGAACTCCTTTCCCTTTGACGACCAAGATCTACCCTTCGTCGCAAAAAATATTCATGGCTTCTTGAAGTTTCAATTTTTTATGGGTCCACATGGGTCCTTCCGCTAGAAGACCAGACACCTTGGCGATTATTGCGTCTTTTACTGCTATTTTCCTACCTCTAACCATGGAATAGCCTTCCTACAAGTTCTGCAAAAATTCAATGGCTACCGTTTCATGTGGTTGCTGCAGTCGTGTGAGGTAGGTAATCCATCCTACCCTCTCCAGAATTTCCCGTGCAGCATTGGAAACTGCTAGCACCTATGGCTCATTACGTATTTCTCATCCTCCCATTCTGTCTGCACCCTATTAATTCTTTGCAAATACACAGAAATGTAATGGAGCAACACCTTGTGTATATCAACATAGTACCGTTAAAATTTTATTGTTTCCAAGAATTTAATGAACATAGGGATTCGACTCGCATGCAGACATTAAAAGGCACCCACACCCCCCCTGAAAGATAATAGGTCGTCCTCGACCGTTGAATATAAGAGCAGCGTACTGCACAACAATTGTACAACATTGAAAGGCATACATACTTATGATATGATCAAAAAATTATCGCATTACTAAAATCGATGCATATTATTAAATTTTGAATATATATGGAAACGTTATGTAATGATTTCAAACATAAGGGAAAAGGACAACTGATGTAAAAAGTACTTATGCGGTTATTATCCACATAAAATATTATGATTGATTTATAAATAAATTTCATGCATAATAGGTTTCCAAACAAAGGGTTTAGGATCATACTCTCATTTCATATTAGATAAAGATATAAGAAAAGGGTTTAACATTACTATTGATTTGTGAAAAATATGACTCCAATGCCATCAACAGAGCTTTTTTTCCCACAGGTGTCTATAACCTTGAAAAAGTTTCTTTTTCACCCTTGGAACCATTATCCTTTATTTATGCTTAGGGAAGTGTTGTGTGATGTCATGATGGAGGCCACTGTGCTGGCTTGGGAACCAGATGAATCACAATGCCATTTATTAGGAAGGAGTGAAAGGTGGGCAGATCAGCTCGTGATGAGACCTCCTATTCCAAGGTATTTTTGTTTTTTCTGAGCTATCCATTGGATTATATCCCTGGTGTGATGGCCATAGTGGGAATGCCACTTCACTCCTTCCTTATGATCATGGTAGGCTGGCTCTTGATGAGACCCCTTATCCTCCATCTGCCATGTGATATTATTGTTATTAATCATATAGAGAGATTTTTATTTTCTTTCTTTTCTTATAGCACTTCCCTACTTATATATAGAGGATGGCTCAACACTCCTTAAGAGTAGGGATGGTGGAAGAAGTTTGAACATCTCAATAGAGAAAATATTCCCTTATTCTTATTCAATAAAAATCAAAGAGAGTTATGAAGATTTAGGGAAGAACCAACATGATAAAGATAATCGATCATATTAATTTTAGTGAAAGTAAAGACATCAAAGTGATATAGATGCTTGTGTCCTTTCCTTTTTTCTTATCACTACAAAACAATTTCTTAAAAATGACAATTTCTCTTGATTTTCTGATTCCAGTAACCTCTAATTTGTGTGTCTTTGCATAAATTATATGTTTTCCTTTAGAATATTCAGGAAGAGTTCACAAAAATCCTCAAAATGTTGTTCTAAAACAAGAAAAATACACTAAAAAAGTGTTGTTTCTTAAATGGAACAGCAAAAACAATCTGCGAAAATGTTGTTCCTTTTGAAAGGAACAACAAAAACAATCTGCGAAAAGTGTTGTTCCTTTGGAAAGGAACATAAAAAAAAATCTGTGAAAATTGATGTTCCTTTGGAAAGAAACATAAAAAACAAGCAGGAAAAAATGTTGTTCCTTTGGAGAGGAACAAAAAAAACAGGCGGAAAAACTGTTGTTCCTTTGGAAAGGAACAACAAAAATACATGGCATAAACTGTTGTTCCTTTTTAAAGGAACAACAAAAACTATTGTTCCTTTGGAAAGGAAAATAAAAAACACACGGAAAAATGTTATTCCTTTTTAAAGGAACAACAAAAACACACAACAAAAGCTGTTGTTCCTTTTTAAAGGAATAGCAAAAACACACGAAAAAAAATGTTGTTCCTTTTTAAAGGAACAACAAAAACACGCGGCAAAAAGAGGAACAACAAAAGCACACGAAAAAAAATGTTGTTCCTTTTTAAAGGAATAACAAAAACACACAGAAAAAAGTGTTGTTCCTTTTTAAAGGAACTGCAAAAACACATGGAAAAAAATATTGTTCCTTTGGAAAGGAACAACAAAAACACACGGAAAAAAATGTTGTTCCTTTGGAAAGGAACAGAAAAAACACACGGAAAAAATTTTGTTCCTTTTTAAAGCAACATAAAAAAAAAGCATACAAACCCGTTGTTTCTTAAGAGGACCTGTTGTTGTTCCTTAAAAGGAACAACAGCTATTCCTTAAAAGGAACAGCTTAAGAAATAAACTCTGTACAACAAAACAAGCAAAGTAAAAATAAAAGGTTATGTATAGGTTTCAAAATAAAGGAATTATTCAATGAATGGGTGCTGAGGAGGAGTTATCTCCCTCGACAAGAATATGCTTGGTAGAATCTTCCCATAATTGTTGGTAAAAGGATTCCCGATTAAGCGGTTTATGGTAAAGTCGTACTCGATGACTGTTTGCTTTGAAACAATGTCCATATCCATCAATGGTAGTTAATGTGATGGTGCCATTATCATGCACTTTTTGTATCTCATAGGGTCCAAGCCATCGTGTCTGGAGTTTTCCTAGGAAATCCTGAAACCTGGAGTCACATAGGAGTGCCCAATCTGCTTCGTAGAATATTTTCTCTTTAATGAGGGCTTCATGCCATTTTGCTCTCTGTTGTTGAATTAATGTAGTGTGCTGAAGAGCGGAGAGCCTAATTTCATCTAACTCATTGATTTTCTGTAATCTTCTGACCTGGGCTTCACTTAATTCTAAACCCACCTCCTGGGTTGTTCTTAATATCTGAATTTAAAATTTTATTGGAAAGATGGGTTCTTTTCCAAATACCAAATGATATTGTGAATACCTAGTGGTATTTCTCCATGTTGTTTAGTATGCCCACAAGGATTACAACAATCTATAAGCCCAGTCATGTCTGTGTGATGAAACTATTTTTTTAAGTATAGATTCTATCACTATATTCGTGCTCTCTACCTGGGCATTTTCCTGTGGGTGATATGGAGTTGTGATTTTGTGTTGGATGTGGTAATTTTCTAATGTTGCAGTGATTTTGCTACCTAAAAATTGCGGTCCTTCATCTATAATTACATCTCTTGGGAGGTCGTATCGCACAAATATTTGGAAAACGAATTGTATTATAGAGTCCTCTGTAGCTCTTGAAAGTTCCTCTGCTTCAACCCATTACGTAACATACTCTGTTGCAACTAGTATGCATGTTTTTTTATTTGATGGTGGGTTAATAGGACCAAAAAAATCGAGCACCCAGCGTTCAAATGGCTCGATTACTAGCGGTGCATTCAAAGGCATTTCGTCGGGCTCTCTAGGGCGACCCGCCCTTTGGCAACTATCGCAGGTTTGTACAAAATTTTTAGCATCTTTAAAAATCATAGGCCAGTAATAGCCTGTTTGTAAAACCTTGTGACCAGTCCTCCGATCTTCAAAATGTCCGCCGCATGGCCCGTCGTGGCATGCTTTTAGAATATCAAATATTTCATCCTCTCGGATGCATCTCCTGATGTGCATATCCGCTCTTGTATGAAACAGGTAGCCCCCAATCCAAGAGAATCGGGTACTACGCTGTACTATCTATTTTCGTTCATTGCGCATTAGATGCTTAGGTAATTTACCTACTGCTAAATAATTTTCAACATCAGCATACCATGGGGTTCTAGCAGTAACAACAAACAAATGTTCATCTGGGAAGTGATCCTCGACTACTGCTGCATCTGTTGGTTTTGGCATTCGTGAAAGAAAATCAGCTATAAGGTTATTCTTTCCAGGTCGATCCTTTATTGTGATATCGAACTCCTACAATAGAATCAACCATCTTGTTACTCTACCATTTGTAACAGGTTTATTTGCTAAAAATTTTATGTCAGAGTGATCTGTATATAAAACTACAAGATATCGAGTTATATAATGTTTAAATTTATTTACAGCATGTATTATGGCTAAAAATTATTTCTTAGTCACGGTATAGTTTAATTAAGCAGGAGATATATTTTTGCTAATATAATAAATTTCATATGGTTTTTTATCCTCTTCCTGCCCAAGGATTGCTCCAATAGCTGTGCCTGAGGCATTAGATGAAATTTGAAATGGAAAATCCCAATTTGGGCCCCTTAGCACTCGGGTTGTTGATACAAGCTTTTTCAGATCCTCATAATCATGGTCGCATTTATCTATCCAAATAAAATCAACATTCCTTGTTAATGCATATAAAGGTGCAACTACTCGAGAATAATGCTCTATAAATATTCTATAATAACCAGAAAATCTGAGAAAGCTACGTACCTTTGTTTGTGTGGTAGGAGTAGGTATTAACAAAGTTATCTGAATTTTAGCTGGATCTACCTGTATTCCAGCTGCTGAGATATAATGACCTAAGATGAGTCCCTGGGTCATCATCATGTGACACTTTTCATGGCTTAAGTAGAGCCTGGTGTCAATACATCTTTGTAACACCTTTTCCAAAGTTTCTAATGTTGGCTCAAAATCATCTCCATAAGGTGTGAAATCATCCATATGTACTTCGAGCCTTTCGTTTATTAAATCTAAAAAGATGCTGAGAATGGCACTCTGAAATGTAGCAGGGGAATTCCATAAGACAAAGGGTAAAAATCTGTAAGAAAATGTCCCCCAAGGATAGGTAAAAGTAGTTTTATCTTGGTCTTTTGGGGCAATCTGAATTTGATTGTATCCACTGAAGCCATCTAGGAAATAAAAGAATTTCTTTCCTGCTAATGTATCTAATACCTGGTCAATGAAAGGAAGGGGAAAGTGGTATTTCTGGGTTGCTTTGTTTAGTTCTATGTAGTCTACACATATTCTCCATTTTCCATTCTTCTTTGGCACCACTACTAATGGAGAGACCCACTTGCTATCAAATATTGGATAAATAAAGTTGACATCCAACAATTTTTGTAATTCATCTTTCACAATATATTTAATATGAGGGTTTAATCTTTGTTGGGGTTGGTGAATGGGTCTAGCATATTTTTTTGTATAAATGTGGTGTGTACATAACTGGAGGTCAATTCCCTTCATGTCTGGATAATCCCATGCAAAAGCTCCCTTATAATTTTTTAGTAGTTGGACTGTCTTATTTTCCTGTTCAGCAGTCAGGTTTTTGTTAATGTTTAGGGTTTTTCCTGGCTCAATTTCTATAATTTTTCTATTGTACACAGAAGTGGTGGGTATTGATTTATCATGAATGTCTTTCAGGGGATCTTCTTCTTTTTTATTATCAAATTTCACCTTGATCATGTGACATTGCAAATGGGATCTGATTTTTGGTTTATTGATGAAACTGTTAATAATGTCATCCTCTGTTCGGTCTTTAAAATCGAGGGCATCTTCTATGGTTAATGGGGATCTAATGTTTTCCATGAGGTATGATAGAGGCTGTTTCATTGTTTTTATTATTGATAGGTCTGGCTGGGCTGGGGGATATAAAGCTAAATTCTTGACATAGTTCCCTCTAGTTATAGTCATGCTGCCGACAATGTAAGCATCAGCAGTTGCCAGCCAAGGTCTACCTAGGATCAACGGGTGTCCATCTAGTCGATTTTTTGCGTTAATAATCAGGAATTTAGCAGGGTACTCCCAGGAGTGTACAGATAGCATTACATCATGTAGTGTGCCTTCTGGCTTGAATGCTGATCGGTCAGCCAATTCCAATAAGGTTGTTGTTGGATCTAATGATGTAATTCCAAGTTTTTGACAAGTGGTGGTTGTTAGGATATTAATTGCAGCTCCCAAAACAACTAAGGAATTTGGAAATGATTTTCCATTGATTTGCACCGTCACTATAAGATTTCTTGGGTCCTCATACTTTACAGGTGCTTCTATTCCTGATAATAAGTTAGACAGAGTGCCAAATAATTGGACAGTTTTGTTAGTTTTTGTTCTCCTCTTTGGCTTCTTTATGCATAGTTATTTGATGGATTTTGCATAAATAGGGATGTCTTGGATAGCTTGGAGGAGATGGATTTTTATACACAATTTTTTTAGTTCTCCCAGAAGATCAAAATCAGGATATTCTATTAGGCGAGGTATGATTAGTCATTCTGGGAATGGTGGAGAAGAGGTGGTTTCTTTCTCTTGAGTTTTTTGTTTAACCACATTCTCCTTGTGCATTTTTTGTTCTGTGGGTAACAGGTCTTCAACTTGAACATTTTTGTCTCCCTCTGTTTCTATTATGCGCCCAGATCTTAGTTGAAGGTCATTGCACTCCCTTAATTCAGTTTCTAGTTCTGGTGGTTCCATTATTTGAACAGAATGAACTGGCCTATTATTAGGGTTTGGGTTGGGTTGGGATAGGAGTTGCGGTCTCAAGTTGGTCTGGGGATTTTATGGCAATGTATAAGGTGTTGGTAGTGTAGTTTGAGGGAGAGGGATCGTTCAAGCTGGCTGATTTATCGGTCTTTGCCAATTTGAATACCAGGTCTGACTCTGTGAGGTGGAGGGGGACCATTGTGTTGGATAAGTATTATTTTGCCAAAATGGTGGACAGTAAGGAAAGTTTTCCCAATTGGTTTGATTTGTTTGATTTGGCCATGGTGATGTAGGAAATGAATGTTGTGACCAATTGGGGAAGGGTGGCTGATTTTGCCACATTCCATTATATTTCTGAGCATTATATTGAGGAGACTGAAAAGAAGAGGATGGATCAATTGGCATACTTGTTTGTTGTGGTTGCCATTGTCGGTGCTGATTGAGTAGGAATACCATTTCTGATTCTTCTTCCGCCTCTTTGTAGACTGCTTTCAATCAAAGGAGCGAGGGGCAACCTTTCATGGAGTGATATTTTGTGTAGATGGCACAGACTTTGATTATATCTAGCAGGCACTCTTTATGGATGTGTTTCTTTCTACATTTAGGGAGGAATATTGCGAAATTTTGTTCTTCTTTTGCTTTCTTTTGTTTATCTTGCATGATGTCGAACTGCGTTTCAGATTCCCTAGAATATCAGTTTTCAAATCTTCTAGTACATTTCCAATATATGCATGGGTTATACTTTCACCAGAGGTCTTACTATCCCTTGTCATCATATCACGTTCTGCTGACTTTAGCCTTGTGCTGCCTCTCGAACTCCTGATACATAAATCAATAATGTCAACAAAATTTTCCTGATATATATCACCTCTGCCCATGATTTTTATTGTTTCAACCCATTGTTCCTTCATCCCTTTAAGTAATTTAGTTTTTAACACATTATCAGGTAAGGGTAAAGATGCATAGGGTGATCTCTGGAGGTTGTAATGAAAGCGTTCTACATATTCCTCAAGTGTTTCATTATGATTTTCTATCATCTGAAATATTTCATCTTTTAATTCCCTAGACCTACAATAATCCTGATATTTCTTTAGAAACATAGCTTTCATCTAATCCTAGTCATTTATAACACCTCCACCTAACCCCATAAACCATCGTAGAGCTGCTCCTTTTAATGTGGAAGGAAAAAATTTTAATTTTTGGGGATCGGTGGTATAGTCATACCCTCTGCATAATACATCAAATTCAAACAAAAATGCATCTGGGTTTTCTGATGTTAAGCCATGGAATGTAGGAATATGCTGAAGAGGATGGCCTTCATAGGTGCATTAATTGCAGTGTCCATAATGGGATATTGTAGTGTGGAAGTTTTTTGAGGTGGTTGCTGGTTGTGGGCCATTTGATCAAATATGTGCCAATATCCTTCTGGGATTTCTAGGGAATTATTCCTAGCTGGACTAGAAGGAATGATCTTGACAACACTCCCCTGGTCTGGAATAATGAGTGTTCCTTGCTGACCTACTATTTGAGGAGATTCAGGTCCTTCAGCTCTGTTTTGAATGATGTTAACAACAGTTCCCTTATCTGGGCTGCTCACTGTTTGGATTACTTCAAGAGGAGATTTTGGTTCTTCTGTTTCCCTTGTTTATCCTCCTTCTTTGTGGAGATTACTAGAGTTCCCTTCTTGCAGAGAAATTAGGCGAGAATTCTCAATTTCTTGGGGATCTTCCTCAATTTATTCTGTTTGGATATGGACCTCAGCAAAGGCTACAGATGGTGACTCTATGGCCTGAAGGGAGCTAGTAGGTTGTCTAGAAGTAACTTTTCTAGGTCCTAATGATGGCTGAGATTTGACTTTATTTAGGATTTCGTCGATGAAAGTTGTTCGCGCAAGGGTCACTGGTACCTTAGGTTTTTCCGGTTTAGGAGGAATTTTATTCTGTTTAGATTTTCTATTCATTCAAAAAATGCAAGCATTCATTCCTACCTAAAAATTTTTACTCAATTATGTTGTGAAGCGAGCCAATGAACAAGTATGCTCCTTGCTCGGTATGCAGGTTCTTACCTTCCGTTTTTAATACCCAATTCTTCCCTAGCAGAAAAAAATAAAATATGCTTCACTCATTCTAAAAGGCATACAATCTCCCCAGCAACGACGCAAAAATGTTGAGGAATAAAAAGTGTCTTCTTAACACCTATTTATCCTACATTAATCATGAATCCAGGTACGAATTTTTGTTTCAAGAGTGTACTCAGTCTGAGGCTGCAATTCAATCTAAGAGTAATGCCTTGCAATATGTAGTATAGTGTTGTAAATACAAGAGTAAATGGATGCTTGGAAATGAAATCTAACTACAATGACATGAACTTGAATGCTCTGAAATCCAATCATTCACCCAACAATCATCAGTCAAGGATGCAGTAATGATAACTCTTTCCTTTAGCAACTGATGCAATTGAAATCAAATGAAAACAAGATAATCAATCTGAGAACGAAGGTAGAAATAACCAGAAGTCATGTATAGTTGATGATATCACATTAAAAAAATTAAATAGAAATGGAAATTGAACTAAATCACTAATGCTGCTAATGAAAAGTAAACTACACAAGTTATCAAAAGAAAAACCAACTCTTTGTAGGAATGAAATAGACTGTAAACTAATTAACTGAAATGAAAAAAAAATCTGGAATTGAACAGCAATAGAAATGAACAACAAACTTTATCTAATAAAATTGAACAGAAAATCCTATCTAATGAAATTAAACAGCAATCTCTAACTAATGGAATTGAGTAACAAATTCTATTGAAAACCAATCAGCAATCGGAACGAAACAACAATTGGAATAGAAGCTCTGTTAAAACATAACAAGATAAGTAATATGAGGATGAAGATTCTTGTTAAATTAGAAAGGAACAAAAACACAATTCACCAATGTAACACCCCATTATTATGAAGCAATTAAGCAGTAAACTATTAAACTTGAAATCTGTAATGAAAACAAATGTAAACCGTCACACAACGATAATTGAAAAATATAATAATACAAATAGTAGATGGATCCACCTGGTCTGGGCCCTTAGCCACCAGTGAAACACCGCTGGGCTACTCCAGAGTCAAGAAATGGAACGACAACTAGATCATGCATTAATCAGGAATAACAACGTTTACAACAGTCGCTCTCTGACCAGAAGATACAATGAGAAATTACAGAGTTACAAAAGGAGTTTCAATAATAATCGTTCTGCCCCTGATTTCTACAGCCACTGCCTTTTATAACAATTCGGTGGACAATACAAGAAACAAAAATATAATTTGAACAACAATCCCTCAAGATCGAAAGATCCTGAGTGATTCACTCCTTTTTCTTCTTTTAGTTAACGCTTGGTATTCTTAGGCTGTAGTCGTGTTGTTCCCTGCCTTTCTTTAGATGTGCGTTCTGATTTCATCCTTATTTTCTGGATACGACCCTTTGCTAGAGGAACAACAGTTACTCCTGCATTAGCTTTGCCTTTCAAATGGTGGTTTCCCCCTTCATTTGTTTCCTGTTGAGAATAAAAGACAATTTTTAGCCAATTTTTCATAATAAACATTAATCTTTGCAATTCTATCATAATCCTTCAATATATCATCTTTCTAGAATAAAAAGAGTTATATTCAAAGGAAAAAGATAAAGAAATGCATGGTGAATTCATACCTTTTCCAATTCTCAACAATGGAGACCAAATCTCTCTAAATGATTTTTCCCTCCTATATTTTTTATTTCGTCCCTGTTTTTATTGTCCTTTATTCTTCTTTAAAGCTTTTCATTCTCTTATTTGTGTCCTACTATATTTCCTCTTAGTTTCTGTTTATTTTATCTTATGATTTATATTCTCGATTTATAAATAATTATTTTTATAATATTTTATAATTATATATTATGAATTACCTATTATAATAATCTATATTAAAATATTATAATATTAAAACACCCTATTCTATTTAATATTTTTATTAAATTAGGTTTTAGATTTTAAATTTTCTTATGAAATTGGGTTTTACGTTTCAAAACAATTAACTATTAACCCTATTATAATAAGTGTAGAAAGTTTTCTAATTAATGATAATCATACATTAATTAATTTTTTTCACTATTTAACTGCTAGTTTGCAACGACTAGTTTTTAACGGCTAGTCTCAATAGTATCTCCAGGCAATGATGTGTCCTAACTATTTATTCATTAATATGAATCAACTTTTTTCACCTTGTCCCAAGGATGAACACATTAGATGGTTCGAAACATCGACCAAATCGTAATGATGTGGTTATTTCAATGTTGATTTAGTGTGTCTATGGTGGATTCCATTTGAAACTTGAGAACATCAAAAGAATTTTGAACCTCATCATTAAGTTTATTTTTAGATTTATCATTACTTGATGGGAGCCCAGAAAAAGATGATATCCCTAATTTATATAAATGAACAAGTACCTACCTCGTAGCATTTTTAGGTTCAAATCCTTGATGTTACCAAACAACAAGAAATTTGGAAATGGGATCAATTTTAGGCTATAATCCACAAAATATTTTACTCCTGGGAACCAAAGAACATGAGCTTGCACAACATCCACAAGTTAGGAAATTTACCACATGTCTTTATTAAATCAGAAATGAGATATTCATATGAAAGTTTGAAACCCTTGAATAAGTACATTTCAAAATTATTTCCTCACCTAAGGAAGGAGTGGAGCTTTTCAATATCACTTCTTTGACGAAATATTTCCACTTTGTCCTCAATATTTAGGTAAAGTTACAACAATTGTCTTCATTACAGTCAACTCCTTCATCTTCTAAATTTTGCATTTAGTTCTAGTCACCCAAACAACATAGTTATCAATCAAAGAGGAAAATTACCTAGTACCTATATTTTTAATGTAGCAAAAAGAGCACCCGATTTTGAAAAGTGGTGATGCAGAATCACCCTTTTTTTGGAGCATAGATTTGGCCCTTTAAATTTTCTAACGACCTTTTTTTTTTAAATGTCATGATTTTCATGTCGATTTTGAAAAGTGGTGATGTAGAATAACCTGTTTTTTTTAGCATATTTTGGTAACTTTAAATTTTCTTTGATTTTTTTTTTAAATATCATGCCGATTTAGTAAAATTGTGATTTTTTGGCACTTTAATTTTTATTTATTTATCAAGTATGAACATTTGTTTCAAAATGTTAGTGATTTTCATGCTTATTTTCAATAGCCTTGATGCAACATCAATCCTCTTGTTTAGAGTGGTAATTTTCATCTTCGTAAAACATAAAAATAAAATAAATAAAAAACATGATAAAAGAAAATAAATTAAAAGAAGATCTTAAAAAAAATATGGAAAAAACCAATAAAAGTGTAAAAAAAAAAAAACAACTCATTAATAAAGATAAATAAATAAATAAATGGGGAAAATTTTCAAAAAAACTCATAATTTTAAGAAAAAAATAAAAATTAACCAAAAAAAGCAATCGTTTTTAGTTTAAAAAATAACATAATTAAACAAAATGATAAATAAATTGATTAAAATACAAAATTTTAAAATAATTAAAACAAAAAAAAAGTATCATAATCAAAATACTATAATAAAAACTAATTACAATTTGGAAATTTAAATTTAAAAAAAAAAATGTGAAATGAAAAAAAAAAAATATTTAAAACCAAAAAAAGAATTTAATTTAAAAATAGAAAACTTAAAATATATAATTTATCATGAAAATTGATGATGATGATGATGATGGTGGTTAACGTCCACTAAGACCAATCTCTGGTCTATCAGACCTAAAGAAAAGAGTTATTTAGTTTGATTTAAGATTTTATTCCTATGCCCAAAAAGCTTGGAGAGAAGCCTCTCGAGCTCACTATAATTTTGACATCTTAAAAGGCTAGGAAGGTAAATATTGCAACAAAGATTTTGAAATTGAGCTCGAATGTGGTTGTATGCGGGGCACTCTAAGAGGAAGTGATTTTCATCCTCGATGTTCATATTCTCACAAAGATAGCAGATCCTTTCCATCCATGGTCTTTTAGGATCTGTCCAATGACCTGTTTCACTATGGAGCTCATGAGAGTTCGTTCTAATCTTGCCTATATTAATTTTCTTCTTTGAGCTAGTTAAAACAGATAGATACTTTTGATCTTATATGGTGGGGTTGATGACATCCTTATAATATATAATTTTCTTTTGGCTGCTAGATCTTTCTCACACCACTTTTTTTCTTTGAACTTAGAAGTAACAATTTTTTTAATGTTATTAATGTTTTGCAATGAAACATTCTCGTCGATCTCCCAATGGTTTAACCTGGCCCTGGTGTCTTTATACCAACCTCATTTAAGCATTAGGTGGTTTTGGCTGGAATTTAAAGCTAGCTTAGGAAGTCTATGGTCTCCTATGCTATTGAGCTTTTGCTTGTACAACAGAAGCCTAGTCATACCTAGGCTCTCGATAGGGGAAAGACCCACTTCTATAAGGAGAATATGATAGGGTGTATTGTTTTTAATTTTAAGGTTATAAGTTATAAAATGCTTCTATATTTCCTCAATATTTCTCCAAGATTCTCTAGAGATCCTGCAACCCCAAACCTCAGATCCATATAAGATAACAGGAGTGACTAAAGTTTCAAAGAGGAACTTCTTTCTATCCCACTTTACGAGGTTTTTTGTTTTACAATTATTTTCAAGACCAAAATAAGCTTTCCACCCCCCATTAATCCTTTTCTGAATGCTATAGTTCCAATTGAGCTTGTGATGAATATCAATTCCTAGTTACTTGTAAGAAGACACTTCCTCCAAGTTACTATTGTCATACATAAAATTAGCGTAAGTGTCCTTCTTGGATTTGATAATCATAAATTTTGTTTTGTCAGTGTTAACAGACATACCCATGGTAGAGAAAAAAATCCTTAAGAAGTCTAAGCCTCTTATCAAGATCAGATGGACACCTTGCAAGAAGAAAAATATCGTCAGCATAGAGAAGAAGGATGATGAATATCCCAGCTAAGATCGTGCCAGCACATCCTGCTTAAAAACACAATTCATTTTTTTAAAATGAAAAACACACACACACACACACACACACACAAACACATTTTTAAAATCAGAATTAAAAAAAAAATCGAAGACATAAATTAAATTAAAAAATAAAAATAAAGATAAAATTAAAAAAATTAAAAATAAATAATTAAATAAATAATTAAAATTAATAAAAAAATTACTTAAAAAAAAAAAACAAAAAAAGAATTTAATTTACCGTTGCCCTAGGGGTCGATTGCAGGAATCGACCCGTGACTCTGTAGTGGTCACGGGGCTAGGCTGCTGGGCGGCGAGAAAGCTGAAAGCTTTCCTACTTCCCGACGACCGAGGCCCGAGGCCCTAGGGCAGCGGGTGTCAATTATGGAACCCTAGGGGTCTCAGGCCTCAACCGTCAGGAGCGCTAGGCCACGACACTCAACCGCTGGGTGGTTGGAAAGCTAGCAGCTCTCTAGGCAACGGAGCCCTGCAACACCCAGGGCAGTGTTAAAATGAATATGTTTTTTAATTTCTTTTGTAATAATTTTTTTTGTTAATTTTTTTTTTTATCAATTTTTTCATTAATTTTCTTTATTAAACTTTTTTTTGAATTTTTTTATTTCTTTTTACATTTTTTAAATTAATTTATTATTATTTTTAATCTTTTAATTTATTTTATATTTTGTAATTTATTTGTTTTATTTACTTTTTAATTTTAATTTTAAATATGTTTTTTTTTTTTTTTTTTTTTTTTTTAATTTAAAAAAGTATATATATTTTTGTTATTTTTTTTAATTTAAAAATGTATTTTTCATATATTTATATACCTTCCTTTTTAAATTAAAATTATTATTGGATCTTCCTTTTAAAGTTTTTTATTTTATTTTATTTATTTATTTATTTTTTTTAAATTTTAATTAATTAATTTTTTGTTTAATTTTAACTGATTTTAATTATTTAATTTTATGATTTTTTTTAATTATGTTGTTTGTTGTTGTTGTTGTTGTTATAACCAAAAAAAATATTGCTTTTGTTTTGTTTGTTTTGGGTTCATTTTTTTTCTTTAAATTGTATGTTTTTTAAATTTTTATTTTATTTATTTATTTATTTATTTATTTTATTATTTTTACAAGTGATATTTTATCTTTAATACCATGCCTAAAAATCATTGGAATTTTATTTTCATAAAGGTGACATTTGATCTTTAATGTCATCCTTCGATTTTTAAAGCTTTTCAGAGCCACAATAATACATTATCTTTAATACCATGTCAGAAATTGTTGGAATTTTAACACTTGATATTTTATATTTAATGGCATGTTTATCTTTGAAATTTTAAGGTTTTTCAGAGTCAAGATATTTTATCTTTAATTTCATTACTAAAAAATTTTCACAATTTACTCCAAAAAGAAAAAGATGTTATTCCAACATTAACACTTTTCGTTTTCAAAGGTTTTTTGCACTCAAAAAATTGACGATGATATTCCAGCATCAACACATTTTGTTTTCAGGTTGTCTTTTGCACACACAAAATTGGCGATGTTATTCCACCATCAACACTTTTTGTTTCGAGGGTGTATTTTCAGTCCTTTTTTCCAGAAAAAATTGGTTTTTAGCATAATTTAAAAAAATGTTGAAACTTGGCCCTAAAAAAAACAGTGCATTCTAGAGGACACACTTTTTTTTTTTTGGTTGTTTTTTTCATGTTTTTTGAGTATTTTTGGGATAGAGTTCTAATTTTGATGTAATAGTTCTTGTTTTTTGGGTAACTATGTTATGACTTGGAAGAATGGATAGAAGAATGGCCAAAATGGTAAAAGTTTAAACTTTAAATATTAATGGTGCAAGCCTTAGGATAAGGGACCATGAAAGTATTGTCAATATCATAATACTTGTGGTCATTCCAAGTTCCCAATGGAGAATGTCTCAATTGTAAGGAAAATAAAATTAAGAAGGATCAAAAATTACAAACTACAAAACAAGGAAGATGAGGTAATGAGAGTTTGTAATCTTAACACTTATAAACCTCAAATAGTGCTCATGATGATAGATTGTTTTTCCTTCCATAAAGAAGCTATATTCACATGCAGTTGGTAGATTAAATTTTGATCGAATCGCATCATCATAGGAAATGGTAGTTGGAAGAATCTTATCTTTCAAATTTTCTTTTAATATCTCCATATTCTTGTGGAAGAACATCCATGTCCCTATCATTTTGGCTAGTGCATAATTGTTGATCAACCTGCCTTTATGGTTTTGGGTGTTGTTCCAACTTTTATATTGAGCCTTTTATTGATATTGATGAATGTAATGTTCTTCCTATATGTTGATGTGATTCTCTCTAGCACAAAATATCATTATGACTGTAAGGATGAATATGATTATGATTAGCACAAGAATTAGAAGCTACAATGAGGACCACAATGTGTATAAATTTACATATTCATTTGTTAACTCATAGGTATTGAATCAACTACAGTTAAGTAGAATAATTGTTTGTTATATTGTAAGAGAAACCCCAAACAATATGAACATATTAACAAACCTAAACGCCAAACAAGCCTTTTAATGGCTCGACTATGTGTTATTTTTCACTAGAGTTTCCACTTCCTGAAGAAAACAAAAATGACCTTTTGTTATAAGTGTTATTCATTAGCAAGGAGGAAATTCAATGGTGTACCACTTCAAGATTCTTCAACATGGTAGAATAACCCACCCTTTTACCAAGCACTAAATATTTTTTGTTTCTACTCTTAAAAGGTACACTTATCCATATCTAAAACCAGATCAACTTTACCACAAAATTATATTATTACATATTTGGTTATAAAGATAGCTTGGCCTTCAGGAAATTTCCCTCGATTTACTAGAAATTGGGTACAATTTCCTCTAGAAAGGGAAAAATAACAAGCATTAAACATATTTTTTATATATTTTTAGTAGTTTTTGTAGCACTAAAATATTTCTACTGCTCATCATGTGATGGATAGAATGGCTAGATATATATTTTGTTATAATGTCCACAAGATCACAAGATCAAGTATCTATGGGACAAAGGTGTTATAACTTGAGGTAGCCTACCATGAAAAATATAGAATAGATAATTATGAAAAGCATGAATGCATTTAAAAAATTAAATGGTAAGTTCACTAGAAAAGGAGGATACCCTTATATACAAGGTTTGAGAAATAGCCCCCAAAATATTTACCTAAATGGCTTCATTGGGGGTTCAACTTTTGTGCATTTTCCTACTATGATTTTCCTCTGAGCTGTATAATTTGTGATGTTACCCTTGCAACATTTTCCCACTAATTGTCCTAGAAAAATGTGTTTCAACCTTTATCTTCTAATTTCTATCACGTCTTAATTTTTCTATAGGTGGCACAGGGTAGGATGAGGTGTTGTTCATTTCTATCTAATTAGAGTTGAAAACTTGGCGAGTCTTTCCATTACATTCTTCCTTGAATTGCTTCCATATTTGTGTAGTTTCATAGTTCAGCCATGAGAATATTTCACCTCCAAGGAACATTAAGCTTAAGGTAGTCTTGCACTTTGATATATCTTGTTGGGTTAACATGCTCAATGTAATATTCATGCTTTTTCTGT
Source organism: Pinus albicaulis (assembly GCA_034641835.2). Classification (NCBI taxonomy): domain Eukaryota; kingdom Viridiplantae; phylum Streptophyta; class Pinopsida; order Pinales; family Pinaceae; genus Pinus; species Pinus albicaulis. Next base: position 593,732,744 of record CM076579.1, read on the forward strand.
GCTTCCTTCATACATATTTGATTCCTATAACAATCATGTGTGTGTTGATTCAATGTTGTCCTCTCCTTGGGAAATGCTCTTCTTTTATTCCCACAACATTGTTTTTCACTGCATATCACATGTTTTCATCATTATTTTAAGCATCTCCTTACTAATTTTTCATTGTAATATTCTCGTCTCCATCTTTATCCCCCATCCTATATAATTTTGTCATTATTTTATCTAACTCAAGTGGGAAAATTTCTATTTCTACCAACATGATATTATATTGTGTGAAGCTTTTAATTGCAGATATGAGATCACAATTTGTTTCTGCATTATTTTGACTTGATTCCATTTTCCCTTTGGAATTTTTGGGTCCCACTTCTCACACCATTATAAGGGCATAAAGAAAGTGTACTGTACATACCTAGGGGACATAGTACTTAGTAAAAATGAATCCACTAGAATGTCAATTCATTCATATCGACAAAGTATTAAAACAACATGAGTCATCATTGTAAGTTTTCTATTACGTTGTTCAATATAAAGCTACCAAAAAGTGAATGTACAGTCATTGTCTTTCTATAATTTTTTTCATAAAGACATGAATAGACAAAGGATAAATTATTTTTGGGTTGCCTAGGGTGTATCTCCACACATGGCTTACCAAATTTTTTTTTTCATGGTCTACAATCAGAAAGGATTTGGGGATAATGGTTGTTTTCATGCATCATATTGAAATGATTTCATTGTGTTATTTAAGAATGGAAGGGTTCTAGACAATGTGGTACACCATTGGTTTCATGGGTCAAATTTGGGGATGCATCTGTTGGAAATTGGGTCACACGTTATCTTCATATTAAATATTAAAGGATAAATTTTTTTACTAGTACAATGTTTCTACATTCTGTAGTCTATTTCAAAGACATTTTTGGAGGTTTTTCTAGTTTATTTTATAGTACAATTTTCATTTTTCTAGAATTTGGCTAGAAATTGTTACAATTACAAGTTTATTTGAGTTGTAAAATCTCAAGGATTTTTCAGACTACTGACTTGTTTGTGTGGAAATAATTTGGTTGGAATTTTTTGGAATTACAAGTTTATTTGAGTTGTGAAATCTCTGGGATTTTTCAGCCCACTTAATTGTTTTTGTCACAATTGAAGATTTTATAAGAGTTGTAGTTTTTATCTAATTTTCAAATGGGAATTGCTTTGAAATTTTTGTTGTTTATTGATATGTTATATCTATTGGAAAAAATACTTAGACTTGTCTTGTTTGTTTGAAGTTGGTAATTCTCTTTATATACTTGAGAATATGTCCCAGTGTAGAACATGCCAATTTTCCTTTTCTATAATAACAACCCACCAGAAATAAATTTCCCCTCTTTCTTATGCCACATTCTAGAAGCTATGATTAACATAATTTGAAGAAATTCTAAAGTATCCTACAAAATTAGTACAAAACATAGAGATGGTTTTAAAAACATGTTCATCATTTAATAAAAATTCCACCACAAATCAACTTTATCAAGAGATGAAAATGGAATTTGAAGGGATTTAATATGCTAAAATTGGTCAAAAATAAAATCCCCCTATGAAAGTGATTTAGTTGGCAAATTAAGGCTCATAGAAATGTCTAATACATTATCTGGATAGATGTATAGTTAATAAAAAAATTAAAATAAAAAATTAAAGAACAAAGCTCAGAATCAAGATCTATTTTCATCATTGGTCACTTGAATTTTGCTTCTCTTGGTCTCAGCTTCCAATCAATAGTGCAAGATATCAACACACAAAGAAAATCATTTTAAAAACATTTTGAATTCAAAGGAGGATATGCAAAAAAAACATAAAATATAATTAACACAAGGAAACACAATTATCACATAAACATCAATTTTACAAATATTTACCAGATAAATAAATTTTCATGGAGCATACCAAATGATTTCTTTAAAAAACGCAGAATAGAAAATGAAGTATTCTACAAATATGGTCACACTTCCTCATGTCAATACCCATGACCAAACCATAAAATTGTCATGAAATGTGACACTTACAAAAAATTTCATTTACCTCAGGCACTATGGGGAGCTATCAAATGAGACATTCATTTCTATTCCATCAATAACCCTCTTTATTAATATTCTTTCAAATATTGGAATTTAGTAGACATTATGGATGAGTGAACGTCTCTTCCACCTCATAACTTGTCTTCACAAAATTGTTTAAAAATATGTCCACTTAAATCCATGTCGTCACAGTGATTTTATGCTATCAAAATTGGGAATGGGGTATGGGGAATGGGGAAATTCAAAAAAAAATCATTGTTGGATTATGTTCTCAAGACCACTTAATACATGACAATGTGAATCGAATCATGTAACATAGCCTATAAGTAGTCTACATATTAGCTACTAAAAATATTGACAAGTAGAAGAATCTAGAAACTAAGATGAAAAAAACCTAAACCCTTACCTGGGAGGAGGTTGGAGAGAGGAAGGATAAGAAGAATTTTGTGGAAAGCTAACATATTTTATGCGATCATCTCAGAAAAAGGTGAAATTTTACTTAACAAACAATTCATAATATCAAATGAATTTCAACAAGACTATAGAAGAGCCATGTCATCTGAATCACTTATCCGTATTAAAGCAGTGACATTTTGAAGCAATTCCAAAGGAAGGTGCACCTGACATCTCCTACTTTGGCATCGCTTATGAATTTAATGCAATGCTTTGCTGAGAACACCATGTTATGTGAACTTCAATGTGTGGTGAAGCCCCACTTTTTTATTACAAAATATCACCATTTATTGGGTGTTTCTTGAAGCATACATATTTACTTTCAGATCTTAATCTTTCCTTCAAAACTTCTACATCCTTCATTAAGGCATCCTGCAAAATAATCCAAATGAATGAACATCACTATGACAGATGCATTAGAGTAATATTTTTTACAAAGTAACCAAAAAAGTAAATCCCTTATTTCCCGAATGACTCAAAATGGTATCCTAATGTGGGGAACGGGGGAATCAGATAAAAAGTTGGAAACATCTTGCAAAATCGACGCCCGTTACCTTCATATGAGTGTCATCGTATATTTTTACTACTATGATGTTACGACATATCTGAACCTAAACCTTCACTTTCATGTTATGACATAGCCAAACCTAAACCTCTAGTTTCATGTTATGGCGTAGTCGAACCTAAACCTCCAATTTCATACCTCTTATATCTAAATCTAGTTCCCAATTCCTACCTTTAAGTTTTGGATCATAATAACGCTAAGGCAACAATAGTTTGTTTCTTAGTAGCAAAGGCACCACAACTAAGTTTTCTAGACTGAAGGCATTTATCAATAAAAAATATTTCTAACTGATTATCAAAACTAACTTTAATCAAATGGTTAAAAATATTTTGATCGTCTAACATATAATCTGATGAAGCAAGGCGATGACAGGAGGGTGGGAGGGAATTTCTTCTGAAATGGAATGCCTTATGAAATAATTATTATGACAATAAGTGCATTATAAAACCCAATATGAAGGATATGTGTGATTTTTCCCATGCTCAACTTGGCATTCACATGTGTCCTCATTAAAATAAATATAAAATGTTCTCTAAATATAAAAACAAAAAATGCTATAATTAAATACAAAAAATCCATAATCCAAACCTCACTATGGTCATTGGATTTTTTGTTAATATTACCAACCAATGTGATCAAAAACATATTCCAATCCAAACTCCACATGATGTAATATAATTTCATAGAAAATTTAAAAAGAGGTAAAATAATTAAAAGTAAAATAGAGTGTGACTAAGATGTTTAAACCTTTTACTTTTGAAAAATATTTCAACACAACATTTAAATAAACTATATAAAAATATATGTTAACTAATTTACATGAATATAAACTTGACATATATCTATATAGAAAGAAAATGATAAAAGAAAATATTTTAATGTTGTATATAATAAATTATCTAGTGTTCCAGGAAAAAAAAGTAATTGAAAGTTAAACAATAAAATCAAAAATATTAAGTACTTCCTAACAAGAATAATAAGAGGGACATGTGTAATTCATTCAAATCTTAATATAAATTAATATGTGACAATTTTTTGTGAATCAAAAAGTTTCTATTATGCCAAAATATTACATGTTTTAGCACATCCTTTCAAAATCCTATCAGCCTAACTCTTACCGGATTTATTGGCCAGTAAGTGAATACCAAAACATATAGCAAAATTCCAAAAAAACATTACCAACCAAAACCAAAAAATAAAATCGTACCATAAGACCAACAAGATCAAGATGCAACCAATGACCATACAAATATGGGGAATTGACCAGAGCTAGATGTTCTAGTCCAGAACCTACTGATGCTGGAAGTTTGAAGTCATAATGGACATGTTTATCCATATGGGTCAGTCTTCCTTCAAAACGGTCTATTTTAACCTCTATATACCGTTACCCCCTTTGCATGTTGGTGAATTTGTGCTGTATATGCCATTGATTTCTCTGGAGATTATTCATGAAGCCAATGACTACATTTTTGACATCATATTGGTCCTTGCTAATTTTCTCTAGGAGAAAAGTTATGTTTCTGATCTAACGGCCAAAATTGTCGTGAGAGGAGATCGGTTCCGCACTACTAGGTTTATTTACTGAGCTGGGGTCAATAACCTCACCATGGCCTAAGTCTCCCAAAATGTTCCTGCCACATTATCCCCTCTAGCCAATTCCCCTACTAACTCTCCCTCATTTAAGTTCCATTAAAAACTAGACTACACAAACACAAACCAAATGAATACAGGTAAACCACCATAGTTCACACACGTAGATGAAATATCAACAGAGCCAAACCATAATGATTTCTAGCTAGGAAACAAATCCTAAGAAAATTCCAGTGATTTGAGAGGCTAGGTGTTCCCAAACCATCAATAGAAATACATAGAGCCATCCAACATACAATATGAAAATTGAGAACACCCTAGTAATAAGGTTTCTTGATTCCACCAACATAGATTACAGGCCCAAGACTACAAATAATGAGGCTCGACCCTAGAACCCTAAAGTAGACCGAGGACTAAACCAAAGATTGATAATCCTCTAGAATTCCCAACTAATGAATTAAAATCTCCAGGTTTGAATTAATCTATGCATAAGGCCATGAATTCAAAATTGGGGTTTCCCTCAATCCCCATTGAGGCTAACATAGAACCCATGACACTAGAACCTATTGTATATGCTACAACACCCTGCAAAATTTTGACCTCATTCAAATTTTGGAGTCCATAATGAGCATGTCCTCCTCTTGTTTTTGGTCATCAATGTCATTTCATGCTTGGTCACTTTCCCCTAAGTATTTAAAATTTCTCCGAAAACCCATAAGTTTTAGTACTCTTTTCTCTCAGACTATTAGGGAATATTTTCTTTCACAACAAACTTCTCATCCATAAGCGTGACACACATTCCTTGTGTGGTGCACCTTTGTTTGGAAGTCTAGTGAACTCCTTAAACCTAGTTTTGGCACACTTCTCAGACGTAGCACATCCACACATTTCAAAGATAGATCCATACATTGGTGTACCTTCTAGCATTAAAACTCACTTTTAAACTCTAGCCTAGTCACACACGTGGCCTTCTAATATAAATAAATCAGCTCCAAGAGCTCCACACACTTCTGGAGCACAGGGCCAATATCTCACATGTGATTGTGCATGCACTATTTTTTGGGTGATTCCCTCCTTTTCAAATCTTGAAATTGATCTTTAATTTGTCATTTAAATTCTAGAATTTTGGCTCGAAGACTCCTTCACATTCCTGGATTGTTAATATTATTTTCAAATGTTTAATTATATATATATATATATATGCACATATGATTATTCTAATCCATTTCCATACACTCTCTTACTTTCATTCTTCCCCACAATTAATCATTCTTTAACTATCCCTTTGCCATACATTGCATCAGTTCCAAAAACACAAATATTTCACCCAGTTCTAGTGCATAGATCCTCCTCTACTCACAAATATTCTTTCTCTTTATCTCATTCCCACATGCTTGTGTGCCATGTTGGGTGTGGAGCCTAATTATATTCTTGATTTTTTAGAGGTCTTTCTTGTTTCATTCGTGGTTGGATCCTAGTCCCCGATGAGGGTGTGTGGGGGGGCTTGTCCCCCAACTATTGTTTTCGGTGGGATCAGGGGGGTGGCAGTAGCCACCTATTCCCCTCCCTAACAGGGGTTTGGAGGCAATTCTGCTGAAGTGAAAAGTTAGAGAAAAATTGGCTTGTAAAATGGTGTAATTTCATATTCTATATGGTCCATTCATTAGGTGAAAGATTTAAAAATAGAATTTATTTTAATTTAGGTATATTTTCCCTAGAAATTAACCCTCATTTTATATGAGGGAACTGTATTATATTTGTGTGTTATTTTTTGTGAGAAGAAGAGAGGAGACTTTATGAGAGAAAAGAAGAATTTATGGGGGGTTATTTGTAGGTTTTTTACCTTCCTTTTGCTATATAATATAAAAGGAATGACTAAATATTTCTCTATGGATGTAGCCCAAATTGGGCGAACGACATATATTTCTGTCTCTCTTATCTATTCTTTTATATGTTTGTTTTTTTGGAATATTTTATGTGTTCCATTGCTTTGTTACTTAACCTTTAACATATCATAGCTATTCCCTCACCCCTTTAGTGCAAGTGTACTTCTAGCACCTTGTCCAAACACTCCCTTCTCCTTAACTATGCACCATGTACTACCCTCATGCGGTCTCACTCCTTCGATGCATTGCACATTTAAAGTTAATAGATATGAAAATTCTTGTTCCTAAGATTGTGTCATCCAACTAATGGTCAATCCTCTCCACTTATAGCATGTTTCACGACTCCATTACTTATCCGATTAACCTTTGTACCTAAATCCAGTGCCTTGCACCCAACATAGGCTATCCTATCAATTCTACTCCGCTAGGAACTCCAAGTGTTCAGTTCAATCAAGATTTATCTCTACCTTGTGCATTTTCACTTAGCCCTAGTGTGTTATCATTTCATAGTCAATATTTTGCATAAATTGTAAAGGATAAAGTAGGTATTTCAGGATTGGTTGTGTGCATTACCATCAGTGAATTTTAGTTCCCAAGCACCATAGTTCTGAAACCTATCACTCTATCATATTATATTGACACCATCCGTCAAGTTATAAGGAAATGAATGAAATAAACATTGAAGGTGTTGTGGACAATCCGAAATCCAAAGCACCAAGCCTAAAAAAAACAACACGCTTTATAGAAAATCCCACCACCTTCACATGGAAATATACATTTAAAGAATTATTCAAGGAGTTCCCAGAAGATCTAGAGGATAAAGAATTATATATCAATATAAAAATTTCCACATTACACATAGTTTCTTATCGATATCTGGTGTTACAATGTGTAGAAACAATCAGGTGGATATTAGAACATATTAATCCTAAAAACATGATCCTCATAAGTGAAAATGGAAAAGAGCTTGCCACATATCAGCCCCAGGATATTCATGTGTATTATAATCTTTTTAAGTTGAAGGAAAACCTAAATTCGAAATTATATGCTAGTTTTTATCTTCATTATTCCATGAAGGACACTCTCATGACCTAGTGGCAAGAGTTGAGAAAGTTTCACCAGAAGCAAAAAATGGTTTACAAAACTAAGGCATTAAAGAGAGTATATAAATATATGATGGCCATGTGTTTCAAGTTTTTTTTTTTTTTCTGAATTAGACTAATTCTATTAAGCAGAAAATATAATACAAGATGGTGATACAATCGAGAGAGCCAGAGAACCGGCAACCGGCAATGATATGACTATCAACCTCGGTTCCGGAGAAGTGAAACAAGCAAAGTATTACAACCAAACACTGGAAAGCTAAAATACTGATCTCTACCCAGAATGAGTGGAGGTCTCGACACGAAGCTTTTTCCCTTTCCTTTTTTTAACTTTGACCCACCCATCCAAGGGCGAATGAGCAACAATAACATGAAGACTGGGGTTCACCGAGGGTGGCCCCTCCTTATCTGAGTCAGAGGAGGATGTCAAGTGAGCACGTTTCTGGGCGATGGCCAAGTCGGAGGATGCCGGACCATCGTTGGAAGGAACCGCATCTTGAGGGGCTTGATCCAAATCTGCATCGCTGGCTTCATCTTCAGAGCAAGAGGAATCAGAGTCCACGGCTGGAGGTGGAGAGCAAGGAGCCCAACGTTTAGATTTGTGCTTGGAGAGTTTCTCCTTTTTCCTTTTTGCCGGGAGAGAAGGGCAGGTGGACTGCAAATGCCCTGTTTGGTGGCAGTGGTGACAGCGGAAGGCAGTATTTTCGTAGTCCAATGTCTGGGTCCAAACTAATTCGTTTATCTTGAGAATGATTTGGTCTGGAAGCCCCTTGCTTAAGTCCAACTCCACACATATTCTGGCATATGTGTAAAGACCTACGCTTTCCCTCCTGTAATCTCCCGTAATGAAACTGCCCAAGGTGTTTCATATATCTTTGTAGACTGCAACATGCCATAAGTGGACAGGAAGGTTTGGAAGTCTGATCCAAACAGGTGTCCTGGTGATGACTGCGGTTACCGGATCAAAATCTGGAAACCAAGGCGTTAAGAAGAGCCCTGCAGTTCCCATGAACCAAGGGCCTTCTTCTAAAGCCTTTTCATAATGCTTAATGTCATCAAAAAGAACAATGAAATATCCTTTTGAACAGAAACTGACCTTACAATGATGTGTCCAGTTTTCATGAATCCAATCATAAAGGTCCTGAGATCGCGGCCACATTCCGTTGAATCTGCAGATGATGGCTCTTTCTGCATATTCTTGAAGATGATTTACAGGGTCTGCATGAGAAATTTCTACAGAGGGAACTTCCTCTGTTTTGTTAACCAAAAAAGGCTTGGGTTTAAGGGCTTCCGAGGGTTTGGGGATCTCGGAATTTACTGCATCTTTGTAAGAGAAGGGAGGAGCGGAGGACGACTGTCCCGCTGCACCCCCTCTCAAACGTAGGGTTAATACCAAAGAGATGTTCCTGTTAATGCTGTAAGTAGAGATAGGTAGAGGGTTTTCAAGTTGTTTACCTTGAAAGAGAAGTCTTTGAAGGCCTGAAGGGATCCCAATCCGCCGTTCTAGATCCAGCTTGAGATCCAGCACCAAATCAGAAGAACTGACCCATTGCAGGATAGTATTGCCTTTTGGTAGAGAGATCTGGATCTGAAAGGAATCAAGGAGGGGCCTGGACACAGAGCCAGGGTCTCGCGTGCTTCCTAGAAGCAGCCCCCTACCCAGTTTATCTGGCTTCTTCGAGAGGCTAATACGAAGCCGTTGCAAGGGCTCAGCATTGGTAGAGACGGCAAGATTGTTGGAGCCGAACTCTATGTGCTGGCAATCGTTCACGTCCCCTCTTCTCTCTGAAGCTTGGTGAAAGGAGGCAGCCGAATCTGGAGGGGGCTTGTAGAGGAGACCTGCATGAGCTGAGTGAGCTTGCCCAATAGATCTGTGGCGTGGGCGAAGAAAACCGCAGAATGCATCCACGGTGAAGGGCGCAGAGCATACTGTGGGGGCGATGGCTGCAAGATGATTGCATGCTTTCCTTGGCAAACTTCGAATCGAGTGAGGTTTGACTGCCTGGAGCGGCAGCAGAGGGAGGCGCAGCGCCAAAAGAGAAGTCGGCGTCAATGGTGAAGCCGAGCAACGCAGTAGCTGGAGAAAAAAAACATTGTCGGCGGCGGCGTCCATGCCAGAAACCCTCGCGGCGTCCATTCTCTGCGCAGCCTTGCCGCTAGTTCGACACCATGTGTTTCAAGTTATGGGTGTGAAAAATAAAAATTATTAGAGGAAGGATAGGTCTATATGGTCTACCCATGTGTTGCTAAGGGAAAAATTTTCAATTGGTTGGACCTCATTGCCCAAAAATTGCAGAAGAGTGTTAGAAAGGAAAAAATTACCTCACAAGCTGAGGAACCAGAGTTGTATATGTTATCCTATGTGCTAGATGGAATCTGTGCTAAGAAAAAATTCTCAAGTTTGGAGTGGAAGTGGACTAAAGAATAACCTCATGTACACATATAATTCAAGATAATTTCAGAGACTAGTTACAGGGGGATGTATGAAAATATAATTGATTTGTTCTTTGTATTATTTTAATAGATGATATTTGGGACTAAGGCACCCTACATGAAAAAAAAGGTTAGGGAATCCATAGTAGTTGTTGAAAATCAATTTTCATTTCCATAGGGTACATTCAATCAAGTATTTGGAGCTTATGAAAGTCCACATATTTTTCCATTGTTTGTAATGGATAAGGTGGTGATGAAATAGGTGAGATACCAAATTTGCACATGATTTTCTGAAAATTTGCAGAGGTTGAATAAGTCAACATGAACTATTTTTCTATTGTAAATAAGGTCATATGAAATAAATAATTTAAAGGGAACAAAGGCATAAATTGAGGAAATTAATCACCTTAATTTTGGTGAGATGGTTTATCACTGATATGATCCTAGAGGTATGTATAAGAAATGTTGTGTAAATATTAGGTATACTTGACCATATGCTTCATTATACTAGGAGGAAGAAGAAAATATCAAGAACCGTTATAAGGCTTTCAGAGTAGTCAGACCATATGAGGAAGTAGGTCCTTCTAATATAGAAAATGAGCCTCAAGAAGGGACCCAACAAGGAAAGGAATTTAAACATAATAGTGAGTTGAAGAGGAAATTGGAACAAGAATATAAGGAGGAGAGGAGTAAGAAGTTTAAAGATGATTTAAACACTAAGGGGGAGATTAAAAAAGAAAATATAAGGAAAAATATTGTAGAGGCTAGAAAAAAGAAATAAGAAGAAGAGTGTAGGAAGAAATAAGAGTAGGAAAAGAAGAAGAAAGAAGATATGTAGAAGAGGAAAGAAGAACTGAAAATTAGGAAAAGGGAGGAAGCCCTAAAGAAGCAGTAATAGGAGTCCCTCCAAAACAAATGAAGAAGAAGAAAAACAGAGAAAATCACTTGAGGACGAATAAAGAAAGAAAAAAGATGAGAATGAAATTCTGAGAAATATGGAGCAATGAATTATCACAGATGAAGAGAAAGAGGATAATAACTAGATAGTATAAATTGAGAGAATCATAGCTCCAATGAATATTTATCCTCCAAATCCTCTGACTAATGGGAAAATTCCTTTCAACAAGATGAGAATTACACCTCTAGAGGAAGATATAGTTATTTAAATCTCTAATTTCACATTTTATGAACTCAAAGACAATGATTTAACAAAGGGGGAAGTACTTTCCAAACAAGCCAGATTGACCAGTTTCTATTTAGGAAAAAGGAGTCATTGTGTCAAACACAATGACCAATCCTAGGACAATTGCTTCAACAGGTGAAACCTTTCTAGTTGCCATGAAGAAGAAAAATAGTTTTAGGATGAAAATAAATGAAAAAATGGAGAAATAATTTCCTGATACAACTGTTTAAATTGGAAATAATAAGAGGTTTCTAATTTAATCTTACCTTAATTAAATTATAAGAAAATTGTAATTCCGGATCACATGACAACTTGTATGAGTTAACTGAGTTGGAAGTCTTAGTTAGCTCAGTAAATTCGAGTTGTGGGTGAAACTGGGCGCATGTAGAGTTCACTCTAAGTTTTAGAGGGTCTATTTGTAGTTTACTTTGATTTGTAATTGTTTAAATTATTTATTTGAGTTAAAATAAATTTAACTAGTTATAACTGATGGACGAGCTAGTGAGAGGTCCAACGAATTAAATATGATTTAATTCACATGTAGTGATAAATCATATAACTGAAAATCTGCTATAAATAGTTGTTGCATGTTATTTCTAAGGAATACCTAGTTGAGATTGGAGTTAAATGGAAGTAAACTATCAGTTGTATAATAAGAAAATTATACAGGTCATGCATGAGGACATAAAGATGACTTGGATGAATTGTGAAATCAATTCTTGAGAATTTCCTAATTAATATGGGCCCGAGTCCCTCAGGAATGTGTGAGCATGGCTAGTGAAAGAGGGGCAAGGAATTGGTTATGTATTGGACCAATGTTGCTTAGATCAGAGTAAAACAGTAAAAGATAGTGCATAGAACTCTTAGACTTTAGAGAAGCATTGTATTGTTTCATAGTATTGACTTAATGCAATATAACTATACTGGGGTTTTTAGCTGAGGCTTTCCATAGAAAAATATTTATGTTGTGCGATTGAAATTATTTCTCTTTCATGTTCATGTGATTGTGAGGTCATAATTGGTTTCCGCAATTTGTAGAATAGATTCAAGTATTTTGTTTTAGCATATTACAATATCAATTGAGTATATTTGGATTTCTACAGGGTATCATAGTAAGAATCGCTATAGAAACATGTTAATCAAATTTGTAGATCTATTCTTCAAGACTAGTAGCAGATCAGAATGTATTTTTGTGTATTGAGACTTAAATATGCCCTTAAGGGTAGTTACAATTACATAAGATAGAAGTAAATGATGGAGAAAGTGTTGGAGGAAAATGGATTGAAGTAATTCATAGATAGTGATATTCCCATTCCCACGACAAAAAATGCTCAAAATCTTGATGCATGAAATAAGAATGTATCAAAGGAGAGAAGGGTCCTCTTAGAAGGGGTTCAAGATCATATTGTATGGAGCCTTTATGGAATGGAAAATTTATATGCTATGTCGAAGGCCTTAACAGATCTATTTCAGCATAGCAGCAACCACAAGAAACTGGAATTGAAGGACAACCTTAGAGAGATCAAGATGGAGAAGGGAGACATGATACCAAAATACTTAAGTCGACTCAATGTCGACATTATATTGAAAGTGTTGGTGTGATAGTTTCTGAGGACGATATGGTGATCCTAGTACTTCTAGACCTTCCCAAGAGCAGGCATAACTACAAGGAGTCAGTGAATGGGTGGGATAAGCTACCAGAGTGGGAGTGATTTTTGTTCGACTTGGTACAAGAAGATATTCGGTGGAATACTAGAGACAAATCCTCATCAAATACTGATGATGAGGAGAATCATACCTTCGATGGAAGGGAAAGGGAAGGCATCCCATTCAAAATATTATTCTGGTCAGGTAGGAAATAAGTGAGACTTTTCAAAGGTAAAATGTTTTCATTGTCATGAGCTTGGACACTATGCTACAAAGTATCCACACAAGAAGACCAGCAAGAATCCCTTAGGAGGAGCAGCAAGTAAAGCACTTGCTTCACAATTCGGGTTGGATTTAACCCTCATCTCATGCATGATGTCATCAGTGATGGGTTTTTTTAGTACCTAGATAGTGGAGCTTCATTTGATATGACTGATAATAAATAATTCTTCAATAACCTGGAGGAGAAGGATCTTCAGATGCACATTGAGCTGGAACATTGTGGGAGGTATAGTGCGACCGAAATAGGTAAAATTACCATTCAGAGGGATTTTGGTACTCCTTTACATTAAAAATTTTCATGTATGTTTGTAGTTTGAATAATAATTTAGCTTCAGTTGCTATGTTGGAATACCATGGCTATGATGTGATATTTATCAAAGGAAAGGCCTTCCTTTTTCACAAAGACACAGGACGGGTGAAGAAGATTGGGGTTCGAGTAAAACCCTATACAAATTGGATGTAGAAGACTGTGCTACATTGAGAACGAAATAAGAGAAGGTAGAGAGCCAAGACATCAATGAGTTATGGCACAAAATATTGGGCCATCTACGCCATGGTGCTTTGAAGATCATGTAGCATATTTCTACAAGAATTCCGAAGGGTGCACTTGAGCAGTGAGATGCATGAAAAGGGTGTACATTGTGGAATTAAACCAAAGTCACCTTTCATGATAAGGAAAGTCAATAAAAGGAAATACCTGAGAGATTTCACTCAAATGTGTGTGGACCATTCTCGACAGCCTCCACGGAAAAACACAGGTATTATGTAATTTTTGTAGATGATTTTTCATAAAAGTCTTGGATTTTCTTCATGTAGAAGAAATATTAGATGTTCTCAAAGTTTTTTGAGATCAAAGAAGTTGTCAAAAAATATATAGGGAAGAAGGTGAAGGCTCTCAGAAGCAAGAATGGTGAGGAATATGTCTCGAATGGATTCAAGAACTTATGTTCTTCAAAAGGAATTAAATGGTAATTGATAGCACCTCATAACCCACAATGGAATGGGGCTTTAGAGAGGAAGAACATAACTATTTTGGGAGCAGTATGAGCGATGTTACATGATCAGGGCCTATCGTTGCATCTATGGGATGAAGCACGCAACACAATAGTATGTGTGCATAATAGAATTCCTCATCGAATAGTTGGTAAGAGTACACCAAAGGAAGATTTTTCAGGAAAGAAACCAGATGTGGAATATTTCAAAATTTTTCATTCATCAGTTTATTGCAATGTAAGCAAGGATGCTAGGAAGAAGCTAGAGCCAACTGCTAAGATGGTTGTGGGGTACACCGATAAACCTCATACCTATTGGGTGTACTTTCCATCACACGCGATGACAATGGCCATAAGAGATGTGAAATTCGATGAAGACAAGACCATGAAAATTTTCCTTGAAAGGTAGATTCAGTTGCATGTAGTTGTGGAGTTCTTAGCTCTAAAAGAATACCCTCAAGATGTGGAGTATCAACATGCAGAGGAACAAAGAGTGGAATCACCCACTAATGCAGAGACATCACAATATGGAAGTAATGCACCAGAGAGGATGACAGGTTGGTGGTTGATGCCAGAGAGAATGTGGGAGCATCCACATCACAACGCATGTAGAGAAGGTCCCTAGAGTGGTACACTGTCTACATGGTTCTTATGAGAGATATTTTAGAGATAGAACCATCCAATTTCAAGGAAGAAGTGCAACAACCGATTTGGGTTGATGCCATGGTTGAGGAGTATGAATCCATTATTAGAAACAATGCATCAGAATTTATCCCAGGACTAGAGGGGAAGTCAATTGTAGGGTCCAGGTGGATCTATAAGGTGAATCAGGTGGCATATGGGAGTGTGGATAAACACAAGGCCAAATTTATGGCCAGAAGGTTCTCCTAGGTGGAGGGGATTGATTACGATGAGACCTTTACACTAGTCGCAAGGTAATCACCAATCAGATCCATCCTTTCACTTTCAACGTAGATGGGATGGAAGATACATTAGATGGATGTAAATACATGCTTCCTCAATGAAGTGATTGCGGAAGAGGTTTAAATTGAGCACTCAGAAGGTTTTGTGACCTTCGAGAGAGAGTCACATGTGTGTAGACTCAAGAGAGAAATGTATTGTCTGAAACAAGCACCTCGTGCTCGGTACACCAAGATCGACAACTACTTCATCAAGTTGGGCTTCACCAAGAGTGAAGGAGATGAAAACCTTTACCATATTGTGTTAGAAGGTAAACTTTTGATCATTATAATTTATGTTGGTCACTTGATATTGACAAGTGATGACTAGCTCATCAAGTCTTGCAAATAATACCTTGCAAGATAATTTTAGATGAAGGACATGGAGATCTTGCACTATTTATTCATATTAGAAAATTAGCAAAGAGATGGGGAGCTATTTGTATCTCAGGGAAAGTATACCAACACGATTAAGAATAAGTTCCACATGGATGGAAACAAACCCATGGAGACTCCTATAGTAGGAAACTGGAGGAGGGAGGATGATACTTCAAGCGAAGTAGTATATGCTACCATCTACAAGCATCTTGTGGGTTCTTGGATGTATTTGGTGAAAAAATGACCATACATATGATATTCTGTTAACCAACTTATTTAAGCTATGGTTAATCTTACCAAGATATTTTTGAAGGAAGGAAACCATGTGTTGAGATACGTCAGAGGTACTACATAGTTTGTGGTATGGTACATGTAGAGAGTGGGAGTGAATATTCAAGGATTCACAAATGTAGATTGGGAAAGGAGTGCATCTGAAAGGAAGAGAACATCATGGGGAATCTTCAACATTGGATTGACAACAACTTCCTCGTACAACGGGAAACAAAGATCTATTGCACTCAATTCAACATAATCAGATTACATGGTAGCTACTCAGACAACATATGAGGCCATCTGGATGAGGAAGATACTTGTTAGTTTGTTTGGTTGACATATGGATCAGAGTCATTTATTGTGATAACCATAGTTGCATCAAAATATCAATTAATCCAGTTTTTCATGACATGTCCAAGCATATTGATATCCAGTATCACCATCTCAAAGATTATGTACATAGTCAGATAATGTCATTAGAGTACAATACCAGGAGGAGCAGGATGCATACATCTTGATGAAGGTGTTTTCAAGAGGAAAATTCAAGTTCCACAGAGGCAGGATCGAGGTAGAAGACAATCCCTTTCTTGTTGAGAGGGAGTGTTAAAATTGGAAACATGAAGAGGCTTCTATTTTAATTTTCCCTTAATTAAATTAGAAGGAAATTGTAATTCCACATCACATGACACTTGTACGAGTTAAATGAGTTGATAAGACTTAGTTAGCTCAGTAAATTCGAGTTGGGGGTCAAACTGGAGGCATGTAGAGTCCACTATATGTTTTAGGGGGTCCAGTTGTAGTTTATTTTGAGTTGTAATTGTTTAACTTAATTATTTGAGTTAAAATTAGTTTAATTAGTTATAAATGATGGATGAGCTAGTGAGATGTCCAGTGAGTTAAATATGATTTAATTAACATCCAGTAATCAATCAGAAAACTGATAATTCACTATAAACACTTGTTGCATGTCAGTTATATGGAGGACGCAGTTGACATTAGATTTATAGGGAAGTAAACTATTAGTTGTATAATTAGAAAATTGTATAGGTCATGCATGAGGTCATCAGGATGCCTTGGATGAATTGTAAAATCAATTATTTGGAATTTCCTAATTAACAGTGGCTCAATTCCCTCAAGAATGCATGAGGAATCCTGGATAGACAAGGGCAAGGAATTGGTTAAGTATTGGACCAATATTTCTTATATTAGAGTGAGACATTCAGATATAGTACAAAGAGCTCTCAAGCCTCAGAGAATCATTGTATTGTTTCATATTTTTGAATTAATGTAATATATATAGCAGGGTTTTTATTTAAGGCTTTATATAGATAAATCTTGTTGTTGTGTGATTGAAATTGTTTCTCTTTCTTTTTCATGTGATTGTGTGATCATAATTGGTTTCCGCAATTTGTAGAATAGATTAAATTATTTTGTTTTAGAATAGCACAAGGTCAATTGAATCTATGTGTATTTTTTATAACAAGGAAGTAGATCAAACATCTCCTTAAATAAAATCAAGGGGTGTCTTCCACAAGTTCCAACAAAGAAGGCCAAAAGTAAATTATACTTAAAGGACTCAAGTAGTTGGAAGACACAATGAAGCATAATGTTTACGAATAGATGATCATCTTGCACAAGGAAATGTTTCTTCTATAGGAGATCCAAATTGGATTAGAAGAAAAAATCAGGCTCGTAAAACTGGCTCATACGACCATGGACATGATCTAGGAATGGAGTGCCAAGTATCTAAATACACCAGAAATGTTGGAAATGAAAGGGAGATACAAATATAAACTTGACAGAGCAGAGACAATGATGCATATGCATGATTATGATGAGCTCAAGAATTACATAGCGAACACTATTACTTTCTACATGACGCTTCATTTTGGATTTGAAGCTTCAGTTTGAAGGCACAAGCTACCCTCAGTTGTTGTGCTTGGACAAGTAAAACAAAATGATACTATCAAGGAAAGATTTGAAAGATTTTTTGGACATCATGAAACATGTGGCCATCCCATATGACCTGGAAGTAACCAAGGAGACCATTCTACAATATTTCGTTGAACTAGTTAAGATACATATGAAGCTAATGATGTTGTATAACAATAGAAAAATCAGATCCAAAATTATATTGCGATATGCATTGAATATTAAGTTGAATTATAATCCATATTTACCACTAAAGGTAAAAATGTAGCAATAAAATACATAGAGTGGAACTAATACATCACGAAGGAACTCCATGTCATAGTGGTCGAACTAAAATTTCCCCAAATTATAGAGTAAATCTATTTTATTTTTTATTTTGTAAATATTACCCACATTTTGTAAAAAAAGCTAAATTTTGTAATTAAGAAGTAGATAAAATGAAATGTTTTGTAGAATTTGAAAAGTCACCTAGAATCCAAAGGTAAATTGGAAGCCCAAGAGCCATGAGGTAGCTTAAGGGTCACATGGAAGGTGAAAGGTCACCTAATTTTTTATATATAGACCCTCATGGCTCAAGGAAAAAGACTTTTAGCCTTGGCTTCTCTAGTTAACATGTGAGAGATAGATTTGATTTTGAGAAGAAAGTTGTGGCTTCCATGTTCCACTACCGGAACAAGTGAAATTCCTATGTAATTTCGGATCTCATTTATTATACATGATCGTAAGAATCTATCAAGATCTACACAACCTTTTTGTGCATGTATAAAAACTTGTTGTAATACTTTTCTTGTAATAGTTACGGTGCATGTATGTATTAATATGTATTAAAGGAATGAACCACTTCGCTATCTTTAGTACAAATATTTATGAAAATTCACGTCCATATGTTTTCGTGGTCATTGCTTCATTGAAAACTAATTTCCAACTAAGTAATGATTCTTACTTTATGTGTGTGTCTCTATTAAAGTAGTACTAATACTATTCTTATAAAGGCTCATATTAGTTAATTTGTTTCGTGGAAATATTTTTATACCCATTATATTTGCATGTTTCACAAATATAAAATACTTTGATATCTCAAGAGTAGTCACAATTTCTCTCATATGTTACCATTACTAGCCAAGGAAATAATAAGTTCAACATAATGGTCGCTAGGGCATCATCCCCAATGGTATTCCCAGAAAAATTGGTGTAGAGTCTAACTGGGGATTTATGCCAGGGATATCCCCTCATGTTGGAAGAATTGCAACATCATTAACACTTTTGGAGCTAGAAGGAGGGCAACCAGTGTACGACTCATCATTCGTTACATTCACATTCTTAATCTTCACATGAAGGCAGCAATTTTCTAAGTCCAACTCCATCACACATATCAGAGAAAGAAGAAACACCCCCTCACAGTCTAAAATGTGTATTCGAGGCTACATACAATCAAATATGAGATTGACATCCTATCACCCATGAGTTTTTCAAATCCCTCAGATTGCTTCCTGTTGCATCGATTCTCTGCCACAAACGGTCAACCAGGGAGACAAATCATCGTGGTGTTTTCGTCTTAAGATTATACGAGTTGGTAATTTATTTCTTCGATGATTTACTTGATTCAACTGACATATATTTAAACCAGGATAATATCATACCACCTAATGTTGAAAATATGGAGGGATATCGAGAGAAAATCTATAATTCAAAAGATGAAGATTTGAATGGTAGCAACAAATTTAAGGGTGAAGAGGAGGAATATTTATAATCAGATAATGATGAGGAGAGAGATAACAAAGATATGGCATAATATCAATTAGATTGGATGTCCCAAGGGAATATTTCTCTTCAATTTACACTTCATCATTTACCTAAACATCTAGAGAAGCTTTTAACAAAGTATGATATTGACAAGACAACGAAGGTTGAGGACCATATTGACAACTTCTATTTATAATTGATAATGTTAGAGGCGTGTTTTGATGATGTCACATGTACGTTGTTCCCCTACACCCTTGAAGGTAGGAAATCGACATGGTATCATTTTCTTCTGGTCAATGAAAAGACTCTCACCGTGTTATTTAAGTAACTTGGTAATCTCAAGATGGTGAACAAGGAAAAATATGTAAAACCATTTAACCAAATATTCAGTTGTATCATAAATAAGTTTCCCACAAATGTGTAGCCACGTTAGTCCATCATAAAGTACTATTACAATTCTTCCTTTCCAACAAACATTTATATGTATGTGAAAATGGATGCAAAACACACATTGGATGAAACTTTTATTGAGGAAATAGTTGTTGAAAAGGAATTGAGATCCATCATGGTTATCACTGATTAGGAAGACTCAAAAGATACTGGAAAAAAGATTCAAGCTTCTTCTGGAAAAAAAAAATGAAAATGATTCATTTGATATGGAGAGTTTGAATAAGTATTTGAATATAATGACCAATGAAGTATCTAAATTGAAAAGAAAATATAGTGAGGCATCATCCAGTAACAACTCCTCTAAGACATTTTTCAATAAAAATACTAATCAACCGACTAAATATGTTCATATTTATAAAGTGGTATTCAATGTTGGGGATGTGGGCATGGAAAATTATTGTATGTTTCATCAAGAATCTCATTTTGAAAATGCATGCCCACTATGGAGACATAATATAATTGTGATAATAACTAATGTTTTGGAAGGCCAAGCTATAGAAGAACAATCTGAGAAGTCAAAGGAGGAAAACAAAGTATCTCCACTAGAGGATGACATGAGTGTTGTTGAATCAAATTTTTCTTTTGATATCATTATGAACAATGAAGAAGAAATTGTTGGTGAAGCCACAACTGATGAAGCTCCTCCCAAACAAAAACCTAATCCATAAAATCTTAGGAGCAAAGGACCAATTCCTAAATTGGAAGTGGATAAGAAAAGAAATAAATTATTGAGGATGATTCTACCTCCAAATAATCTAGCTCTGAGTTCAAAGTCTAAAGCTTGAAGTGATAAACCTTCAAAAAATAATCCAGGGAATACTAAGAGCATGTACACCACACCTGAAGCATCATATGAGGCTTCCCCACCTACCACTATAACACAACCTGCTATGGAAGAGGATATAACATGTGATATCAAGTACAATATCGTTAAATATATGAAGAAAGCTAGAATCTAGCTAAAATAGAAGGGCAATGAGAATTGATCATCAATTTTTTTACGTCGATGCATACATTATATCAAATAGTCATTTATTCCAAGACTTCATCCAGTAAGTCTAGAACATTCCTTGAATATGTTTTTAATGTTGCAAATGTAAATTAAATATCATCTTGTACTCCTTTTGTATTAACATTGGAAATTATAATTATAATGTCCATAATTTTATTGTTGATTATGGGACATCTACAAATATAATGCCTTTATGAGTTGTTAAAAAAATCAATGCCAAATTAGAAAAGACAAAGGCCATAATCATAGAACTTGATAGATTATTATTTGAATATCCTTTGGTCATAGAGTTCATCAATGCATTGATATTGTTGTTGTGGACATTCCATAGGCCTATTGTTTACTATTAAGTAGGGATTGGTCTAGTAATCTATAAGGCTATTTTGATACAGACTAGTCCCACTTATGGTTTCCTTACAAGGGGGAGAAAAACTAGATCAAAGTTGATTATGAGCCTTTAATGAAGTATATTGTCACAAAGTTAGAAGAACATAACGATCCAATATGTGTGACATAAGAAATCCTAGGAAATTTTTTTCTTGAGTCAGACATTGGATGTTATCTTAAACAACCATCTATGGTACCATCAAACATTCATTTGGAACTCCTTCCTAGTACTCAAATTAGCAATAGTGACACTTTTCTTATAGGTGTAAATAATTTTAGTTTAGAGACTAACTAGGTAGCTACTAATCCTTGTACATTGTATTATGACAGATCTAAGACATGGGATGGAGAAAGAGAAATTTGCATCTTTATGGATCCAAAGAAGAAAAAATATCTCATCCCTTATAATTTAGACTTCGAGTGTACTAATTATGTTGTAGAATATGAAGTCCTTATGCTAAAGTTAAATAAGGCCATCAATCCTAAGGTACAAGGATTAAAATTGATAGGTGATTAAAAAATCATTATGAGAACTTTATGGATTACCATCCACAATCTATAATCTACTCTGAAAATTTATCATCAAGAGCTATGGAGATTGCTTTCCTTTTTCAAATATTTTGATATCAAATTTGTACCTAAAATTAAAAATGTCACCGCTAATACTTTAAGAAAAGTATCTCCTAGGCTTGTTCTTCTTAGAGATGGATTTTATATTGAAATTATTTATAAAACTTCTATACCAAGCAATGTGACAAATTTGTGTGTATTCAATGATGATAAAAAAATCCATTATTTTATGGTGAAGGCTGACATTTTCAAAGATGTTACTATCGATGAAGATTTTGATAATAAATATTCACAATAAGCATATAAATTACATGAAGGAAAACTTGTGCCTAAATGAGTGGTCTAATTACAAAATATCTTTGGTCTCCAAAACCATTTCAAAGGACGTGTTGTGCCATGTTTTAAATTTCTCTATGTTGTAAATAGGAAAGTATGTCTTGTGAAAAAAAGAAAAAAATGCATATGCGCAACATAAAATTTTTAACTAATGATGAACTAAAAGATGGTACAATTAATTGTGATAGACATTGGGACCACATCCAGCGCATGATGTTAAAGGACGAGCAGGTTACACCATAGGGACCACCAATTCCAAAATTTTCGCGCGATGGTGCAAAACCAACATCATAAAGTGATCGGGGGTAATCAAACAAAGTGCCTATGCTCGAATCTTTAACCCCCACCAGTTGACCAGAACGAGCGGCCTAGATTAACTGTGGGGGCATTGCTTTAAGATTAGTCCCATACTCCAGAGTCCCCCCAAAGTGATGACTATAGGCAAGCTCATGACATCATCAAGCGATTCATCCATGTCACCCTCCACGTCATATTTCTAAGTCACCTCAATTTTCTTGTCACTCACTTCGTCATTCATTTTACTTTCATATAAAAATTTTCCCACCTAGTCATTTTCTTCTTATGAAATGGTGCTTTTTTCTCATTTTCGTCCTTCTCTTCCCCCAAGAAACTAAAAGTTCTTCAACCTCTGTACCAACATCCAAGTCATCAACTAATTCGATAGAGCCAGGTATTCCATATAACCGTACTTAAATTTTTCAAAAATGTTGAAGAAACATGTTTTGGTTGGATCTTCCACCCACATACCCTTAATGGACATAGAAATTGACATTGTAGATAGTATTTTCTCAATCGACCAACCATTATTTTACCAACATGTCACACTAAACCATTCTAGCTTCCTAGTTTACTCTGCCTTAATCAAGTTTGGAGAATTTTTAGCTTTTGTGCCACAAACACACCTGTTCCCAGAGCTCATTCACTGGTTAGTCATTTCTATGTACCCTCATAAGTGTTTTTTCATGAACCAATTAGGGGAAATTTTTTTCCAGTTGTCTACATAGTTAATTAGGAAATCTTTTTGTTATCCCTCTACAGAATCATATATAAGCTTCACTGATGAATCCCTTTCTACATACTTTCAAGAGTTTCCCAGACCTGAGTTTTCCTAGAGTGTGTTTTACTTAATTCTTGAAAAGGAAAATTTTCCATCAATTTAGATGAATTTACGTTGAGTCTCTTTGTTGACTACATGAGGCCAATTCTCCAAATTTTGGCTAAAATCCCGAGTAAATAAAATGTTGTAATGATATATAGGGAAATTGTGGGAATGTTTGCTATAATGATGAAGCATGAGGTGGTTTTAGATATTACCACTTACTTGGAGAATGTTGTAAACAGTCATTTCATGATTTTATCACTTACTGGGATTTTTAGGTTTCCATCCCAGGTTACCTATTTGTTTCTTTATAGTCATGTGGAAATTTTTACTCAATTGGGATTAAATATTGTTGATATGAATAAAAATAAGCATTCAATCGTATTTTGGACAGATTTAGTAAGAAAGGAGGTGGGAAATGAGGGTTTGTTTTATTTTACTGCTCCTTTCCTTCCTATTGTGTACTCAATTTTGAATGGATCTTCTGCACCACAGTTGTTGCCCAAAGCTCAGTCATTTCTACAATTATGTAAGCATGTAAAGTTTGGGGATTGGTTTCCTTATGAGGGACACACTAAGATCGGATTGTATGGAGTTGGTGTAGAACCTTTAAGACTTGTTATTTTTGTTCCTATGAGAATTTTTTCTTTGGATTTCATTAGGTAAAGTATAAATGTGGATCAGATTCATTTTGTGCCTTTCAAGAAAGGCCATTTATTTAAATTACCTAGGATTATGGGCCCATTCATTTTAAATATCATACAAGCAATTGAGGAGGCTCAAAATATGTTGAATGATGTGCATTTTTTGTTGGAAGAGAAATGGGCTTATGACCCTTATCATGTAATTTCAAATAGCAGGTTGGATAATTTGTATTCTCCTTTTTTTCATGAATCAAGGTCAGAGGTTGAGAAGCTAGGAAATGGTGGGTTGAATTCTAAATCTGTCCAGATGGAAGTTGAAACCCCACACCCTATTGAAAAGGGACTCAAAAGGGTTAAGGAGGATTGATCAATTTGCAGTGCGTTGTGGAAAATGACGCCAATAAAGGAAAGACAGTGGTGGAGAATAGTTCCTCAGTTATGCCTAGATATTCTCTACAGTTGGGTGAAATTTCTTGTACTCCCCCATCTCTTGTTCCCGAGGGAACAATCCATTATCCTATTTATAATATCAAGAAGATATTTCACAAATTGAGGAAAGAAATAAAAGGATAAGAGAGAATATTTAATCTTAGTTAGAGGCTCAACTATCTCCTGAGAAGACTAGATTGTCGATCACAATCGACCTGGAAATTTTTTAGCTAAGGATAGCCTTTTATCATCCTTCATATATGAATGTGACATATTTTACTACTTTAAAAATCGTTAATGTAACAGTGGATGCAAAAAAAATTCCTCACCCAGATATGATCAACCTCCATATGGAAACTGGACAATTGATTTTTAATGATTTGAACAAGACCACTTCAGCTACTAGGAAAGATGAAAATATGTTGGGTAAGGTATTTCAGCAATTGAAATTGGAGAAACCAAATTCTAGATCTTACTTCACAGAAAATTAAGAGTTGAAGAATATCATTTTCAAGATTGGTGTTGATCCAGAAGACAATTCAATTGTTAAAAAATTGTTGCCGAGTGTTGAATCTGAAATTTAGACCTTGAAGATGAAGTTAAAACTTCCCACTGGTGAGCATCTAATGGCTACAGAAGTAGCTCAAGTAGAGACAAAAAAATATTATTTGTTTCAATCTATGTTGGCGAAAGTTAGGGAAACATATAAGTTCAAAGAGGAAAATGATATGTTGTAGAAGAAGTTAGATTCTCATGTTTGTACCGTTGTTATTACATCATATTTTGAAGACCCTGCTATCAAATTAACTCAAGTCATATCTCAGTTAAATCTGGCAGAGATTTATTTAAAAAAAACTCAAAGAGATTTGGAATTACATGCAAGGTGATAAGTTCTATAGAGAAAGAGGTGCACATGTTAAAGGACAATGCTAAGAAGTACAAACATGATTTCCAGATTTTCTGTCAGGAAATCAAAGAACTCAAGGAGAAGGTAAAAGGGAATATGTCCCTTATTCATGCTCGAGAAATCATATGGACTAATATTATTGAGGTTGTCAAAAATGTGTGGGATATGCTAGTATTGGAGAAGAAAAGTTCATTGTGAGAGACTTGGAACGAGTGATTGTGAAAAATAAGCGGAAGACACAAAAAATAGCTTCATATAATAAGAGCTTGATTGATTTCATAAACTCTAATTCCACACAAGAATTTAGAGATTTTGGAATTTAGGATAGAACTCAATGTGTGTTAGAGCTGAATAGGATGATTATGGAAAATTCATACAAGAAAGTTGCATAGAAACAACTAAATGAAGTTAAAAATGTAGTGGTGAGATTTAATATTTTATTTGATAAAAAGACCAGGGCTAGTCTACCATCCTATTGGGATCAACAGGGAAATATTCTTCCTTGGTAAACATATGAGACACTCCTCATGGAAGCAAAGAGTAAGATTGGAAATTCCCATGAGAAGGATGCTATCTTAAAAGGAACCACCATTGTGAATTACCTGCATAAAGACTTACAACTATTATGGATGATGAATAATTTGTTTTCAGAAAGGCGTACATACTCGAGGATCACTAATTTCATAATGGCACTTGTCAAGCTTGTTGATTTACCTAGCTCAAATGTGGACATGTGGAGAAAGTGTAAAGAGTGGATGTCTCCACAAGAAAATGATGGAGTAGGAACCTCCTCTATCCCAGGATGTCTGGCCACTGCCACTCAATGACTAGATGTTCTATTTAATCTTTTACTTTTTTTTCTTAAGAAACTTTTAATTTTCAATTTCCATGTCATGGCCAAAGGAAAACCATTTGAGAAGTTGACAGTTTTATAATTGTCCATCTAGTAATATTGTATTTAAGAATTTTTCAAAAGATAAAGGGAGCTATGGAATTTTGGACCTCAAAAGTTTGCAGAATTTTGTACTTTTCCTTTATGAGATCAATAAATCTTTCTGAATATTTTACAGCATTTGATGAATGTGATGAGTTTTTCCCGTTCCATCTTATGTATATTTCTTCTTTTGGAATAAAGTAATTTAGCTTTTGGTATCTAATTTACATTTGTGACTCAAAGTAAATTTCCTTAAATGTGGTCCTTTATTCTGAATTCATTTCTTGCAACTTTTTTCTACTAAAACCATAGATAATAGTTTATGTGATCACAACATATTATTAATGGTTTTCCACCAACATTTTGTCTTCTCTTGTTCATTCACATTTATCATTTAAAGTCAATTTTAAGGGTTTTTTTTCTTGTAAATATTAAAGGGTTTTAAGATATAAATTCTAGGGTTACAATAAGAAAGGAAAAAAAACTATTTTAATTATAAGTGACAGTAAATGTCTTGGGCACTGATCTCCTTACAATTAGATATTGTCTCCCAAGGAACATGTTAGGGCACTATATTACTAGTGTATTCCCTTATTGTTGTTAGTGTAGCCCCCTTATTATTATTTTTGTACCCCTGTAGTCCCCATATTTTTATTATTGTGCCCCATAATAGCTCACTATTGTTATTTTTTTGCCCTTACATTATTATTTTTAGGTCAACTAGGACTATATTGTGACCCTATGGACTCCTATATATAAAAAGGATGCCTTTTCGTTAGTGTCATCCAAGAATTGTTCATTTATGTAATGTAAAGGATGTTTCCCCCTCGAAGGGGCCGATCTATAAGGCGTTGATCTATATTTTATTCTATTTTGTGAGCTGGTTTCATAACAATTGGTATCAAAGCTTTGGATTCTACGGTTTCGTTGCGTCAAATAGCCCAACATGGAATTTTCGCTATAACTCTTTTTCTACGAAGTTTCAGAAGCTAAAAAAAAAACCCATTTGCACCAAAAGATGGAGGAACCTCATAGAAAAATTTTAGATCTTGGTTCGCAATATTTTCGGACATATGATCTATGGAAGTTAGGGTTTTTGCAGGCTCCCAAATTTCATCTCAAATAGGTGACCTTCAGAAAATCATCATAACTCTCGCTCTGAGCATCCGATCAGAATTTTGTAACAGGTGGCCAAAATTACACAGATTGTAGTTTCTTGTATATAAATTTTAGATCCAAAGGAGGAAACATGGACATGTGTCATGTCGTACAATTTCATTCTACCAAATCAATACGTAATTATGTCATTGTGGGAGATTGGGCATAACTTTGTCTTGAACAATCCAAATCAGGCCAGACCTGTGGAATTAGAAAGAATATTATAACACTAAATGACCTAATATAAAAACTTGGGGATCCAATATTATAGATATACATCGGTTTCAATATCGAGCTCCTCAAAATCAAGAAAAAGGTGTGTATTTGTTTTAAAGATTTCATAAGTCTTCTTTGAAAAATTAGTTTGAAGAGATTCCAAGGGAACATTGAAGCATAGATATTAGTATTGGGTTTTAAAATCCCCCCTAAAAATAATTCAACACCAATTGAGCGCTCAAAATCCTCTACTGTGACTCATGAAGAGGAAGAATTGCAACATGATATATCAAAATTACAAGACAAAGTGCAATAAATTTCTCTCTCACAAAGAGTAACAAAAAATGAAATGGAAGATAATATGAATGGTTTGCAGAAAGGTGTGGAATCTAAGATGGATGGTTTGAGGAAAGGTGTGGAAGCTAAGATGTATGGTTTTAGGAATGTCATGGAATTTGAGATGGATGGTGTGGAAGCTAAGATGGATGATATAGAAGGTAACATGGAATATTTGAAGAAAGACATGGAAGGTTTGAAGGAAGGTTTGGCAAAATTTCTACAAGAAAGTCTTCCTAATGGCGAAAAGGTAGTAGAGGAAGCTCATGATGAGAACAAAAGAAATTTTCATCATGATTTCATAAACTCTAATGTTAGATTTAAGACCCACCATAATACAAATATATATATGACGAAGTTTTATGGCAAGTATTTGATAAGTTGGATACTACAAATGGAGCAATACTTTGAGCTCCATAATATGCAAAACACACAAAATGTATGCATTGCAACTTTATATTTAGAACAAAATCAGTTTTTATGGTATCGATGGATTTGTTCTCCTAAACCACTAGTCACTTGATCAATTATTATGGAGTAAATGATAACACATTATGAGGATACAAAGAGAAGCACCTTCTTTAGCCAATTGATAAATCTCAAACAAAAGGGTTAAATGATAGAGCACATTTAGGACTTCCAAAAATTGAATATAAGGGTAAATAATATTCTAGAGGAACATAGGATTGATGTCTTCATAAGGACCCTAAAGGATAAAATCCAAAATGAGGTTCACCTTTGGGAACCTGATACATTAGAGAAGGTATTCAGGTTGGCAAGAAAAAATTAAAGAAAAATTATGGCGACAAGGAAGCCTACCACTCACAACTATAAAGATGGAACTGTTTTTAATCCTATACTTCCACAACATACAAGGTTGACACCACAACAATTGGAAGAAAAAATAGCAAAACGTATTTTCTATAGTTGTGATAGAAAATACACTAAAGGTCTTAAGTGTGTTGAGAAGAAATTATTTTACATAGATTGTGAAGAGGAGGAAGAAAAGGAACAAGAAACTTCAAAAGAAGAGGATATACACTAAGAACCAACCCTAGAGGAAGAAGAAATGAATCCTACCATATCCTATAATGCATTGGTAGGAATTTCTACCCCTCAAACTCTGAAGATAGAAGGACATATCGAGAATAAAAATGTAATAGTGCTTATTGATTCGGGTAGTACCCATAATTTTATTCATTATAAGGTAGCCAAGTAATTGAATTTATTCCTGTACCCAGCGCCAGAGTGTCAAGTGATGGTGGAAAATGGAGGAACTATAAATTTCTCTAGAAAGTGCCACAATATGAAGCTAACCATGGGGGAATATGTATTGAATAGTCTATTACTTACCATTCCAATGGGTGGTGTTGATGTTGTACTAGGATTACAATTGTTAAAATCTTTGGGGACAATATCTTTTAATTTTCAAGAACTTTTCTTGAAGCTTATTAAGAAGGAAAGGAAGTTAAATTAAGGGGTATAACAAGGAAGATGGTTAAGATAATAAGCTTTAATTTCATGAAAAATATTCTAAATAAAGAATAATGAGGTGTCTTACACAATTATGCTCACTAGAAGTTCGAATATCAAAATCATCTATTTCTCCAGATCTCCAAAAACTCTTGGACCATCATTCCAAGGTGTTTGAAACTCCCAAATGACTTGCACGTATTCATGATCATGATCATTCTAATCATTTGATTAGAAGAAGTTTTTCTCCAAACATCAGGCCTTACAGATATCAGTATGTCCAAAAGAAAGAAATTGAACGTGTGATTGGAGAAATGCTAGAGGCTAGTATAATTCAAGCTAGTCAATGTTCTTTCTCTTCCACGATGAGTTGTTCAAAATTTCCTGAGGACCACGTACTTTTCCTTTATGAGATCAGTAAAGCTTTCCAAATATTTTCCGGCATTTGATGAATGTGATGAGTTTTTCTTGTTCCATCTTATGTATCTTTCTTCTCTTGGAATAAAGTAATGTAGTTCCTGTTATCTAATTTACATCTATGAATTAAAGTAAATTTCCTTAAATGCAGTCCTTTATTCTGAATTCATTTCTTGCAACTTTTTTCTACTAAAACTAGAGATAATAGTTTATTTAATCACAACGTATTGTTAATGGTTTTCCACCATCATTTCGTCTTCTCTTGTCCATTCACATTTATCATTTAAAGTCACTTTGAAGGGATTTTCTCTTGAAAAGATTAAATTATTTTAAGATATATATTCTGGGGTTATAATAGGAAGGGAAAACAAACAATTTTAGTTATAAGTCACATTAGATGTCTTTGGAATTGATATCCTTACAACTAGCTATCGTCTCCCAAGGGAAAACATGACCTCTGAATACCAAGACCCAAAGCTCAACTTTATATTATGATAACATCAACATTGGGACGAATGAAGATCCTAAATTTGTCAATATTGGCATGTGTTTTTACCTTCAGGAACAACCTGCTTTCATTTTTTTATTCAAATAGTATTGAAAGGTGTTTTCATGGAAATACACTAATTTAAAGACATGACACAAGGATTATCTATCACACCATTCCCATAAAGGAAGGGGCCAAGCCATTCAAATAGAAACTTATAAAAGTGCATCCTATGCTCAATCCCTTGATACAAAAAAATTCGAACAAGTTGTTGCATTCCCAAATTATATTCAAGTTACGCCATTAAATGTGGGTTTAAATTTCCATCCCAATGAGGAAACATTTCGCTGATATTAGGTTGTGTAGATTTGAAAAATCTCAACTTGGAATTTGATAAAGATAAGTACCGTGTGCTTTCCATGGAACAATTATTACAAACGGTTTGTGGATTGGAGATGTTCTCACTTATAGATATAGTTTTTGGCTATAATCAAGTACTAGTAGAAGAACCATTTATATTGAGGACCACCTTCAAAACCAAATGGGGTATGTTCACATTTATATGAATTCTCTTTGGGTTGATCAATGCAGGGGCCACATTTCAATGAGCGATGGATATGATCTTCAATGGTATGATTGGTTGATGCATAGTAGTATATCTTGATGATATTACATTTTTCTCTAAATGAAGATCTGATCATTTTCACCATCTCAAATATAAATTAAAAATGTGAAGAAAGTATGGTATATCTTTAAACCCAAATAAAAGTATATTTGCAGTATTCGAAGTTAATCTCCTCGGACACATTATAACAAAAGGAGGCATTAAAGTGAATTGGGAAATGATCAAAACTATTACTCAAATACCTTATCCCATAAATAAGAATTTAATGCAGTCCCTCTTTAGGAAAATAAATTTCCTCAGGAAATTAATTTCTGACTATGAACATATTGTTAAAAATTTATAGGATTTGATTAAAAGGGACACAACATACAAATGGGATGAAAAATAGAAAGATAATTTTTCATGGATAAAATAGGCCATAGTTTGCGCACCTGCATTGTACAATTTTTTTTTGAAAAGGACTTCTTCTTGTATACCTTTTCTTTGAACCCTTCAATTGCTGTTGTATTAACTTAACAAAATGATGAACATAATGAAAAACCAATTTCGTTCATGAGTGTTGGGTTGCAAGAGTTGGAATTGAACTATCCCATCATTAATAAACAAACTTATGTAGTTTAGAAGGCGGTATAACACTTCAGGCCGTATATTTTGAAGAGTCATGTTGTAGTCTTTGTTCCCCACCCAATTTTTTGATCATTTTTAGTACAACAAGATTTAGGTGAGTGAAGAGAGAACTAGATGATGTGTCTATAAGAGTATGATTTTGGATTCAAACCAATTCAAACTATCAAGGGAATCAGGTTTACAGGAGGAAGATATGTCTTGTTAGGAATAGGAGATTGAGGTGTACAATGTAGAATCCATTCTTCCATGCCATATACCATCATTGAGGTACACTGAGATATGAAAATATATTGAATAAATTACTTTTCCCTCTCATCTATCAGGAAAAAAAAAAAAAAAATAGGGTGATCCGACCAAAGGCGCATTCATACCAACTAGTTGACTGTGTACTTTTTCTAAAACATAAAAATTATGTCTTTACCAAAGTGCTTAGAATATCCATATTTGCAGAATATTTTGAAAGAATTACACGATAGACCAGTCGACGGGCATTATGCAAGGGACACCACAGCACACAAAATTATCAGAGATGGATATTATTTTCCAATTTTATTGAAAGACGCACTTTCTTATGCTTTCAAGTGTCATATTAGTCATAAATGTGCTAATTGTGAGACAAGGTCATTCGACCCTCTCCAACCAATCATTTTTGATGAACCATTTCAATATATATTCAGGATTATATGTTATTGGAGAAAATTTCCCTCAATCATAAAATCAACATCGATACATATTCACCACTATAGAGTATTTCACTTGATGGGTTGAAGTTATTCTGTTCAAGCAAGTGAACGATTAGGAGGCCATCTGCTTCATCAACCAAAACATAATTACTAGGTTCAGTATTCCTATGTCATTTGTATTTAATAATGCAACTTATTTTTTATCATTAAAATTATATGATTTTTCATTGTAAAATAGCATTTTATTGCAACACGCATTTAATTATTATACTCAAGAAAACTTTTTGCAGAATCAACAAAAAATAATTTAATTTGAATCATTAATAAAACCATTTTAAATTAACAAAGGAACTGGCATAATGATTTGAATAATTATCTATGGGTCGATCGTGTAACTCAAAAACCTTCCCTTGGAAATTCCCCTTATTTCCTTGTATATGGTATGGAAGTGAACCTACCTATGAATCTATACTTCCCACCTTTATAATTGTCTTAGGAATCTAGAGGTAGGCTGTGTCCAAACATGTAAAATTGGATTAATATCCTACTCAGGTTGGAGGAAGCAAGGGAGAAAACAAAATATAAATGTGTTGTCCATTATAAACATATTAAACGTTGGTTTGATCAGAATTCTGCAGGAAAGAAATAATTTAGTGTGGGAGATGTAGTCCTTAAGTGGTATAAAGCCGACAAGGAAAATGGAAGACACACTAATTTTCAATCCTTTTCGGTTGATCAATACATAGTACACGAAGATCTTGGCCCACACACTTATCGTTTGCAATCTCTTGACGAGAAGATTGATTCTCTTCCCGTAAATGGCCAAGAATTAAAATTTTACTTTGAGTAGCAGTCTTGGGATGTGTTTCTTGGGTGTAAATATAAACTTTTTTTTTTTTTTTTTTTGTCTTCTTTTGTCTCTATTGTTTTATGTAATTTCATATTTCTTTTATTACCTTGCATATGTTTTATTTCTATACTATTGTATATAAATAAGATATGATGTGAAAAGTGTCTCATTTGGCTATAAGATAATGTGACAATATTTGAAAGGGTCATTGTGATAGCTGTGAAAGCTTGGGTAACTTTTTATCTCCTTATTTTCTTGGGCCTAGATATCCTCTAAGGTCGATGATCTCCAGATGGAAAATATGACTCATTTTGAATGGAAAGCTTTTGTATAACTATGACACCTATTTCCACTTTACAATTTTCCTTCCTTGAATCAATATTTGTATTCAATGGTGTTCTAATATGTCAACTCAACTGAGTAGAGAAGGGCAAGGAGAAAAATAAAGTGAGAAAATCAATTTTAGAGGTATATATATGAGTGTCTTTGTAAAAGAACGAATAACCTTTCTTTCCTGTAAAATAATCAAGATCCCTCTTCCTCCCTGGTGAAATAAATTCCTTTAAAATGACAATGTGCATAATATAATAAAATAAATAAATGTTGAAATAAGATAAAGTATTCTTATGCCGAGAAGTGAAGAAAGCAACATCACTAGGGTATTGAACAAGGCTGCTAGCAGTGAAGCAATGTTTGTGATTCCTTGAAGTTACTCCACATGGGTACTGAACATACCTGTTGGCAGTGGAGAAACACTAGCAATAATTCTCAAAATATGAACACTTAAACTCACGAAACTTATATAATCCTTCTGCCTAATCGAAAAAATGATAGTTTGAATAGTTTTATGAAGTATCATAAGATAACAAGAGGAATAAGAGAGACTAGATATATAACCAGGCTAAGTGGGGAAGCTATCATGATTTATAAGATGAATAAATACTTCCTCAAGGTTAGACTTCATGTATAAAGTAAGGCCTAAACATATAATTTGAGGTCCCACTAGTGAATCAAAAATTTTTATAGCTTTTATAATACCCTCCAAAATTTTGACCTCATTCAAATTTTCCCCTAACAATCATATCATATTTTTTTTTCAAGTGATCTAGGTAATTTCATGCTTGGTAATGATTGCCCAAGTATTTAAGATTGCTCAAAAAAACCACTAAGTGTTAGTATTTTTTACTCCCATAATCCTAGGGCATATTTTATTGCATAACACACTTCTCATACATAAGCTCAACACACTTTCCTTGCACAACACACTTCTCATACATAAGCTCAACACACTTTCCTTGCACAAAACACCTTTATTTTAGATTCCAACGAACTCCTCATAACCAGCACTAATGCACCTCTCTGACTTAGCACATGCACTCTTTTTGAGACAATCCCATACAATAGCACACCTCCTAGCACTATTTCACACTTTGAATCTCTACCCTAGTCACATGGGTAGCATTTTATATAAATTAATTAACCCAAAAATATAATTACCCAATAATTTTTTCCATTGGATCTCCACGCACTTCTAGAACATAGGAGTAACCTCTCACATACAATTGCATGCATGCTATCTTCTGGGTAAGCCCCTCATTTTTCACATCCTTAAATTGTGCTTGTAATCTATCATTTTAGTTCTTCTATTTTATCTCTAACACACCCTCATATTCTTGGACTATTACTCTTTCTTTCATATGTTTAATTGTATATATATGTGCATATATAATGATTTTAATCCCATTTTAATACGCTCTCTTTCCTTATTTCATTCCCATACTTATTTTATTTATTTCAATCCATTCTTAACATACATTATTTCACCGCCAAACACATGGATATTTCACCCAGTGTCATCACATAGTGCCTCTTCTACTCATGTCTTTCGCTCTCTCTCTCTATCTCATGTGCTTGCGTGCCATACTTATTCCCTCACCCCTTTGGTCCATAACATGCTTCTAATGCCTTTTCCTAACCCTCCTTGCTCCTTACCTATGCAACATGTGCTTCCCTCATCCAATATCACTCCTTTAGTGCACTATAAGTTTTAAGTTAATATATATTCCAACTCTTTGTCCTAGCAACGAGAAATGCACTTAATGCTGAGTCCTCTCTACTTCTAGCATGCCACACGACTCTAATGCTTATTTGATTAACCTTTATGCATAGATCCACTGCCTTTCCCTCAACACAATATCCCCTATAAGTTCTAGTATGTTTCACATTCCCAGTTCCGAGTTCAATCAAGAGATATCTCTACCATAGGTGGTTGCACCCAGCCCTAGCGCACTGTCACTTCACAGTCAATATTTTGCATAAATTTTAAACGATAGAATAGGTGTTTTGGGACTAATTATGTTCCTTTCCATGAGTTAATTTTAGTTCCTAGGTACCATATATCCATAACCTATCAGTCTCTTGTCTTATTCTAACACCATGCCTTTAGTTACTAGTAAAGGGCCGACAAGGGAGACCATTGAAAGAAGTATTGAAGGTGTTGTTGATAGTATGAAAACCAAGGCACCGATCCTAATAGACACAACATGCTTTATAGAAAATTCCACCACCTTGAAATGCGAGAATATATTTAAAGACTTCGTCGTGAAGTACTTCCCAGAAGCTCTAGAGGACAACGAAGTGTACATCAATATTAAAAGGTCCAAATTCTACAAAGTTTATTTCCGATATCGAGTTTTACCTTGCATAAAAAAAATCAGGTGGATATTTGCAGCATCTCGACACTAAAAACATTATCCTCAAAAGTGAAAATGGAAAAGAGATTTCCACATAATTTTTGCATGATATTCATGAATATTATAAGCATTTGAAGCTATATGACTACCTAAATTGAAAATTATATTCTAGTTTCTCTCTTTAGTATTCCATGAAAGAAATTTTGAAGACCTGGTCGCAAGATCCAAGGATGTTTCACTAGAAGCTTAATGGGATTTATACAACTAAGGAATTGAAGGGAGTACATCAATATCCAAAGGCCAAGTGTTGCAGGTTGTATGGGTTTGAAATTATAGAATTATTTGAGGAAGGATGGATCTATATGGTCTATCAATTTTTTGCTAATCGAAATATTTTCAATTAGTAGTACCTCATAGTGAAAAAATTGCAGAAGAGTGTCACAAAGGTGAAAAATTTCTCACAAGGAAAGTAGAATTTTTTTTATATTTCATCCTACTTGCTAGATGAATATGTGTTAAGAAATACTTCCATGCTTTGGAGTGGAAGTGGACTAAATAACAACCTCCTATCCAGATATATCACAAGATAATTTCAAAGACTGGTTGCAGGGGAAGTTAAAGATAATTGGGAAGTTCAGTACAATATTATAACAAATGATATTTGGCATTAAGTCTCCTTGCATGATATACAAGGTTGGGGAATCAATAGGAAATGTTGTATACTAGCTTGCATTGTCACAAGTTACATTCATTAGAGTATTTGGAGCCTATAAAAGTCGACATATTTTGCCATTATTTGTAATGGATAACGTATTGATGAAAGAGGTCGGATACCATATTTACATAGGATTTTCTAAACAATTCCAAAGGTCGAATAAGACACCATAGCCTATTTTTCCTTTGAAAATAGGGTCATACAAATTGAATAATTTAAAGGAAGCAAAGGCAGAAATCGAAGAACTTGATATCCCTAAATTCAGTGACATGGGTTATCACCAATATGAACCTAGAGGTATATGTAAGCATCATTATGAAAATCATAGGTCTAATTTTCCATATTCTTTGGTCTCCTAGGAGGAAGAAGAAAATATCAAGAACCACTATAATGTTTTTATAGAAATCAAACCAGGTGAAGAAGAAGGCCTTCCTAACACAAAAATGTTCCAGATGGAACTCAATAAGGAACCTGAGAGTAATATTAGTATAATTTTGAGATGAATAGGAAACTAGAACAAGATGTTGAGGAGTATAGGAGTAAAATTTTTAAAGCTAATTTAAATTCCAAGGGGAAATTCAGGAAGAAAAGACAAGGTAATAACTTCTAGAGGCTAGAAAATAGAAACAAGAATAAGAGCATAGAAAGAAAGAAGATAATGAAAATAAGAAGAAAGAGAATATGCATAAGAGGAAAGAACTAATGAAAAGGAAAGAGGGGGAAGCCCTAAAGAAGGAAGTGGAATCCATAAAAAACAAAAGGAAGAAAAACAACAAAGTAGAAAATAGCTTGAGGAGGAACAAAGAAAGAAATAAGATGTAGATGAAATGCTCAATAATTTGGAAGAAGAACTTATCATAGATGACGAGAAAGATGAGGGGAATAGAAAAAAAAATTGATCCAATCATAAATCCTATGAATATTCAGACTTGAACTCCTCTGTCCAACAACCACCCTCCTTTCGATGAGATTGGAATTACACCTCCAAACAAAGATATAATTATGGACATATCCAATTTCACATTTGATGCACTTAAAGAAAAAATAATTCAAGAAATGAGGAAGTACTTTCCAAACAAGTCATATCAACCAATTTTTATTCATACAGAAAGAGTTATTGCGTCGAACACAAAGACCAATATTAGGGCGGTTTCTTTAGAAGGTAAAACCTTTGTAGTATTCATGAAGAAGAACAATAATTTTATGATGCACGAGAATGAAAAATTGGAGAAATAATTAATTGATGCAAAGTATAAAATTGAACATCTCCTCAAAGAAAATCAAAGGTTTTCTTCCATTAAATATAGCAGATAAGGCCTA
Organism: Pinus albicaulis; assembly: GCA_034641835.2. Taxonomy (NCBI): domain Eukaryota; kingdom Viridiplantae; phylum Streptophyta; class Pinopsida; order Pinales; family Pinaceae; genus Pinus; species Pinus albicaulis. The sequence goes on from CM076579.1 coordinate 593,770,606, forward strand.
CCGTCGACTATACTTGAAGAACTCAAGTAGTTGGAAGACACGATGAATAAATTTTATGAAGACATGATCATCTTGCACAATTAGATGGTGCCTCTATATGAGATCTAAAACGAATCACAAGAAAAACTCGGGCTCATAAAATTGGCTCACACGACTGTGGACATGATCTAGGAATGGAGTCCCAAGTATCTAAATTTACCAAAAACATTGGAAAAGAAAGGAAGATACGAAGTTGAAAATAAAATAGTAGAGACAAGGATGCATATGTAAGATTATAATAAACTCAAAAAATACTTAGCAAACACTATGACTGCCCACACGAAGTTGCATTCTATATTGGAAGCTTTGGTTTGAATGCACAAGCTACCCTTAGTTGCTGCATTCACAGAAATAAAAGAAAAGGATACTATCAGGCACAATTTAAAGAATATTTCGACATGTTGAAACATGCATCCACATAAGAAGAACTAAAAGTAACCAAGGAGATCATTCTAGAATATGTCAACGAATCGGTTAATCTACAAATGAAGTTGATCATGTTGTGGAAAAATATACAACTTGAATCCTAAACGATATTTTTGGATGCATTAGAGAATAAGTTGAGTTATAATCTAGCTTTACCATTAAAGGTCAAAAGTGTGGCAACAAAATACAAAGAGTGGAACAAATCAATCACAAAAATTTCCTGAAACTATTTTATTTTGTATTTTGTAAATATTAGCCACATTTTGTAAAAAGGGATAAATATTGTAATTAAAAAAAGAGATAAAATGAAAAGTCATGTACAAATTTAAAAGTCACCTAGAAGTCAAAAAGTCACATGGAAACCCAAAAGAGATGAGGGATCTCAAGGGTCACATGGAATGTGAAAGGTCGTGCCATTTGTTATATGTAGATCCTCATGGCTCATGAAAAATGAATTTTAGCCTTGCCTTCTCTACTTAGCATGTGTGTGAGAGAGATTTTCTTTAGAGACGCAACACTACAAGGAAAATACCTTCTAGCATAGGTTATAACATAGGTTTTTAGCGTTATAAAATTTGTAAAAAAATTTAAAAGAACATATACTAAAACATATATATTTTTATAGCATATGTTTTAGTCAAGATTATAACAGAACTTCAACATCGCAGAAAAAATATGCGCGATCAGAGGTTTTAGTGAATGTTTTGTTTTGCGATGCACTTCATTGAACAACTAGCACTAGTGTGCTACATATATAAATGCACTATGCTGCATACATATATAAAAGCACTAAGGAATTGAATACAAGTAACACCAGTCCTAATATATAAAAAAAACCCTGGGGCATTCTTGTAAGGAATGACACTGGGGCATGCAAATATTAATTGTAGTATTGGTGATTTTGTTTAAAATCACAACCATGATGTGTATTGTTTTTATAAACTTGCCATTACATTATCTTTATAAAAGGACTAGTGTTCTTAATATTCATAATGCATCAGGGCTAGAAATAATATTTTTTAGGGCTCGGGTGTTAGTTCTATAAAAGAACTAGTGCATTAAGAATTACAATGCACCGAGGAATTAATTGCAAAAAATACCGGTGCTTGAGGAAATAGATGCCCCATTGTTTTCATTTTCTTAAAAGGCACCTAAAATGCAAAATATGATGTCGCAGTGATTTTATATAACATAACACATCAATGCATTTTGATGCTATGCACACACCGATTTTTTGTATGATATTTTTTCTTTTTTGGAAACATCGACCTGTGAAAATGCAATTATTGTTATTTTTAAAACATGTTATTCATCGAAAAATTGACATATATATTATAACAATATTCATATAATTTAAAATTTGATTAGTGCATTTGTAGATGATGTTTTTTTTAATTTGTTATGTATTTCACATCTCTTCATTATAATATTTAATCATTGTTGCAACATTTCACAGTGACATTGAATAATGCAATATAACAAATCAAAATGTATTTTATTATATATCAATAATATTATATTTGTCATACAAAATGGGATTATAATTGGTAACCCCTTTTATTTCAATTGGGACACTATGTACATTACATTAAAATAAATGTTTGATTTTCATAGACAATATTTCCAAAAATACAATAGGTTGCAATAATATCCAAATAGATCATCATTCTTCACTGGAACAACTGTTAGTGCTCTAGCTACTTCCATGACTTGGGTTATTTGGAGGAATTTTTTTTTGATTGCATCAATTATTTTCGTCTTCTTGATATTTTTCCATCTGCAAACATAAAAATAAAGTTTAGTGAATGTATCTACATTGGTAAGAATAATGAAAACTGAAATAAATAATATACAAGAATGTAAATTGAATAAAAAATCACCATAGCAATAACTGACTCATAAACCGTGCACATTGTTTCAAAACCAAGTCTCATGCCTTGTTGCAACAAGTCTTCTGCTAGCGTAGTTCCATACTTTGTTTCATGCATGTTTTAAACCCCATTATAAATAAAAGATTTAATATAAAGGATTTTATTTTATATTAATAATAAACTGAGAGAAGTAAAACAACATAGATACTTACAGATTCCATAATTGATTTTTGATATACCAACATATACTCAGAAACCCTACTTAACCTAATGTCAATCAGTCATTCTGATGACCTTTCTTTGTATGTTATCACCTATTTGAATACATTAAAGGATGGTTGTTGTAAAAAAATTAAAATATGCAAAAATGAAACCTTGAGTTGTGATAAGGAAATATTAACAATAACTCACAATTTGATAGCAACTCTTTTCCTGCTTGTGGTCTTGTTTTATCTGTTGAATGAGTACCATTTTGTTTTCTTTTCTACATGAAAATACTTGAAAATTAATATTTTATTCTAATTTTTTTTTTATATATGTACAAAGTCAATCATGATTACATACATTTGAACCATGTTGTTGCTGAGATGGATCCTCCTGTGATGCAATTATGTCCATTTCTTTGACCATCTCCTTGTACACTTTTTCGGACATCCCTACTAGTATGTTTCACATATCATCTCTTTGATCATTTTGGATTTTCATAATCTTCCTGGAAAGAGTAGTAAACTATTTTTATATTGATATATGGAAACTAAATATAACAAAACTGATCTTAATAAATAAATTTTTTGTAGTAATATATACATATAATTCTAGAAAATTTTTTTAATTAGGAATATTACCTTTTGAATGATTCCTTTATGTTTTTGCTATTGCAAGTTTGACATGTCTCATTGACCCTTACCCTGGAAATGCTTCCTTTATTTTAGATATAATTTGGTTCATTGAATTGATTTTTTTATTGTAAGTGGAAAGCACGTCTATACCTTCATTCCACTAGATTCTTCATAGTTTTGTAAAAACATACCACATTTTAATTAACTTTCAGCACCACTCCATATGAGCTAATGACCAATTCATCGACATTTACATGTTCCATAATTTTTATTTTCCTTCCTTGTTTCTCATTGTACAAGATTAAACATATATGAATTAATAGATTGTTTGAAACACATTATCTTGTCTTCTTAAGTATAATAATAAAGAAAATAAATAAATAAAATACTATTGAATATTATTTTTTCATTCACCTAATTCATCCTTTCGCAAGTTTTCTATCAAGATTTTACACTTTTCTGTACTTAGATTAGAAATAATATTATCGATATTCTTCATTTTGTGGCTCTCCATGACATACCCTTAAAAACACATGTTAGTTAAAATCACATATAGTTCGAACATATTAATTTTGTAAAGAATTTGCAAAGAACTTGGATTTTTTTTTTTCAATGTGCTATCATTGTGTCAATTAGTATTTTTGTTACCTGACACTTTCTCGAATTTTTTTTATCAATATACAACCTATACTATTCAATACAGAAGCCATTTAATATATTTTATAAATAAATCAAATATTTTGCAGCCAAAAAGAGATCTGATAACTGGTGTGTTTATCCCATTAAATGCACTCGGAATTTAATTGTTTGTCACCGTAAGGGAAATTTAATTTAAATTATGGCAGTGTGATTTGTAATGCTAAATGCATCAAAAAAATTTAACAGTTCTATTTGGAAGAGGCACGTTGGTGTGTTATATTACACCGAGATCAATGATGATTAAATTGGACAGAACCGACAATGTTATAATATACTAGTGTTTTGTATTACACATGGTGCACCATTGTGTTATATTACACATGGTGCAGTACGGAACATATATCTGTTTTTTAAAAATGAGCGGCAATTTATGAAATTAGATTTCAAAAAATCAATTGCCGCTCGTTTTTTTATTTTACAAAAAGAAAAAAATCAATTTTTTTTAATCCGAAAATTTGTGAATTTGATAATCAAGCACACGAGTGAATTTATAGGTAAAGCACACCGACATTGTCGAGGCACAAAAAAATTTCAATCCACCGACATGATACAATTATTTTTTATTTTCGAAATCCCGAAACGATGAGATTAATTTTTTTAACACAACAATGTTGTTTTTATTTAAAAGCATCGATGTTTTAATTGATATAAGAGCACCAATATGGTTGAGTTATTTATATAGTCTAAAATACATAAACAAGTGTGTAGCGGTGTTGTTTTTTTTAAGCGCAAATGTGTGTTTTTGTAGAAGAGCACCGAAATGATAACAATTCTTTTCCTCATAATGTGGGAAACTGGTGCTGGATTTTTTTAAATGCCCCAGAGTTGGTATTATTTAAACACATTGGTGCACTTTGTTTTGATAGGTTCATCGTCCATGTTTTAAATCTATATGAAATTTTATTTTCACATAGAATATCATATTATTCTCAAATTATCTTATGGGATGGATCCACATGAATTACAATAGTTCATAGTATATATTTTCTACTTAAAGTATCATTTTTCTTCATAAATGGTTTCAAAACTATATTGACATTCGGATTGCAGTTATATGGTTCTCAAGTTTAATTTTAGATAAGAAAACAAAATTTTACTTCTATTCTTTCTCAAATGTAGGGACAAAATCTCAATAATATCAAATAGCCAATTCTCCAAATTCCAACTTGTTCCATGTTGGCTTGATTTGGGTTGACCCAAGTTCGAACTATAGTGCGCACGAAAAAAACCCTCAATCACTAGCCCTTTTGGCAACGACCTACAAGTATATCACAGTCTGACCTGAAGTGGCTATGAGTGGATGTTGAACCACGTTTCTGCAGCCGCGAGGGACTACAAAATGTGGTATTGTCTTTTATCTATGATTACAAATTCATAAATCACTTCACAACATTCAAATAATTATAGAAACATGTCATATAATTTCATAAATCATTACTGCATAGACATATCATGAAACTGTAACAACTACATTGCAAAAACAAATATTAAGCAACTAGATACAGAAAATAGATTACAACATCATAATATCATCCCAAAACTTCTGTATTTTGATAAGACTTTGAATACAACCAATGTTCCACCTGTGCACTAAGATACATGCTATCGACACACTCAACTGCAGACTCAGGTCTCTGAACACTCAGCTGCAGAGCCTCGCCCTTACTAAAAACTACATAGTACAACACTAGCACATCATATCATTCATCATTCAATTGATGTCGTAAACATTTCATCACATCCCTTTATATATAATCGATAAAATACCATGGTCAAAATACCATGGACTCCATAAAACATGCAACTATGACCCAAAACCCCTTTCAAAATTTTTCTTTAAAAAAAGGAGGGGCTTCGACCCACCCTGAAGCCCCTATGATACCACTGATATATTTTACTTCGTGCTCCACTCCACAAAATGTGGAGTCTTCGTCAAAATCTAGGCCAAGTTGGGTTGCACCCAATAGACCCCCAACATTCACATGTGACTTATCCTAAGTCACTCAGTTGCTTTTCCCCTGATCTTTTTTGCGATGCTATCGTAGGAATTATTGAAGTTGTTAAGTATCTCTGCGACCTACCTCTCCTCACTGCAGACTTCTTCCAACAATGCCTCTGTCACTGGTAATCTTGTCTTATTCAGTGTTGTATCTTATCTTTATCAAAGCTCCTGAATCTTCCCATCTACTTCCTGAGACAGGTGAAGAGCCTCATCCTACCATGGTTGAGTTCTATGTTTCAAAACCTGGTCTTCCTTCCTTAGCTATTCTATTTTCTTTTGGAGGACCTTTCCTTCACTAATCATACTGAGATTTTGCGAGACTAGCAAGGTCTTCATGGTTTCCCAAATTTCCTCAAACTATTTTTTCGTTTTTTGAATATCTTCTTGTATTTTATATGCATTTGGATCCTCCTGCAACAAAGTCAAAATTTGCAAATTTTAGTCCAACAACTTTCCACATTCTGCCACTATTGCAGAGATGCCTATCACTACAACCTTTAGATTGATCTCCCTATGTTCTCACACTTCTGGTGGCATGGATAGCTACAAATTCATTTGAATCTCGTTGATATTCATTTCATAAGAAAATTGCACTTCGAAAATTTTTTCCTTGCACTATTTTACCATGAGGTCAAGCTTTGCGACCTTCCATTCCACTGGTTCTTCTTCTTGGAAATTGATGTCTAGGACTACTCTCCATCTGGCTTCGACCACCTCTTTCAATTTTTACTGTTTCTATTTTTCCTGGTCCCTTTCCTTGATGGCATGGTCTATTTTTTTTTTTCTACATACCTCGCTGTTGTTCCACCTGAATATTCAATTTTCAGGTTACTTGTTCTCCCTGCTTCAACTCATCTGTGATTCCTTTATTCATCTCATGCAATGTGTGAATTGGTAGCATTGTGATGTTCATGTTGAAAAATTCCCATCCTTTCACATATTTTTTTACTTTTCTAGATTCAAACTGGAGAGCTTTGGCAGGTATCTGAATTATGCTTACCCGAAAGTCGACTATATTAGTATTTCTTGTCGAACCCCTTCCTTTATCTAGATTGGTTTCTTGGTTTTTTGTGCCAATATTTTTACCTCTACAATACGCTCCTGGACACTTGCTAGGAGTGCACCGTAGTGATCCTCTATCTTGTTACATGACTCTGTTGTCACTTCCTGAATTTTCTCCCAAATATCATCCAAGTCCCCATCAATAAGGAGAAAGGGCAATATGTCCTTTGACTTGTCTACATTTTTCTTCTTTTTGCTCCTCGGGGAAGCTTCATTGTGTATATTCCTCTTTCCTTTGTTTATTTTTGTCTTCTTCGGCTCTTTGTTATGCTCATCTCATCCATGAGGATATTTTTCATGATTCTCCTCCTCTTATTCCTCTTCCTCGTCCTTATCTTTATCTTTTCCATTCAATCCTTCGTGCTCCAATGTTTCCTCCTTTTCCTGACTATCCTCTATGTCTTTCTCCATCACAGTCATCCATTCTATGGGCCAATATTGTACTAGTGTGAGGATATCATCATATATTATAAAGTATGGGACGGGGTGCCATGTATTCATGTTGTCTTTGCGGGTTTGTAGATATACTCTATGAAAAATTTCCTTGAATTTAGCAGCAAATTTATATTTCTCATACAAGCTCGGTGAGAGCCGAGGATACTATTTTAGCAACATATGAAAATACATGTGGTATAATACAAATGAAATCATTTTTTCCTGTGCTCGCAATGGCTAATTAGTATACCCCAGTGAGGCATACCACGTTGCTTCACATACATCAACATATACTAGGCTAAATTGTGAATCCTCCAATTCTTTCCATGACGTCATTTCTATTATTAAAATCAAACATGCATAGTGAAAGGTTGTACCTTTATCGTAGACTTCCCAGCTATCATCTAGAAATTATTTACAAAGGTAGGTGGCTCAGTTGTACTGAACCCCGTTGTTACATTGCACAGCTAATGAGAGTACTCCCAGAGGGAATTCATTAGCCCGAAATTTTCTCATAATCCTCCCAGCTAATATGTGTGCAGTGAAGTGAAATCCTTGGTCACTGATTAATTTGGTGTCGTATCCTCGCTTGTATTTTATCAACGAAAACTTCTTCTTCATGCTTTCAGCTACTATTTTCCCCTGGTATTATCCCACAAATTCTTTTTTGGGGTCCCGTCCTTGATACATAAGAATTGTAATTCTCCATATCAATATTTCGTATATGGGGGTCCCTTTTCTCATCCAAAGGCATCCTTAATGTATCAGGACAAGAAATTTTTTGATGCAAGTTGTGTTTATGGTACTTCTGCTAAATTGTGACACATTAAGAATGTTTAATAACCCAGACTGCTACAACCTTGTCACCCACTACTGTTGCAACCTCATCACACCATTTTTTGGGTATTGTACATGCTTCATATATATTCCTCGTGCGAACTGTGGGTATTTTTTTCTATCATTTAAATCCTAGTCTGCGAACTTCAACTACGGAATCTTCCCAAACCAGTTCTCCCAAAAATGACATTTTTTTTGGCAATGACAGTGTAAAGGAGCCATACTTCACATTCTTTGAATATCTCACTAGTTTTGCAATTGGTTTCGTGGGTGGAATATATGCTGGAATAGGTGATGGAAACATTGTGCCATCCATTTCCATCTGCTCCTAAATACTTTTTCCTCTCTGTCTCTTACATGTTGGGGTACTGGTTATGTTTTTACAAGTTTCTTGTCTTGTTTATTCTTTCTTCTTTGTTTGTTGGATAGTTTCTTTCATGGTGATCTTCATTATGTGAGGGGTAATGCTATTGCGGGAGATGGTGATGTCGTGGGTCTACTAGATGGTGTTGTGGTTTCCATGATTCCTGTTATACCTTTCTCTTCGAATATATGGATAAAAAATTCAATGTTCATACAGTAGCACAACTTCTGCGATTTCTCAATACTTAGCAATTTCTGAGCTCCCAGATAGCAAAGTGCCAAAATATTGACGGGATGCAGCCCTTTAAAAAAAATTCAAACTTCTAACCTCATCATTATCACATATATTTTTCGAATTTTTTTCATTAACTGCATATTTTTAGCTAGATTCTACTAATTTGTCTTCATAAGTGAATCCTCCCGTGCCTTCCAATGACAACTTTCCAATTTAATGGTAATATTTTCCCAATGAAATTTGACACATTCATGTTACAACAAACAAAATTTCTTACATCGCAACTTCTACGATATTTGACATAGCCCAGGATGTATTGAAGTAACCTCCACCGTCGAAGATCTCGCTAGAATGTAGTTTATAGTCTAGTGCCCACTTTCAACTACAGGTGGCACTAAGAGTTTTATCCTTTCTGCTTTAGAGAGAGGATGTAGCAGCAAGGTCGTCCGTGTAAAAATTCAATATAGTGCCATTTACTCTTCCTTGGACAACTTCTCCATTCAAATTCACAAATTGAAATGCACCGAAATCAGTGATATGCTTGATAATGTATGGGCCCAACCAATGTGTCTTGAATTTTCCTGTAAACTTCACAAAATTACCGTCATAATTTAGAATAAGGTATCCTACCTGGAACTTCTTGTGCTTAATATGTCTTTCATGCCTAGAATTTTCCCTTGCTTGTTGTACCTTCTAATGAAATCGTGCTACAAATCTATATTCCTCCAAAGAAAGAAACTGCGACATTCTTTCATCCATTGTCTCAGGTTCTACCATATCAATAAAGGATACAATCCTCAATCTAGGAAAAATGTACTCCATATGCATCACAACTTCTTTCCCATAGACCAACCTGAAGGGTGTATGACCTGTCAACTTCTTACATGTGGTCCTATAAGCCCGTAACACTGCTAGAATTATAAGGTCCCAGTTATCTCTATTCACATTGCATACCGTAGTAAGTATATTCTCCAAAATATTATTAAATGCTTCCACTGTTCCATTGGTATGAGGGTGATAATGGGTACTCTTATGATGATAGACTTGGAACTCCTCAGTCAATGCTTCAATAGTATTCTTCATAAAATGTGAACCTTGATCACTAATCAAAATATTAGGACATCAAAATATATACAATATATATTCAATAAAATTTTCTTCAGTCCCTTATCGGTTTTTCTTTAACCCATGTTATCAAGTAGCCAGTTTCTATAATTATGTACCTCACACTAGTTCTTTTTCTAGGTGGGTTTATTGGTCCAACAAAATCAATGGCCCACTTATCAAAAGCCTACAATGTCACTTGTGGTACCAAAGGCATCTCATCTCTTCTTGAAGGCTTACCTATTCTTTGACACAGATCGCATGATATAAAGTACTCCTTTATATCCTTATCTAGTTTAGGCCACCACAATACTGCTCTCAAAATCTTCCTTGCATTATCCTTTAGTACATAATGTCCACCAGTTGCGCCTCCATGTAATTCTTCTAAAATGAGAATTATTTCATGTTCAAGAACATATATTTGAACTATATCATCTATTTCCATATTATATAAGTGTCCTGATATTATGGAAAAGTCATCTACCTTAACCACCAATTACTTCTTCTTCTGCATAGTATACTCTAAAGAAGTCATTCCTGTAGTCAGAAACTGAATGATATCGATGAAAATGTCATCTATGACTCAAATTGCAGATAACCGTGCATCAAGGATATTATATTCTATGTTGGTTGGTTCTTCCCCCATTTCCAATCTTGAGAGATGGTCAAGTTCCGGATTCAGCCTCCATAGTTTAAAAATGATCTCAAATTCATACTCTTGGAATAAAAACAACTATATACAAATATTTCCTCCTACGGTAGGCTTATTGACCAAATACTTCAAATGAAAAATGATATGTAAACATCTTAAAATGTGAACCCAAGAAATAATGTCTACACTTCTGCAAAGAACACACTATGGGAAATTCTTCTCTTTCTCTAGTGGTGTAATTATTTTCTGCTATAGATAACTTCCTCCTTGCAAAGGCTATAGGATGATCAATCTCTCCTTCACTAGGTTGTGTCAGAACCACACCAAAATCTATACAAGAGGCATCCACATGGACATGAAAGTCCTTGTTCCAAATAGGGGGGTATAGTATAGGTGTAGTTACCATTTTTTCTTTCAATAGGTCGAGGCTCTTTTCACATTATTCATTCCAATGAATGGTTGTATCCTTATTAAAAAAATTATCTATAAGCGCATTGATCTGCGCATACCCCTTCATGAACTTCTTGTAATACCCAGTATGTGCCATCATATTACGAAGTTGTCTTACTATATTTGGTGGATTTGAGTTTAAAATCATAGAAATATTCATAGTTCCCATCATTAGTCCTTGTTTGTAAACAATATGCCCCATAATATGTTGAAGGGTGCACAAAATACTCACTTCTTTATGTTCAAAGGGATCCAATTCTTTCTGCATGTGTCAAGCTTAAGTCTCCAACTTCCCATAGGTTTTCTCAACAATCCAAATATTGTCCAATCATCAAAATATACTTCCAAAAACTTATGGATGTATTCCTTAAAACATGATATCACCACCCTAAAAAATATAGCAGGAGAATTATTCAATAATAATGGAAGCATTGTGTATTGATATGAACCCCATTCTATAGAAAATTTGGTCTTATGTCGATCTTTAGGTGAAATGCTAATATGATGATAACCTGAAAATCCCTCTATACATGAGTAAAATTCATGTCCTGCTACATTTTCCATGACTTAATATGTGAAAGGGGTAGGGAAGGGATCACGTAGATATGAATCATTCAACTTCCTTAGATCAACACAGATCCTAATCTCTCCTTCAGTCATATTTTCTTACACCACCATAGGACTTACCAATTTTGACTATTCGACAGGTTCAATAATCCCTGTTGCTATCATATTATCAAGTTAAATTTTTACTTTCTCCTTATACTTCACATTCAATCTATAAGGTCTTTGGTTAATTGGCTTCGCATCAGGCTTCAAAGGAATCTTCATGAATCCTAGGTCTCCTAGTATAACCTTCATTTCTAAAAACTTGGAAGGAAACACTTCTTGATATTCATGAAGTAACTCTTTAACTTTACTGACTATTTATTCATCCCAGTAATATACTATAGTTGCAAATTTTTTATCTTCCTATGATCCTATGTTTACCTTCTTAGTCTTCAGTGGCATAATTATGTCTAGTATCTCTATCTCAAGTCTAGTGACTTCAAGGTATCCTTTTGACTTTGTTATGTCTATGTTATGAAGATATTATTCTTCTCCATGTGAGATAATGTTATAGCATTACACTACATGTTCTATATATGCATCCCAATTAGGTTGTTTCCATGTCACTGAGGTGACATTCTCAAAGTTCTTCTTAATGATTTCTTGAAGACCAAAATATGTGTGCCGGAAATCATCTACAAAGTTGAATGTTAAGATGAATACGTCAACAATGTCTACATGATTCTCAGTCCCATGTCAAATTTATGTTTCCAGGTACCAGTTCTTAGGTATTATATCCAATGTATGAATGAAACCATGTACCCACTTCTGATGTGGAATCTCCTTCCATGCTGAAGTGCATAGCTGGAACTGCTCCCTAGGATTAGTTTGACCATCATATTTTATCTCCAATTTTGTCTCTATCCATCCAAAACTTATCCACATTAATATTCACCATTCCTACCAACCTCCTATGTTATTCTTATGTTCACTCCACCATCTAGTAGGGGTATATTTTAGTGCTACATCGAAGGGTAACAACCTTTGATTTTCTTGAACTTGTTCTTCATAATCATTGAGAAAATTATTAAGAACTCTTATGCCATCATAAGAAGGAAAGTTACATACCTCAGATGTAATACCTCAAAATTATTTGGTAACTCTTAATTAACACCTTGTGGATACTTCATGGAACCTATTATTTCCATTTTCCAACTCTTGTTATAAATATGAGGTACACGAAATGTCATGCTTCCAACTCAAGTTGCCTTCTGTAGTAGGGTTAACACAATCTTATTCCTTTGGTTTCATTTCATAAATGTTGTCTATGTGTGTTGCACAGTAATATTCTCTGACTGGTTCTATTTATCTTACTCCTCATGGATCCAAGATGAAAATTACCTTCATATTATTCCCTTCAAATGTCATCTGACTCTTCTTCATATTAATTATGTCCAAATTTTCAAATTCCTAGTCAAGTCCAAGTAATGCAAGATTAGTATTAATGTCATCGATAATCACTATTATTTAGAAATAATTAGTAGTGCGCACACCTCCAATAGCCATAGTGACACCTGGTAATATTCCCATAGGGAAGATCTTTTTTTTATTTTCCATCCTTATCTGAATAGCTGACCATTGTATTTTCAGCTTACCCATCAATTCCCATGTCTTCTTCGTCAAGTCATTAGCATCAGATCCCAAATCCAGAATAACTTGATCGAACTCATATTCTCCTATCTACACACTGAGCCTCATTTCTCCTCCAGTTCCCTTCTGTCGATGTACATTATTGACTACAGACATATCTCTTCATGGTGCTTCTTTAGATGTGCAAGAGTCTATCAACTCTCCTTCTATAGTGTTTTTATATCTTAAAAACTTCATACAAGTTTGCAAAAAAGCCTTAAAATACATACTTGATTTGCCGACTATTAACCTTGCGTAGGAGATTGATCTTGCATCGGAGCTCGGTTCTGCGTTGAAGTAGTTGACACCGTGTGGTTAGTTCTATGATTAGAATTTGGCTGTGTAAAAGAGGTCAAAGCTCCAATATCCATAAAACATCTCTTTGATTCCATAAATAATCCTTTTTTATTTATGAATATAAAAAATAGGAACTTTCTCTGCTGTTTTTTTAACCCATGCACCTAGATTTTCAAATTCATTCTTTCCATCCTGCTTATTGCTACCATTTGCATCTCTACTTCTAGTAACAATATTAATTTGTGGTTCATTCATCCTCCTTTAAGCAATCATCATTTCAATAATCTACATCAGCTCTTGATTCCTCTTTTCTTGCATCTTCGCCATTAGTACAGGTTATTCTTCAATTACATGGTCAAAATATTTACAATAATTACATGTCATAGTGGAGTTCTAATAATCTCTTGCAAAATGACCTGGGTGGCCATAGTTACAGCAAATGATATGTCCATGTCCTCGACCAGGTCCACCTCCTTGGCCTCTTCCTTGGTAACTTCCTTGACCACCACATTATCCATTGTCCTCATGACCATGTACTTCTGCTTGCATTCTATAAGCATCAGTACTACACTCCATCATTAGGTCATAAATTTGACAATTATTCTGATCATGTCTTACCGATTTACATAATTTTCAAAATAGATTCTTTAGAATCTATACATATTTCCACGACAAGTAGCAATATTTTGATCAATGGTGTCCTCTAGTCTTACATATTTTTCCCCACAAGCTGGATCCTATGTTCAAGGGATCTGGTGCCCCACTAGCCATGTAATCCTTGAAGACAAGGCACTGCTCTTTAGAATGGATTTCCAATCTGCACTTTCTACACCACACTTCTTCTCTAATTTCTTTACCTTTATTCATATCTTATAATTGTAGGGCCTGGCTCTCCAAATGATTTTGGATCTGTTGCATACATCCATTAGTATCTCCTATAGGTGAAGGTTCCAACTTCATCGCAATCTCCACAGCTTCGTCTTGAGTTCCTAACTTTTGTTTCATCAAAGGAAATTTGATAGGTGGTAGAAGCACAACTATAGGTGCATTATTGATGTTTCTGCAGAGCTATGTCGAAGCTTACTTGATCCAATAGAAGCTTAAATCTCTTATCCTACTCCCAAAAACACTCATTAGGCTTCTATTTGATTATTAAAACTCAGTGATGTACTGTGACTGACACTTTGGCTTCTTAAATTCTCCCACTAGTGTTGTTTAAATATCTCCAATTCATTCTATTCTAATTAATTGAAAAATTCATATACCATGTAAATTATCTGTCACAAAGTGTTGTAACAATCTATGCCTTCTTTATATTTTCATCATTGACCTTCTTCGATACCCATACAACTTTGTAAAAAACCCAAAATTTCTCTTGATTTTTCCATTCCAGTTCCTATGAAAACATGTATTTTAATATCATCACCCATACCTCTTCTTGGGGGGGGGGGAGGGGGGGGGGATGGGGGAGGGGGAGGGGAATGGGGGGTAGGAGGGGTAGGTGGAGTGGGAAGACTACCAACAAAATCTCAGGCTAGGAGGGGGAATACTGTGAAGTTATCTAGGGTTGGATTTCTTCTCTTTTAGTTTTAGATTCACTCAATAGAGGACTATAGTTAGTCTCTACAAAGGTCTTTGGGTCTTGTCCATGATACCTCTTTCTAGATTCTACTCTTTATCTCTTTCCACTTTGCATTTCACCTCTCTCTTTATCATATTTACTTTCAATTCTTCCAAACATACGTAAACTAGAAATTTGATTGCATCCATAAAACACTATTCTCACACAAAAGCATATTAATCCACAATTTCAAATATTTCAAATACTTACCTTGCCTTCCTTTAAATAATCGTCATTCTGCTTCGTTGTAAGACAAAGTCGAGTCTACTTTGAACTTAGTAATGAATCCTCCCAAGATGCTATCAATCGATAAATACACATCTGTTGAAATCCTATTTTTAGTTCTCTTGAGTCATTATATCATCTTAGGAGTCCACATCGTAGGTTCGTCATTCTTAAAATAATCCTTTCTTTTAGTCAACCTTGATATCCACTCGTACATCTCAATAGGAAAGGAACTGAAGAAGATTTCATATTCCTCTATGAAAATATAGTTCTATAACCAAGCTTCAGATGTAAAATTCAGGTTTATTTTTTCTTAATCTTCAAATTCTTACTCTTTCAGGACTGACCATTTCGAAAATGACCTTCAAGGAGATCACAGTCTCACCTGAAGTGACTATGGGTGGATGTAGAACCAGGTTTATGTAGGCTTAAGGGATTGCGGAATGTGGTATTTTCTTATATCTATGCTTACAACTTCATAAATCACTTCAAAACATTCAATTCATCATAGAAAAATGTCATATAAGTTCACAAATCATTACTCCACGGAAATATCATGAAATTGTAACAACTACTTTGCAATAATAGATATTAGTAAAATATATACAGAAAAAAAATAAGAACATCAGAATAGCATCCCAAAACGTATTCATTATTATGATAAATATTTGAATACAACTGATATTTGACCTACGTACTAAGTTGTAGGTTGTCTGTGCACTCACATGCAGACTTAGGCCTTTTCACACTCAGCTATAGAGCCTCTCCCTTACTATAAACTATAGAGTACAACACTAGCACATCATTTCATCTGTCATTCAATTGGTATCCTAAAAATAGCATTACATCCCTTTATATATCATTAGGAAATTGCGATGGTCCAAATACCATGGACTCCCTAAAACATGCAACTATGACCCAAAACCCATTACAAACTTTTTCTTTACAAAAATGAGGGGCTTTGACCCACCCCGAAGCCCCTATGATACCCTGCATCATATTTTATTTTGTGCTCCGCTCCATATAATGTAGATTCTTCATCAAAATCTAGGCCAAGTTGGGATGCGCCCAACATTCCTTATTATTGATCAAAGTCCTTTCACAGGGTTATCCCTTCCATCTCTAGTAAATTCACATTTTATTTATATTTTGATTATATAATTGAATTTATTTATTTTAATGTATATCATTTTGAATAAAAAAATATCTAAATTTTTAGGATCCTGATTCAAAATTTAGTTTATATGCATCAAATATTCCTCCATTTCAAAAAATTCGAAAGCTCTTATTAAGAGTAGCATATCAAAACTAGTTGGCATATGAAAATGGACATCCTCTTCACCCTGTCAATTGGAACATGGAATATTGCATCCAAAATACTGGATCAATGATGGTAATAATTGTTTGGTATAATGTAATTTCAACAAACCAATTACATTTAGGTGCTTAATAATATCGTGGATATTGTATTAATGGTTTTCAATATTTTTTGAAATTAGGATTCTAGCAATGATGAGCGACCCACCTACCATCTTCCAATGCACCCCCCTACAACATCAACTCGAGAGAAGACTACATTGAGATAAATAATCAGAGAGGAACCATACAAGAATGGTTTAATCAACCACATATTCAATTCCCACTATGTCTAGATTCACCACTTAGGAATGACTGCATAAATAGTAGTTCTTCTTCTCAAGTTCGTAATGGAGGCAATCAAATGGAGGTTAGAGGTGAGCCCTATTATTGCAAAAAGAGTGTTGAAACTTGCAAGCTCTATGCATCTCTATTTATAAACTCGAGGTTCGTACAAAATTAGATGTGGCAGTGCTATATGCACAGTAGATGGTATTGTACTCATGCCACCGCTAACTATGACATTATATCAAAAGTGTTGAAAGACCATTCCTCCTACTGAGTTAGAATGAATACTTTCTGATGGAGGTACAAATGAAAGTTACTTATAGCTCTGAAGGAGGAAATTCCATTGACTCAACCTGTAAATGATAATTAATCAATTCATGAAAGGAAAAAGGCTAAACTACTTGCAAAGAAAAATATAATCTGTCTTAGAACATTCATAAAACTACCAAATATACTTGCAGAAAGGAAGCTAATTTCTCTTGAATAATTTGTCAAAATACCAATTATAATTTCATGTACCATCTACCTAGTTCACACTTGATCGTAAATCAGTAACCTACTTGCATCATATTTGTGATAAAGAAACTAACTCTACTATGTTTTTGTAGTGAAGGAAAGTAAGGTTTGGAGTGGCCTAAGAGCTTCTCATGATCATAAAACCATATTTGGGGTTCATTATTCATCTATATTAAGTCAAACTTGTAGTGGGGATTGAAACTATTGAAGGAAAGTGGTGTTACAAGTTTGCCACATGTGGCTACTAGAGGAGCCTTATATTGCTACAAGAGGGCTTCCAAGTGGCGTTTGAAGGTGAAAATGATTTCTTGAGGGTATGGATAGGTGGATGAGGTTTGAATAAAATGAAGGGAGGTTGGTTTAATCCCCTAGACAAGCTCAGGGCCTCTCAGAGGCCTATCTTTCACAAGGATGAGTGCTCATGATGTACCTAGGCAAAATGACATATGAAACTGAGTTTTGGGACAAAATTTGGAGGTGAAAAGAGAAAGTGAAGGAGCTTAATATGCAAGTGTTAAAGGTTCTATTCATTGCAGATAAACATAACCCTGAAATCAATCAAATGCATGCATCCATTTATCATTTACAAATGAAATAACCTATGATGGAAAAAATGTGTTGAATTTAAATATCATCTAGTTTATGCCAGAACTCTAATCTAATCAGTAAACTAACTTCTAAGATACAAAAATAAAATGTAAAATAGGATAAGAAACACTAATATATTTCCAATAAATCATAAACATAATACTTGTGGACTGGGGTTGTGAATCCTTCCACTCATTCTCCCATAAGAAAGGTGATGTAGAGGCTACAACCACATATTTTGATAGATTCATGTCTACTAAAATGCAATAAAATTGGAAATACTTGAAGCTAAGACAAGAAAAAATACACAAGAGGGGCCTAAGCCATTGGGTTGGGCCCAAACCCAAGTGTATGAGCTGTATGAAACTACCTCAGATGCAACTTAATAACCAAATTCTCATTATCATAAAATAAAAGTCTTATACATCAGATAAAAGTCAAAATAACAATGCGAAGCCCTTGAGCTCAATAGTTACACCTACATAAAAATAAAATTCAAATCCTACTGAGGTCTTCTAATTTCTTATTTATACATAAAATGATAGTTGCACCAAATCCCTTGAAACTAGGAGTGATTTTCTCCTTTATCTCGAAAATCATGGGTCTTTTCCTCCTTTAGCTTCACTTGCACTAGTAGTTGCTTGAATGCCAATGGAATCAAATTAATAAGAGATATTTTTGTGATCCTAAGCTTATTTAGGGAGTTAAAGAGGTCGAAAACCCCATAGATTCTCTCCTTGTTGTCTCCTTCGAGCCCATGCATAGAAATTATCTCAAAAATTTTCAATTTTACTGTAATTAAACCACATTAGGCCACATACTATGAAAAATAACTTTTACACTTATTAATGAGAATAATATAATAAAACATATGAATAAATGTGACAAAAATATAGTTTTAAGGATGGAGGATGGCATCATGACCCTCATAATGTACTTATTGATGGGCATCATCAGTTGGTATGGATGATTACTTACGAGATAAGACTTCCATTAAGGTAATGTTGTGAGATGCATTCCAGAATGATGAGTGAGGGGATGATGCTCATATCACTAATACATTATTTGAAAACCTGAAATATTCTTCCACCACTCTCTCTCTGGACTTGGAGGCAAGTCAAAGTATACTCAATTGGGGAAAACAATGTTGTTGTACAACTTTAATGTAAATTTTGGCATGTCAAATGCATGTTTCTTGGTAATATTGAGGTAATTCACTTGCATGATCGATCAAGTCACTTATATTTCCAGAAATCTTATCACAAAATCAAAATTAAAAATGGTTGATTTTATGAACATTAAATATTGACATTATACAAACATATTACCCACCAACTGCAAGTTAGTAAAAGATAAACTTCTTCTAAGTGATAATGTCTTTCAAGGTAAATTTGAAGAGGCAAAGAAGTTACTACAAATTTTGGGTGTTGAGTACATATCATATCAGGCATGTCTGAATGATTGTATTCTATATAGAGCATAATATGTAAACAAAGTGATATGTCAAAAATGTGGGCATGTCAGGTAGCGTAATTCATATAAAATGGGTAAATCGCATGGTCCTCATCATAAGATATTGAGGTACATGCCTATAATACCAATGTTTCAAATACTCTTTCATTGCAAAAAACTAGCTATGTTGTAGAGATGGCATGCCTCACACAAAAGTGAGTCGGGAGTTATGTGAATCCTAACAGATTATATAGCCATGAAGCATGTAGAGAATACATGGCTTGAAAAATTCAAGGATGAAGTATGAAGTCTATGACTCAACATATCTATGGATGACATCAACCCATATTCCCTCCAAAGCACCAACTATTTTGTTTGGCATGTAGTAGTGATCGATAACAATATTATCCCATTGGTTGTCTACGAAGAATGAGAATATTATGTTGGCTCTCATAGTCCCGCGTAGAATACAAGTGAAGAATATGGATGTCTACTTACAAACATTGGTAGATGAATTAAAGGAATTATAGGAAGGGATAGATGTGTACTATGTATCAATACCCATCGCAACAGAGAGGAGTTTTACATTGTATGGAATATGTGACTACACCATACAAGATTACCGAGGCTTAGGAGTTTTTTATAGTAAATTACATTTTTTTTAAATTTTTTTATACATAATTTTTTTTTTTTTCGCATATTAATTTAATTCGTTTCAATTTTTTTAATATTCATGGTCGTTAAGGCATCAAATTCTATACAATAATTTCATAGGTATTGTAACAAAAGGGTATCATGGATGTAAATTTTGTGTACCTTCTGTGAAGGTTAGGTGGCCCGACCACCACTTAAATCCAATATATGACTACTTTAGGGTATTCTTCATAGAAGAACACTCTTACAAAAGAGAAACATGGACTTTTAATGGTAAATGAGAGAGAACCCAAAGGCTTGAAATAATGGCATCAATTGAATGTCTTAGAGAATATGAGAGAGAGAAGGAGAAGGAGTTTGCATAAATGTTCGATTCAAACGGTGAACCTATGTTTGAGGATCCAAAATTCTTTAACACCTATGTTGAGAAATTTCCCATTAGGATGAAAAGGAAATTTGTCTTTTATGAACTCCCATATTGGGACCATATTGAGATTGACCACTTACTAGATCATATGAATATTTTTAAAAATGCTTTATCTTCTTTATGGAGGCACATATAATCGAAAAAAGTGACACATTGGTTGTAGAGATCGTATTTATTCAAAAACTAAAAAGAAACATTGGCCAAGACAAGAGACTAGAGGAAAGGTCGTTCCATATTGGTCTTTCAAAGAAGGTGATGTCCCATGGATTTTAAAGAACGATGATATTTCTTTGGAAAAGGAATATTTAATGTGTGTGAGGGTGTCTTATTTATATGGACTTTGACTAGAGGGTTTCTTCAATGTGGGAGACCATTTTTTGCGGTTGAAATCACATGACCATTTGAACCTTCTAAGAGTATGTATGTCAAAAACATGATTTTATTATTTTTATGTAATGGTATATTTATAATTAATTTTTATATAATATATTATTTATTGTGCAATTTCATTATCCTTTTCTCGTGCATGGGTGTGTGAACCATCAATTCCCCCAAGACCTCTGATGTTCCATATATAAATTATGTTCATTTTTACATTGGACTACATCAAAGGAGATTCATATGGCTAGCATTCCACAGTGGCATCAAGATGTAGCTAAGATTATTTGTATGTTTGAGAAGGAACTGCCAATGAGTCTCATTGGCTTACAGGTTCATCTTCTAATTCACCTAGCAGATGAAGTTGAATTAGTTTGGGTAGTTTCTTGTCGTTGGATGTTCTTACTACAGAGGGACATAAAGAAATTGAAAGGTTTTTTTCAACAAAGGGAAAACCCTGAGGGGCATATAGAAGAGGAATATATATCTTATGAGTCTTTCTATTATGCCAGTGAGTACATCAAGCAGATGGAAAACACACCAGGTACGGTGATTTAGGAAGATGAAAGGGATGAAGACAAAAAAAGGAGCTTATCGAAATGAATTGAAAGAGGTGCATGATAAAGAGTAAGTGAAAGCTTATCATTTTTCAAATTACTACACAGTAACTTTTCACACCGAACTTCCTATTAATGCATATTTTGATATCATAGATACTATATATATGTTGGTTTGATTTAATCAGCGAATTCATAAATTGAATCCGTCAAAAAATTAATTATTTATAATATGGAAGAGACACAACCATGGGTCACATTGTACAAACATAAGAGGAGGAAATGAGATAATGACTGTAAATAATTCAAATGGTTGAATGGTATAAGTGTGCCTTATGTTTATCATTTAAAATAAAATATGCCAATGACATGCCCTAATATTTGGGTTTTTGATAAATTCAGATGGAAGTACTTTGCATCTGATCATTACCGACGTACTAACAAGGATGCACTAAACATAGGTATTGGGTGTGGAAACTCGGTAATTATAATATCTTTTTGTAACATTTTTAACTTCATACTGCACCTTTGAATTGTAACATCTATATATATTCTATATTTCTAGTTATGTCTAGCCTATTATACACATGACACTATGATTTTTTCACTCTTTTATAGGTGCATTGTTTCCCATGTATGTGGGCATATGGACATCATTTTCACATGAAGTATTTTGGAGATGGATGCATGACAGAAGACTGTGGAATGGAAGTCGAGTTCGACCAATATATTCATTCTAGCCACCACGATCAAAACCTAATGCAGAGGACATAGGTTATGTTGGAAAGATACAAGAGATCATTCAAGTGGACTTATCTTCATTCGAATGTGTTATTTTTAGGTGGAAGTGGGTGGACACCTTTTATCAGAATAATGTAAAGAATATCACGATAGTGGGTTAATATCTATCAACTCTAGAAATATGTGGCATGAAGCCAGGGATCTTTATGTTTTCCCAAAACATTGCAAACATGTCTTTCTTTACCCAGTTGTGTTGGATAGGGATTGATGGTTCGTATTAAGACATTGCCCAGATCAAAACATATTTTTGATAACAACAATTTTATCATGCTATGAAAATAATATAATCAGGGTGAAGACAATGGAGAGTGATATGTACTCATGTTATTTCATAATTTATACTATTGTTATATTCTTTGTTTTCCTTATTTCTCTAATTATAATTATTTTTTATTAGTCTTGCTCACAGTTTATAATATAATTGGTAAGGTTCAGAAATATTTTTACACATTTTTTTGTAATGGAAACATGCTTACACTTCAAACTTATTATTTCCAATTGTGTACAATATCTATGATAATAAGGATTCAAGGTCACAATCCTTCTCAAATTGGAAAATGAGAAGAAAATATTTAATTTAGAAAGAACATTGAAGATGTAGGCTCGATTTACATACTTATTGGTTTATTAATAAGTTCACAAGTTTTTTATTCTTGTTTAGTTCAAAATAAATATAAATCATCATGGTGATGAATCTATGAGGACTTTAACAATGAAAAATGTGTGTATTAATATGTAAGATTAAATTCTTGACATGGGAGGTAAAGTTGTGTTTACTATATTTAAATTAAACTTCTTACTAAATTATGTAAACTAAAAGGAGGTCTTATGCATCTATAAAATGTTGATTACATATTTTTATGGATCTTAAGAGAAAAAGATGGCTTTACATGGATGCATGAGAGGTTTTAATTTTTTCTTCATGGATAATGGAATAATTTTGACTTTTCTTTTCAATGGTAATTATAAAAAAAAATTGAATTGATAAATACTTTATGGCTAGGAATTAAATGATAAACAATGTCATGGTTATTAAGATGTATGAGTTTGACATTCAAATAGACTTAGTGATTCATTTTTCTTTCCTATTTATATTATGTAAAATAAATAACTATTTTATGTATTTATAAGTAAATTATTTAAAGTAGACATGTCTTTATCATTGTGAAGAACAAGCTCAATAGCATAGGAGATCATAGTCTTCCTAAGATAGCTTTAAATTCTAGCCAAAACCACCTAAGGCTTAAACGAGGTTGGTATAAAGACACTAGGGTCTGGTTAAACCATTGGGAGATCGACGAGAATGTTGCATTGCAAAACATTAATAACATTAAAAAAATTGTTACTTCTAAGTTCAAAGAAAAAATGTGGTGTGAGAAAGATCTAGAAGCTAAAATAAAATTAAGATATTATAAGGAGGTCATCAAACCCACTCTAGAAGATCAGAATTATCTATCTGTTTTAACTAGCTCAAAGAATAAAATTAATATAGCCAAGATTAGAACGAACTCTCATGAGCTCCATAGTGGAACAGGACGTTGGATAGTTCCTAAAACACCATGGATTGAAAGGATCTTCCATCTCTGTGAGAATATGAAAATTGCATTAGAGCTCAATTTCATAATCTTTGTTGCAATACTAACCTTCCTAGCCTTTTAAGATGTCAAAATTATAGTGAGCTCGGGAGGCTTCTCTCCAAGCTTTTTGAGCATAGGAATAAAATCTTAAATCAAACTAAATAACCCTTTTCTTTAGGTCCGATAGACCAAAGATTCATCTCAGTGGACGTTAACCACCACCACCATCATCATCATAAATATTAGCTAGGAGAAATGTGAAAAAATGAAATTTAGTGTCTATCTCGTGATAATTCTATGGAAAAAATAATATTTTTTGAGTTGTTCATTAAGAAATAATTGAATATATTATTTGTAAAAAGTTTAAATATGATATAGTATCATTTGTATATTATTTAACTCATATTTATTATAAAAAAGAGTTAAATTTAAACCAGTAAAATAGCAAATAAAGAACCAAAATAACACCAAAATGTTTAACTTTATTACTAAAAAAAAGTTCACTTACCTCTCTAAGGGAAAACTTCCAACAAAGAAAAACCCCAACTACAAGTAAATTCACAAGCCTTATTTTACATTTCTTGATCCTCATCTTTAGAGTTGCTATAAATATTAAATTTAGTTGCTTGAAAATCTCATAACTTTAGTAATCAATTAAATTTGATAAAAATATAATTTTTAAAGTTATATCAAATATAAATTAGTTATAAAAAATTCCCTTATTTTTTTTTTAATTTAAAAATAGATTCAATTTTATAAACTAGTATTTAATTGGCTAAGTTGTATTTTTAATAATTTATTATTAATAATATTTTATATTAAAAATTGAATGAGTTACACATTTTCATTTCATTAAGAGCTAACTAAATTATGTTACCTCTATTTTTTTTCCCTTGTGAGTATTGAAATACTTTACTAATAAAGTTAAATTGACTATCAACAAATGATCTAATCAATAAAAAAGTATTTATTGTAATTTTACAGTCATAGTTTCAAACATACTGAACTTGGTAATTTATAAAAATATATTTTCATTTTTTTTAAAGTAAGTCATTTTGAATGAAATTTCATATATAAAAGTTTGATATAAGTTCATCAATAAATAACTTCTATAATAAATATTATTTCATAAAAATAAATATCTCATGATAATCATCTAACAAACATAAACATCATCTAAGATACACATTCAAATTCACTACCATCATCTAATTATATACACCTGTAGCACATATAAATTCCATTAGCTAGCACAAAAATCCAATAATCCTGCAAAGCATCATGAACGTCATCACAGCTAAAAAAGCACAAACATTGTAATCTAACATCACCACCACACACTTCCTCCTCCACATAACACCCTCCTGCCACATCTACCCAAGTAACCAGCCAACTGAGGTAATAATGTGAGGAAGAGTTACTATGATATGATTCAACCTCCTAGATGACCTTAAGGACGTGGAATCAATGGAAAAACATCAAACAAACCTTCCACATCAGAAAAAAAACTCTCAGGAGCTATCCCAACTATTAGAGTAACCAACACCTGGGACCCACTAAGGTTTTAGACCATTAAACCCCCAAACACTCCCACGGTATAGGCATGAGTGTGTCTGGGAGGCTCTGGATGCTCCCACACCATAGGCATAAATCTGTCCAAGTATTTTTCCCACAAACCTGTGCCAGCGTCCTCGTGATTTGTGCTACTTTTTCAGGCCTAGACCCGCACATAACTCAATGAAAAGTTAAGAAATGAAATATAACACCAGGATAACGATGAACAGGAAAACATTTGAACAAGGACTTGAGAGGACCCCTACTAGCCATGACAGGAATTTCATCAAACATATCAAAAATATGTAATCTATAGGTTTAAATAACATATCTTATCATAGCAGTATTATACTTATCTAAGAATTGTTGAGAAGCATTGTTGCCTCATCACATTAACTGCATTTTCATTTACTTAGGCATAGATAGATTGTTCATTCAATTATGAATCAAAACATGATCAGATCCATACTTCATAACCATCATAAAACTCATTCATAACCAACATATAAGAGACATAAATATCAAGCACATAACAACCATATTAGATACATAATAACAAAAATATTCCCCATCAATAGAAGAGGAAAATAGCTCTTATATCCATAGAAAAATGCAACCAAGTCTGGAACTTCCACCTTCCACCCAATCATATACATGGTTGAGCCAAATCTCTCTTCATCGAGTCACCCATGTGCCATATTCCAAGCATGAATGTGGGATCTCATAAAATGAATCCATCAAAACCAAACCAGGTCTTCCAGAGGCCAAACAACTTCAACCTTCAACCAGTCATTCCACCTTAGGTCCAAACATCAAAAAAATCATAGATTAGTCTCTACCCAAGTTTTTCTAGGGCTCCAGAGTGTTTGTTCCAACCACAACTTCCAAGACTAGAATATTAACCCACAGCTACCTCCGAGCTTCTAGAGAATTTGTCCAAGCATGACTTCCAGGACTACTAACTCAACACACCTGGGGCTTCCAAAACATTCTTCCAACTATTATTCATCAGTAATTTTTTCTTTTCATAGATGAATAAATGCTTATCCTAGATTTCTAGAAACAAAGTTCATGAATATTGTGAGTTCTAGAAATCTCACCGCCTTCATTATCGTTAAGATAAATTTTCAATATATCCCTACTCTATCATGTCATAGTCAGCCTATCACTCATGGAAGATCCCTCATGGACTCATGCCTCTCATCTCTATCCCATTTTCACACCCATAATCTCATTACTATGTTTTTCCCTTGCCTATGACTGCATAATCCAACTAGGGTTTTTGAGGGCATTTTTCTTGGCTTCATAACCTCCATGGTTAAAACATCAATGAGGCTTGTATCCTAATGCTATTAAACCTCCTCGTATCCTTATTATACCTTCATAAAAACTTCCCATCACCCCTTTCCCTCAAACGCATCATTTTTCTACAAAACCTAGCCTATTGCTACAATTTGATACTTTTCGAGACTAGGCCTGTGTTTTTCCATTTTCGACCCTTTCCCCTCACTCAATTATTGAAATTACAGTTTCCCCTACTCTCTAACATCTATCCATGTCCCCCAAAATTTCCCCAATAATTTAGAAAACCCATAACCCCTTCATTCCCCTCCCTCTACAAGGCAGTCCTAAATCCCCTACACCAAACCCTAATTTCCTCTTCCAACAAAGCTAGGGTTTGCTATGGAAAGGAGGCATAAGAGAAAAGGATCCATTTTATATATCATATCAGCAATAATAAGCCCATACCAAATCGTAAACATCATGCCTCCATTCATTTTCCAAGAATTCATTCCAAGGGCCAAGTCATTTGCCACACCTAGGGCCAGTTTTTTTTAGAAATATGTTTCTGACCAAAAAGAGATTAATTTGGAAAACGTGAGAGAGGTTTTTTTCCATAATAGGGTCAAGAATAAAAACCTCCTTCATTTTTTACACAGGTATCATGGTTTTAGAGAGATCAATGTCAAAAATACAAGTGTCACAGGAGAATTTCTGCACTGCTGGAGTGACCTTGGGGAAATCAAGTTTTCCCAAAGCGGGAGTGTCCAAATGACTTTTATGATGGGTCAACCAAAAAATACACTAGAAGATATATACAATTATCTATCATGAGCTAACTTTTAGGCTGAGGAAGGCATCCAAAGGTTGTCTGCACCAGCACTCTGCATTTCTGCACCATCATTCAACACTTTTTGACCAATCTTGGGAAAATAAAATTTTGGCAGGGAACATCAACTCCAATCAGGGAAAATGTGGCATATTTGGAAATTATATAGGACAATATTTCCAACGAGATATCACAGCCCCAAATCTAACATTGTTAAGGTCATTAAAACTTGGCTGCATGTGGACCATTGTCTGGCGCTACGCTAATGCAAAGGTTCCTCAAACAAGGAAAGAACTTGACCAAGGCTAAAATTCATCCTCCAAGTTGCATTAAAAGGGCTGTAGAAGAGTTAAAGCTAGTAGGTGGCCTATAATCATTATCCTCCAAGAAATTTTCCTAATTTTTTGGCTAGAGAAATGATTAAACCTTAGTTTGGAAAGTCGTAGGTCCTTATTGCAAACTTATTGATTCTGACCTCCAAGTAAACCATCATCAAATCAGAAAGGTTTGAAAATTGGGTAACCACAAGTTGGTTCAAAACAAACCCTCTCTCAAATTAAAGGTAAAAAAATCATATACTTGCCTCCATATCACTCGTTTGTAAATATTTCCATCACCACCATTTTCATTGTTATCCTTCAAACCCTATTTCTGCAAACCCTTGGTCTTAAATGAAAAGTGACCCTCTGTTTTGACCTTGATGAACATGAAGAGGATGATGAGCATGAAGGGGAATATGATGAAGAAGAAGTGGAAGACATGGAAATAGAAGAGGGTCATGATGATGAGCATGAAGATACAAAAGCATACAATGAAGAAAGGGGAAGTGAGCATGTTGATGATGAATGAAATGAAGGTGAGGACAATACAAGAAATGATGAAGGATCTGATGACAAAACCAAGGATCACAGCCATAGTTAAGACACCAAAAATTCCACCATAACACTTTTTTCATTTACATATCAGAGAGGGTCAAGGCCTATGTTTGCTGCCTCCAAAGGGAAATGTACCCTACCATCCACCTCAACTCAACCACTTGACAAGGGAAAAACTCAAGAAGGAACTCATTGAAAATCAAGCACTAAAAATAGGAAAAGACTGAGAAGGCCTTATATTTTTTTCACAAGCTTCTCAACAGGTTTCTCAAACCCCATGAGGCACACGTCCACCAATTTTGAGGAAATTTGGAAAACTTTTGGTTTTTTGAGAATTGGAGGCCTATTAGCGCAGCGCCACTGGCACTACGCTAATCCCTGGAGCATCCTCAGAAGGGAAACTTGAAATTTTTTGACTTCTCATGGCTAGCACACTTTTCTCACAAAATTTCAGAGAAATTGGACTAGTTTTGACCCCTCAAAAGGTCACAAAACACATCATTTTTCACCTTTCTGCCTCTATTTCAGGCCTGGCACTGCGCTAATAGCAGTGTTGGGATTTTTTCATTTTCAATAGGCTACAGGAGCTGTATCAGGAAACTATAAGAATTTATGTAACGTACACTCATCAAGCTTTCCAACGAGCCATCACGAAGCAAACTCTGACATCAAGAAGAGGTCCAAAACTTGGTTGCAAAAGTACCTATTTTTGGTGCTACGCTAATCCCTAGAGCATCCTCAGGAGGAAAACTCAGCACTTTTTGACTTCTCATGGCTAGTACACTTTTCCCACCAAATTCCAAAGGAATTGGAGCTAATTTGAGCCCTCAAAAGGTCAAAAACCCTTCATTTTTCACCATTCTGCCTCTATTTCAGACCTGGCGCTGCGCTAATGGCAGTGCTGCGATTTTGCAATTTTGGATAGGATAGAGGAGCTGCATCATGAAACTATAAGCATTTATGGAAATTATACTCATCCAGATTTCCAACGAACCATCACGGAGTAAAATCTGACATCAAGAAGAGGTCCAAAACTTGGTTGCAAAAGCACCTATTTTTTGCACTACGCTAATCCCTGGAGCATCCTCAGGATGAAAAATAAACATTTTTGTACTTCTCATGGATATTACACTTTTCCCACCAATTTTTAGAGGGATTAGATCTGATTTGACCCATCAAGAGGTCAAAAACCCCTCATTTTTCACCATTCTACCTCTATTTTAGACCTGGTGCTGCGCTAATGGAAGTCCTGGGATTTTGGCATTTTGGATAGGCTAAAGGAGATGGATAAAGAATCTATAAGATTTTTTTGAAAGTATACTCATCAGGATTTCAAACAGGCCATCACGGAGCAAACTCCAACATTAGGAAGTGGTCCAAAACTTGGCTCGAATGGAGCCTCTTCTCTGCTGCAGGTGGTGCTGCGCTAATAACAGTCTTGGGAAATTAAATTTTTGGACAGGTTCCAAGGGCCCAATATAAAAACCAATGGCATATATGGAAAGAGGACTCAGTGGGATTTCCAACAAGACATCATGGAGAAAAATCCGACATCGAGAAGGGGTCCAAAACTTGGCTGCAAAAGTACTTATTTTTGGCACTGTGCAAATGGACTGTGTAGTGTGTTTTGGACCAAAAGTCAACAAAGCACACTCATTTATTGTAAAATCATATTTTAGTGTTTTTTAAGGCAAATCACTCTAGAATTAGGTGCTATAATTTATTTTGGCATTTATTTCATGGGATATTTTGTGCCTTGGGCCCTGCATGGTCTCTTGGGCATTTATGACATTTATGAGTGATTTTGACATTTTCCAACCCTATCTATGGTTTTTTCCCTCCTTTGCTGAGTTAAATAGAGAATTAGGGCTTCATTTTAAATTTTGGCATTTGATGAGCTTTGAGAGCAATACATGGTTTTTATGAGCTTGGAGAAGAAATTCATGTTGTGGAGTTTATAAATGGCTTGCTTGGACAAATGATGGAGAAGCTTGTTTGCAGGATCCCCGAGCTTGGTTAATGGTGATGTATTATTAATTTTTTCATGTTTTCTTGTTATCATTATGTTTCATCCTTCTTTGTTATAGTATAACAGAAAATTATAGGTTGAGAAATGCTCTTTGAAGCACCTTAGTCCTCCTGCCTTCTATTGCCTTGATGTTTTCCTTTGTTGGGTCAGCTTAAGGAATTCTTAACTACTCGTTAGGCCCACCTAAACTTGTTTGTTTCATTAATGGATTAATATTTTAGTTTACAAATATGTTTCATGGTAATCCATGTTTATTTGATGCTATCTAAACTATGTCTTGAAAACTCTCTTTGAAGTATTGCTTGCTAGGTTAAGTCAAAGAGGTCTTGTTTCGATCTTTCCCTTTGTCCATGCCTATAAAATTTCCTCAAAGTTCTTTATAGATTTATTTATGATGTTTAGGAGTTCCCTTTTCATGGATTAAAGTTATTTTTGATCTTAAATGTTTTCTAAATCTTGAAAGTGAAAGCACTAGAAGTTAAATGAGTTTCTCACCTTCTATTTTTCATTGAAATTGTTTGTCTTGAATGGTTATTGGTTTAAGTATTCTCATTGAGCTTAATGGTTTTCCCTACCTCATGAGTTATATATTTTTCTTATCAGTGTTTAAGACCTCATTTTTATAGGTATTTGACAAAGGATTCTTGATTTCCCTTTTCCCTACCTTATTCACCAACTTGATGTCCATCCCACTTCACACATAACCTTAAGGATCCACTAACCTTGCTACATTGGCCCTGTAATGCACTCTGATTCATTATTGAGATATCCATGACTCTCACTAACTCCATAGCCCAATGATTTTAAGACCTCTCACTCCACCTTTTCTACCTATTCATCTTACCCAACCAAAACAATCAACAAACCCTACACTTAACAACTAGCCTAAAATCAACCATCTAAAGCAAACAAGTTCACATCCTTTGAAAACAATAGAGAGAGCCCTCTCTGAGTCCAAGAAGGCTAGGTCCTAGGAATCCAAAGACTGGTCTTATGTTACCCTATGCACTTCGTTTACCAATCTGCCAAATCACGGGACACTAACACCAAGTAAGGTTTCTGGGAATAGTAACTCCACCCAATATTTTACAGGGCTTCCAGAGAATTTTTCCAACCAAGTCCTTTAGGAACTAATAACTCAACCCATATACAAAGGCATGTGATAACCAAATAGAAAAACAAACAATGAAATGAACCCACAACACCATGGTTATCCAGGAAATGGAAAGGCTAGGAAACTACATTGTCAATCCTCGCAATCCTCCAGCCCAATGAAAGATCATAACAAAGAAAAAACCTGCATACGCCACACATGAAAAACTAGTGAGGAAAAAATACATGCAAATCGGTACCTGTAATCAAAACCTGGTGTAGTTGTTGATCCCGATGTTATCTTGTAGTTTCTTGCTCTTCCTTTTCCTTCTTGCTCCAAATCTCCAAGTATTCCACACTCTCCGAGAGTGCTCCAAGAAAAATCTAATTATACAAGATTATGAGAGAGAGAGAGTAATGAGAGCTCCATAATTCATTTAAAAAAAGCCATGAAGTAATCCTCAATAGGATTTTTATTAATGAAGCCTCTATTCTCTTCATTTTCCTTTAATTTCCTTCATTTTCCTCGTCACATGCAACCTGTGGCCTTTCACCTCCATTTTCTCCCATTTTCCATTATTTTCATAAATAAATTCCAATAAATGCCAATTTTCCTTTTCCATTTCCTTAGCCATTTCCTTTTCCAATTTCCATAGCCATAATAAACGATATGAACACCTACACTAGGATGTTTTTTCTCAACATTTAGCTTGGAATATGTGACCCACGACCTTGGTTTTTATTTTTCCTTTATTAACTTTTATTACATGGAATTTTCAAAAAGGTTGTTATAGAACCCTCCCCATTGGGGAACACCATCTTCGATGTTCAACAACACCTACAACCAACAAGACTATTGTAAGAAAAACATACTATACTACCCATGGATATTTATAACATAGCTCGTTGGACTATTTACAATGATCAACCTTTTGAGAAGAAAATGAACTTGACAACATCCATACACATATGTACATATATCAAAACATCATACCAACATATACAAAAACATTTCTTCAACCAACAAATAAGGTAGGGTACATGGCCTTCATATGATATACCATTTCCCATGTAACACAGTCAGGCCCAAATTTCTTCCATTACACTTTAATCTGCACGATTGCTCAATTTTGGAGCATGAGTTTTTTTCTTTGAAAATTGCAATGATTTTCAAGATGGAAATATCCTTCTGGATCCACCTACAATACAAACTATTCAATCACATGATCAACATATTTTACATATTTCCATAGTAATGATACATATAAAACATCATGGAATTTCATTTTCAAAGGCAGTGCAAGTTGATAGGCTAGTGGCCCAATCCTCTTAATAATCCTAAAAGGTCCACAAAACTAAGGTTCCATATCAACGCATGATCCAATATGCAAGGAGCTCTTCTTGTGATTGATATGAAAGTACACATGTTCCCTTACTTGAAACTCCTTAAAAAAATTCTTTTGATCTGCATAAATCTTCGGCCTATCTAGTGCTACTTTCAAATTCTTCTTGATTACCTACATTTCCTATTTCATCTCTGCCAACATGTCTAGTCCAATCAACACCCTGTTAACTAAATCACTCCAACTGATGGGAGTATTGCAACTCTGACCATATAATTCCTTGAACAGACTCATCCACAAATATTCATGATACCAATTGTTGTAAGCGAACTGTACCAGTGGAAGATAATCTTCCCACATTCCCCGTCGATGCATAAGATTAATCTTAAACATGTCCTCCAACATTATTTTGACCCTCTCTGTTTTTCTATATGTCTGTAGATGATAAGTTGTACTAAAGGCCAACTCTTTACCCAAACCCAAAAAAAATGCCTTCCAAAAATTGGAAGTGAACTTTGCATCGCTGTCTAACATAATATTATGTGGAACACCATGCAATATGAACACATCTCTAATGAATACTTGTGCTACATCGCTATCTGAGAATGTAGACTTCAATGGAATGAATTCCACCACTTTTTTTTAACCTTTCCACAATAACCATGATGGAATCGTTCTGTCTCAATATCCTCAAAAAACCTGTGATAAATTTCAATTAAATGACCTCCCATTTCCATTATGGAATCGCAATATACTATTATAGTCCACTTGGATTCTTACACTTTTCCTTAAATTTTTCATAATCCAAACACCTAGCCACAAACTGTTCTACGTCTCTCTTCAAATTCAACCAATAGTAGAACTTATTTATTACGGTTGATGTCTTATGATAGCCTGGGTGACCTGAATATGGTTTCACATGAAACTCCTTCAATATCACCTTCTTGAGCTCACTATTTTTTGCCACATATATCTTGTCTCTAAAACTAACCAATCCATTTTTCGTGAGACGATAGTCCACATCCTCTACCCTTTCACCTATACGTGTACCTGTACCACTACCTATACCTATACCTGTACCTATAATAGTCCTTGTAATTGTACCACTACCTGTACTTATACCACTACATTTACCTACACTTGTACCTATACAATTACCAGTACTTGTAGTTGTACTTAGTTGTAACCTATGAAAAATTTCCATATACTTGTCATCATGTTGACCTTCCCACAAGATGCTATCTTGTAAATCTGTCCCATAGGAGCTCATAACTGTATTGTGATTTACCTATATCTGCCTACTAATAGAATCCACAACCCTATTATCTTTACCTTTAATATACTTGATCTCAAAGTCAAATCACTAATCATAGCCAACCATCTAACTTTCTTGGAATTCATATTCAGTTGGTAGAATAGATACCTCAATCCACTGTGATCACTCATGAATACAAAACTCCTGCCAAGAAGATAGTGCCTCCACATATTCAATGCATGCCTAATCACTTCTAACTCAAGATGGTGCATCAGATAGTTTTGTTCAAGCTCATTCAGTTTATGTGACTCATAGCATACCACCTATCCATCCTGCATAAGGAATCCACCAAGTCCTCCCTTGCAATCATATGCACATACTATAAACTCTTTTCTTGATCTGTGATCTTTAACACTAGAGCATGTGTCAAAAAATGCTTAATATCCTCAAAACTATCCTAACACTCCTCTATCCATTCAACCTTCTTACCTTTCCTAGACAATGATGTAATAGGACAAGAAATATGTGAGAAGTTCTTGAAGAATTCCTTGTAATAGCATACTAATCGCATGAAATATTTTACCTCATCCACATTCCTAGGAGCTACCCACTCCATGATGGTGCTTATCTTTTCTTGATCTACTGATATTCCTTCCTTGCAAACAACATGTGCCAAGTAATGTAACTCTTTCTGAAAGAAACTAAATTTTATAAGATTATCCTACAACTAATGCTCTCTTAACAACCACAACATTGCTGCTAGTTGTTTAGCATGCTCTTCCTCATTTTTAGAATATAAAAATGTATCATCAATGAATAAAATAATGAACGTTTACAGATAAGGATGCAACACACTATGCATCAAGCACATAAACGTAGATGCAGCATTAGTCAAACCAAATGTTACTACAACAAACTGATAATTCTCGTACCTTGTTTATAAGGTTGTCTACAGAATTTCATCTTCTTTATTGCGTACCAGATTGTACCTCTATCGTAGATAAATCATTGAGAATATTGTTTCTCCCTTCAATTGATTGAAAAAATCATCAATCCTCAACAACAGATACATATTATTGATGGTAACTTTGTTCAAATTCTTGTAACCAATGCATAGTTTGACAGTACCATATTTCTTCTTTAAAAAAAGTACCAGTGTGCCCCATGGTGATACACTTGGCCTAATGTATCCCTTTTCCAGCAGTTCCTTCAACTCCAACTTCAACTCTACCAACTATGGTTTTATCATCATCTAAGGTGCCTTTGATGTTGGATGTACTCAAAGTACCAAATGAATATAAAATTCCACTTCCCTATGACGTGTAAACTCTAAAATATATACAAGAAATACATCCTGAAACTATTGTAGAACTGGGTACCTGCTCAAAACATCTTCATCCTCGACTTCCTTACATTTATCACTATAAATATGCTGCAGACAACACACATCATCGATGTTGCTTTCTTCTTACCATGTAAGACTTTTTGTTCCCCATTTTCATCCAAGCACTAAATACCCTTGTCATAATAGTCTACCCTCGTCCTGTGAAGATATAGCCAATCCATACCCAAAAGCACGTTATACAAACCCAATGACAATATAATCAAATGTGTTGATCTATACCATTTACTTCAAATGAATAATCTCTTACCCAATGATGATCTGTAGCTGACTGCACTAACCAAGACTTGGCATGCACTTATTTATTCAAGCCACACTTATCCACCAGGTCAGGGCTAACATAACTATAATTAGATCTAGGTTCAATAAAAATAGAAAGAACTTGATCACAAAGCTTATTGTCCTTCTCAATAATAAAAACCTAGTGATATTTCTACCTGTTATCCCGCATTGCATAGATTCTGAGAATACTCTATAGAACATACCCCATTTTCTGTGCCTCCTTTGCACTTTACATCTGCACTCTACCACCCTGATGTTGTGCAAAATCTCTCCTGTGATGATATTTTCAGAAATTCTAACACTGTAAAGGCTTCCATACTTCATTATTATTATGTTCCTCATGTTGAAGTCCCTATCCTCTACCAGATGTATTGAAATTATTAGGTGGTGTAACATTCTCTTTGTTACCTGTATCTTGAGGTTTCGCTCGCTTTTTGTCCCATTTTCTTTTTTTCCTTCCATTACCTTTCCAATCTGGATTACTCTCAAATTTTCACTTTGATTGCTCATAAAAATTCTTTAGTTTCTGAGTGGCCTCCCCCAATGATTTAGGCTCATAAAAATCACTAATGTCTTTGAATGATATCGGAAACCCATTAATAAATCATTGAATATTGTCCTTCTCCTCCTTGAGGTAAGGTACATATCTCAATAACTCTAAGAAATTTTTGGCGAATTCCTCATCAGTAATAGATCACATCTTTAGCTCACAAAACTATTTTTCTCGGTCATCATAGTATCTCTCTGATAGATACTTCTTCCAAAATATTCTATCTAACTCACTCCAAGTCAATTCATCCTTATAAATATCTCTGATGTTCTTCACATCTTCCCACCAAATATCTACTTTACCTCTGAGGTTGAATGTACCTATTTTGGCTTTCATGTTTTTTGAATAATCATGCAACCAAAATAACTTCTTCATACCAGGAAATCATGCCTCTGCATCCTATGGTTTCTTCATCTCTCCATAAAATTTAGGTGGTTTTTCTTTCTTAAACTCATCTGGAAAATATCCCCTATCAATCCTCTTGTAAGGATGATAATGATGCCTATTCGAACTAGAACTAGAGTGGTACTTGTGTCCATCACCTCTCTTATCTGGATTCTCCAAGAACCTGCCATCTCTAATCGTGTCATCTTTATCTGACCTATCACCACCAGGAGACCTACTACCATATGCCCCATTAGTCCCATCCTACTATCCATAGTAGATATGAATTGGTCCATATTTATACAAATCTGACAAAATATGAAGGATTACCAAATTGACTTTTGTTTTATTTTCATGTGCGTGTATGATTTTATCATTGACTTCTTTGCAACCCCTTATTTCTACCTTAAAACCTCTCAGTGTTTTTTTCCAAGTCCGAAGAGTGACCATGTTGTTCATCTGATTCATAGGGAGAATCTCTATAGTATTCCATCTTGCTATTAATCTTTGATTTCTTTCCTGCGATGCATACTATGTTAGCTAAACCAAACCACAAAAAACCATCATACCTTAGCATAATTTGATGAGGATATCTCATCTATAATATAAACCAATCAATGTAATGCACGTAATTATATAACCATATAATCATATAGATATATAACACATAGGTTAATCAACACATAAATGTCATTCTAGCTAGATTCTAGTCATCAATGCATGACCATATCACTACACATACCATGATCGCATGCCTGACAACATCCACCATACCAATGTACACGAACAATACACAAGCATAAACATGGACAATACACAAATGTAAACAACATGTAACCAAGCATAAACATAAAATAATTGTGAGAGAATGTAACAACACGTAACCAAGCATACACAGACAATACATGTAAGCACTTTACATGTATAAAAAACACCTAACTAGTCTTACACTCATTATGACACATTTCACAAAAACAACATCCTCTTCCACATGGCGTCATCACGCAAATCATGGCCGAGAACATGCATATACAAAAAACATATAGATCATAAGGATGACTTAAACACGTGAAAATGACATGAATGCATGACCAAGACACACTACCCATCGAGTCCAAAGGGTGGAACATGCTGTGACACCATTTTATAACATCCTCCTCCCACAACTACCAAAGTAACTAGCCAACTTAGGTAAACATGTGACGAAGAGTTACTATTATCTTATTCAACCTCTTAGGTGACCTTATGGAAGTGTAATTTATGGAAACACATCAAAAAAACCTTCCACATCAACAACACAACTCCTAGGAGTTGTCCCAACCATTCAAGTAACCAACCCCTGGGTCCCACTGAGGTTTTATACCATCAAACCCTGAGACACTCACACAATATAGGCATGGGTGCATGTGGGAGGATTTGGATGATCCCACAACATAGGTATGTGTGCATCCATGGACTTTTCCCCACATAATTGTGCCAACATCCCTAAGAATTGAGCCACTTCTTCAGGCCTAGAGCCCAGGTCACTACCCAGAACTCAATGACAAGTTCAAAAATGAAATATAACAACAAAATATTGATGCACAATTAAGCATTCAAACAAGGACTTGACTGGACCCCTACTATCCATGACAAAAATTTCGTTAAACATATCAAAATTATGTAATCTACAGGTTTAAATAAGATGTATGAACATCGGGGTCTCATACTTATCTAAGAATCATTAATAATCATTCTTTCCTCATCACATTAACTGCATTGTCATTTATTTAGGAATAGATACATTATTAATTCAATTACAAATCAAAACATGATGCGATTCATACTTCATCACCATCATAAAACATGTTCATAACAAGAATATAAGAAGAAAAAATGATAACCACATAACAACCATATAAGCCCCATAATGACAAACATAGTTACCCATCAATACAAGAGGAAAAGAGCTCTTGTTTCCATAGAAAAATGCAAACAAGTCTGGGACTTCCACATTCCACCTAACCATAGAAATGGATGAGACAAATCTCTCTTTAGCCATTTACCCCCATGCCATATTCCAAGCATGAATTTTGGATCTAATAAAACAAATCCATCAAATCCAAACTAGGGCTTGCAGAGCCCAAACAACCTCAAACCTCAACCAGTGATTCCACCTCATGTTTGGACATGAAAACCATCACGGATTAGTCTTTACCCAGGTTTTTCTAGGGATATAGATAATTTTTTCCAACTAGGCTTTCCAGGACTAATAACTCAGCCCACAACTATTGTCGGGCTTCCAGAGCATTTTTCATACGAGGGCTTTGAGGACTAGTAATTCAGACCACCTAGGGCTTCCAAAGCAATTTTCCAACCAAGGATTTCAGGAATAGTAACTCAACCAAAGCTGTTACATGGCTTCCAAATCATTTTTCCAACCAAGGCTTTTAGGAACTAATAACTCAACCCACAACCAAAGGCACGTGAGAAAAAACCAGAAAAAAAAAATGAAATGAATCCACAACCCCATGGCTATATAGAAAATGGAAAGGCCAGGAAAATATATTTCCAATCTAGGCCATCCTCCATGCCAATGACATATTATGACCAAGAAACCACATACATACACCATGCATGGAAAAAATAGTGAGAAAAATATGCATGCAACTCAGTACCTACAATCAAAACATGCTATAGTTATCGATCTCGATGTCCTCTTGTGTTTTTATTCTCTTCCTTTTCGTTCATGGTCCAAATCTCCAAGTATGCCACACTCTCCAAGAGTGCTCCATCAAAACTCTAAGTATCCAAGAGTATGAGAGAGAGAACAAGAATAATGAGAGCTCCAAAACTACATCGAACAAAAGCCATGAATTGATCTACATAATATTTTTTATTAATGAGGCCTCTATTTTCTTCATTTTCCTCCTCATATTTAACCTGTGACCTTTCACCTCCCTTTTCTCCTATTTTCCATTAGTTTCATAAATAGTACCAATAAATTCCACTTTTCCTTTCACATTGCCTTAACCATTGTGTTTTCCAATCTACATAGCCATAATAAATGATATGAACATCCACGCTACAATTTGTTTTCCCAACATTCAACATGGAATACATGTCCTGCGACCTTGGTTATTATTTTTCCTTTATTAACTTTTATTACATGGAATTTTCACCAAGGTTGTTACACACACAAATCTAATAATATAACAAGAAATACTCATCATGATCACAACTAACAAAACACGAGCATTGTAAGATAACAACATCACCACACACATACTCAAATCAATATACACCTCATGTTAAATAACTGCTATCAGATACACATCTATTTGCAAGCACATGAAATGAACGTATCTAACATGACCTAACAATATACACATCAACACAAACATATAAATTAAGTGAACAAGCATCATAAAAAACAATGCTCCATATATATATATATATATATATTCAAACATGTAAAAGTACATTGTAGTTCCAGCTTCGTATGCAGTGGAAGATAATGGATGGTCAACTACTGCCTCAAAGTATTTCGAACTATGAGGTGGAAGAGGAGGTGGCCAGTATAGAGTAGAAGATGATGGATGGTCAACTAATGCCTCAACACAGTCTAGTGAACTCTTAGGTGGAGGAGGTGTATGATCAGGCATATCACGAGAAACATAAGGCACATCCTCTAGCTCTGGAATCTCATCATCAAGCGACTAAGGAGGGGGTGTACTACTAGAAGGATCAAAAACACCCTGAAAGCCATGATATGATATGGTAGTACTACAATAAACATCATGATCACCACCCTAATCATCATGATCATGATCACCCCTCGCTTCATCATGATCATGATCACG
Source organism: Pinus albicaulis (assembly GCA_034641835.2). Lineage (NCBI taxonomy): Eukaryota > Viridiplantae > Streptophyta > Pinopsida > Pinales > Pinaceae > Pinus > Pinus albicaulis. The sequence continues at coordinate 593,811,313 of CM076579.1, forward strand.
ACCCCCATCTGATATATACGTTGTTGCATGCTTAGAATCCCTCGTCACTACCAGTATCCTACTAGCTCTAGTGATATGATAGATAAGAGATATCATCTCATGTGGAGAGTCCCTATATATATCAATGAAACTAGGATCTCCTTTGATAGCTCGAGCCCTTGCATGGTGAAATACCTCCTCATGAAAAACTCTATCCAATCTATCACAATAATCCATCTAAAATCACATACCAACCCTATGGCCCCAGGCGCCCACGACCTGCTAAGGATATGCCTCACCCTCTTGCGCCTTCCCATCTCCTTGTGTCCTCTATTTGGTGGGGGAGGATGCATGTCCCCATCGAATGTGTCGATGTCTACAAAATATACAGTACACAACAACAATTAGAAAATTTCATTAAAAATAATAACAAAACAAGTTAAATAAAGTGCTAGAATAAATTGTATTCTAATTAATTAAAACAATAGAATAAAACTAGGTTAATTTATAGAAAACACTAATATTACCTCTATCATTTGGAGGCGCAGCCGATGTAAGGAGGATTTTGGGACATTGTCTCCAATCAATCCTCGCATACATAAATTCCAATTGGACAAATGGACGACCATCCATACTAGCCAGTATTGCTAGTGCCTAGGCAGAAATCCTGGTTGGATACATCGACAAGCCCTTCTGGCCATCATCTTCCCCCACATGAGCATCTAAACCTCAGTAATCGGGCTAGGATGGCGATGTTCAAATGTAGGCCTCATCTCTAGAATCCTCTCAAAAAAAATAAATATATATATATGAATCGAAAGGGAAGGTCTCCCTCCCATGTATCAACGCCTGACATCTATCTAAATCCATACAAACCTACCTCAAGAATATGTTAGACCATATGATACAACGTGGTACCTGAATCAAAGAATAAACATAATACAAACTAGGGAAACTAATCCATTTCCCATCACTACTAAAGTGTGAAATGGTGGTGAATAATAATTAGAGGCACCTAACCTCCTCTTCAGCAAAAGAAAAAAGGCATAGTTTTTCACCATGAACCTGAAAATACGTTTGACTAACTACATGAGGCTTGATATATCTCTGGGTATACGAGACCCGACTCTCAGTTGCAACCCCATGGGAGACATCATGGAAGGGGGGGAAATACTCCCCTGACCTGGATAGGTTAGTGATAAATTATATGTCCTTTTTAGATGGCCTATACCATGCCCCAGGACCAACATGGAATCCCTGCTCCTAGGCATTCCATTGGTAGATCAGATGCACCAATAAGACAAAGAGCACGTTTAAGGATGTAGTATGCTCATAGTAATTAAGGAGGCCTACATTACTTAAGAGAGCTCAAGTTGATACAGTAGTATGGAGAGGGTATAAATCCATCTCCCTCTCTCTGACCTCCCATGGTTAGACCATATTGTATTGGCATGCCATTTTCTCCCACTCCTATTGTTGCTCCCTCTACTGATGTCTCTGCTACATGATTTACATATAAAATTGATCAACCTCATACATAAAATAATTTTTTTTTTATTAAATTAAAATTGTATTTATAAATATGGAAACATAACTTTCAGTTTTTAAAAAAAATCACGAGTGCCCCCAAAACACAGGCATACACCGGCTCCAGTTTGTTGTCAAACATAACTGCACTGACATCGGTGTGCAAATACGTATGACACACTATTGCTGGTTCACAAAGTTAGATTTTCATTGAGGTGTTGGACACTTATGAACCAATGTGCACATATAACCTTTTCGCACCAGTATATAATCTTTAGGTTATCGAATGCAATAAGTTATCGCTATATTTTTAAATATTATTTTTCTGGTGTGTTTAGTAAATATAAATTCACTAGGCATAACCTAAAAATTGTACGCATCGACTTACAATTTATAACCTTCCCAGTTCATTTTCATTTTGCGAAATTCACCGCAACAATAGTGGTTCATTATGTTCATGCACTCAACTGCGATGCACCATGTAACTTTAAAGGGTGCACTGGTATCGGTGTGAGCTGAACATGTCAAGTGCACTAAGCAGGTAACAAATTCAATAACAATGGAAATTTTAAACTAATTTGAAATTCTAATACACTAAAAAATTAAATTAGATAGAAACATAAACATAGCTTGTACATTTTCTCATTGGGGACGCATTGTGGAAACTTAATGGAGAAAAAAAAATTACCGCGATTTGAACAAATTGGAAAGAAAGATAGTGAGCATGGTACAGAAGGATGGTGAGCAAGATAAGCACTGCATCGGGGTGCTTGCATGAGAAACGATTGGAACTAGTGCTTTAGAGCTCTACAAAATTTTAGATGGTAGAAATGAAATTTATGTCTGAGAGGTTTTTTTTAAGTTTACCCTCCTCTGGTGTGTTACTATAAATACACCTATGTAGAAGATATCCAAGAGCATTGAATTTTTCTTAAAATAAGAAATCTATAATGGTGCATTCTAATATAGGTATTGCACCAGTTCTTTGTTTAATTATAACATCACTCTTTATTTAAAACATTAAAAATTTCCTAGCGGTTCTCTTCAGAGGATGCCCCGAGGTGTTTTAATACATGAAAAACACTAGTGCGTCATTGGAAAATAGCATCACATTTATTTTAAATTTAAAACTATAGTGGTGCTCCTTCTTGGTATGCACTAGGAAATTTTACAACATGAAGGGCATCGATGCTTTGGGTATATATAGCACCGATTATTTTTTAAATTTAACCTTTTTTCGGTGCTATAAATTTTTGAAGAAACGATGAGTTATGTTATTTAGCACACCATGATTTTTTATTTTCTAAAAATAAAATATCTATGGCGCACCATTCTCTATGCAACACTAGTGTTGGTATGGATAGTAAAGTATGGGTGCATTTGTATATTGTAGACACACCATCCAAAAAACATCCATGCAACCGCCTTTGCTTGTGACCTTTGTTACAATTTTTTTTTTTGGCTATTTTTATAGGCGTTTCTACAAAAACCTTCGCTAGAAAGCCTTTTCCTTGTAGTGCAAGTTGTGGGTCCCATGTTCCACTATTGGAAAAATTGAAATGTCTATGTAATGGCGCATCTCATTTCTCCTACATAACCATAAGAACCTTTCTAGAGCTAGATAGCCTTTTCATGCATGTATCACAACTTGTTGTAATACTTTTCTTGTAAGCGTTATGGTATGTGCTTGTGTTTATATGTATGAAAGGAATGAATCACTTCATTATCTTTAGTATAAATCTTTATGAAATTGTATGTCTATATTTTTTCGTATTCATTACTTGATTTAAAAATACTTTCCAACAAAGTAAAAACTCTTTCTTTATGTGTGTGCCTTTATTAAAGTAGTACTAATATTATTCTTATAAAGGCTCAGATTGTTTACTTTATTTTGTGTAATTAATTTTATGCCCATTATATTTGCATGTTTTACAAAGCTAACTGTTACACCAAAATTTGGTCATCTAACCATTTACAATTCGATGGATCCAAGTATACCATGTAAGGCCAACTTTGCTATACTAAAATTTCTTTCACTATAAGAAATAATTTAATAAACCATATTTTAATAAGTTATTTTTGGTTAAAATAAAAATCCTCATGATGAATAATTAAATAAATCCTTATTTATTTGATTTTCCTCTAGGAATAATTAATTAAACCATTGTTTAAATAATATTCCTCGTCATATTTAACCAAATTATGAGAAATAATTAGATAAATCATTATTTTTCTTATTTTTCTCTAAGAATAATTAATTAAATTATTATTTAGTTATTATTCCTTGTTAAATATGACTAAATCACCTAGAAATAATTAAACAAATCATTATTTGTTAATTATTCCTTAACCACATTCTTGAAATGATAAATAAAACATTAATTTGTTTATTATTTATAAATAAAGGTATTTAACCAATTTTAATACCTTTTCCCTCCAACAAAATATAATAAAATATTCCAAGTGGTTAGACCCAGATATTGGTTAATAATATTTTATTATCCTTCATTATCGAGGATAACTCAATATTTTGTTATATATAGGAGGGTTTTCCATTCATTCTTCACTTTGATAACTTTCGTTGTCAGACTTTGATCATTCTCATTGGTGCTACTATTTTTTTTGCTTCTTGACCTCCCATAGAGTTCAACGCATTCTGGGTTTTTTGCACCATTGAGAAAGAGACAGTTTTGGATCTAAAGAGTTGAGGACAGCCAAGAACCCATACCATTGAGGGGGACTGGTAACATTATTTTTTCCCTTCGTAGGTGCTATAATATATTCAAAATTATTTATATCATGTCTTGTCCATTGTATGCATGGAGCAATTCTTATTTATTTTCACTGTTTAACTGTTTTTACTGAATAGATCTAGTTTTTATAGAATTTGTTCTAACAATCGATTTCAGATCTAAAGAAGTTAAGTAGGCATCTTTGTTGTTAGGTCTGTTTTTCACACAGAACTAAAATTAGCTCTTTTTGTACAGTTGCATTAAAAATTTACGCTAACAAATGGCGACTCCAATGTTGTATTTCAAATTCCTCTGTGACCAACAACTTCAGTAACTAGGTTTTTTCTTCAGCTTTTTTCAGTCTCTTGAAAAAAAATTTTACTGTTATGCCATAAAACAGTAAAAATTATAACTTCTACGTGTTTTAAGGTGTTTTCCACAATTAACAGGTATCAACCGTGCCAGAGACAATAACTTTTACGCAACCTGCCGCCCAAGGATCTAGGAGTTGGAACTCACACTTTTTGAGCCAAAACCTATGATTTCTGCAATAACTCACACCTGTTAGCCCCGAAACTGTGATTTCAACAACCCACAGGTCAGTACCTACAAGCTGCAACTTTTTTCTAAATTTTTTCTCTATTTTTTAGGGTTTGCTGAGAGTACTATTTTGGGCTTTTTGACCTCCTTCTCAGCCTTTCTTAGGCCTGTATATGTTAATTTTGTCTCCTTGAAGTAGAACCAAGCGCCGTAGGGTTTCATTACACTTCCACCTTTTAGGAGGGGTTTAGCTCAGTAGGTAGTCTAAGATTTGCAGTGTTTTCAACCATGTTTCCAGGGTTTGATCTATTCTTCTTTCGGATTATTTTTGATAGGTTATTATTCCATCCAAAACCCTCTCTTGAGTTTTGTTTTTTATTTTCATTAGGATACCTTTTTTTCCCCCAGGGTTTTAACCTGTTACGTCCCATTTTGCAGCACTTTTCCCCTCTGGTTTCTTGTTGTTTTCTACGTCATTTCCAGCATATCTGAGTCATTAGATCCATGTCCTTTAGACCTTAGATATTTTGGTCGTCTTGTGATTTTTGAGATAATTTTTCCCGTGCTTTAGACCAGTTGTTTAGGAAGCCTTCTTTTGGTTTGACATTATGCATGTGCAATTGTTTATTTTACTGTCGTTTCAATTTTATTTACAATACTTCAACATTTTTTCTTTTTCTTTTTACAACCATCTAGGCTTAATTAAAATTAACACATGGCTTCTGCAAACTCACACCTAAATCAAAGAGCATTTGGTTTACACTACCAAGCCAAGACATAAACATCGTAATTAATCAATCTGCCTCACAGAGCCTTTGTTTATCACTCTTCAACCTTTTCGTGTCATTTTTGACTTGTCATCATTGCGCCCCAAATGCGTTTATATCATGGAGTCTAAGGCCTTCATCCTCAGTGTGAATTAGGAATACTTACTCCACAGCGCAGGATCCGAGTTAGTCCTCCGACAAGTCCCCATACTGACATTGATTCTGGTTCATTAGGTTCCTCCTCTAATTCTGAACCCAGTTCCACTCACCCTCATACCATCATCATGTCAGACACTAATGCAAGTGTAGGTCCTCGAGCTAGTGGTGCCCCTGACCCTAATGGTGGAGCTACTACTAGAACCATTTCAACTACTCCTTTGCTACCTTTCATGGCAGGTTTAAACCTTCTCGATTTTACCAAGTTAATCATCAACCCTATACTCCACAATCTAGGTTGGCTTGCTATAGCAACTAAGCTTCCTTTTGACATTCCTAAGTTTGGAGGAAACACTAGAGAGGACCATACCAATCATGTCTTCTCCTTTCACATGTGGTGTTCTTCTATTTCATTACTGATGACTGCATTCGCCTTTAGTTGTTCCAATGTATGCTCACTAGAGAAGCTACAAAGTTGTATGTTGACCAGACTTCTGTGTCTCACTCCACTTTTGTGACTCTTACTAAAGCGTTTATGTCATATTTTCATTTACCTCTTCGCTATGATACTAATACCGAGTTTTTGACCACATTCTGTCAAACGTTTGCCACCCGCCTTTCTGACCATGTCCAAGAATGGCGTAGAAGGAGGAGCTTGTGTCGAGCTCCTACATTCGACGATCATGTCTATATGGATTTGTTTCTTAGAATTATTTTTCTTTCCATTGGTAAATATGTTGTGTCTCATTTTCCTTAGATAGAGGAAGAAGCTCTCGAAGTCGCGTTCAAATATGACTTGATCTAAGCCTAGTATGGTTATGTTTATACCGTTTTACCGGATCTTCCTAGTCCTGGTGGTGCCAATGCACCGAGGGCATATCACGTCGTTGATGGTATCGTTGGATCTCTTTCACATCCATACACTCATCCTTCCATGTTCTGTGGTTACCCCAAGGGGGAGACTAGATCCTCTAGCACTTATCTCCCTCCTATCAACATGTATATGGTCAAAACATGGCTTACGCATTTTTCCAACTCCATCAAGCAATGCCAAGGCTAGTTGTTGCTCAACCTGTTTACCCAAGTGTTTCCCAAGCTCCATTCTATCCTTTTGCACAACCCGATGCTCCAACCCCTTCGGCATCAATGCCCCAGCCTCTTATGCCTTCCCAACCTCCACCACAGTAGCCACCGCCTTCTCAGGTTCAGGTGTATGTGCAACAGAGCATGACTAATACTCCTAATTAGAAGAAAAAATAAGTGGAAAGGAAACCAAAACCAACCAACATAGGGTAACGAAGGGCGCCAAGGTAATCAACCAAACGCACCCCAAGGGAACTAGCCTAACATCACAAACCAGCAACAGGGAGATCAGCCCAAGCAGAACAAGCCTCTTTTTAAAAACAAACCTTGTTCATGTTGTGGTTTCCATGGCCATTATTGTGGGAAGAAAAATCAACGTCTTGAGGACAAGAAGTCACCACTTTGCTTCCTCCAAGTACTGCAGCAACTCAACCATTTGTGTTCACCAATCCTTTCCCTCAGCAAGGATATGTTGCTACCAAACCACCTCAAGGACAGGCTACTCCACAACCTCTGCAGTCTGGTAACCTTGATTACCAGATTCGCATGATGAATTCTGAAGAGGTCAATACTGATGATGTCAACGTTCATACCTGATCACTCCAATATGAAAAGTAACCCTCTACGTCAGCTACCAAGTCCCAAACCAAAGTTCCCACAGAGTCAGTTTCGACACCTAATGTTCCATTACAGATGCCTTAGCCTAAGGAAGAGGTAATTCACAATATCCCAAAAGGGCCATTATGCTAAAATGTTGCTTCTGCCAAAGCCTCTGACACCTACAAAATAGTACACGACTTGGTGCAATCTCCTGCTGCCATGTCAAAACTGGAAGTCCTCCACTCGTGCCCATCACAACAAAAATCTCTACTATCTGCTTTGGGAACTGTGGATCCTTTAGACGATAATTTCATCATATTTTATGTTGAAAAATTAGAGAATCCCCCTTTACTTTCATCCTTTTCTTTCCAAATACCATTCAAGATTCATAATTCCCATGTTCAGAGATGTATCATTAACGAGGGCACATCCACCTATGTGATGTTTGGTTATGTTTCGAATAAGCTTGGATTACCTGACTTGGCCCCATCCACCATCACTTTGCATGCATGGGATGATCACCCTTCTCAGCCCCTTGGCATGTTCTACAATTTTCCTGTCATGTTTACGGTCATGAATGTTTGTATTGACATAGAAGTCATTAATGCCCCCTTAGATTACAATATCCCCTTCGGTTATAGCTATACTTATCCGATGTCGGATGTCGGATTTGTGGTTCACCATAATATTTAGTTTCCTCACAATAGAAATATCGTCACCATCGATCAGTTGAGATATTATGAACCGACCTCTCATACCTCCCCTAATCTTATCATATCTTCGGTGGCCGAGAACCAATCATTCGCACCTCTCGCTCATTTTTCACCAGGAGTATATAAATATTCCACCATACTTGGTTCATTCTTTGGTCCCCCCCTTCTTATCACTGAGCCGAGATTATGGAGTGTTTGAATGTTGCAAGAGGCTCAGACTAGCCAAAAGCAGCCCAGTTCAACTAGCCAACAGCCATCACCTCCACAACATGTTGTTATTCACTTGACATAGCCTTCAAGACCTTCTCCTCTTAGACCTTCTTCTTCTACTGGTGTCGCTCCCAACCTTTTTCAACTAGGAATGGTTCCCCTATCTTTAAACATTTTGGATCCATTCCTCCAGGCCATTACCTTTCTGGCCAGTTACCATTTTTAGCTCCCCCCTCTAGAGTATTTTTGGTGCCTGTTATGGCTATGTTAAGTCTTTTGAATTTGACCCTGGGGATACTAGTATGGGACATTGATCCCCCAACAAAATCTCTTCCTGGTTAGCTCAAACGATATACCGCTTTGACCCCGGTTCAACCATTCACCATGACCCCTCCCTTTGCTTCAGTGCCACAACCACCTCAACAGGAACCTACTCATATTGCGAAAGCATCCAGTGAGGGGGGAAAGAAAAAAATAAGGAACCTAAGTGTTACACCAATTTTTGGTCATCTAACCTGTTACTATTAGATGGACCAAAGTACACCATGTAAGACCAATTTTACCATAGTAAAATTGCTTTCACTATGAAAAAAAACTTAGTAATCCATAATTTATTAAGTTGTTTATGGTCTAAACAAGAAACCTCATGAGGAATAATTGAATAAATCCTTATTTGTTTGATTTTACTCAAGGGATAATTAATTAAACCACAGTTTAATTAATATTCCTAATCATATTTAACCCAAAACAACAAAATTAATTAGATAAATCACTATTTATCTTATTATTTTCTAGGAATAATTATTTAAAACATTATTTAAACAGTATCCCTTGTTAAATTTGACTAAATTATTTATAAATAATTGAATAAATCATTATTTATTTAATTATTACTTAACCATATTCTTAAAATAATAAATAAATCATTTATTTATTTATTATTCACAAATAAAGGGATTTGAGCAAATTCAAATTCCTTTTCCCTCCAACAAAAATAATAAAATATTCCATAAAAGCCGGATCAAGATTTGGTTAATAATATTCTAACTATGCACCAATATCTAGACTAACTCAATATTTTTCAATAAACAGAAGGGTTTTTCCATTCATTCACTACCTTTTGTTGCCTAAAGATTGCTCTAGAACTATACTTTTGGTCTCACTTTGATCCTCCATCATTGTCATATTTTTCTATCGTTTTACTTGTGAACTCCCCTAGAGTTCCAATTTTTGTCTGGGTTTTCTACACCATCAAGAGAGAGAGATATTAGATCTGAAGCACTGAGGACATACAACAATCCATCCCATTGAGAGGGACTGGTAACATATTTCTATGTTCCCTTCCCAGGTGTCATAAACACAAAATTATTTAAAAATATTCTTGTCTTGTCTATTGGATGCATGGAGCAACTCTTGCTTTTATTTGTTCTTTAATGTCTTTAACTGCATAGATCTAGATTTTGTAGAATTTATTGGTCAAATAATTGCAGATCTAAGGAAATTGACAGCCATATTTGATGTTAGGGTTGTTTTTTATGCACAACTAAAGTGAGATTTTTTATACCATTGCGATTAAAATTCACAGTAACAACTGGCGACTCCACAAAGGTTTATAATTACGACCACTATTTTTTTTTCAGAACCCTGCATGACTATATGGTTCAACACCTAGGGTTTTTCTTCAACTTATTTTTTTCTTTCATTGATGTTTTTTTTAGCCTTTAAAAACCGAAAATAGTAAAAAATCTAACTTTTGTCTGCTTCTATGCCTATTGAGTAGGTGACAGGTATTAGCCGCAACTGAAACGACATTTTTTTCTGAAACCTGCTGCCGAGAGTGACATAAGTGCAGATTGTACTTTTTGGGCGATAACCTATGACCTAAACCTTTAGGGCATAGAAAATAGGCATAAAAATATGAAGTCTGCTGAAAACAGGTCAGAAACTACGACTTATACTTTTTGAGGGAATTTTTCTATGATTTTCCTGGGTTTGTATGGGCTAATGTTCAGGGTTTTCTGGCCTCCATCTCCACCCATTTTGTACTTGTACTTGCTCTATTTTACTCATTGATGTAGGAACCAAGCCCCTTAGGGCTTCAGTGCACTTCCACCTTTTTAGGAGTAGTTTAGCTGAAGGAGGTCATCTGAGATTTCAGTGTGATAAGCCATTTTTCATATCTGATCCTATACTTTCATATCCATTTTAGATTGGTTATTCATCAATCCAAAACACCTCTTTTGATTTTTTTTTGGTCCTCCTCTAGGGCCCCCTCCATCTCCCTTCAGGTTGTAGCCTTTTGCCACCTCATTTGCAACACGTTTCCCTCTGTTTTTGTTTTTGTTTTTATGCACCTATTCCCAGCAGATCTGACCTTTAGGTCGATGTCCCTCCTGAATTTAGATCCATTGACCATTTCGTGTGTTTTGACTAGATTTTACCCACCCATAGACTAGTTTTTGGGAATCCCTCCTCCTTGGGGTTAAATTTATGCATCTTTAGCTGTTTATTTTCTGTCATATTTCAGTTTACTTCACTGTTATTTTCATATTTATTTATAGTTATACAACACCTTTTTTCCTTTTTCTCTACACATGTCTAGGTTTAAATTAAAATTAACACACTTATCACATACACACACACCCTCAGTGAACAACACCTGGTTTACACCACCAGGCCAAGATTATAACATTGTAATCAGTTGATCTTCCACCTCCCTTCCCTTGTTTCGACATTGTAATCATGTGATCATGCAATTCCTTTCCCTTGTTTGTCTCTCTCCCTTCTATGATCCATGTCTTTTTTTCCATTATTGCGCCCCAAGGTGTTTATTCCAGATACTTCTTGGCCTTCATCCTCAGTTTCTGATAGGAAGACTTACTCCTCCATGTAGGGTTCGAGTTCATCCTGCACTGAGTCCCCATTTTGACTCTGCTTCTGGTTCATCAGGTTCCCATTCTGGTTCTATCTTCGGTTCTCCTCCTATCACCTTTACCATGTCTGGTTCAGGACCTAACACTAGTGGTAGCCCCATCCCTAATGCTAGGAATACTACTAGTGGCACCGCAACAATAACTATCTCAACTACTCCCTTGTTCCCTTATATGGCAGGCCTCAGGCTTCCCGATTTTAACTAGTTGATAAATGACCCCATACACCATGATCCCAGTTGGCTTACTATGCCAACCAAGCTCCCTTCAGACATCCCCAAGTTTGAAGGTCTTGCTGGAGAGAATCCTACAAACCATGTTTGATCTTTCCACATGTGGTGTTCGTCTAACTCCATCACTGATGACTTTGTCCATCTTCGGTTGTTCCAACGTACGCTTAATGGAGAAGCTTCTAAGTGGTATGTCGACCAGACCTCCTCCTCTCATACTAATTTTGCAACTCTTTCCAAGGATTTTCTATCTTACTTCTATCTTACCCTTCGTTATGACATTGGTACCGAACTTTTCACCTCTTTCCATAAATCGTTTGTGACCCACCTATCTGATCATGTCCAGGAATGGTGAAGAAGAAAGAGCCTATGTTGAGCCCCTAACTTTGAGGAGCCTCTCTACATGGACTGCTTTCTCAGATCCCTTTTTCTTGCTATTGGAAAAGATGTCACATCTCATTTCCCTTAGACCGAAGAAGCTACCCTCTAGATTGAATTGACATATGACCTGATCTGTGCATAGTCTGGTTATGTTTATACCGTCTTACCTGATCTCCCTAAACCCGGTGGTGCCAATGCACCGGGGGCATCCCATGCCGTCAATGGTATCATTGAAGACCTTTCTCATCAGCACACTCATCCTCCCATGGGTTATGGTTTCCCTCAGGGAGGGGCTAGCTCCTCGAGCACCTTTCCCCCTCCTAGTAGCATGTATCCATGACACGACATGCCTCCTTATTTTTCCCCACCTTCTTACCACAATGTTGCCCAACCTCCTTGTTATCCATTTCTACAACCTAGTACTCCAACTCCTCCCACATTCACACCTAAGCCTCCCTTTCCTTCTCAACCCCCACAACAATAGCCACCACACCTCGAGGGTCAGGTGTATGCCCAACAGGGTGCGACTAATCCTCCTACTTCCAAAAAAAAGAGGAAAGGAAACCAAAACCAATATGCCCCAAATAATAAAGGACCCAATCCCTAAGGGAATACACATAACACTGATAACTAGCAACACGACACTCAACATAAGCAGGACAGGAATGCTTTCACAAACAAACCTTGTTCTTGTTGCAGTGTCTATGGTCAATATACTGGTGATTGTCCTCTTTTACCTCAGATGTGGCAGATGTGGGAAGCTTAAGCAGCATCCCGATGACAGCAAGCCTCCACTTCTATTCCTCCCCGTGCTGCACCTATCCAGTCGGCTGTGTTTACCAATCCTTTCCCCCAGGAAGGATTCGTGGCTACCCAACCCCCTGAAGGTCAGGCGGTCACTCAACCTCCTCCATCTGGTACCTTTAATTACCATATTCTCATGATGAACTCTGACAAACCTAATATCGCTGATCTCAACCTTCAGACTCGGTCCCGTCAGTAAAACAAGCCCCCCGCTACGTCTTCCCCTAAGCCCCCTTATTTAGGTCCCAAAGAGTCTCTTTCAACACCCCATGGTACTTTACAAATCCGTCAGCCTAAGGCAAAGGTCATAC